>JAJLRJ010000009.1:10544290-11144290 GCA_024195265.1 Dendrophyllia cribrosa | reverse complement strand
CGATATAAAGGCGGCTTTACTTGCAGACTATACGGCTGGGTGCGATGAAGAGCGGGGTCGTAGCTGTCCAAACGATGTCTGTGATTGGCGAACGATACAATTGATATATCACTTGAACCCTTAGCCCCTATCCATAATCCCTATTCCAGCGGGACAAATCTATTGTTTTCTTAGGGAATCACAGACATCGTTTGGACAAGTGCGGGACTACCCGCGATGAACGGTGGCTGTATTCGCGGCTTATACAAGCATTGAAAATTGGGTTTTACTATCCCTCCCATACAACAAGTCCAAAGGATGCTTTTTATTAGTATCATTCGTTGAAAATATTTCTTTTGATTCCTGTTTGCTGCACCCTTTATAAGATGAATGGAAGTTATCTAAACACGGTGTAAAATTATGTTACCTATCCCGCACGCCAATCAAACGTAAGGAACGTTAACAAAACAAAAATGGCCTGGAACATAACAGCTTTTCTTGCTTGCTGTCCCTCATTTTCGTCTTTTATAGCAAGTTGGGTTGACCGTTGAATAATGGTAGGAAATGTCGCCTTACCATTGACAATTCGTTTTCCGGTCTTTGTTTTCCCCTTGTTATAAGACTGGAACCGAGAGAAATGGAAAAAGATATTTCGGTTGGTTCGTTCCAACCGGAATCGCGGGACAACCTCAACTGTATCCGCGGGGCAACCTCAACCGTACCAGTTTCTCGGCTAAATGGTAAGCATCCCTTGTTTCACCTGGCAATCCGGCCCAATGTAAAGCGATCTTGTCTTAAGAAACCGTTATAAAACTCATGCACTCGTTTTTGAAATAGAACATGAAACATATCAAGACCATCAAAAAGCCCCGGCTAAACGTTCTAACATTGCTATATATCAACACGTCCAACATTTGTTGTGTAACAATGTTAGTCGGGCTGCTAAACGTTCGAAACATCGCTCCAACATTGTAAAACGTTAGCGAAAGTGTTTGATCAAAATCAAAACATTCACCAAACATCTTGTAACATGGGATGCTAACGTTCTAACATTGTTGAACCAACAAAATGTTAGCCTGAGAAAACAGACGTCGTTTCGTGGCGCCACCACTGGGCCCCCAGCGAAACTGACGACGTCCGTTTCGCAGGGGCCCCAGTGGTGGCGCGGCGAAACGACGTCTGTTTTCTCAGGCTAACAAAATGTTGGACAACAATGTTGGAACGTTAATCCGGGCTTCAGAAATATTAAAGACCTCCCGGTCAAAACTCTTCAGTTTTATTGAGGGGTGACCGTGCAGGGAAATAATAAATGAGACACCAAATACTTGCATGTCTTCCTAAAACTGTGAATTGAATAGTTTAATTTTACCAAATTCAGTTCTTCAATATCTTCCTTTCCATCCATTTTGCAGGAGTTATGGTTCTACCCGACCTGTGTCTTTCCTTCTTAACAACACTGCCTCACGACGAACAAACGAACAGAACAAATGTCGGCATCTACGCCAGCTGTGTCGCTGCAGCTGTTCTTCTTACAACGTTACGTGCGTATCTCTTCATTCAAGTGATGCTGAGATCTTCAGAAAAAGTTCACAACAACATGGCGACAGGCATTCTCAAAGCGCCAATTCTATTCTTTGATTTAAATCCAATCGGTAGGATTCTCAACCGATTTTCTAAAGACATGGGCTGCTTGGACGAGGTTTTGCCGAAGACGTTCCTCTTTGCAGTGCAAATGGTGTTGTTCGTGTTGACTGCATCGCTACTTCCATTAGTGGCCAATGCCTGGCTTGCAGCAGTTGTAGTGCCCATTATAGTGTTGTATGTTTACATCGCCAGGTACTTTTTGAGAACTTCTAGGGAGCTAAAGAGGCTCGAGTCTGTCTGTCGCAGCCCTGTGCTGTCACAAATTGCTGAAACGCTGGATGGGTTGGATACCATTCGAACCCGTAAAAGACAACAAGACTTTGCCGAGCTCTTATACAGGTGCGCTCGAATATAATTATAATGGAAACTTCATTAATGGGACACCATCGGGACCAGGAGAAGTGTCCCCTTAACTCTTTAACTCCCAGAATCAATTATGGAGACATGTAGTGCAGTTCTAACTTTTGAGTCTGTTGACGAATCCTATGGTGTGACCACTCAAACGAAACCTCTTCAGCAGTACTTTTGCATGGTACCATTTGTTCTAACTTTTGAGTCTGTGGATGAAATCCTATGATGTGACCATTCAAATGAAACCTCTTCGGCAGTACTTTTGCATGGTACCCTTTGTTTTTCAATATTTTACAAAATAAAATGTAGGATTTTTCTTGAATTTTGATATTTATTGGCACTCTTGGGATTTAAAGGGTTAATGGAGGTGTCCCCTTAATGGAGATGTCCCAACTTAGAGGTTTGACTTGTTTATTGTTTCGCTAGAGGCGCGGTAGCCAAGTGGTTAGGACAGGAAGGCAAATGCTGGGGCCGGCAAATTATGTGATACTTTCAGGGGAAACTAGTAAATGGATGCTTCTAGTTACTTCATGTTATAAACACTGAAGCTAAACGCCGGTATCGATGAACCATCTGGCTGGTATCCAGGTTCAATCCACTTGACTGTACACGAGCTTTGTCATTGTTGAAAGCAATACATTTTAGCAAACGTTTATCCTTTAAGAAAGACTCCAACTTTCACGTACTTGTTATGTTTCTAGCCAGATCACAAACTACAATATTTATTCAAGTCATGACCGGAAAGTTGTGTGACTTCCTCCTCCCACACATTGTATGCTTTTGTTTGTCTCCATAATTGACTTTGGGAGTGAAAGGGTTAGATACAGATATTTTTGCAAAGTTCCACAAAAATTTTAACTTAAATATAAAAGGCAACATCAGGTAAAGGAGGCATAATCTGGCAGACAAAAATAAAAGGCTAAGGCAACTTTACCGTATCTCCACAGCTATCAAGACACACACAACCGTGCATATTACATGGTACTGGCTGGGACCCGATGGCTGGGAATAAGACTGGACTTTCTCTCTGCTTTCTTAATTGGTGCCGTAGCTTTATTTGCTGCACTGAATTCTCACGGTAATGCAGGTAAGGAAAGGATGCCTTGATGCCATAGCTCTTTACACATTCGACTTAACGCTCGCATTAACTCAAAAATATTTAGACCGATTTTAACTTTTATTCAGTCGAGCGGCTGTAAACATTGAGCCCGCGACATGTAATGGTCACCTGCCTTACCCAAGGGCACGACGTTGGAGGGAGAGGAGGGTGGGGAGTTGGTCGCAGGGGGTTCACGAGTTTGCTCATAGAGCCTTTGATTGTTTGAATCTTTACTGATTCGTTGGTTAACTAACTTGCTTTCTTTTTTATAGCTCTCGTGGGAATCGCTTTCGTCTACGTCTTTGAAACGGCACATTTTACTCAGGTGTCCGTTCAACAGTCCGCAGAAGTAGAGAGTTTGATGACTTCTGTAGAGCGAGTGATGGCAATTACTAAAATTCAACCAGAACCGGGATACAAGACAGTATCAGTGCGACCCAGACAATGGCCAACGAACGGGCATATTAACTTGACAGGGGTATCACTGAGGTACTATCCTGATGGACCGAAAGTACTGGACAACCTAAATTTGAACATAAATGGAAAATCAAAGATTGGAATTATGGGTAGAACGGGTGCTGGGAAATCAAGCATCATAGCTGCTATTATGCGCATGCCCGAAGCTGAGGGGATAATTACAATAGACGGAGTGGAGATAAATGATTTGAATGTTCAAGAAATTCGAAGGTGCGTTTCTGTGCTTAGCCAAGATCCTGTTGTCTTCAGTGGGACTCTTAGAAAGAATCTCGATCCACTGGGAAAACACAGTGACGCCGACTTATGGGCAGCATTAGAAGCAGTCCAACTGAAGAAGTTGGTGAAGACTTTGCAGGGAAAGCTATCTTACACAATGACTAACAGTGGAATGAATCTAAGTGTTGGAGAAAAACAGTTAATTTGCCTCGCTCGTGTACTCCTACAGGGAACTCAAATTGTCATTTTAGACGAGCCCACAGCTCACGTAGATCCTAAAACGGAACATATCATACACGAAACAATCCGAAATAAACTGAAGAACTCAACAGTGATTACCATCTCACATAGACTTAAGTCCATGCAACACTGTGACAAAATTGTGTTTTTAAAAGAAGGAGAGCTGGTAGATCAACCTAAGGAATTATCAGCTGATGGGCTCAAGACCATTGAAACTACATGATAAGAACGCGGTGATGAGAAGGGAAGTTGAAAGATGAACCTCAGAACTGATCACCGTGAATCGCACATCGGCTTAAAGCCATTTGAACACTGCGACAAAATTGTCCTGTTATCACTATGACAACATTGGAGTCACAAGAACATCAGGGTGATCTCTTGAAATGATACCAATCGCACACCCACTCTGGCTACCCAACGTAACACTGACACGATTGTGGTGTTAAAATACGGACAGTTGATAAATGAACGTCAATAATGATCGCAATCGTACATTGGCTCAAAGCCATTTAACATTAGAAAATTAAACTGCTAGTTGGATGAGGGGCAGACGCAAGATAGAAAGATCCGAACAATGATTCAACAGCTTAAACTACTGCCGTTAAAAATGAGGCAAAAATTGGAAACAAAATTCGCGTAGAAGCAAATTCAAACATGAGGCGCACATAACCTTTGAATTGTCATATACAACAAGCCAAAATTTCACACTTTCCTGCAGCAGAATTTTTAAGCGAATTGACCTTTTAAAAATTCATTTCAATGCACAAGGGCAAAATCAATATGGCTGCAGTATAGGTAAAAACAAACAAATATTAAGCTTTAACTCATACAATTGCAAGTTGCTGAAGTAAATTCTGTTTTAATGTCATTTTTGAGAACAAAGTGGTATGTAAATGACGATAAAACCCTGTGCACAACACTGTATTGCATGTATTTACAATATTCACAGTAATACTGTGGTAATCTCCAATTCTGTCTCATGTTGAGCTATCTACATTTTAATTCAGATATTTAATTATGTACTTTTCGTTAAGCAGGAACATAAAACCCAGCATAAGGGAGTACAAGTTAATGTTATAGAGCTATACAAGCCTAAACCTTTTACTGCGCCTTTCAATAACACAAACTCTGAAGTTCAAAGCCCAAATATGTTTTACGCTGCCGTCAATCATGATTATCCGTGGTTTTCACGTTACGTCACGGCGGCCATGTTGGTGCACACCAACAAAAGAATTTTAATGAACTTCTTTTGTTTTGTGCACCAACATGGCCGCCATGGCCCTTGTCATT
This sequence comes from Dendrophyllia cribrosa, assembly GCA_024195265.1. Taxonomy (NCBI): domain Eukaryota; kingdom Metazoa; phylum Cnidaria; class Anthozoa; order Scleractinia; family Dendrophylliidae; genus Dendrophyllia; species Dendrophyllia cribrosa. Next base: position 11,138,994 of record JAJLRJ010000009.1, on the reverse strand, counting down.
TGAGTCCCATAGGACTGAAGGTCACGTGAGTGAAAACCACCTATAGCGACAAACATTAGACCCCTGAAAACAGAAACTGACAAAATGGATTGAAATCCACCAATCACAACCCACAAACATGATCTTTGGACCATTTTGCGTAAAGCATCGTTGTTTCCAGATACCACGCAGCTCCTAACAACCTCTAATTTCATTGGACTTCTGTATCACGCAGCTCTATTGTTTTAAGGGCTGGGGTCCACTGTTGTGGTTTGTTCTATTGTTTTCTCAGCAAATCAGAGAAGACCTTGTAAGAGCTGCGTACTGCCCCGTTGTTTCCTGAGAGGTGTATTTGCGACAGTGAAAAACAAAAATGTTGGTTGTGTTTTAAACTACAGAGTTCGCGTGTTCGTGAAAAGCACAGTAAGCTACAAAGGCAAACACTGAAGCAACACAGCGGTCCTCAGTAAAGTGTCGTAAAACTGAACCCAACCAAAATAATTACTCTGACCAATCACAACAGATGCTGACATCTAATGAACCAATCAGAAGGCGAAGCAAATACATGTCGCCGGCGACAACGCATGCAGGAAAGTCACGAGTGGTTTTAGTTGGTTGATAGAGCAGTTTTCAATTGAGTATCGAAAGTAATTACACAATTGCTTTGGTTTTGGTTTTACGACACTCAATTGAAAACTGCTCTAAATAGATCAATAAGTAGGATTTGTCTGTTGACACAAAACACCGTCCATTAGCAATTGTCTGACAATAACAAAACGTGAGTTAAAAACTCGCGGTTTGGCCAATGATGGACTATTATTTGTAAAGGTTAAGGATTTATTGCATCAAAACTGTGATCAATAGTATTTTGATGACCACACTGGATCAACCAAAAGTGAACTCTCAAATGCAAAAATTTGATATTTTCAACGGCATATATTAAATCAAGATAAGATTAAGATTACGGGTATTTCTGCATGTACCGGTACCCATGAACCACTCATTGTCTTCTATTGTTTGTGGGGTATTGTAGTTTTGGTCTTGTTTTGCATTTGTATTATTGTCGTTCTTTGTTCCTTTAGTTTTACGCAATATGTGCTCCGGTACTTACAGAAGGAACCAAGATTACTTTGTCAAGCCAAGTCCTAACTTGCCTTTACCCCCAATATCTGTACAGCTAAACTACTCTGAGAATTCAATGAATTAAAGTACTTATTAATTCGTTATACGAATCAAGGTTTGACTCTAGGAGTAAACTGTTTAAAACTCCTGTAGTCTTGTACATAACCAACCAATCATGCCATGTTTGGTTATTGTTGTCATTGCTGAATAAAACGGTATTATTTAATTTGGAGTCAATTATTCGAAATAACGTTGAAGACCTTACTGACTCGGTGACCAGCTCTTTTGACTTGGTTGTGCTTTGTGGGGAAAATTATCAGTTACAAAGGATAAATAAATGACACAAGCAAACAACCCTAGTCTTGATGCCAGCCGTTTTGTATGAAATTAGACATAAACATACCGGTAGTCACTTAGGTCTCCCAATTATTTTTTCCAAAGGAAACCATGTATATTTATTTAATTTACATCATATCTGACCTGCAGCTACTTTTGCGAACCGTATTTATTTGTTTCATAATAAACTGATGACGCACTCGATATCTTGGCAAACAAGAAAGTACTGCTCAATAGCTTTCATTTGAAAGGTCGCACTTTAGGATTTTATCCAGACTCAAAAGTTAGAACCACCTTGTACAGCATAATAAACAGCACCACAGGAAAGTACTGCTCAATAGCTTTCATTTGAATGGTCCAACTTTAAGATTTCATCCACAGACTCAAAAGTTAGAACCACCTTGTACAGGATAATAACCGGCACCACTTGAAAGTACCGCTCTATAGCTTTCATTTAAATGGTCACTCTTTAGGATTTTATCCACAGACTTAAAAGTTGGAATCACCTTGTGGAGCATAATAAACAGTACCACAGGAAAGTACTGCTCAATAGCCAGTTTCATCTGAATGGTCCCACTTTAGGATTTCATCCACAGACTCAAAAGGTTAGAACCACCTTGTACAGCATAATAAACAGCACCACAGGAAAGTACTGCTCAATAGCCAGTTTCATCTGAATGGTCCCACTTTAGGATTTCATCCACAGACTCAAAAGGTTAGAACCACCTTGTACAGCATAATAAACAGTACCACAGAAAAGTACTGCTCAATAGCCAGTTTCATCTGAATGGTCCCACTTTAGGATTTCATCCACAGACTCAAAAGGTTAGAACCACCTTGTACAGCATAATAAACAGCACCACAGGAAAGTACTGCTCAATAGCCAGTTTCATCTGAATGGTCACACTGTAGGATTTCATCCACAGACTCAAAAGGTTAGAACCACCTTGTACAACATAATAAACAGCACCACAGGAAAGTTTCATTTGAATGGTCACACTTTAGGATCTTATCCAGGCTCAAAAGTCAGAACCATCTTGTACAGCACGATTGTACTACTCGAAGTACAGCCAAATATCTTTCATTTATTTATAGATTTGAAACGTCAAAGCCGGTTAATTCAGCTTGTGAATATAACGAACTGAACACGGCAATATTTTGTCGATATTTAACTCTAAGTTTAGTTAAAAAATATTTCGCTTTGCGAAATACAAATAACATATCAAACTTTGAAATCCGACGAGACAGTCGAGTCGACGTTCTGAAGAAAAAAATATTTACAGGACGTTTTAAGTGAATTTCACTTTAACAACCCAATAATTAGTAAAAGCGGCACGGGTTTCTCGTTATAATCGTTCTTAAACCGAAATTCATTGCATTTTGACAATCTCTTAGCTTCAATCGATATATAAAACTTTGAAATCATTTGATAGGTTCTGAAGAAAAAATATTTACACGAGAGAGTTAAGTGAATTTCACTTGAAACCGTCATATTATCAGTATATCGAGATGCAACTATTGACCCAATACTGAGCGAAAAGCGGCCAGTTTCTCAATAATCCTTTCTTAAGCTGAACGTCACCTCGCTTTGACAAATAAACGATCTCATAGCTTTCAAATGACATTGATATAAAACTTTGAAATCCGGCGTTGAGAGTTTCTGAAGAAAAAATATTTACATGAGAGGTTAGTGAATTTTACTTGAAGCTGTTATACATCATCGGGTTGCGACCAGTCGCGAATAACCTGTGTGAAAATCGGAAATTATTATTATTATTATAATACCTCGTGATATTGTCTCTGTAACTCTATAAAGAGTGAAAATAACTCTATTTGCGATTAGAGTTATTTCAACCCCGGATTTGGATTTCAATTTGGAATTAAAACAACCCCTCAAAAGGGAGTTAAAATAAATGCTTGGCTTGTGGAGAATAAAGTCAATAATTCACAATCCAAAGTTCGCATTTCATACTTCACAGTCCAGTCCATATTCAATAATTGGTCGAGCCAAAAACTGGACGTAGTTGGGCTGAGTTGGGTGCCAAAAAAAAAAAAAATAAAAAAAAAAAAACAACAATGACGGGTAACACAAGAACCGGGCGCACGCCAGGCGAGGGTAATAAAATAAAGTAGCATAAAATAAAATGACCTTAAACTGAATCAACAAAAGCCACCTCTCTAAGTTAACACCTCTCAGGTGGACATGTTTAGAGGCGGTCTCTACCGTAGCTCAGTTCTTGATACACTAATCTCTGAAACAACCAGAGTACTTTCATACTCTTTTTATAGAGTGTTTGGTTCTGGAGGAGATTTCACTGAAACAATGAAGGTCGTTGTTAAAAGCAACTTATGCCATATAACTTTATAACAAGGAAAGAAATAATTTACAATTCCTCTTTAAGTTTTTAAAGCCCATACATATCATATATCAGCTTTCGCTAATATTATAATAACTAAAATTTAAAGTGTGCAAATTTCATTCCGCTAAGGCGTTTTAACGTCTGAAAAATAAGAATCTCATAACAGTTTTCAACCATATAGATAAAAAACAAAACAAAATTAAGTAAAAAAAAACACATTTGAAAATAGCAAAATATAGACCAATAAAACATAAAATACATGTACATATAAAAAGTAGTTCCCCATAAACTTGAAATATTTATCATAAAAGCATAAATTATGTGCGCAGAACGTAGAGATTAACGTTTGTTACGTTCATAACAAAGGTATAATGTGTATGTGTAGAGAAAATGAAGATTAAAATGTGAGCGGGAGATCGCCATAAACTTTGAAATATTCATCATGAAAGCATAAATTATATGTAAACAGAACGTAAAGATAGAAAAAGAGTTCCCTATAAACTTTGTTATGATCATGTGTATGTGTAGAGAAAATATAGATTAAAGCGTAAGTGTGGACATCCCTAAAACTTTGAATTGTTTATCATAAAAGCATAAATTATATGTGTTCCCCATGAAGTTTTATGCTCTTTTTTCACAAAGGCATAATTTAGTGTACAGATAGTAGAGATTAAAAAGTACAGTGTGGAGATCCCCATAAACTTTGATAAAACAAAGGCATAAATTATAATATAATACAAAAAGTAAGTAGTAAAAACAAGGTGCACATAAGCTTTGAAGCTAACTTCATAAAGGCATAAAGCGATGGTGCTATCCCCTATTACAACTTTCATGAAACCTGATTAATGCAGTTAACAAAACCTTACAGCATGAACAGGTAACTGCTTAACCAGTAATCATTTATATAAGATTGCAGAGTGAAGTTGAAGCAGTGTTAGAAGGCTTATCTGGTCCCCGTGGTGCAGGGACATGTTTGTTCTTGCTTGATTTGGTCTGTTGTTCCATGTTAGATTCATCTACTTCGACCAAAGCATCTCCTTTACCTTTGACCTGAGAATCAAACAATATGACGAAATTACACTGGAAAATTTCCAAAACTTTTCCCATTGAAAGTGCATGCCATCATTAGTGGATTGTGATGATGATGATGATGATGATGATGATGATGATGATGATGATGATGATGATGATGATGATGATGACGAGGATGACAAGGATGCGAGGATGATGACGTCGATGATGATGATGATTGTGGTGTGTGTGGAAGGATCAAACACGTCCATAAAGGTTAGGATTGTAGATTTGTGATTAACAAAACTTTGACGAAATTACACCAGAAAATTTGCAAACCTTTTCCCATTGAAAGCGCATGCCATCATTGGCGGGTGTGTGTGGAACATGTCCATAATATGCCACAGGACTGTCTTTCTGTGGGTTGATTATTTCATCGTCCACAGCCCCGTTGGAGGATTCCTCTTCTTCTAGCACAGTTGTTATTGGCATATGAAGATTGATGTTACCCAAGGTAGAGTTGGATATTGTATCTTCGCCCTGCGTTTTGATGGCAATCGGATGACTTCCTCCAACAAATGACATGAATGACTGTGCGGCTTCTCCTACTCCTCTCTTACCAAGAAGCCAGAATGTCTTCATTCCCCCTTTTCCCTATCATCAAAGAAACAATGGCATGACACTCTGTACGAACATGCAGACTGACAGGGTATGGTTTTCAGGGTTTTTGTCATGAACGGGGGTATCGATTTGATCACTGTTTTTGTCTTAAATAGGGTATCTTTACATGACCTAATGTCTTAAACGGGATAAGCAAATACATTAATAATAGAAACCTCACCATAAGCTGAATTTCAACCAGCATTTTGCTGGCATTGACTTATGTTGACTTCGGTATTGATGCCAAGCTTAATTACACTACAACATAAAAGCTTATAGGGCAATTTGTAAATGTCTCACGTGGGATCTCAAAAATCGGAATTCTATTCTGCCTATTCTATGCTGTTGTGTCTGACACCAGGCCAGGGCTTGAACAGCCTGACCGCACCTCCCTACCAGAATAACTGTCGAGTACCCCTTCTCCCGTGGGAGTTCTATACCTGGTGAAGATCAAAAGAATCACAAAAAAAATTTATGTTACCTTGATTTCGATGCTTCCTCTTTGCTTCATAGTGTAGTTGGCAGTCTGTAAACAGCTGTAAGTGGTCTCACTGACGTGGATTTTCATTGCCTTTAAAAGAGAAGGATTTGAAATGTAAAACCAATTGTTTGTCGTGAGTGGTGGAGCTTCGTGGATGTTATGACCACAGAACAATTTTTGAGCTCATTTTGTTTACCTTCAAAAGAAAAAGTTTTACCTTTAAAGGAAACAGGTTTACCATTAAAAGAAACAAGTTTACCTGTGCCATAGCCTGCGAGCAAGCTATCGGACTCGGGTTTGGGTGAGCGGAGGGAGAGATCCTTTCCCTGCCTTACCCCCTCCCCCCTCCCCCAAACCTGAGAGCTTGCTCACAGGCTACTGGAGAGCAGGGATGGTGCAGTGGTGAGGGGTAAAAAAATGAAAAAATGATAAATCAACTTTGTTTCACAAGGGTGACTGACTGACAGAGAGCATGGCACTCGCCTCCCAACAATGTGGCCTGGGTTCAAATTTCCGAGACAACACCATATATGGGTTGAGTTTGTTGTTGCTTCTCGTCCTGTGCTACGAGGGTTTTTCTTGTACTCCTGTTTCCCTCCCTCCACAAAAACTAACATTTCTAAATTCCAATTTGATTCGGAAACAGGAAATTGGTCCATGGCTAATTTGGTTTAGTTGAAAATTTGGGTAGTGTAGCAGCTCCATTGTTTTAGGCGTTGTGACTGCTTTTGTTGTTTTTAGGGTTAGGAGCCATTGTTTCTGGGTTTTTTTTGTTGTCGTTGTATTGCTCTCTCAAGGGGGTATTGAACCAATAGACTTGCCACAAGTCGACCTTCACTTTTTCAGTCGAGTTTTATTCAATAAATTTAACTTGGCGAAAATGAGTATTGGAAGGGACTTGTGGCAAGTCTATCGAACCAATGTTGCGAGACCTTACGAGCGCTGCTACATCGCCCAGGCAAAATCTAATTACAACTAATTATTATTATCATTCAATGTCTTTTTTTTTCTTCTTTTTCATTGGCTGAGAGCCCACCCCCACGTGAGTAGATAGGAAAGAAGGGTTCTGGCACACTCCTCGGCCGCCCCTTTTTAGCACAAATCATTATTCTTTCCACTTTTCCGCTACTTTTAGCACTAACTCTGAATTTGCACGCGCGCGCACGAAAATTGTTCCAAATTCACATATCCCGACTCTCCAAAAATCATTAAAAACAACAAAAAAGTCTGCTAAATTTTCAGCATAACACACTTATCTCTGCAAAACATCAACACAAATTTTCTTAAATTCCATAAAAAATTCGATCAAATTCCATCTCATTCAAAAAAGTCCCACAAAATTCACCAGAATTCCATCTTTTTTGACAAAGAGCGGCCTCAGAGTTGCGCCAGAACCCTTCTTTCCTATCTACTTGTGGTGGGTGAGTGAGGGATAAAACTTTTCTCCCAAAAGTTTTCAGGAAAAAGATTTTTGAAATCAAAAAGTTTTCTCCCAAAAAGATTTTGATTTCAAAAAGTTTTCAGGAAAAAGATTTTTGATTTCAAAAAGTTTTCTCCCAAAAAGATTTTTGATTTCAAAAAGTTTTCTCCCAAAAAGATTTTTGATTTCAAAAAGTTTTCAGGAAAAAGATTTTGATTTCAAAAAGTTTTCTCCCAAAAAGATTTTTGATTTCAAAAAGTTTTCAGGAAAAAGGGAAAAAAAGTTCATTTCAATTGGGAAAAGAAGCTGTTTTTCTTCATCAACCACTTTTTATCCCCCTGGAATTGGAGGAGGAAAAATTCATTTCAATCTCCAATGACCAATAGCTAAAGTGTTCACTCCATCATCCATCACAACTCTCTTGTCATCATCAGCACTCAAAGCCACTTTCAAAATCTGCTCAGTGAAAATCTCATGCAGATGTGATCGGAGAGAAACATTTTTCATTGGAGGAAATTTTTCACCAAAAAGAACGCGCACAAAATCTTCATGTAAAATCCTATTTTTAACCACATTCTTTTTTGTTCCCTTTGCTTTCTTGATTCCTTTTCCCTCATCCATCTTGATGGAATAACATTTTGGTCTCAATCCAACAAATTCACGAATGATTTTTCCTCCTGCTTCATCTTTAAACATTCCTAAAATTTTCTTGTTTTTCCCAACGGGAAAGCCATTTTTCACAGCGAAATGATCTTTCGGATATCCAGATGTGTCAAACCATTTCTCAACATCTCCAGCAGTGTCAGCGAAGAAATCATCCGTCTCAATCTCCAAAATCAGGGAATCTGTATCAGAATAGAGAACTTTCACACTCTCCCACTTTTTCTTCACATAACCATAATGAAATTTGAACATGTGAATTTTAGAGAGATCAAGAATTGCTGCTCCAACAAAGATTGGTTTGTTCAAAGTAACTTTTGTTTTCCTCATGTGAATAGCAGCCACTTTATCTCCAAACTTGGCTGCGTGTTTGAAGTTGATTTTTTTCACCAAGTTTGCTTTTTTCTTCCTATCATTCACCAGTTTCATGTCAATTCTGTTTCGCACATTTTCCATGGTTTTCCCGTAAACAGCATTGCTTGCCAGTTTGAAAAGATCTTTCTCAAAATCATTTTTGGCTGCTGTTCTCAGTTTCGTATTCCATTCAATAAAAGGTTTCATGAAAGCTTCATTTCTGAATCCAATTCCTCTCCAAATCTTTTTCAGTTTCATTCCAAGGGAAAGAAAGAGTTTTAAACTCCTTCCATCCAAAACCATTTTTTCTTTATCCATTAAGTTGGGAATTAACTTTTTGAATCCCCCAACTTCCAGGAGTTCAGGCGCCAAAGGAAAATCATTGTGGAAATCATGATTTTCATCTGGATATTCCAAGTCAACTTCCAGGACACATCCATGACTTGCCGCATCAACAATCTTCTCCCATTTCTTCAAAACCCCTTCACTCAACCATTCAAATCCTCCCACAGGGAGTGGTTGCACCATCGCAGTTGGATAAAGGGAATTTGCATCGAGATAAACGATGAACTTTGATGGTTGGGAAGGATTAAAATCTTCCATGAATTTGTTGTTTGCCTGAGAAAATCTGTGAAAGACTGTGGAAACTCCTCCACGAATTTGCCTTTCAAAAAACCGAAACATTTCTATATCTCCTTCACAAATCAATTCCAACTCAACTCCTGTCATCTTCAACATAGCATCCCAAAAGAAAGAGGGGGCAGTCAAAAACCATGCGGGGTCCAACAGATAATTTTCCAACAAAACTTTCCTAAAATTTTCCACCACATCTGTCAGGAGAAAAACATCCGTCTTCAAATAGAGATCATGATATTCTCCCATGTTAGACATCCCAAATTTTCTCCAGACATTTCCAGCATGAGCAAAATCTTCATCTGAAATTCCTTCTCCAGACAACTGGGAGAAAAAAGCATCTTTCCCAGGAATTTCACAATTAAATTTCTCAAATGAATCCATGAATTCATAGGGAAAAACTCCTTTTCTGGAAAGCAAATCAACATCAACATCATCTGGGAAAAATCTTTTTAAGCAATGCAAATCATTTTTTCCCAAATTTCCAACAAGATTTGCCAAAGAAGAATTCATAAATTTCAGGGAGTCAACAAAGCGAATCTCATGTTTCAAATCATGTTTTTTTCCCTCTTCATCTTCAAATGTTCCCCAAACAATTTTCAGGGAGAAAGAAACATATTTTTCGTCATTGTTTGGGATTGCATCAATCTCCCCAAATTCATTTCCCATGTTTTTGATGAAAAGATGGGAATCATATCCATCTAAATTGTGAATGAAGACTGGAGTGAAATCTGGCACTTTCGCTTGCAGATTACAATATTCATGAGCAGCTCCGCGAAATTCCCCTGTCAGATGACAATGATCAGCAACTTTTTTTTCCTCAATCTTTTTCCTGCAAAGCCAACAAATATCAGTTTTCTTAAATGCTTCCTTTTCTCCTTTCTTCCAAAGAATTCTCTTCCAATTTTTTCTCAGCATTGGTCTTCGCACATCATTCAGAATCCATTTCACCTGATCAACTAATTTCACCAGAAACTCTCTCCCAACATCATCTCCTTCTTTTCCACGAAAGAAAACTGGGGAGAAATCAACCCCAACTTGGCTCACAGGAAGAAAACAAAAGCTGCAGGGAACATGATGCTGAATTTGCTCTGTTTTTTCCCCAATTTTCTTTTCTGTTTTCTCCAAAATCGACTCAAAATCAGCGTAGATGACAAAGGGAACGGTTGTTGCGCATTGAACTTTCTTGAATTTCATGATTGATTTTTCTGGAGGGAGAACAGCTTTCACTCCATCATCCATGCAAAATTCTTGATGAACATCGAGTGTTTCTTTGGAGTTGAATGAATTGAGACAACCATCACAAACATGCCTTTGGTTTTTGTTTTTGGAATCTTCTCCAAACCACAATCGATTCAAATTCTTCACCAAAGCGAAATGTTCATTTTCTCCGCTTTTCAGTTTGAAAAGAATCACATGATTCTCTTTCTTTTCCCTTGCTTTTCTCAAAGTCACGATTTGTTTCCCCTCAACAATCCCCAAGACATTCACAGAAATGTTATTTTGTCTTTCAAATCTGTCAATGTCTCTCCATGAAATGGGGAATGAAATTCCTTCCCAATTGAATTCCTCACATTGTTTTCTCAACAAAGGAGTGATTCTTTGTGGATTTTTCTCCACTGGATTTTTCCATCTTCCAATGCACCACTTGAAGCACTCATCATCATTTTCATTTTTCATGTTTGTTATTGCTTTTTTTGCAGCAAGCCAATCAGGAAGTGGAATGAATTTTCCAACAGTCATTTCATCCAGATGAATTTCTAATCTTTCAACTCGCAAGAATCTCCAGTTGCTTCTTCCCCTTTGGAAATTCCGCATGTTTTCCAACATTCTCTCATTCATTTCTCTCAGCAATTTTTCCAAGTCAGTTCCCTCAAAAACTTCTTCAACCAGGGAAGAAAAGAAGGCATCATTTTCAATGGCTGTTCCCTGTGCTAAATCATGAGAAATCATTCTGCAAACCAAAAACATTTTCACTTTGAACCCAAAATGTTTTCAAAATGTTTCAAACCAGGAATTCATTGAATCAATGGATGACTCAACAACTTTTGATACTCTTTCTGGAAGAACTTTTTGAACAGCTGATTTCACTTCGGGAAAAGATGTTTTCTTGATGATTTTTCTCTGTGGGTTTTGCAGCTCTTTTTCCAGATCAGCTTTTTTCATCCTGGAGAATCCAACCATTCCTTCCGAACGTGCACGATCTCTCAATTCTTTTAAAGTTGACATTTTGAATGAAAAAGAAAAAAAAATGTTTTCATTCAAAATGAAGTTTTCAATCCAGGAAGAAGGAAAAGAAAAGCAGATTTTTTCACATTCAAAGAAGCATCAGAAAAAACTGGCATTCCGAATTCCACCATTTGGAGGTTCATCAAAAACAATTCAGAAAACAAAAAGTTCACCAGAAAATCAGACAAAAAAGTTTTCTTCATTCAGGAAGAAATAACAGATGAACCTTTTCTCCAAGTTGATGGAGAAGATATTTTTGATTGTGATGAACTAAAAAAGTTTGGAATTTCAAGCACAGTTTTTTTCAACCAAATTCTCAGGAAGAAAAACCATTTCCTTGATTCGGAGGAGATCTCTCACCGCATCACATGGAAATCTCCTGAATTTGATTTCCTTATTGATAGATTGAGGGAAAATCAAAGGGATACAAAAATCATTCAAAAGACTAAAAAGAAATCAAGACCAAAATCAACCATAAATCACGCTTCAGTTTTTGCAAATGATAAAGACCTTGTAGACCTCATTGAAAAAGTATGAATTTTCTATCCATTGGATAGAAAAAGAAAACAATGAGTTGGTTTCATAAAGATTTTTTGGAGAAATGAATTTGGAAATAAATGATTTTTTTTTCTCCACCAAGAAAATGAATCCCGAAAAAGTTTCCATTCCCGATATCATTCTCCAAGAACCACAAAAACGAACCTCTGGAAAGATTTCATATTGTCTTCTCCCATGTTCTCTCAATGACCAAAAACTTCAACTGAAACTCCAAACCAAGTTCAAAATCTTTGCTCATGAAGGAGATTCTTTTTCTTTGGGAATCAATCTCCCTGAAGAAAACATTCACTTTTTCCGTAAACTGGAAAATCATCTTCGTTCAGCTGCAGTGAAAAAACGGGAAGAAGTGAAAAAACTTACCCCGTCTTTTGCTAAGTTTCATGAGGAAGATTTCACTCTCTTGAAAGTTGATAAATCTGAACAAGAAAAGATCTTCGCAAAGATTTATCCCTCCAAAATCCCCAAAACGGATTTCTCTTGTCGTTTTTGGGAGTTGGTTGATGGGAAGAAGAAAAAACCCATCCTGAAACAAAAAGAACTCATTGGCATGCCACTTCTCGGGCAAGTTGTCTTTTCCATCAAACATCTTTTCTGTGGAAATGTTAGATCAATAACAGCAATTGTGGATGAAGTCCTTGTGGAGGAAATAGTTCAAACTGCCTCAGTTTTTGATGATTATGAAGATAAAAATGAGGATGAAGATGAAGTTTGATTTGACATCTCAGATGTGGAGAAAATATTTGTTGACAAAATTTTCTTTCCAAAACATTTGGTTTACAAAACAAAATCTGAGAAATTCATTTTGAAAATGGATTTTGTTTTTGTTTTGGGAAATGAATTTCTCCAGATTTCATTTTATAAACAGGGGGTTTACAAAACTTTCTTTCCAAAACAAAAACAAAATTCATTTTCAAAATGAATTTTGAAAATGAATTTTAAAATGAATTTCAAAATGAATTTTTCCAGATTTCATTTTGTAAACCGGGGGTTTACAAAACTTTTCTTTCCAAAACAAAAACAAAATTCATTTTGAAAATGAATTTCAAAATTCATTTTCAAAATGAATTTCAAAATGAATTTTTCCAGATTTCATTTTGTAAACCGGGGGTTTACAAAACTTTTCTTTCCAAAACAAAAACAAAATTCATTTTCAAAATGAATTTCAAAATTCATTTTCAAAATGAAATTTCAAAATGAATTTCAAAATGAATTTCAAAATCATTTCTCCAGATTTCATTTTGTAAACCGGGGGGGTTCAAAATCATTTCTCCAGATTTTGTTTTGTAAACCGATGGGTTACAAAATGAATTTTTCCAGATTTCATTTTGTAAACCGGGGGTTTACAAAACTTTCTTTCCAAAACAAAAAACAAAATTCATTTTGAAAATGAATTTTGAAAATGAATTTCAAAATGAATTTTTCCAGATTTTGTTTTGTAAACCGGGGGGTTCAAAATCATTTCTCCAGATTTCATTTTGTAAACCGGGGGTTTACAAAACTTTCTTTCCAAAACAAAAACAAAATTCATTTTGAAAATGAATTTCAAAATGAATTTCAAAATCATTTCTCCAGATTTCATTTTGTAAACCGGGGGTTTACAAAACTTTCTTTCCAAAACAAAAACAAAATTCATTTTGAAAATGAAATTTCAAAATGAATTTCAAAATGAATTTCTCCAGATTTCATTTTGTAAACCGGGGGTTTACAAAACTTTCTTTCCAAAACAAAAACAAAATTCATTTTCAAAATGAAATTTCAAAATGAATTTCAAAATCATTTCTCCAGATTTCATTTTGTAAACCGGGGGTTTACAAAACTTTCTTTCCAAAACAAAAACAAAATTCATTTTGAAAATGAAATTTCAAAATGAATTTCAAAATGAAATTTCAAAATGAATTTCAAAATGAAATTTCAAAATGAATTTCAAAATGAAATTTCAAAATGAATTTCTCCAGATTTCATTTTGTAAACCGGGGGGGTTTACAAAACTTTCTTTCCAAAACAGAATCTGGAGAAATTCATTTTGAAAATGAATTTGAAAATGAATTTTGAAAATGAATTTCAAAATGAATTTCAAAATGAATTTTTCCAGATTTCATTTTGTAAACCGGGGGGTTACAAAATCATTTCTCCAGATTTCCTTTTGTAAACCGGGGGGTTACAAAATCATTTCTCCAGATTTCCTTTTGTAAACCGGAGGAGTTTACAAAACTTTCTTTCCAAAACAGAATCTGGAGAAATTCATTTTGAAAATGAATTTCAAAATGAATTTTTCCAGATTTCATTTTGTAAACCGGGGGGGGGGGGGGGGGGGGGGGGGGGGGGGGGGGGGGGGGGGGGGGGGGGGGGGGGGGGGGGGGGGGGGGTGGGGGGGGGGGGGGGGGGGGGGGGGGGGGGGGGGGGGGGGGGGGGGTGAGGGTGGGTATACATACAAAATCATTTCTCCAGATTTCATTTTGTAAACCGATGGGTTACAAAATCATTTCTCCAGATTTCATTTTGTAAACCGATGGGTTACAAAATCATTTTCCAAAACAAAAACAAAATTCATTTTCAAAATCATTTTCAAAATCATTTTCAAAATGAATTTTTCCAGATTTCATTTTGTAAACCGGGGGGTTACAAAATCATTTCTCCAGATTTCATTTTGGAAAATGATGGGTTACAAAATCATTTTCCAAAACAAAATCTGGAGAAATGAATTTCAAAATCATTTTCAAAATGAATTTTCAAAATGAATTTCAAAATGAATTTTTCCAGATTTCATTTTGTAAACCGGGGGGGTTTACAAAACAAAATCTGGAGAAATTCATTTTCAAAATGAATTTCAAAATGAATTTCAAAATGAATTTTTCCAGATTTCATTTTGTAAACCGGGGGGGTTTACAAAACAAAATCTGGAGAAATTCATTTTCAAAATGAATTTCAAAATGAATTTCAAAATGAATTTCAAAATGAATTTCAAAATGAATTTTTCCAGATTTCATTTTGTAAACCGGGGGGTTTACAAAACAAAATCTGGAGAAATTCATTTTGAAATTTCAAAATGAATTTCAAAATGAAATTTCAAAATGAAATTCTCCAGATTTCATTTTGTAAACCGGGGGGGTTTACAAATTTTCTTTTTTGTAAACTTTTTTTCCCCAGTTAAAATGTGGAATTTAATTGATGTATCTACTGGACAAAAAGTGGCCACAGAGAAATCAATATCTGCTCTTTCTCCCCATATGGAATTAACCAGACAATATTAAGAGGGAAAAAGAAAATTCCACCTCAAAGATGGACGTCAACTGGAAGTGGTTGAAGATGTTTCCAAAAAACCAAAACCAAAACCAAAACCAAAACACTCGAAGGTGGGGGGTGTGATCTCTTCTCCAGGGGAAAACAACCCATTTCAAAACATCCCAGAAAAGATGTCTCCCTGGCCACAAGAAAAATGGGATTTTGTAATTGAGAAGTTAAAAGAGTTTCTGAAAACAGAACCATCTCCATTTCCATTTCCAGAGTTTGTTCCCATTCAGGAAGATGAATCAGTTGACATTCCGGAAGATGAATCAGTTGACATTCCGGAAGATAAATCAGTTGACATTCCGGAAGATAAATCAGTTGACATTCCGGAAGATAAATCAGTTGACATTCCGGAAGATAAACCGATTTCCAATCAACTCCGTTGGCAAAAAGTATTAGAATACTTCAAAGATTTCACTCCGGGAAATGAATTTCATGACTCGCCACCAGGAGAAAACGATAAGATAGTTTTATTTAATATGAATGAAGATTGTTGGTTAACCGTGGAAAATTATTGGGAAGTTGAAGGGTTTTTTGAAGGCCGTGGTTATTTTATTTATCCGGGTGAAAAAGAGTTTATGAAAAATTTAAAAAGAGGGCAATGGCATTTTAACGCACAAAAATCATAAAAATCATCGCAAGAATTGTGGACACGAACTACATTCATCAAGAACTGAGTTTTTCATTTCCCAGAAATGAAAATCATATAAATCGTTTTTCATATTTTCTCTCAAACTTCTCCAAATCCAATCCCAAATCAATCACAATCCCATCAACCACCTCCATTGCTGGAAGGAATTCATTTCGAATGAATTTTCCACTTCTCAAAGCAAAACGCAAATCACTCAATGTTTTTTCATAGGTTGTGAACGCGAACTTTGTCATTTCAATTTTGTTTCCATATTTCTTCATTTCATTCCCTGTTTTGACAACCAATCCTGCACCTGAAATCACTCCCAAAACGATGGGATTCATTGTCACTCCTCCAGCAATTGCGCCAATCGCAACAAGAGCTGAAGATGCCAAATTCACAAACAAATTCATTCTCTTGAAATGTTTGTGAGCTCTTTTCAAACACCAAAATCTTTTGTGATAGAATCGGAAGAGTTGCTTGATCTCTTCCAATTTTTCTTCCCCAATGTTTGGGTCAATATGGTTGAAATTGAAAATGCTTTTTTTGCGGTTCATTTTTCAAGCAATTTCAAAAAGAAATGTGATTTGGGCAGCCCCGATATTCGTTGATCGATCATCAACTCTTGCTGAAAATAACTCTCCTGCTTGGTAAACAACAGTTGAAAACGTGAATGTTTGAATTCTATTATCACTGCTAAAACGAGTTCCACTTTTTGATTCTTTATCTGGGAGATATAAAGTTAGTTGTGGAAAAGAAGATGTTTTTGATAAAATTTGAGAAAACGTTTTAATTAATTTGCATCGGATGGGGATGACTATATCATTAAAATAATTATCGAAAAGTACATTTATATCGTCTCCTGATTTTCTTCTATATCTTCCAATCAGCATAAAGTTATTGCTTAAATTTGAATTGAGAATTTTATGGTCGTTCAAATCCAAGTCTCTCTGCATAACCATCTTCCCCGAGTCAAAGGTGAATGGGGAATCAAAGACAGAACTGGGAACATCCGCGTGAGATCCTTCAACTCCATAAACAATCAAATGAGTTATTTCAAAAGAAGCATCTGCTGCTGTTCCCTGCCATTTCAAATCCAAAAAGACAAATTCTGGAGGAGAAATCTGCCATTTATGCATATGAATGATTGATCGAGAATAGTTAGAAAACTTCTTCGTTGATTGTTGATTGATATTCAAGCTGCAGCGTTAACTGAAACACCAGTCATGGAAAAGGGAAAAAACTCAACAACCAAAGTGAATTCTCCATGAGGAAGGTTTAGTATGTTGAAACCAATTCTCCCAGAAAACAGATTTGAGGAATCTTTTCTGATGTTCAACTGAAACGCCTTCTTATTGAAATGATGTGGAGAAGATGGGAAATCCACAAAGCCCACAATTTGCAAATCATGTCCATTGAAAGATTCCCCCGCATCATCCATGAGAAAATGAAATGCATCTTTCAGATTTCCAGCTGGGGAGATTGACGTTTCAGTCACGAACTTTTTTGGAACTGCATCACTGTCAGCTGTTGGGGTTCCCAGATTTGTTATTTTTTCATTCCCCATATTGATTTGACCAGTCATTGTTCCTCCAGACCTGAAAAGCATTGTTTCATCAACATATAATTTTGAAGCTGCGTCATCATCATCTATTGGTTTGGGTAAATCACTTATTTTATGTTCCCCATGAATAAGTCCCCAGTCATTGTTCCTCCGGAAAGAGAAAGAGTATCACCAGCCACAAACTGAATTGATGAGTTGACTTGAGCAATATGTTGATCGACATATTTTTTGTTGGCTGCTTGATCGATTGCTGTTGGATCTTTCACGTTATAAACAAATTGGTTTCCCATATCCAAGCTTGTTTCCATTGGGAATGTTTCTTTCCGACTGAGAAAGACATTCTTTGCATCATCGTAAGAGATCAGATTGTTATAGTTAGCCGATAAATCAGCATAAGTTTGTTGCTTTGATTTGACAACATTGAAAAGTTCTTTTAAATCGATGTTCTTCGTCACTTCATGAGTATGTGCTGGAGCATTTGGGTGGAACTTCTTCAGCGTCACCATATTCACCGCGGAAAGATCATTTGATTCATCTGTGTCCAGATTTGTGATCAGTTTCCGATCCATGTCAATCTCTCCAGGAAGAATCAGTTTCTTTCCCCTGAGATCCAGATCTCCAGTCATATGAGAGGATCCATCAACCTGCAAAGAATCTGCTCTCAGTTGAATCAGTTTGGTTTCCACACTTCTGTCTAGCGTGTCAACTTGATGTTTTGTGACTGCATCATTGTGCCCTGTTCCTTCAGCGACATTGACCAGTTTTCTGTTTGACATGTCATAATCCCCTGTGGATGTCAGTTTAAAACCAACTCCTGGCAATCCATCTCTTCCATCTCGACCCCCTCGGGAAGTGCTTGTTGTTTCAGAAAGCAATCCATTTGAATAGCTCATTTTAAAGTCTTTCATCAAAGTTTTTGGCAATGAATTTCCTCGGCTTATCCACATACAGGAAAGAGAATGGATCATGTGTTGCTTTCAGATAATCTTCTTTGCTGACATTATTTTCCCTGCAAATCGCGATAATTTCTTTGTTGCTGGGGAATTCAAAGATGCAAAAATGTGAGCAATTCAGTCGAATATCTTTTGGCGTTAGGAAATAACTTTGTGAAAGATAGATGACAGAACAATTCCGGTGCCTGCCTTGGATAAAATAATCAACCAGGGGTTTTTGATTCTTTTCGCAAACAAAATCATCGAAAACAACCAGCTTTTGATTCTCCCCAGATAATTCAGAAACTGGGATGATTTCATCCGGGGATGCCTCCACAACATCATACCCAGCTTCTTTGCTGATTGGACGAAATGTTTTCAGCAGGTGTTGATATTTGGTTTGGTCAAGATTTTTTGCATAGAGATAAATTTTATCGTAGAAGAGCAGCGGGCGGAGGATCATATCCAGAAGAACATTTGTTTTCCCCGATCCTGAAGGGCCGCAGATCAACATTCTGAAAGCTCGATCCGGCATGAAGGGATGAAGCTGCGCGAAATTTGTGATTGGGTCATGGCAATCATAATTTGGAATCTTCATTTTATTTCCCAGAAGACAAATTCAGATGAACATCTTGTTCTACATCATGTTCTACATCCCAAAATTTGTATTTGTGAGTAATAAAATGAGTTTATTGAAATGGCAAAAACTTGCAAAAAGCAAATCTGCTTTGGGCCGAAAAATCAACTTTGTTCACAATGCTATCACCCAGAAAAAGTTGGGTGAAGAGACAAGTCAAATCGGACTTGAAAAAATGTTCAAGCCAGTCACATCGAAACTGGATGATGTGATTGCGTCGAATTTGATGCCACTTCCCCGGAAAAAGAAAGTGGAGGGGAAAGCCAAACCAGCAGAAATTGATTATCTCCCCGAAGTCGACCCATTTGAAGATATGGATGTGGGTGGCTTGTTTGATGAGACCGTTCCATCCCAAACAACGAAACAAATTCCACAAGCTCCTCCAACATATGAAGAAGTTGCGAAAGAGATAGGGGAAGATCCACCTGAATATGAAGCCGATGAATCTCCTGATTATACTCTGGAAGTGGGTGATGAAGAGGAAGAGGAAAAAGGAGATGAAGACAATCAGATATTGGATAGCTTGGACCTCGCAAATTATGATAATGCGGAGAAAACTCTCAGTGAATCAAATGTCTCAATAGCGAAGAAAATCCATTATCTCAATAATCTTGTGACCATTGCAAACTTCAGAAGAAATCAATTTGAAACTGCAGTAAGCGAATAGCTCTCATGGCCGGAAATCACAACACCACCAACAAATCCACTATACAAACGAAGGTTTATTTGATACGAAGGAGCTGTGCGTGGGTTCGTGGGTTGAAACTAAAAACAGTAAAACAGCAAAAAATTACAAGTTGCGACTAAGGAAAATTCGACATAAAGAAACAACGAAACTGCAATAAGCGAGGACTATGAAACACACTTACATTGTTACGGCCAGAGAAAACTGCTGTTGTAGCGAACTGCGTAAAACGCGACGAAGGCACTTGAAAGACCAAAGAGAACTGCGCTAAGCGCGAACTAGAATGAACTGCCAAAAAATTGCACTGCTAACGGCGATGTAAAAATACGGTTTAAATATGCGGAATAGAAAACTAAAGAAACCAAAAAAGGCGCTAATAAAGATGCAAAGTAAAGAGACGCTAACGAGGGGGCGCTAAATAACACTAAGAACTAAACACTTAAATGCGCGCAAAGAAACTAAACAAAGGGATGTAATGAACTATAAGCCTGATACGTACGCAACAAAAGGGAAAAAACGAATTATGCAAAAAAATCTTACACTTGGATCTTACACAATTGAAAGGGTATAAATCATCTTTCACCAAAAAATTCAAGAAAGGGGAAATAACGGAAGAGCAAAAGAATTGGCAACATCAAAGGATAGATCGTTCATTCAAAGCTCTGAATGAATACATAAAGCATTACAAAAGGAAAGCGACAACATTTTCAGGTTCGGGAGTCAAGAGAAAGCGGAACGCCTGGGAGCGGAGCGACCGAAAAGGTGGAAATGTCCATTTTTTCTCCAATCCCAAAGATCTTCTCCAGAAACTTGAAGTCATCATTGGCTCCATTCTTGCTGGGAATACAAACGTTGGCATCAGAAATACTGGAGTTGCAATTCTCGATCTTCTCCTGAAAGAGGGGGTCATCAACAAAGCCCAGCATGAGAAGCTCTACAAAAACTATTTCAAACCTTAAATGGAAATCGAAAGAGAAATTGTTTTATCCTCCTTTTCCGTCAAGACAGGCGGTAACAAACCAGAAAATTTCACAACACAATTCTATCGGCCCATTGCTTTGGATCCAAATGAACAATATGTTGTTGGGCTTAACAGAGTCATCAATATGAGTTTTACGTGGTATAACATCAATGCTGGACGCAAGAATCAACTGATCAGGTTCAGCTCCGACGGTGGGAAAACATTTTCCGATATCACCTTCCCAGCTGGAGTTTGGGAATATGAGGGGATGAATAACTTTATTCAAGAAGCAACAGTGGTGAAAGAAGCTGGAAAAGATGACATTTTCCCAATCAATCTTGCTTTTAATACAACAACCTTCAGAGTAACAATCACACTGGCAGAAAATTATCAGCTTGATCTCACCCAATCCAACTTCGGCGATCTCGTTGGTTTTGAGAAAAAGATTCTGAAGGATAAAGTCAACATTGGCCCCAGAGTTCCAAACCTCAGTCAAGATACTGATATGTTAAACGTTCATTGTGATTTGACAAGTGATTCGCTTGTTGATGGAGCAGAGAGTGATATTATCTTCTCCTTTTCAACATCTGTTCTGAGGCCATCATATAGTTTCACGTTGGAGCCCATGAGAGTAACATTCAATCCTGTGAATAAAAACACAATAAGCTCCATTCGAATCTATATCACCGATGGCCGAAGGCGAGTTGTTGATTTGAATGGAGCTGATACAGCGTTCTCACTTTTATTGAAAAAGGTAATAAAATGAAATCATATGAGTTCTCTCGTTATTATCACCCCAAATTGGGGCGGTTTGTTTATCGACACAAAGGATCTGGTGCTATTGTGGACAATATTTTTCACCCAATGAGAGCAGTGGCATCAGCCGTTTTCAAGAAATTCGCTAAACCCATTGCGAAAAAAGCATTGGAATCAGGTATTTCTCACGCTGGAGATAAACTTGGTAAAAAAGCAGCTGAAAAATCTGGTGATTTGATCATGAAAAAACTGGGAAATATGAGAATTGGGAGCAAAAAACAACCAGCTCGACCACAATCAGCCCCTGCGTCAACCTCCGGAGTGCGACCGCAGGGAGAAAGTTCTGATGATATATTGAACAGGTTGATCTCTGGGCATGGAATCCGAAAAAGAAAAAAAAGAATATAAAATGGCTTTTCGATCGAATGAATATCTTCAAAGAAATGAATTAGTGCGCTTCCAGCTGGATGACACAATCAGAGCTCCAGCTAATGGGCAACCTCAAGACAAAGGTGGTTATAAATTCACAATTAATGACCGATCTGCATTTTACGATTGGTATAATGCTTATTTCGAGGTGCAGTTTCAACTCCAAAAACTGGCGGATGGTGCTGGGTATGCAGCAGCTGACAGGATCACAGTGATCAATGGCTCTCATTCACTGATTAAGCACATAAAGATTAGATCTTCAGCAAAGATTGTTTATGATACTGATAATCTGCACAAGGTCTGTTTTGCAAAGAATTTGTTAGAATACTCCGATGACTTCAGCAGATCAGTCGCCAAGAACAGTTTCTGGTATTTGGATACGACTAGAACAACAGCTGTTGGAAATGCTGGATTTGAAGCGAGGAGGTTGCAATCTCAAGCAGTTCAAGACAATGGAAATGGTGGTGCAAAGAACATCAACATGATTATTCCTCTGAATCGTTTTTTCCTTTTTCGAAGAGTTGGAAGACCGGATGCTTGTACCCATGCAGCTTCAATTTGAGATAGCCCTCAATGCTGATGGGGAACTCATTCATATGGCAAATGGCGTTGATGCTGGAAGAGTTGTTGTGAATAGGTTTTTACTTTGGGTTCCCAGACTGACTCCTAAAGATTCTCTCGCTGACAAATTTGTCAGCTCATTCCTGAAAGAAACACAATGGAAATATCTGAGGGAAATGTATCAGCAATCTGCTCCCTCACAGTCATCAGGATTTTTCCAGATCTCAGCGAGCATTGACAATGTGAGGCATATTTTTGTCTGGCTGAAAAGAACCAATCCGCCCAATGATGACCGTGCAGAAGATAACCCATATCTGATGGACACTTTCAAGCTGAATGATGGAGATAACAACTCATCTTTGTTGAACTGTCGATTGGAATATGGAAATGGTGTTTTCTACCCGGAAACAGAGTATGACAGTGAAAGCAAAGTAAGAATATTCCAGGATGTCATGGCTTATGCAATGCGGAAAAATGATTTTAACACTGGAACACAGCTGAATCTAGCCAATTTCAATTCTCTTTTCCCATTGATTTATTTCGATCTGACTTATCAAACTGAAAAACCAACAAGAGATCCCAAGCAGTTGATATTCAGATATCGATTGAGCGCAGATGCAGCTGCAAACTTCAATGTACATGCGATAGTTCTCTATGAAGAACTGGTGAAAATTGATAAAATTGGAAATGAGCTGGTCATTGTGTGAGGGCTGTGAGCGAGCAAAAAACATATGTTATCATTTAAAATGACAACATATCACCCATATAAAGTAAATTTATCTGAAGGGCAAAAAAACAAGCTTGGAAGAGCATTCCGAACAAACAGCCCTATCACCCTGAGATTGGGTGGCAATCAAACAAGCGGAAGTGATGAGCTGATGCTCACGGCAAATCAAATAAAACGGATTAACAAAGCTGCGGCTTTGGGAAAGGGAGTTGAAATCAAGGTGTCGAAAACGCAAATCAAAAAGGTGATGAGGCAGGGTGGAAGTCTTCTTTCTGCTATTGTTCCTTTTGTGAAAACATTGGCACCCACCCTTGGTAAAACACTTGGGCTGTCAGCATTGGCTGGTTTGGCGAGTGAAGGAGCAAGTCAAGTCGTCAAAGCAATAAGTGGAAAGGGTGGTGGTGGTGGTCAGGTGGGTGGGTTTCTCATCCCCCAAGATAAAATTCAGAAACTGATTGACAATAAACATTTGTTGACAAATAAACAGAAACAGGACATTTTGGTTGCCCTGCAATCAGGAGGACAGTTGGTGATGAAACCATCCACAAAACAGTCTGGTGGATTGTTGGGAAGTGTGTTGGCATCCATTGGAATCCCATTGGCACTTGACATGGTTAAAAATTTGTTTGGAAAAGGTGCGCCGCGCGTTGGCCGACCAAAAGGAAAAGGAGCGCCGCGCGTTGGCCGACCAAAAGGAAAAGGTGCTCCAAGATTGGGAGCGTATCCTCCTCCATTTATTGGTAACTGGGGATGAAACCCTGTTGGAATGGGGAAAAAAAAATCAAAAAAGGGCAAAGGACTTCTGTTAGGGACGAACAGCCCATTCAACAACATCCCAATTCTCGGGGCAATATTGTGAGGCCTAAATTTGTAATTAAACCGCTGTCAAATATTAATCTTTTGAATTGGATTGAATATCTGGGGATTCCCAATTTCAAAGGGATCTTCGCTAGGGATGAAGTCATACCCCAAAAACACAGCCCCTGCATCATCAATCTTGATTCACTTGAAAATGCAGGAACTCATTGGGTTTGTTGTGCTCCGGGGAAAAAATTCACGTGGTATTTTGACTCTTTTGGAATGGGATTTCCCAAAGAATTCAAAAGTTCCAAACCGGTAATCTGGAACACAAGTCAATATCAAAACATAAACAGTGTTCTTTGCGGGTATTATTGCCTCTTCTTCCTCCAGCAATGGTCGCAGGGGAAAGATTTCTATGATATTCTCAAACCTCTCAGTTTGACTGATACGACGCAAAATGAAAGATTCATAAAAGAATATTTCGATTGAAGATGAAGTCATATTGCGTGAAGGAGAAAAAACAAACTGAATGTGTTGGGCCATCTGGAACCATGACCGCAAAAAATGGAAGAAAGATGTGGTTTTGCCATTGCGCTTCCTGTGGAATCAAAAAGACAAGATTTGTGAAGGCAAAGCCCTCGGGAAACTGAGTCTGCCCTCACAAGGTGGGGCTTTGGTGAATTAGCATTGACTGGCGTTGCTCATGCTCTTCCCTGGCTCGGGAAAAAAACAGTTGAAATGGGTCGTTATGGAGCCAGTGAATTGTTGCGAAACAAAAACGCTCAGAAGAAAGCATTGGATTTTACCCTGGACAAGATGAAACCATTTCTTGCCAAAACCTCTTCCGATATGCTGAATCAACTGTCCACGGCGATCCGACCCAACAGAAAATACAGGACAGATCGAGCAGATTTGGATGGAAGTGGATTGGATGTGCATGCTTTAATTGGGAAACTACCAAGGCCAAAGAAAGGTTTCACTCTTCCCGGGCATAACTTCACTGGTCCGTATAACCCTTTGGAAAAACAAGTCAGATTCGATGAAAAGGGAAAGATTCTCGAAATCTGGCAACAACCAACAGGAAAAACAGATGCAGTGGCTATGCAGCACGATGTGGATTATTCAATCTGCGCAAAGAAAATCAATCCACGCAAATGTAAAAATAAAGCAGATAGAAAAATGGTTGCCGCTTTGGATTCCATTCCCTGGAAAGAAAGACAGTGGGGTCATGCTTTGGCGAGAAATACCATCGATGCAAAACAAAAACTTGGTTTGGGTGCCCCAAAAAAACGGGAAAAGATTTTGAGTGAAGGCTGGACTCAAAATCTAGCAAATGAACTTCACCAGCCAATCAGGAGAAGATTTCCAAAGAGAAGAGTTATTGCATATGGCGTTGACAACATTTGGGCGGCTGATCTGGTTGAGATGGGGAAATATTCGAAGTGGAATAAAGGAATAAGATATCTCCTGATGGTGATCGATATCTTCTCAAAGTTCGGTTGGATTCTCCCCCTGAAAGATAAGCGAGGACAAACAGTTGCCGATGCTTTCCGATCCATATTCAGGGAGCGAAAACCGAAGATGCTTTGGACTGATAAAGGAAGTGAATTTTTCAATGGAACTATGAAGGATCTCCTGAATAAGAATGGGATAAAATTGTATACCACAGAGAACGAAGAGAAATCGTCTGTGGTTGAACGTTGGAACAAGACAATGAAGGAACGACTCTTCCGGATGTTTAGCGCTAACAATAATACGGTGTTTTTTGACAAACTAGATGAGTTAGTGGATCAATATAATCACCGTTTTCATTCGAGCATTCGGATGACCCCAGCGCAGGCCAGCGAACGGAAAAATGAGAAAAAGGTTTTCGCTAATCTTTTCGGAGACATGATTTATGTAAAACACAACCCAGCAAAATTCAAGATCGGTGATAAAGTCCGAATTTCAAAGTTTAAACGAAAGATATTCGACAAAGGTTTCACCCCGAACTGGACAGAGGAGATATTTGTCGTCGATGAGGTTTTAAACACAAATCCTCCGACGTATAAATTAGTCGATCTGTTGGGAGAAAAAATAACTGGATCATTTTACGAGGCGGAAGTTCAAAGGACAACGCAAGATATTTTTCGCATTGAAAAGGTTATTCGCCGGGACCAGAAGAAAAAGAAAGCCTTGGTTAAATGGAAAGGATATCCCGTTGGATTCAATTCTTGGGTTCCGCTGAGTGATGTGGAAAATCTCTGAGACAGAATATGAATGTTCAACATTCATATTTCATTCCAAAACACCGCTTCGCTTCGCTTTGCTTTCTTTCAATTCCCGGTGGATTTCCCAGAGGAGATCACTTTGTTTTTGGAGTTCATTTTTGAGAATCTTGTGTTCCTCTTGGAGATTGATGAATGATTCAAAGAGGAGTTCTATTGTGTCTTCCTCTTCTTCATTTTGCTCTGCTTCTTCCATCTCCGAATCAGAGACAATAAATTCCTCGTCAGATGTTGTTGGGGTTTCATCTTCGCTCATTGATTCATCCTCTGAGCAGGTGAGGTCGCTTCGCTCGCTTTCATCATCATCCATTTTGAGTTACAAGATTAAAATTTTTAATAGATATCACTTCCTCGTGGAAAAATGAATTTTTCCTCCTCCAATTCCAGGGGGATAAAAAGTGGTTGATGAAGAAAAACAGCTTCTTTTCCCAATTGAAATGAACTTTTTTTCCCTTTTTCCTGAAAACTTTTTGAAATCAAAAATCTTTTTGGGAGAAAACTTTTTGAAATCAAAATCTTTTTCCTGAAAACTTTTTGAAATCAAAAATCTTTTTGGGAGAAAACTTTTTGAAATCAAAAATCTTTTTGGGAGAAAACTTTTTGAAATCAAAAATCTTTTTCCTGAAAACTTTTTGAAATCAAAATCTTTTTGGGAGAAAACTTTTTGATTTCAAAAATCTTTTTCCTGAAAACTTTTGGGAGAAAAGTTTCATCCCTCACTCACTCACCCACCACAAGTAGATAGGAAAGAAGGGTTCTGGCGCAACTCTGAGGCCGCTCTTTGTCAAAAAAGATGGAATTCTGGTGAATTTTGTGGGACTTTTTTGAATGAGATGGAATTTGATCGAATTTTTTATGGAATTTAAGAAAATTTGTGTTGATTTTTTGCAGAGATAAGTGTGTTATGCTGAAAATTTAGCAGACTTTTTTGTTGTTTTTAATGATTTTTGGAGAGTCGGGATATGTGAATTTGGAACAATTTTCGTGCGCGCGCGTGCAAATTCAGAGTTAGTGCTAAAAGTAGCGGAAAAGTGGAAAGAATAATGATTTGTGCTAAAAAGGGGCGGCCGAGGAGTGTGCCAGAACCCTTCTTTCCTATCTACTCACGTGACCTGCAAATAACTGCTTACGAATAATTCTGCTAATGCACACAATGGTGCGCATATCGCAAAATATTGTGCTTTGTCTGTACCTCGCAGATCAATTAATAATAATTGAAGGGCCGAGAGCATGTCCAGCCTATATGACTTTTTAGGCCTTTTTTATTTTTTCTTGCTCAGATTTGTCCAATTTTGGCATGTGAACTAGAAATTAGTTGCAAAACATTGTTCCGAATTTTTTTCCGTTGTTTTTTTCCGTCGTTTTCGAGAAATACCGTATTCAAAAAAAAAAAAAAAAATCAATCAATCAAAGGCTCCTATTGTAACGCAATATTGCGGTAAGCTTCTGTTTTCGCACTGACACGGTTCGATTTTTTTGTAAAATTAAACGTTAGAAATTTTGACGAACGCAAAAAAAGTAAATCACTTTCATAATGTCCAGTTCGAAGAAAGAAAGAAAAAAAAAAAAAAAAAAAATGAGGCCGAGCATGATTCGAACCCGGAGCCGTCCGAGCGCAAATCCCCGACCAAACCACTAGACCACAGACGAACACATGCCACTTCAGCCTAAGTTTTATTATTAAAAGGTTGATACGCATCAAAACGCGTATCTCGATTTCAAAATCCTTTTAGATCGAGTTTAATGTTGCATTAAAGACTCCAAATGCGAAACGTCTTCCCGCCGGCCAGCAACAACTCACTTCGAGCTGCCCAAAGCTGTATTTCAAGTGCCCGACCACGCACAGCGGACCCATCTACCACTGTCGCAAAGCATGTCGGGAAATCCTACAACAAAACCGAAATGGAGTTCCCACCCGAAAGTTATTGCAAAATACTATAAGTCTCAAAGCACTTCGGATATCGGGCATTTCGACCACGGCATGGGATGGGAAATGGCCCACAACTCTCAACGCTGCCCCTTTTCTGATCCGAAGTGATTCCAGACTTTCCCGCCGGCTCGTCTTCCCGACCAAGGTCCGTTTTTCACCTCGAGCGCTAAATGGCGCTTCAGACACAAGGAAGGACAAGAAACACGACTCGTTTCTTTGAGAAGTGCTAGGGACTCAAGGATTTCCGGACTTAATGATGTCTTTCAATCACCGGACGGGCCTCATACACGTTGGCTTACACACACGCTACAGAGGCGATGTGTTGCCGCAGTGAGCTCACGATAGATAAGCGAGCCAGGCGTGCGTAAATAACGGTATTTTCGTTTAGTTGTTGGCACTGGTCAGAAGTATTGCAGTCGCGTATTCTCACGGCCAAACTGCTTTCAAATGGCTTCGAAATTACGCTCTGAATGTACCGTCAAAGCACTGGAGGGCCAAAACTCTGCTTTTTTCAGGTAAATTGGTCAAATTCCTTAGGGTTAGTGCAAATTCGACAAGGGCTTGTGATATTATTCGTTGTACGATAAAATGAGGCTATTCTGAGCTATTCTGAGCGAGAAAAAATAGAAAAAGGCCTAAAAAGTCATATAGGCTGGACATGCTCTCGGCCCTTCAGTTGACCTGCTCGCCACTGACAAATCACGATAACAATCGTCCAATAATTGATAATTATTTACCAATCCTGTGGACTCCATCCTGGATGCTGTGTTAACAGTATCACCAAACAAGCAATACCGTGGCATCTTCAAACCAACAACCCCTGCTACAACCATCCCTGTATGAACACCTAGTCACAAAAATAATCAGCACAACACAGTCACTGATAACATTTATCATATGAGCCGTACGGCCCTGCGAGCCTTTTCTTTGCAAAACCATTGATGAAAGTCCCGTATGAGGGCCGTACGCATTTGCGCGTGCGGGGTTGGAAAAAGCCGTACGGCCCTACTACAAAAGCGGACGGCCTCGCGCGTTAAGATTTCAAGTAATTTTGTCTTCAAATTGGTCACATGATAAAATACTTATTGACTAAGTTATGTCGGGCCGGATGGGAAAATATTTGGCGCTGGGTCCGTATGCCATGACCTCAAGCCAAATATTTTCCCATCCGGCCCTCCCACTTAGTCAATAAGTACATAATATTTCTTAAGAGCAGTTTTCAATTGAAAGAAATTTTGCAATTGCTTTGATTTTGCATTGCTATGCTTTGCAATTGGCTAAAAGAAATTGTGCCACTTTATCAACCAATCAAAAGTATGAAAACCAATTGTGACTTGTTTGCACGCGTTTTCCCACACTTGGCGCCGGCTACATGTATTTGTTTTGAGTTCTAATTGGTTCATTGGATTGTCTGTGTCTGTTGTGATTGGCCAGAGTGATACTTTGGTTTCGTTTTTACAATGAAAAACACTCTAAAAGCCTGGTGTTCATGCAACTACAGTACACTGTACCAAGTGGAAGTGCAAACAAAACCACCATCATAATCACAAATTCTTGGAAATGCAAGCTCAAGGAGTAAACATGTTAATCCTTCAGTCATTGGCCTCACATTTCTTTGTGTTTGTTCGGAATCTTAATTGTGCTTTGCTTGTTGCTTGCTTTATGATTGCACTTGTGTTAGCCAGTAAATGAGCAATTAATAGGCCGGTTCTCACTAGGGCTCTTAAGTGCACTTGGTACGTACTTGTAGTGTGAACTCCTTTCTGAGAGCATTTTCTAAGTCAGACTTACTGAGACTGATTTATTTACACGTTTAAATCTCATTGTAAAATGTATCAAAGAGGTAAAAATTAATATCAGCTGAATGTAATTAGGAAGTTAAATAATTTCCAGTAGTTCGTTTTCGAAAAGCTCCATATTTCCCCTCTTTTTTTATTAAAAATGTATTTTGGAATGGCACGTGCTGTTGGTTTGTGCGGAACCACCCAAGTGTAGTGAACGTTTTAATGACCGCACTTATTGGATTCTTTGTTGCCCTGGCGATACGCGTAAAACAATAGAATCCAAGTGCACTTCAAAGTAAGGTCTACCCCTTACTTGGGAGCGCACTTGACCAATGACAGTAAAGCCGTGCAGCCGTGCAGCTAAAAGCACGTGTGCGTGCAACTTTGAATTCCACAGGGAACGAGCTCTTTGCGTTTTGGTTTACGATTTGCAGTCACGGACGACTTCTAAAAGACTCTCAAGCAGGATCTCAAGTTTTACTTTAGCTGTTGTATTGGAAGGTGTATTTCAAGCCGACTTTGGGTAAAAAAATCTACGTTGAGAAAAAAAGGTTGTAGTCTAATTCTCAGGTTTAGCCAATCAAAAACACTACAGCCATGCGCGCATTCAATACTCATACGATACAAAAACATGTTTTTATGACGAGCACGAAAAAGTTCCCAAAAATTAACAAAAAGTGAGCATAGCGTTACACCAGGCTCTGAGACGATGTTTTGCTGAATCAAGTTCAAATAAAACTTGACGTGATAAGAAAAAATATTTTACTATCGACTTAGCGTTTTATGCATATCGTACTTTTGTGCTTCAACTTTGTTTATCGCGGCTAATCAACTGCATACCAACTTGCGATCGCAATTAATTTGCATCTAAATACGCAAGCTGTGCGTAGCCATGCCTGAAAATCTATTGTCTCGTCTTTCCTAAGAATACCTTAAGTCTACTTGATTATCAAGTGCACTTCAAGTGCACTTTGGCCCTAGTGTGAACCGGCCTAATGTGTTTTATTCATAACAATCACAACACAATCCAATACTAGCAATGTTTTTAGTCAACTAATGTCACTTATATGTTCTTGTAATTTTAATAATTTATTTGTTTGTTGTTTGGTACTAATCTCCCTTCAAAATATATTGACAGTTTTTTCCAGTTTTGCACTTCAGCTTTCTACTAAATGGATTGGTTAAATAAATACAGTAAACGCGTTCATTTTTGTTTTAAAGTATCCAGTATTACATGTACATTAACAGGACACAGGGTACCTGAACTAAAGTGCGTGTTTTTCTTTAATTTTATTGTGATAAAGCAATAAATAATTTGTTACCTATTCTTATTTTGAGGTGTGGGAATGACTTTGATGGATCCACAAGTGTTGGCATAGCGGATATCATATCGAGTGCAAGATCTGCGACATGCTCAGCATGGTACTTGCTTCGTTCAGGAACACCACTGACCACCATGTATGCATCACCAATTGTCTCCACCTACAGGGGAAAAAATGGAGAATATGAGGGAAGAGGGTTAATGCCAACAGTGATTGAATATAACATATACAGGAAAAGATATTTACTGTCTGAGCTGGACACCTTCAGGACCAGCTCTAGTTGTCCCCCTTAGAGAGGTGTTCGCCTTATAGAGAGTTTAGTTACAGATGAACAAGTAAAATTTGGCCAGAACCAGCAAACCACTCATGTTTGCCTTAGAGAGGTGTCCGCTTTATAGAGAGTTTGGTTACAGACAAACAAGTGAAATTCAGTCAGAACCAGCAAACCACTCATGTCCACCTTAGAGAGGTGTCTGCCTTATAGAGAGTTTAGTTAGTTAGTTTATAGTTAGTTTATAGACGAACAAGTAAAATTTGGCCAGAACGAGCCAAAAATGTATGTCTGTCTTAGAGAGGTATCTGCCTTACAGGATGTCCATCTTACAGGGGTGTCCATCTTACAGGGGTGTCCACCTTACAGGGGTGTCCACCTTACAGGGGTGTCCACCTTACAGGGGTGTCCATCTTACAGGGGTGTCCATCTTACAGGGGTGTCCATCTTACAGGGGTATCCGTCTTACAGGGGTATCCGTCTTACAGGGGTGTCCATCTTACAGGGGTGTCTGTCTTGCAAGGTGTCTGTCTTACAGGGGTGTCCACCTTACAGGGGTGTCCGCCTTACAGGGGTGTCCATCTTACAGGGATGTCCACCTTACAGGGGTGTCCGTCTTACAGGGGTGTCTGTCTTACAGGGTGTCCGCCTTACAGGGATGTCCACTTTACAGGGGTGTCCGTCTTACAGGGGTGTCTGTCTTACAGGGGTGTCTGTCTTACAGGGGTGTCTTTCTTACAGGGGTGTCTGCCTTGCAGGGGTGTCTGTCTTACAAGGGTGTCCGTCTTACAGGGGTGTCTGTCTTACAGGGTGTCTGTCTTACAGGGGTGTCCGTCTTACAGGGGTGTCCGTCTTTCAGGGGTGTCTGCCTTACAGGGTTGTCTGCCTTACAGGGGTGTCTGCCTTACAGGGGTGTCCGTCTTACAGGGGTGTCCGTCTTACAGGGGTGTCCGTCTTACAGAGTCTTACAGAGGTGTCCATTTTAAGAGAGTTAACCATATATATAAAAATTATTACAGCTCTATAAATTAACAAAAAAATCTGTGATTATGCATTAAATTTTGCCTCCAATGGGCAAGGTTGATACGTAAATGTGTGTTCGCTGTTCTCTAACTTCCTATGGGAGTTTTTCTTCATGTTCCTTAATTTCTCCACAAAAAAAAAAACTTTTCTCATTTCAAATTTGATCTGGACTCTCACTCACAGAAGACCTCTGCTTTACCTGGAAGTACTAAAACGGATGAATTTAAATGATTAGAAATAGGCCTTATGCATGATGGAGTCACCAGCTCACATTTCACCACCAAGCCTCATTTGTACGAAATTCCTTGCAAACCTTTGACAAGTTCACGTTGTTTTTGAGTGGGTATTCTTTTCAACTTTGCGCCTTTGAGAATACATTGATGAGATTGTCACAGGTTTACACTTCGGAAGTGAGGCTTGGGGGTGAAATTAGCTAGTCTGACGTAAACATGCATAAGGGCTATTAGGGTAGTGGTCATATGCAAGGTGGACCCACATCTATTTATTTATTTATTTATTTTGATTAGACAAAAAAAAATACATTTTTACACTCAATGAGAAATACATTGTTCACTATTAAAAATACACTAAACACATTGTAGGGGATCGGCAAGATACCACCTATCATTGCACAGGAAGGATTGAATCTTTTTCTCAGTTCCTACTCCTGATAGACTGGGACACCATCTTTTTAATTGGGGGAGAGAGTACACTATACAGTTGTAGTCTTTTTGCGGAACAGTGGGTCCTGTCTGAGTGCAATATAGTTTTGAGCATTTTCCCTAATAAATCCAAAAGTTGATTTTTTATATATAAAGGGCAGGTAGATGAACTGTAATTATTGTGGGCAATATTATTACATGTACTTATTTGTTCCTCTAGAGTTAAGCCAATTTGATATTTTTAAATGCATATATTTTTAACAATGCCTAATTATTTAACCCTTTAATCCCCAAGAGTGCCAAAACTCAAACAAACAAATCCCAAATTAATTTTGTAAAATATTGAAAAACAAATAACCAGTACCAAGCAAAAGTACTGCTGAAGAGGTTTCATTTTGAAAGGTCACATCATAGGATTTCGTCCACAGACTCAAAAGTTACAACTATGCTACATGTCTCCATAATTGACTCTGGGAATAAAAGCGTTATTATATTGTTTGCCATTTCTCAGCGCGACAAGCCATAAGCAAGAGACTGTTGTTGCAAGAGACTGACCTTGTAGACATTATGCTGTTCACTAATCTGATCAAAGGCTGTGTACATGTTGTTTAACATGGTGACCACTTCCATGGGGCTGATTAGTGAACAGATGTGTGTGAATCCCACCACATCACTGAACAGAACAGAAACATCATGGAACATCTGAAAAAAATTGATACAGGTCAGTCAAGTTAATTCCAAGTTAATTGTATCAATAACAAAATTGTTGTACATCATTGTTGTAAATTATTATACACTGCAGTCACTGTCTTCTCATTGGCTAAGAGCCTACAGTAAATTCTGGAAATCAGCTCACCCTACAGATCCCTACTGATCCCTACCAGAGGCGTAACAATCAATTTTCAAACACTCCCCCTACCTCCTCCCCCAACCCTCAAGTCCCAAATCTTTCTCTTTTTTTTTTACTTTTTTAGGTACGCACATGCATACGTGCGTACAGGTAGCTACGCCCCTGCCTACTAATCCCCACAGATCCCTACAGATCCCTACTGATCCCTACAGATCCCTTCAGATCCTTACAGATCCCTACTGATCCCTATTGTGAATATGAAATTGTACCTCACAAGTATTGAGAGCTGGTTCACCCTGTCGCAGCCGATCAGCTACTGTTCTGGGGATCATTTGATACAGCAAGGAATCTGTCCTCCTCTTTTCTATATCCAGTTCTTTCATACTCTCTTCAAGCTTAGCACTTTTCAGAAGCTCCTATAAAAATAGATGTACCACCATAAAAAAGGCTAAAATTACACATATTGTAGTAGGATGGCCACATTATACATTACTCCACAAGCGGCAACACTTAAAGTGCCCCTTTGATCAAATTTTTTATTTTGATTTTTTTTTACATTTTCGTGTACTATTAGACTTTCTTACTCATCTTGCCAAATTTCAATCCATTACGAAAATCAGAAGTCATTTTATTTTAACTTTTACTTCCGAGAATTCGTGGCCACCATTAATCAACCTTCTTCCAAGGCTTGGTTGCAAATGGGAGAAAGTGACGTCAAAGACTCAAACATACCTCACGGGTTGAAATTATAATAACAATCAGCATAGCAAATTGCACGAAGAACAAGTCCAAAGTTTTTGTTGCTTTTCGTGTGATTTTCAATACTTATTGTTATTATAATTTCAACCCGTGAGGTATGTTTGAGTCTTTGACGTCACTTTCTCCCATTCGCAACCAAGCCTCGGAACAAGGTTGATTAATAGCAGCTGTAAATTCTCGGAAATAAATGTTAATGTCACGCGCAATTGAAAGACACTGTTTATGTGGGAGAAAGGCCCGGGGGGTAAGTGTTGTCCAGGACCCGAATGCTGCCTGCCACATGCGAGGCCAGTCACTGGGGCTAGTGTCAGCGAGTGGCATAGAAACCATGGATTGGCCGTCATGGAGTACAGCTGAGTGGCGTGTACCTATGCCAAGCTCCTAGAGGGGTGACTAGCGAGGGGTAGTGGGCGTGGCCACCTTGCTCGACCCAAGCTAAGGCAACCCAGGCATCGCTTCAGTGTGGGACTGAAGGGTTGTCGCCAGCAACACTTATCCCCCAAACCGTTTATTGAAAATAAGCAAAACAAAGAACTTTATTACATTTTACGCAATAAACACGGGCCAGAGTGGTAACCTCGGTTGGGTGAAAAAAAAAAAGGGGAATGCGGTGGGTGGGAGGGAAATAAACAGTTGCCTTGTACAGTGAAATTGAACTGAATGCGAGATAGACCACGAGCGATGTACATTACCAAAAGTGACCGCAGTGAGGGGGCCCAAATCTGATTGGATAACAGACTGAGGCACGTGCATGCTAATAGTGTAATTGGCTGCTAAAAATATGTGGCAGTTCGGACACGCGTGTAAGTAAGCAAAGTACAATAATTCAATTAGCCGGAAAAATACATAATATGACGGCAAGGCACAAGGTTCAAATGAGCTAAACATTAACTCTAGTTTATGCTGTGGCAAAAACATTCATTAATGTCACGCGCAATTGAAAGACACTGTTTATGTGGGAGAAAGGCCCGGGGGGTAAGTGTTGTCCAGGACCCGAATGCTGCCTGCCACATGCGAGGCCAGTCACTGGGGCTAGTGTCAGCGAGTGGCATAGAAACCATGGATTGGCCGTCATGGAGTACAGCTGAGTGGCGTGTACCTATGCCAAGCTCCTAGAGGGGTGACTAGCGAGGGGTAGTGGGCGTGGCCACCTTGCTCGACCCAAGCTAAGGCAACCCAGGCATCGCTTCAGTGTGGGACTGAAGGGTTGTCGCCAGCAACACTTATCCCCACTAATTCTGGAACAGAATTCTCCCACACTGAGGCTGCTAAAAGAGCTGTTCGAGCAAGCGGGAAGAAAGGCTAACCCCACCCAGGATGGTGCAAAGCAGCAGTCTGTTAGTAGCCTCAGACAGAATTCTTTTTAATAGTTAAGTAGTTACCACCCTTCTATCTTCTGTATTTCTAAACCAAGCAGTGTCTGATGTAGTTAAGTTTAAGATAATTAGGCATAGAGTCTAGGGCCCGTGGGCCTTTGTGTAAGTCACACAAGTTCTGACCAATCCAGGTCTTGTCACAAAGTTTGATTGTTCCATTCAATTCCAGGGGTCAAACGTGGTGGGGTTCTGCGAAGTAGTGTGTTCTTGATGGTGGGAGGTCATAGTGGATGGTACTTGGAGTATAGTAGCTTGAGGAAGGTGGATGTACCTTTCGTATGAATCCGAGCGCCAGCGACCAAGTATTTTTATGAGCCAGGAGGGCAGGCCAGCTGCTGCTGCAGTTGTTGCTGCCCCAATTCTGAAACTGTGAGTGTTGTATGAATGGGCTTTAAGACCGCATAATGTCAGAAGCGTGTGTAGATTAAGGGCCAGAGTGCGCCGTGAGAGGAGGGTACCATCCTTAAACTGAAACATTGGGCTTTGTGGGGTGGAATCTGGAGTCTGAAGGAAGAATTCTCTTGTGGCTGACACTGCACAGACGGTGGAGTTTGATTTGGCGATGGTGATGACGGCTGTTTGCCGGAAGGGATCTGTCTTAGATTTCTTGATGCGGACGCCCATGTGTTTAGGTGCGCAAATGTTGGGGACAAATGTGATGTCCCCCCGAGTGAGATGTACGTTGTGGTCGAAAGGACCATTACATGTGAGTTCACTGCACCTCATAAAGCCAAAAAATGCTAGGGTAAACGCAGCCCAAAGCATAACAGTGTCAATGTCTGTTGAATGGTAGGGGTGAAGCAAGTGAAAAATAGATTCGAGAATATACAGCGTAATTGGCTGACGGTCACGTCGAGATAAGCCGAGGGAGCGTTTGATGCCCCGCAGACTGTTTTGTAAGCGAGGCATGGTGGCAAAGTTGAGGGTGCAGTTGAACTCAGCATGTGGATTTTGTATCGCTGCTAGGTACACTTTAATAGTGCCAAATTTGACACATTCAGCTAAATCAGAAACAAAGTAGATCAGGGTAACTTCACTAGCGGGGAGTAGGGGGGTGGAGGGGGTGACTAGACCATGTTTGAGGCAGAATAGGATAAACTGTTTCTCCCCCGAAGCATACGTTCTTCTGGTGGAAGGTGCTAATGAATCCCAGAGGTAGCCAGAGACCTTTTTGCTTAAATAAGGGTCAAGTATTCCGGGATGGGGTAACCAGTAGGCGAGGCTTCTGGTGCCAGCTCCCTGAAGCGTTCCATCTGGAAGCGAGAAAGGGAGTCAGCAATGCCATTTTGGAGGCCTTCTAAATGAACAGCTGTCAGGGTGAAATTGTGTTGAAGGGTAAAAAGGGTTATGGGCCGAAGGAGATCCATGATCCGAGGGATTTTAGAGGTCTTGGTGTTGATGATGGCTACAACCGCTTGGTTGTCACAAGAGAAGCGGACATGTTGATTTGACCAAAAGGGTCCCCACAGGGCACATGCTAGGTAGATAGGGAACAGTTCCTGCCACGCGATACTAATGTCAGGGGAGTAACCAAGTTGGTGTTGAGGGGGCCATTTGCCGTTAAACCAGTGGGGGTGAAGGTAAGCCCCATACCCGATGGACCCGGAGGCATCTGTGAAAAGGGGGATGAAATCTTGAGAAAGGGAAAACGGGGGTAGGAAAAGGTTCACCCCATTCCAAGAGGACAGGAAGTGCGCCCACATGTCTAGATCTTTGTGGAATTCCTTGCTCAGGCGGATAAGGGAGCCGGGGTTGGATAGGCCGCGGGTTAAAGTGATCATGCGGCGGAGGAAGGGGCGACCCGGGGCAATGACTTTGCAGGCGAAATGTAGGGAGCCAATGAGTGACTGTAGGTCCCGAAGACGACAGCAGGTTTTTGTCTGCCAGGCTGAGACAAGTGAGCATAGCCTTCTCAACTTGTCTTCAGGGAGTCTGGCTTCCATGGTAGAGGAGTCCAGAAGTATACCCATGAACTCTAATTGTGTAGAGGGTCGAAAGGTTTTTCCCGGGGCCAGAGGTATGTTCAGATCGGTGAAAAGGGTAAGGAGTTTGCACAGAGCCGTAGTGCAATGGGAGCGGGGTGGGGCAAGGGCAATGAAAAAGTCATCTAAAATGTGTAGGGTACCCCTAATGTTGAGTTTATAGCGAATTATCCACTCAAGAGCATCTGACAGCATGTTAAACAGGAATGGGGCGCTACGGAGACCAAAGGGGAGAACGGTGTCAAAAAAAATAGAGCCCTTTCCAGTGCATACCTAGGAGTTCCCAGTCATGGGGATGGATAGGGACAATCCGGAAGGCAGACTGGATGTCTGTCTTGGACATAAATGCACCCTTCCCAAGGGAGAGGAGGAGGTGGATGGCATTGTCTATAGTTACGTACTGGAGGGTATAGTCTTCAATGGGGATGTTGGCATTGACGCTGGTGCAGGAGGTTTTAGGGTATGACAGGTGAAAGATGGTACGCCATTTCTCAGAGTGTTTTTTGGGGACAAGGCCCAGTGGGGAGATGCGGAAATTCTTGAACGGGGGGGAGGGGAAAGGCCCTGCAGTGTGTCCATTTAGGACCTCGGTAAGGAGGTTCTTTTCCAAGATGTCTGGGTGAAGTTTAGCCGAGCGGAGATTGGGGTAAGATGTGGGGGTACGAGGACCTGAGTAGCCTATGCGAAAACCCTCTCTTAAACCTAGGCAAAGGGAAGAAACAAAGTTGGGATCAGGGTGGCCCTCAAGGTAGGTTTCAAGCAAATCAATATTCACAGGTGTACGTGGCTTAAGATGTGATACAAAATCAGCGGCGTTTGTGATCGTCAGCCCTTGTAGACTTTCCAGGGCGGTGAGTGGGGTGGGCGGTTGCTGGGTGGGACTCCTGGCAGTCGTTGACTGAACAGCGGTGGGGATAGGGGCATGGTGACCTGATGCAGGGAACTCCCCGGTTGAAATTTCTGCAGGGGTCACTGCTTTGGCTTGGCCTATCCCTATGGGAAGACAGAGGGCAGGAATGAGACATGTGATCTACCCCCCCACAGGTGAAGCATGCAGTGCGGGAGAGACCGGTGAATTTCTCTAAATAGAGTTGGGGATGAATTTTACTCCAGGGAAGGGTGGGGTCCCGGGCAGCCCTTCGACGAAAATCTAGATCGTAGGCAAGCCAGGAGAGGCCTAAGAATTTTTTGCTCGCAGACTGAATAATATTGATGTAGGCGAACATTTCCACCGCCCTGTGTGGGAATGCGGACAAGAGAATAGTCGCGAACACGGCAAAGGCCGACAACCATCGATCGAACGAATCGATGGGCACCTTTTTGGACCTCCTCTGACCCGGGACGTGTATAGGAACGGACTCGCCGTTAACAGTAAGGGTAAGCAAGTCGACTACATTGGGAGATCCGGTCGAATTTTCGGGGAGCAGCGACACAAAATCAACGTACTCACCCTGTTTGATCGCTGTGCGTGTCTTCTCATCCACGTGTGCGGCAAGGTCACCATTTGAAGGAGAGATTAGTTGTTGCACTGCGTTTGGGTCGCCGAGATTCAATGCAAGTGTGTTGGTTGCTTGAGTTGGTGAAGCAGGAGAAAGAGCGGCCATCTTGCTATCGACGATTGCGGAGACGATAGAGGTGATTTGCTCCACGGAGATCCCCGGCGGCGTGTTGTCAGCTGTGACTTCGTACTCGAGCGCAGTGTTTTCGGTTGCGCTTTCCTCGTCGGAAACATTTACAGACGGTGGTGTTGCCGTGTTCTTGGCCTGAGAGGTGGATGAGCGGCCTCTAGCAGATCCTTTCTGGCGTTTGGATCGCTTAGCTGGGGCGCGTGGAGCTGGCCTTTTCCCGCGTGTGGATTTGCTTGGTTCGGTACCTCGAAGACGGTTTATCAGGGTTTGCCGTTCGCCCGCGACGGGAAGGTGCTTTTGTTGGCAAAGAAGACGTAGAACTTCTGCTGTGAGATTCTCGTACTCGCTCATGGTGGAAAAAAGGCGAGAAAAACGCAGGAAAAACAAAATAAACAGTTGCCTTGTACAGTGAAATTGAACTGAATGCGAGATAGACCACGAGCGATGTACATTACCAAAAGTGACCGCAGTGAGGGGGCCCAAATCTGATTGGATAACAGACTGAGGCACGTGCATGCTAATAGTGTAATTGGCTGCTAAAAATATGTGGCAGTTCGGACACGCGTGTAAGTAAGCAAAGTACAATAATTCAATTAGCCGGAAAAATACATAATATGACGGCAAGGCACAAGGTTCAAATGAGCTAAACATTAACTCTAGTTTATGCTGTGGCAAAAACATTCAATAAAATAAAATGACTTCTGATGTTCATAATGAATTGACATTTGGCAAGATGAGTAAGAAAGTCTAATTGTACACGAAAATGTAAAAAAATCAAAATCAAAATTTGATCACAGGGGCACTTTAAACTCCATCATGTTTAAAGATTTATTTATTGATTGATTGATTGATTGATTGATTGATTGATTGATTGATTGATTGATTGATTGATTGATCCCAGCATCAAGCAGTAAAGAGGTTGCTGAGTCAGACTTGGGATCTAAGAGTTGTTGGTCTCAGTTCTGTTCCAGTGCGTCACACCATTATATACTGTACAGTCATACCTGATCAAGAGCTAATCTGAGTTCTGCAGACTGCTGTGTTCCAGCTAACACAAGATCTCTACTGGAATCATGCATGCTCAGGTCATTAATGTACAGTCCAAGACTGTGCATCATTTCCAGTTTTTCAATGCTGAAATTTGAAATAAAAAGTGTTCAAGGTTGTTACATTAAAGTCAGTCAATAGCCTTGTAATTGACCAATCAAAATTCTAGGAGAAGCGGCCACATATGACTATTACAAAAGGGCGCATTTTTGGATGTATCTGAATGCGTACAGTTTGGCGTACACCCTCTATGCCTCTACATGACGTATTTCCTCTGTTTTTTTTTTTACATTTTTTTGTTGCCATAGCAATGCCGTTTAGCTTGCATTTGTCCTGCCATCCTCTGCGGTAGCGATGCCTTGCTATTTCTACGGCCTAGTTGAGATCCTAACCACTAGTTAAGGTGGCTGAACACAGTTTGCGCGCGCTTTTCAATTTCAGCTGCTTACGTGAGTCAGCGGGCGCAGAGTTTTGAGAAAAACAAACGTGGCGCCTGTTCAGCGAT
The DNA here is from genome assembly GCA_024195265.1 of Dendrophyllia cribrosa. NCBI lineage: Eukaryota > Metazoa > Cnidaria > Anthozoa > Scleractinia > Dendrophylliidae > Dendrophyllia > Dendrophyllia cribrosa. The sequence goes on along the minus strand of JAJLRJ010000009.1, from coordinate 11,097,813 downwards.
CATTTTATTTTGCTCAGCGTGGATCGCGAAAGTGTTGTTTTTCGTCTTAAAATCAAACAATTTGTTGTTCGTAAAAATGTTTGTTGAATCAATAGATAATATATAGAACCATTGAAGAAATACACTGCCTTTTTGGTCGTTTTTGTCTTTGGATTGAGAACCCAGTCAAATGCAACGCATGCGCAGTTGACCAAAAAATTGTGACTGGATGTTTTAGCGACTTTCCTTGGAAACATGCTGATTTCTAGAAAACTACTCATTAGAATTTCACGAAATTTGGCACAATAATAGTTCCAAATATGCCGAACTCACCTGCCATCAAAAATTTGAAATCTAACAGAGGAGATTTTTACAAAACGCAAACATATTAAACCACAAATTACGGAAGATCCCTCTGTCAAAATTACATGAGACCAGTGTTAACATGCGAATATTTTTACGAGTTTACTGGAGACAAATGATGGACAAAATCTAATGACTAGATTTTCTGAAAATAAAAGAAACCAAATATTGCAGGCTGATTTTCAATCCACCATGTTGCCATGGCAACACCCTAAAAGCTCAACAAAAATATCAAAATATATAGCTTGTTGCTTAATTGTATGCCTCGCCAATTTTGGGCGCTCAGACGTTAGTGGTTTTAAAATGACAATGAATGACGCATAGGTACAGTGAAACTGTGTTCAGCCACCTTAATGCAATGCCAACGATTCTGCATGAGATGTTCAATTGAACAGTGATCCGGCATCTACACATCTACATTCTTATCCAGTTGGGATTATCATTTTTCACTTTTTTTTCATGGTTGATTATACTATGCTAATTAGACGCGTAAGAATTCCATGCGACAATACCGCTCTACATTATACTTAACTATGCCAATAGGACAATCACATGACTTTTGGAGGGCATATAGTTTATTTGTGGCCCGAGTAGCACCATTTGCGCTCGAGCGGAGCGAGGGTGCAAATGATGCTACGAGGGACACAAATAAACTATATGCCCGACAAAAGTCATGTGATTATCATTATTATCAATACACAAGGCCAAATCGTACAAACTTATTTAATAAGAAAAAAAGGTTTAACATAAACAGGGCCGTAAATGCGTTTGCAGCCCGTCAAATTCAATATCGCCCGCCACTCACCCGTGTTTTCTCGAAGGCAGTTTCTTATTTGGCCGCGTATTTTGATAATAATACGGCTTAAAGTCAACCTGTATTTAAGGAGGTAGCACTGACCCACAATTAGCATATAGTGTCAAGGCTGTAAATCGGGCGTGATTTGGCCAACCAAAACAATTGGCCGACAGCGCTGGCTGAGAATCTGCACGCTGAATAAACACATGCCACACGAACGAAGCTGACAACTACTGCAAATTAATGCGCAACATGAATGACCACTGACCACCGCTAATTCACAGACCACTGGCACTTTTTGTTGTTAAAGGGACACTATCCTGGCTAAAATATCGTGTTTTTATGATTATGGCTAGAAGCTTGCTTAAAGCTAACTTTAATTGGAAGAAACTATCACCAAAAGTGATAGAAGCAAATAAATATTAACTAAACAGACAAAATAACGGCTAGAAAAGTCAAAATTTCACTTTTCAAACCAGTTTGATTTTTGTCTTCCTTTGTCTACGAATATGATAATGAATCTGAGACAATGGAAGATAAAAATTAAACTGGTTTGAATATTTTCAAACCAAAGAAAAATTTGAACCACAACATACATTGTATGCTGTCCAATTTCTAGTCAAGATGGCAGGATGTGCTGTTAACATTCTATGCATGCTTCGTGTGAAATATTCCTTTACTTTCCCTTTGTTTTTGCTTGTTCTCTTTTTAGGTTTTTTGTGTGTACATGTATGATCAATCCAGTTTTCTTTTTATATCGGTATGTAGATTAATCTGCAGATTGGGTCCTCATAATGCAGCATTTCATGTACATGTAGCTCTGTGAGGTTTCCCCTCCTTTCTTAGTGATGTTTGTAAGTAAAAATAAAATAAATCAAGTATTCACTGCATTGAAAGCAAGATGAAGAGTTGACAGCTTACATAGGAGTTGAAAGGTAAACCATGGAATTCCATTCCTCCATGTACAACATCTGTCCTTTGAGGTGGATGAAACAGAGATTGTCAGACTCCTCCTTTTCTGTGCCATTCTCTGTCACCTCTCCATTTATCTTCAGATCAGTGTCCATTGGCAGTGCTATAGCCTCTGTTGACTGGACTTCAAACACAACATTTGTGTGAGTCTTTACCTGTAAAAATCAAATGTCATTGAACATGTACATAAATTGCCTTATCACAAAAACGTTACTGAAGATTTAATGATAAACTTCCAACTCAAGTGTGGATCCAGATTGGTTTTCACTGTTTTACAGAAATCGGTCAGATTTTTTACGATGAAGATATTTTATAGCAAAATTCCATTGGGCAACCATTCAATGCAATTGGGCAAGTAACTTTGACACAATACACGTTTTATAGGAAAATATTAATTTGTCGAACACTGGCTTTGAGGAAAATGCTAATTCCTTTGATTAAAAAAATATTAATACATAAAATGTGTATGTTCAAACTCAAATCTTTTTTAGCAGTTTGATTTTTGTCTTCCTTAATGTGTCAAATAAATCTGAGACAAATGAAACTAAAAATTAAACTGGTATAATTACAATTTGAACCATAACATGTATACCAATAAATTTATTGAAAGGCTGTGGGCAAAACTGACCTACGTATATCGACTTTTCGGGTCCTTTTTATGTTTTGTTCAGATTGGGCTAATGTCGCCAATTTATTCCAAACACATCGCTTTGCTGATTAAATTTTCATTCAGTGTCAGGAGAAACGAAAGGTTTTTTGGGCCAAAAAGAGGCCCTATAGGCAACATGAACTTCTTGCATACTTTATTTCTGAAAAACAAAGCAAATACCAGCCAAAAAAATTGGGGCAATGTTTTTCTTAAAATATTAAATGTCACATTCATCTTGGGTGATCATGTCCTTTAATTCTCATGACCTTTCTGATTGATTAAGCATTGATATTACAAGGAGAAATTTGATGCTGATCATCACTTGTCCTTGAAGGGTTAAACCCTTCAATATTGATAGCATCTGTTAAGAAGTTACAATGTAAATTCCATGAATTGCTTTCACATAATATGGATTCTGGAAGTTTAACAAATGTATGTAAACTAATAGGATAAAAATATCCGTCAGGAAAAGTTGATGAGCCATACTTTTAAACTACTGTCATGATTTTATATCCTGTTTGAATTATCAACTGGAATCCATACTTTAAATTCACATTAAATACTAAAGCCGGAAGCCATTTAGCACTATATCTTGTAAGTACTCCTTGAAATGTGCCAACAACCTTTGGCAAGTGTCAAAAAAAACTTCTATTCCATGATAAACAGCAATTCACTAATTCATTGACAGTTAAAAAATACTCTAGAGTGCATTATTGATCAGCTGATTTGACATCAACTATTATTTCTGGCATATTTCAATGACCTGTACTTCACGGCATTTAACATTTAGCACATAAAAATATGTATTACTGCATTGTATTTTAATTTTAGGGTCTTCAAAAATAAATATTATATGATCTTGATGCTGATTACTAGAAGGATGTTTGAGGATACACAGGAAATGACAGTTAAAAGCTGTCAAGGATCTTGGTGGTTTAAGCCAAAGTTAAAGGCAATCAAACCTTTTTACAAGTAGTGAATATAAGTGGATTCCCTGTTCAAAAATTGAAACAAGGTCCCTGAACATTTATCAATTCATTAATTATAAGCATATGCCATTCCAAAACCTGGTTTGTACTATGCACCTAAAATACAACTGATTTCAAGCATTGCATAGGGGGAAGGAAAATTGGGAAAATAGAAAAATTTCGAACAAATTAATTAGGGAAAAGAAAAACAGGAAAAATCAAAAAGTAGGGGTACATGATATTCTATGAAGCATAGACCCAACAACCCAACATCAAAGCCCCTTTAAAATGTTTCTTAATCATGAACTAAGAAAAAATAATGCATACAGTACATGTATGAAATATTTAGTGATACTTCAGTTTTAATACAAGTGGAGTTTTTACAGGTTGGCAGATACATTTTTAAAGGGCCAGGTACCCAGTGTTTGCCTTTAGGGGCCTAAAGGTATTCTCCTTAAGAACATTTTGATGTTTTAGACCTTTTTCTATATTTTAAAGCACACAACAGCATCTTTCAGTTGCCTGGAGATTTTCCTAAAAAAAATACAGTAGAGAGAAAAAAGGAAGGCCTCAGAAAATTATGGAAAAAGAGGAAGTTGACAGCCTGGATTCTGAAAAGAATGTCATGTCTTCTAGAGACCACACAAAGTTATTTATACATGTATACAAGTTGTACATTTATGTACCACCAGAATGTTCGCCATTTTTCTTTAATTTTCACATCAGTGTAAATTTGTGCAAACATATGCTGAATCACTGGAGCACTTGTTTACAGAATTGTCTCAAAAAATTCGAGAAAAATTCCAAACTTCATTTAATTTATGAAATATTGAAAAAATGGTATCATGCAAAAGTACTGCTGAAGAGGTTTTGTTTGAATGGTCATGTCATAGGATTTGGTTGAGAGACTCTCAACTAAGAACTACAAACATCAATTTTCATGTCTCTGTTACAGTTAATTTTTGTCTTGATGACATGTTTGGTCTCTCTCAGATCTTTTGTGATCGGGTGATGAAAACTTAGCGGCTGTCCAATTGCTTTCCCATTTGCAGTTTTGTAAATAACACAACTTCTCGACTAGTCTTCTCTACCCCATCAGGAATCGGAAGACCGAATATATTCATAGCAGTAATAAACTCAGAATCCGCCACATTTGGCGCCAAGTTTATGATAAACGCATGCTTTGGATGCCAGGTCTGACTACATAGCGGAACGATGGTCGAAAGATGTCGCCTATGCACATAACACTGAAAGCGGGTGTAACACAAGTGGGGTAGACAGTTTTTTTTCATTGCTTTCTACAAGTTGGCAGATCAGTATTTTTAAAGTGTCTGAGAGACTTGGCATCAGTTGGGTCTGGGGCATTCTTCCCCAGAAAATTTTGAAGTTTTTGGCTTGTAGAGGCACCTCTTCCTGCATTTTGAAGCACGATATGGCATCTTTTCACTCCATTTTAGGTTAGCCTACATACATATGTATGTTTGTATTGAATCATGACTTTAAATACTTATCAAAAATAAAATTTAAAAAAATGAAAAAAGGTAATTCCTTTAAAAAATGGGAAATAATAGCATATTGTCAAACAAAGGAAAATAATTATTTATGCTTCTTTCTGATGTACTGATGTAAAATATTTAAATGCGGTGTTGATAATAACTAACATTTTTGCACTACTTTATCATTTTTTCCCTGAGTTAACTGATGAAACTTACAGTCGTGCAGTTCGGTTATCTTAATTTTATTTTGTTCAAAATTAGCTGTGTAGTCTAGGGAACATACACAATATACATGTTGTATGAATGTTTACAAAATACAACAATGAGCCAAATTGGATTTTTGTATTGAATTTATGTAACCTCACTCCCTACCGCACTGGGAGGATATTTTTAGTAGCAATTAAATTCTTTGCAGTTAGCGCTTCCTATTTTGCAGACAAATGTTTTTGTATAATTTCCTTTCACAATATCTCTGCATGTGATAACACTAATTGGAACTGAGATCAATTTGTTTAATGGAAAGGCTTAAGAAAGTTGGTCAAACTACTCCCCCAACAAGAAAACATTTCCGGTCGTATTCCATACTGAAGAGAAGGGAAATAAAACATTTAAAAGTAGATACATGCACGTACTAGAAGCAACACAGTAACACATGTACAAGTCCAATTGCATTAATATAAACAAAATGTTTCTCAGTATTGATGAGAAAAAAAATCAATTCTCAACAAAACAAAACATTAAAAATTTACCAGTTTTTTTTTTTACAGTTATTTTAAACTACAGAAACAAAGATTGATAAAACAATGACTGAAAATGAACACAAAAAGTTAAATTAAAAATGTGTTCATTAATAGTAAATTTGAAGACCTAAAAATAATTTGCATTAGCCTTGCCGCCATATATACTGCCAATTATTTTGAATTATTTAGCATGACTGAGTTTTAAATTTGGAAGTATGAAGTCTAAATATGATGATTGTTTTATATTTTTATTATTAAAAGGAAAATCCTCATTTTAAGAAAAAGTCTGACTAAATGTGCAACATGATGTTTTTTTTTTTCATAGTTAAAAAATATTTCTGGTCTTTATTTTGGCTATTTATGTGCTGGACCCTTTTATTGGCAATTTTACATTTTGAAAAGATTTTGACAACCTTAACTTTCACCATTATTGCTAAAAACATCACAAGGCAGTCATGTTTAGAAATAATAGATTGGTCACGTTTTGCCATAAAATTGCACAAAATATGCCTTAGATATCAATTTCTATGTAATTGTATAAAATTACAGATAATCTTATATCCGCGAATAAAAATTTATGTGAGAAATTCTTGTTTGGCACATGTTCTAAATTTTGACTGCAAATTTTTTTTTTTGTAAATTTTGACTGTGTAAAGAAAATTCAGAGAACCTAATTAATTTATCATGTATCTAAAAAAAGCCAACTATCATATCGTAACAAATAAAAAGTTTCAACATTACTACAATAGCAACAGCTGCATTGCTCGCCTTTCACATAATTTTGGATGTTACATTATCTGGCAAAGGTTGCCATGTAACATCCAAAGTTTTATAAATATTTATTCATATCGTCTACATACAGTGCATCTTTTTTCAAATTTGTTCCAACACAAGAAAATAACAAATTGAAGTCCACAAATTAATTCTGACAGTACAGATTTATGTACTAGATTGGAAACTTTGCTAATATTTTTTCTGTTACATAGATTACAAACGGATGTTAATTTTCAAAGAACGAAATTAAAAGGACTAATCTAAAGAGAAAAATAGTTGAATACGCTTTACAGACATTATACCCTCTTCTGAAAAATGGACACTAGCTTTAATTTCTGTGTTCCTCGTGACCAAAATAAATATCAAACCCATACAAACGCATAGTAATATTTTTCTTGGTTCTGGTGTACCTAAAGCTTTCACAATCAAATAGAAAATTAATGAGGAATCAAAATCAACCCTATCTAAAGCTTTCATAATAATATACAAATTAATAATAATAGAATAAAACTTACATTTTCCCACGTAAATTCCATGAAGGGTCGAATCAAAGTGAACCGCGAAGCTACCATTTTTCCAGGAAGATCACTTAAGATCGCTTCCAAGCTATTCCCAGTGCTGGAAATCACCATGTTTTGATCGAAAACAATGTGAAAAGGAAACACCTCGTAAAATACGTCTATGGGGATCTTCAAGTTTTCGGTGTCCCCGTTCAATGAAATGACAGAATGCCGCTTTGGCCTTCGGCGTGACTCCATATACACACTGTTGTCGAACGTGAGTTGAAACAAGGCATTGCTACCTTCCTTATTTTCAGTGTACTCCAAAACTTCGACCCCAACATCTAAATGATAGAAAAATCGACCAACAGCTTTGATCTGACCGATCACGTAATACAGAAATCCTTTTCGTGAGGAGCGGTAGTGAAGTTTGAGACCTTCTTCGGTTTCGTCGTCGCAGAAAAACGAAGGTGCTTTTAATTTGGGGTACGTGAATCGCAAGTACTCGTGAAGATTATCCAAGCCACTCAAGAAATCCCTCATGTGTCTTCCAAGGACTTTTAAAATTCGGTCGTAGCCATATTGCCCTATAAACCCAAGAAAATGGAAACCAACATCCTCAGTAATTTCGTTCGAACTGTGTTTAGTCACTTCTGATGCTGCTTGCATGAGGCGAACCATGATGTCCTCCGAATAGATTTTGTGCGTTGCAAATGTGTGATTCCTTACTCCGGATTTTTCCACAATTTTGTTCCACACGGGTTCACCGTATCTCTCAAGTATTTCGACACGGAAATTCTCCAGAATCAGGCCGTACATGTTGCTTCGAAGGACGAATACTTGAAGTCAGCCAGCAACAGCGGGAGCTAAGCTTATATACAGCGAGAATAAACCAGATATTACCTGCCAGATGGCGCCAAATAATATAGAAATACTGTATAAAGAGCCGTCACGGTTGGAATCCAACATGTACATGCACTTCGAACATAAACAAGAAGTCGAAAATGTGTTTAGTTCGACTGTTTGTCATTTTGAAACAATATTTACCGGCACATAGCAGCGAGACTGTTACTAGAAAGATCCATCCATAACGGCCGCCATGGGAAGGTGCTTTCGGAACGGCTCCAAGTGAAACATTATTCTTTCTTATCGGGCATCAGCAAAGCGAACAAAAGTCTGTCGTTACCAATTACACTTTGTATTTGACCGCCACTTCGCAACGAGTAAACGAAAGCACAATGGCCGGATGATAGCGCCCTGTGAAAAGCCCGGAAACCAGATGGCTAAAAATATTGCACGTATCGTATCGCCGTTTAGTTAATTGCCTCGATATTCTCAAAATTAATTAGCTCATTCTCGCTCTCTTGTCCTGTTTTTCATGCAAATTTTCGACCACGTCGACTTTGTTAGCTGCATGTGCAGCGCAAAGAGCTCTCTTTTCTTCTCTACCTCGATCTCGTGCCTCTCGCTTCGCGCGTGCTATGCTAATCTCGCGCTGGACTTGAGCAGGGTACGACGATCGACCGATAAAGGGCTATGACAAATCTTCCGGTGTCACTGCAGTGATATGTGTTTCCCGGCCCCGTGATATGTGTTTTCCCGAACACATATATATCACTAGCGATATAACATGTGTTTTATTAACTTTGTCATCACCAGTCAGTTGAGTTTATTACCCGTCAAACCCTTCACCAATCACATTCATTGTTTTTTTTTCTTTAGTTTTTTCAAAACCACTTGTATAACGTTTTTACAGTTTTAATCAAATGAATACAGATATCTGTAGTCGCGGACATCAAGTCATCAAGCTGAATACAAAAATATTGTTTAATCGACCGTTCTGACATTTTTCCTGTCGCCATAACACATGTGGAACTTGTTTGCAACTCAGTGACATCATGCAGAACATAATGCAGAGCACTAAGCTGGCAATGCATTGTGGGGCGATTTCAGTTGTTTATCACGTTTCTTCTGTACAGGGAGCAACGGGAGGTATGGTACGGTAAATAAGCAATAACTTCGTTGTTTTTTTTTTAGTTGAAATATGCTTTATTTTTTAGAACACGCATCAAAAAGGTCAAGTTAGTAAATTATTTAACTTGTTGGCGGTAAAAATAAGGTTTAGATGTTCAAAGCAGCCGGGCAAAATGGTGTTCACAGCCGGTCAAAACCCCTGCCACTGGTCTCAACGGGGGTGGCTAGCCACCCAATCCACCCCCCCCCCCTGGATCCGCCCCTGAGATTACTAGTATGCGCTGTGTAGTATGTGGCCCAGGGGGACGTATTACGTAGCCATATTCTTTGTGTTCAGGAGGAAAGTGCTCGCCTCACGCCAAAACATAGTTAATCGAGAGACTGGTTGTGAAACTTGAGAATTCAGAGAATTGTCTTTGTTCAATCTTTTTGTTATCGTTTTTTTGGCCATGGCCGTGCACAACACAATAAAAAAGTATGTTGATCTTTTGTTCCAGCAGTTATTCAGTCATAGGGTGTGATAAAAAAAACGAAAGATGTGCACGGTCACGGTCGGTTCAACATAAATTGTAGCTCCTTTGTTATCGCCATTGAAATTTGCAAGGTTTCATAACCAGTCTCTCGATTAACTATGGCCAAAACCTGCCTCAAGTCTTTTCGAAAGGGACGACCGTCAAATAGCTTCATCCACAACTCCTCCCGACAGCGATGAACCACTCTTCTCCTCTGGGAGCCAACCGCTCCCAATCTCCTCGGGCTGATTCTGCCCATATCTGATCACGGCCCGGGAATTGAATTGTTTGCCGGGGATCCCAGTGAAAATATATTAAAATTCGTATGTTATATTGTTTAAAAGTATTAATATTGGCGGTGAAAACAAACTGTTTCTGAAGATAATCATTGTCAAAGTCTTACAAAACTAAGGTTCGTGTTAGATCAAATGAGGAATAACTTATTCCAGGAGCCCTGCTCAGTTATTCGACTTATTCGGCCTCTCGCGGCTCTCGGTAGCGATCCCCGGGGGGGTGGAGTACTCCCCGAAAATTTGGGTAGCGTGCGTCGCGCTTCTTGAAATCTAGCCTGCAGAACAGGCGTTATTTTTTTAAGCGTTTCAGGTGAACGCGAAGCGCGAGGGGAGAAAAAATAACGCCTGTCCGCACACCATTGTTCGTGCTGTTCCGGCGTTCATATATGAACGCGGCTATCCAATTGGCTGCTCGATATCATGTGATCATAATGGTATGACACATAATAACGGCGTAAACAAAACAGACACTAGACCGACGAAGCGGAACCGATAATAAAATCACAGCTCACGTAAACTTCAATTCACAAACCTCACGTAAACTTCAATTCTCTACAAAATAAATGGCTAACTTTTAAAGCTACATCTCTCTCTGCTAAGCTTGAATCTAAAGATCGATTTTCGTGACAATTCCTACGAAAACTAAAATAGCTGGGCCCAGCGTGACAAAAACATGGCAAGATAGAAGATAGACATGCAAGGGCGACATCTCATTTCAGATCCTGTCATTTCAGAGAAGAAGAAGTGAAAATCGTTCGTATATATAACTAACATGCCGAAAGCAACACTCTAACCGCAATGAAAAAAAGAATGCTCATAATTTATCGAGAACAAAAACTACAGGAAATCACAATAGACAGATTTGACCTTCCGTCCATTGCATGCACGCGGCATTTTTTACAAAAGTTCAATCGGTCAGCACCAAAATCCTCCAAAACAAGCTAAATGTACACTCGTTTAAAACAAATAGGAGCAAATGGCATTAAAAAGCATAAGGTTACATGTAAAGTCGTGCGTGCTTGCCATTTTACGCGTGTGACTCTTCGACATGAAGTCCAAGCTGGGATAAAATTTCACAGATCTTGGCTCCTTTACGGTCTTCTCCTAATGGGTTGCCGAAAACTTGTCACAGAACTGGAACGCTTCACAGTTTCGGACACCAGAATCTGCAAGTCTTCTGCAAATGCTTTCTTTTGAGTAGCTGGCGTATGTTCGGCGCAGAACCATCAGGACATTTTATACCTTCGCCGGTGGTCGGTTTGGCTCTCGCACCATATGGGGCCAAAATAGGCCGTTTTGCATTTGCGTTTGATTGGTTGGTGATTTGGGGTGTGTATGGGGGCGGAAGGGCACAAACAATGGTGTGCGGACAGGCGTTATTTTTTTCTCCCCTCGCGCTCAGCGCTCGCCTCGCGCTTCGCGCTCGCCTGCCGCGCTCGCCTGAAACGCTTAAAAAAATAACGCCTGTTCTGCAGGCTACTTGAAATCCTTACCGCTATTTCAGACCAAAATATGTGTTAAACCATTCCAGGAGCCTAGGCTCCTGACCATTCTCAATTCCAGACCAGAGTACACAACCAAAATGGCTAAAAAAGCAAACCCTTTGGCGCCGCACATACCTATGAAGTTTATATAAGGGAGTACCCCCCAGGGTCCGGCGCGAACGCAAAGAATCAGTGAACTGGTAACAGTGGTGAAAACCTAGACAAACCGATAGGAATACTGCCGATATGTTTTCAGGGTAAGCCCTACAGTAATCAATTTTTAAAATACCAAAACGTAGTGAAGCAGGCAACAAGTGAACCTCACTCAATGCTTCGATCGATGCGTATGCCCGGGGGGGGGGGGTACTCCCTATTTCACCTGACGTAATAAAAAATAAAAAATCTAAAACACGGTATGTGGGTACCATTGTTAGGGGCCGATTACATGGCGAATTTCAGCCCGGGCTGAAATTTCGTTGTGATTACATGACAAATTTCAGCCCGGGCTGAGATTTCAGCCCGGGCGCCAAGTTTGAAATTACGCGAGAAGATTGATAAAGATAATCAAAATGGCGTCGAAGATTCGACTGCGCGTGCCCAAAGTCACTTTTCAGCCCGGGCTGAAATTCTGATGCGATTACATGGCGAATTTCAGCCCGTTTGGCCGGGCTGAAACCGGGCTGGAATTTTCAGCCCGGGCTGAAACTCAGCCCGGGCTGAAACTTTGTTCATGTAATCGCTAACATCATTTTACGAGGATTTCTTTCGGAAGCCGGGCTGAAATCTCAGCCCGGTCAACCGGGCTGAAATTCGCCATTACAATCCTTCAGAAAACGTTTCAGGTTTTAACGATATTTTGCTTTCGAATTATGTGTCACGAAATTCGTCACGCTATTTCACATAAGCCATGAAAATAAACAAAATTGAACCAGTTGAAAGTTATTTTTGCATTATAGATGCTTATAAGACGATTTAATGGAACTTATAGTGAATCCAATATTTTGTGATGAGATTTTGGCATGGCTGTAATTAAGACTTTGAAGTTTTGGCCGCCACTTCCCCTACTGAGTGGGGCACCAAGATGGCCGTTCCATACATTTCTTACTAAAAATGTCTATACTTGCGCTTTAAACTCTCTGCAATTGTATAAACATTTTAGAATTTAAATCTGCTTTTAATTGCTTTTGAATTTTGATAAGACCTAATACCTGCTAATACGGGGATCCTCCGCCCGAAAGGGCCGGGTACCTTTTTGAGCTGCTGGAGGTATGTAAAAGGATTGGGATCGGTGTCGAAATGTAGTTAAATAGAAATTTTGAATTTAGACATGTGCTTAGTCAATTTGATGGAGGAGACACTCGAGTTCGTGGAAGCGTTCCACGATCAGAGGACCGATAAGATTGCTAAATTTATCTTTTGAACGTGTAACGCAATGTACGGTATGTTTATATTATAAACACGGCTCGATATCTTTTAAAATACCGTAAATTTTTCCTCGATATGTTATGTGTGATATTTAAGGAGTACATATTCTGTTCAGCAGAAAAACGCAAGGATATATTTTCACTCGAGGAACAGATCCAATGACGACATATGAAAGTTGACCTTTAGCGCATAATTATAACCGTGTCCAGTTCTCTCATATTTCAATAAAACAATGCGAATTTGTACTTTCACGAAAGACATAAATTTGGTTTATTCATCAAAGGACATCAAATGCGAAATATCTTTAAGCTTTAATATTGTTGTTCATATTCGTTTACAATAAATTAGTTATTGTCATCGCTGGATTCACTTTGTTCTTGTTAGGCCCGGTTCAGACGCCGAACTTTTCATGAGCCGAACCTAATACCTTGAAAGCAGGGACCCCGGAGCTGGGGGGGCCGGGGGGGCACGTGCCCCCCCCCCCCCCCCCAATAATTTTGCCGCAATTGTAAAAAGTTCTTATAAAAATTTAAAGAGAAAAGGTTTAGAAAAGAAACTCACTTGTTTTGATTGTGGTTTTGTTTTACGCTTTGTAAAACTTTTATTCTACGCAAAACAGCTTTGTTTTGCTTTGCGGCGGACCCATGTAATTCAATTAGCTAAATAAACATCCAAAATCCTTAGAAGAAGAAGTTCGTGGCCGTGTTTTAGGCTGTCAGGCTCAAATGAAATCGTTTCACTTCTTTCTCGGCCTACATCTCGGGTCAACTTATATTTCGGCACACGGACAACTTATCAGCAACTCCACAAAAATCAACTATGTCGGCAGTTTCTTAGACTGCGAGCAGTCTCTCTTTCCCAGCTTAGTCCGTTGAGCAAGAAACGAAAAAACATGAGTGAGCGGATAATGGCCACGTGAAACTGGGGGCGAGGCAGGCAGTTTCGCGTGGCCATTATCCGCTCGGTACTGATGTCTTTTCGTTTCTCGCTCGACGGACTAAGCTGGGAAAGAGAGACTGCTCGTAGTCTAGCAGTTTCTGGACAGCACAACGCCAAACTCATTACAGAGGCTCTGAAACGAATGAGAAATGATGATTCTTTCAAGGCTTTCTATGAGACAGTCTTGAAAAAGAAACAACCATTCCTTGACGTTTCAGAACCTAAACTGCCAAGAAAGAGGAGGGCTCCAACACGATTCGAGGTTGGACAAGTGCACCGTCCTTCCCTAAAACATCGGAGGAATTGTACCGAAGAGTTTATTTTGAAGCGCTTGATTTGATCATTGCGTCAATTACTGAACGCTTTGATCAGCCAAGTTTCAAAAGCTTATATGAACCTGGAAAGCCTTTTACTCGGTGCTGTAAACTCGTCAGACACTTCGTCAGAGATCGGTTAAGATCCGTGAACATTACTCTGATGACATAAGGATGGAATATCTGATTCCACAACTGGATATTTTCAAAATTTTAATGGACGGAGAAAAATTCAGACATTTTGAAAGCGATTAAAAATGTCGATTCTGCTCATACAAGTATGATCAGTGAGGTGATACAGATCTGTGTTCTGATTCACGTCAACCCCGCAACAAGTGCTTCTGGCGAACGTTCGTTTTCAACAGCAAGGCGAATAAAATCCTGGCTTAGAGCAAAGATGTCGCAAAAGCGCTTCAATCACGTGACCTTGCTTACCACCCACAAGACCCGTACCGATAACTTACGACTTGTGGATGTGGCAAACGAGATTATAGCAAGAAATGAAAACAGGAAAAGAAATTTTGGTACTTTCACAGTGCAAGATCTTTTACCATGATCAGTGGGATTTTACAGACTGGTTTTGATTTCATCGTTGCTTGTTACTGTTGCTGTTTTAACATGTTCATGTTCAGCTGTTTATAGCGTATCACTGCTTAATAAAAACAATGAGCACTAGTTCCGACTCAAACCCTAACCTCACTTGACTGATTAAACATGAAAAAGTTGAGCTTCTAATGTTTAAAACGCACTTCACCTTATATAAATTCACGACCATTTTTTTACGATTTTCAATTTTAAATGCATTTCTAGCGATTCTGGAAGCTCAAATTTTCAACCCCCCCCTCCCCCCCCCCCGAAAGAAAACTCGCGCCTTCGGCGCTCGGGATAGCCCCCCCCCCCCCCCCCCAATCTAAAACTTACTCCGCGGTCCCTGAAAGTTCGGCGTCTGAATCAGTTAAGAACGGCTATTTGAATTTGGAACGGCTCAGCCGTTCTTTTCGCCTGGCTCAGCCGTGAATTTCGGCTTTGAAACGGCTTTGATTCAGACGCCGAACTTTTCGACTGGTGCGTGTTCTGACATCTTTGCCTGAAAATCGCTGACCTTTCGATTTGTTTCTCTTCAAACTGAATTAAGTTCGGCTAATTAAGTTCGGCGTCTGAATCAACAGGCGTACTTTTGTTTATTTGGTCGGTCCAAATTCGAATTAAGTTCGGCGTCTGAACCGGGCCTTACGCAACGCATTCCTAACAAAACTAATTTAAAACATGTGACAAAACGTTTACAGCTGATGGAAGAGCGAGCGAGTACTCATCTACATATTTGCCATCGTCTGTGATAACCTGTTCGCTTCGTTGTTTTAGAACCTGTTAAAATGGAGAAAAGTTGTCCGGGTAGGCGGGTCACCCGCCCACCCGAGCTACCCTGGGCGAGCCAAGTTTTCATACTTTCCCTTACAAAACGCGTCGAACTGTTTATATGAGAATCTCAAAGTTTGCTCGGTTAGCCGGGTCACCCTCTTTCGATGGTAGGGTGACCCGCGCCGGCGGGCCAGGCCAACTTTTCTCATTTAACGGTTTGGCTCGGCTAACCGGGCCAACTCGGTCAACTATAGGTAGTCTAGGCATGGGCGGGTGGACGGGTGAACCTCCTACCCGAGACAACTTTTCTCCATATAAACAGGCCCTTAGTATATACTAAAACAGTGAGTTAATATATAATTGTCACTGAACTGAGTGGAGTGCAATTTGGTCTGAAATCATACGCGTGATTTCAAAATCGAACCAGCGCGCAGAGTTCGATTTAAAATCGCAAGAATGATTTCAGACCAAAATTGCACGACACAAAGTTCAATTACCACTTTATTACATCCATTTTGAAATCGCATAATTTAATCGCCCAAATACAGGATTTTAGTCAGTACCAGTATTTTATTGATCCAGCTAGTAGCTGGTTTGTAAAAAAGCAGAACCGGAAACGCTTTTACATCTCATTTTGTATGAGATGCGATTTAGAAGATGCGATTTAGAGCAAAAAATAGTGCGATTCGGGAATAAATCGCACTGCTGAGAGCCAATCAAATTGCAAGGATCACCAGTGATTTCAAAATGGATGTAATAAAGCACGAAAATGATGATTTTTAACTCATTTATTCCTGTCAACGATTAATATTTTCGCTCGCAAATTGCTTGGAGGTGAATCGCACTTGATCCGGAGTTTCAGTAACCAATCAGAACGCGCCAACAACGGCATCCACTGTTTTAGTATATACAAAATAAGGGTGACTATTGAGGAAATTTAAACTATTGCAATTGTATTGCAATAGGTCACATGGATATTGCGATACTATTGCAATCAGTATTGCGATAGTTTTCAGGAATGTCTGTATTTACTTAATGCCTTATCAATAAAGAAGTAGTCACGGTCATATAATACAGGTACTGTGGAACACAGTGAAATGCAATTTAATCAATTATTGAGAAACCAAATGCAATAAACTGTTGTTAGTGTGGTACTGTGGTAGTAGATTCACGAACACTCGAACATACTTCAGTGGAATATTTAAACAATTTGTGGTAAAACCAAATAAAATGTTGAAGATCGAACATTCAAACAGTCAAACTGTTATCGGTGGTTTTTGTTTTCAATTACAAAATAAAAACTATAGTAGTTCATCAGGTTTGTCGTATTCCCGCTGTATTTCAGCGTTGTCATGCATAATCTGCACCCCACTCTTGTATTGTCGATGGTTGAGTCTTCGTTTTCTTTTATGAAGCCAAAATACTTCCATACAGCAGCCTTTCCTTTTTTGTTTGCAGCGATTACAAAATTGGCCGCCATGTTTGAAGTTTGAATGAACCTCAGCAATTTAAATAACCCCCTCGAACATTAGAGTACATCCTGGGACTCAGGAACGAAGATGGCGTACTTCAAAACCCTAATGGCGGTTCAAGAATCATCAAGACGCTAAAACATTCTAGGTGCAGTAGGTGGATTGATTTTACGGTTTATTTTTTTACCGTTATTGTGACCTTGAGAATCAAAGATGGGTAAAAAAGGTGTCAATTTTTCAAAGAAGTTAAAATGTTAGAAGTATAGAAACTATCGAAACTATCGATAGTTCGTTTCATTTTTGCTATTGATCCATCGCTATCGCAGCGTTAATATCGCAATTATCGATAGTTCGATGTATTGTTACAGCTTTAATACAAAAGAATATTATTGTTCGGTTATATTTGAAGGGGTAAAGAGATGCAGTGTTTCTTCTGTAGGGGTACCGTTTTCTATTGAAGGTACTATGAAACGGTTACCTTTTCTGTCAAAAACGGTATATAAAAGGGTAAGGGTTTGGAACCTACAAAACTTAACAATATCAATGCTACCCACCATGTAGAGTTGGCCTTCAACGATTTAACTTCGTGATTCCATCCTCAGACGTAAAAGTTAGAATCATTTTTACGGTTTGAATAGTAGTAATTTAATTCCATGCCCATCCCCAAAATGTAAGAGCCACCTTGAACAGCATGTAAAGCCATGTTTTTACCAGATAGAAGACGTCTACACGCAAACTAAAGCATAACAGCGCTTATGTCCAGTGAAAGCGGGCCTGACATAATCATAAGCGCAAGCAATCTTAAGAATGAGGATCAATCTTAGGCTATGTTCACACTTGGTGCCCGAGCACGGTGCCTGAGTACCATTACCGCTGGGCACTAATGTGAACACACCTTTTTTTCGGGGCAGTACGCAACTCTTACAAGGTCTTCTCTGATTTGCTGAGAAAACATTAGAACAAACAACACAACAATGGACCCTAGCCCTGAAAACAATCAAGCTGCGTGATACCCTGGCCCAATAAAATTAAGAGGTTGTTAAAGGCTGGTTTTCACTAACGACGGAGTCGGCATCGTAATCTGAAGCGCAGAGCGTTACGATCTAGTGAAAATCGGAATATTACGGAGTCAAAAGCGGAATCGGAAGGAAATGGAACCGTTCTGATTTTTCCGATTCCGATTCCGTCGAGTTTGACTCCGATTTTCGATTTTCACTAGGTCGGAAGAGCTCTTACGACTCCGATTCCGTCGCCAGTGAAAACCAGCCTTAAGAGCTGCGTGATATCCGTTTTTTTTTTTCAAATACCAAAGCCAGAATTCGGGACCGAGTACTCGGGCACTAAAGTGGGCACCGGTCCCCAGTGTGCACGCGTTTTGCGTTAGTTCCGAGGCACTTTACCCACAAACCTCTGCTTTTTCTGGTACACTCATGATGTGAACATGTTGATGTCTTGGGTACCCAGTGTCTGAACACAGCACCATTTTGTACCAGTTTCCTGGCACTCGTGCTCGGGGACCAAAATGTAAAAAAAAGGTAAATGTTGTTTTTGTGAACGAGCACTTAGCTGGTAGCTAATTCACAGGCACGCCACTCAAATATATAAACAAATATTATAAATTGAACATAACATGTTAAAAATCCCAACTGGCAGGAGGCAAACCAGTCGGCTGTTTTACAAGCGTGGTCGAGGAGTTGAACTCGGGTCTACCGTGAAACAACTCCAGCTAGTGGTCAGAGCGGGACTTGAACTCGGGACCTCCGGATTTCAAGTCCAGCACCCTAACCACACGACCACGCTGCCTCCTCTTAAAGTGAACACTGTTCGTTTTTACTTGACACAAATTCTTATGCTTCCGCTTATGTCGCTGGTGAAAACCAGGCTTAACAGAATGGTCACACTGTCGGAACTATAGAACTGAAAAGCTGGGTTCCCAACTGCGGATACCAACATGTTCACATTATGAGTGTACCAGGGATTTTGGGTACGCAAAACAGTGGTTGGTGGGTAAAGCCCTCGCAACTAACGCAAAACGCGTGCTGGGAACCGGTGTCCACTTTGGTGCCCGAGTACAAGGTCTCGACCTTGTACTCGGGCACGGGCACTATGCCCGAATTCTGGCGAATTGAAAAAAGGTGTGTTCAC
This sequence comes from Dendrophyllia cribrosa, assembly GCA_024195265.1. Taxonomy (NCBI): domain Eukaryota; kingdom Metazoa; phylum Cnidaria; class Anthozoa; order Scleractinia; family Dendrophylliidae; genus Dendrophyllia; species Dendrophyllia cribrosa. Next base: position 11,078,659 of record JAJLRJ010000009.1, on the reverse strand, counting down.
ATTAGTGCCCAACGATAATCGAAATCGGGAACTGTGCTCGGGCACCAAGTGTGAACACAGCCTTCGAGCCACTATACACTGATAACATTTGATTCTGGAAGTGAAAATTGCATTCCCTTTTGAAACGTCGACTGAACTCCCTTTCACGTCTGATCATTTTTAGCTTTTATTCAAGTAGCTCAAACACTCTACCATAAACTATGGTTTAACTAAATACTCCTGATTCAATAGCAACATAATCTAGTATTTTTTTGACGATAAATTCTGATGCGCGAACGATTTTCAAGTCGTGTACATGAATGTCTTTTTCTATAGTAATTTAATAATTTATTCCTAAATAGCGGGAAACAAATTTGAGAATGAAAAAAAATACAAACGCTTTCTTCACCTTGGTATTTACCTCTCACGACCCTCACTGTCTATATTATCTTTTATACCGTAATACAATGTATCACGAAAAGGGCGTTGAAACAAAACTCCTTTAGTTTAACACGTCTTTTTTTCACATTAACCCTTTCACTCCGAAGAGTGCCAAAAATTAAGATTCAAGAAAAATCCCAAATTTCATTTTGTAAAATACTCAAAAACAAATGGTACCATGCAAAAGTATTGCCGAAGAGGTTTCATTTGAATGTTCACACCATAGCATTTCATCTACAGACTCAAAAGTTAGAACAAATGGTACCATGCAAAAGTACTGCCGAAGAGGTTTCATTTGGTCACACCATAGGATTTCGTCCAGACTCAAAAGTTAGAACAAATGGTACCATGCAAAAGTACTGCTGAAGAGTGGGGTTAGTTTCTAGAGAAACTGTGGTGCTGCGTCGGTGGGGGAATGAAACACAAGAATTTAGTTTTATCGACTGAGTCAATAAGGTAAATTGATCACCGTAAAAAGATTCAAATAGCTGACGTTTCGAGCGCTAGCCCTTCGTCGGAGCGATTCGCTCCGACGAAGGGGAAGCGCTCGAAACTCAGTCGATAAAACTAAATTCTTGTACTGCAGAGGTTTCATTTGAATGGTCACACCATAGGATTTCATCCACAGACTCAAAAGTTAGAACAAATGGTACCATGCAAAAGTACTGCTGAAGAGGTTTCATTTGAATGGTCACACCATAGGACTTCGTCCACAGACTCAAGTTAGAACAAATGGTACCATGCAAAAGTACTGCTGAAGAGGTTTCATTTGAATGGTCACACCTTAGGATTTCATCCACAGACTCAAAAGTTAGAACTTCACTACATGTCTCCATAATTGACTCTGGGAGTGAAAGGGTTACAATTTAAGATTACACACCAATACTTTACAGAAAGGTGTCTAGTGGTTATCCATCAGACTAGAGAGATTTAGCATCGCGTTTACAGCAAGCTAATGCAGAGGGGAAGCAAGCAAGCTAAACCAATTTGCCGTAGAACGCAGTGCTAGGTCTCTCAGCTTTCACTTCCGAGCGACGCTACACAATTGTCACGATAAAATTACAATTGAAAATTACTTTAGAGTGTTTAAAAACAACTGCTCTTAGAACATCAATAAAAGCTACTATAGATGTGATACGAAAACAGATTTCATTCACGCGTTTTTGTTGGCAAAATTTCCTTACAATTCAAAAATAAAAATGATTCGTTAATTTGATTCGGATAAGAATTACAACTAAAGATTTCGATACCCCTTAGCCTAAAATACCCATTTGTTTAACGTTACTCCTTATCTGAAAATTATTTTCTTTTTTAATATTCTAGTTATTAAAAATAGCTCACACGCTTTCGACTTTAACTAAGCTAAGTAAAAGTTTATCTTTGAAGTTTTTTTTTTCTGCATCATCAATAAATTATTGCATTCAATATCTTCTCAACGCAGCCCAATACCCTAAATGTAAGTCAAACAGGCCGATATAAAACCAGTGCTGTCATGTTAATGACAATGCAGGCATTTGCTGTTGAGTTGGACGTCATTATGTCACTTCAAATTATTCTTCCATAATTCAAAAATATCTCTCGTGAACACAAACACGACTTTCCAACAAATAAGACTCCTGTTTGCCAAAGTAGTTGAAGTTGGAATCCTCGTTCTTTGGAAATTAATATCTTAATAAGGCAAGCTCTTTCTTTTCCCCTCCTAAAGAGACCGTGCGTAGCAAGAACCTGGGAACGAGCAAGTCCATAAATCTCACGGGAATCCAGTAACAAGAAGTGATGCTGTAATTGTCTTCTCCGTTTTCTGTTTTTGAGTGTATTCTATCTGTATCCCTTTCTTCCTCCTTTCTGAAAGCTCGTCATTTTTTCTTGTAACAAGTCCTGTTCGCGGTTTGAAAATGACAACTCTTGTTGCAGCCTTTCAATGGTCTTCAACAAGGCGTCACGCTCCTCCTGCAACGACTGCAGTGCAGCACGGGAAACAGACACCTGAGCAACCAGGCACTGCTTCTCATTCTCCAAGCTCTCGGCACGCGAACACACCGAGGCTGAATCTGACAGGCTCAGTTGACTGGCATTGATTGATTCCTGACGTGTCATTGGCGTGGTAACCGGTTCGCCACCACGCTCCTGAGAGTCAGCGGCCATTGGCCTGATGTGGAAGACACCAGTGTTTGCTCGCCGGATTGAGATGTTTTCGATGTTTAAATCCACCGGAATGGCCAACGGCGCTGATACCAGCGTGGGAGGCATGTCGTTGTTAATACTCACATTCGAGTTGTTCACTTCTATCAAGAAAGGCATCGGAGGTACCAGAACTTCATCCTCGAGGCATTCAGCCATGCTTCCTAAAGTGCTTACCAACAAAGCGCCATTAACACCGTTGGCTTTGACGTGCATGAAACCTCGCTCCCCAGCTGTTGGTTCCAACCTTTCAGCAGAGGGGCCAAACACCGCGCGCATGCGCACCATGGGAGTGGCCTCTGACGCAGGAGAGAGTGTGGTCTTTGTAGAGGATTTCCTGAAGGACTTCTTGTTGAGATATTTGTCAAAATTAAGCACACCAAGCTCCTCCAGTTTGATTTCTGGGGAAATTATCTTGATCACCTTCTCATATCCCTGAAAATGTATTCCAGCTTCGACTTCTTCGCCTTGAATGGAAAGAATCGACACCATTTTGGGGTCTTTTTTATCCTTTTTACTGGAATCTTTGGAAACGCTACTTTCCAATTGACTACTGAAGTTACTCGCGTCACTGTCTGTCCTGCTCTGGACTCGACCAGACGTGGACTTGCCGTCGTTGCCAGCGACCATCAACCAGCCTTCGGAATCAGGAGCTGAAGACGCACTGGCACGACCTGAAGTATGAGATACAGACTGTGATGAGTTGGGTCGAGGTGATAACACGTGCTCATCGCTAGCTCTAGGACTACGATTTTCCGTGCTGGATTGCAACCCATCTTTCCACTGTGGAGCTCCATCTGAGTCGGTTCTAGAGTGAGCTTTGAAGTCAATAACATCGGGAGATTGACAACCACTGTCTGATACAACACCAGTTTCTAAGTAGCTGCTGAGACTGCTGGCATTGCGGCTAATGTTTTGATCCCTGTCCAGATGTGATGGTTCACGGTCCGGCGCTGGAGGAAGCACAATGTTCAAGTCTACTTCTCGTGCAAGGATAGAAAATGACACCGCAGGTAGAGAGTCTCCTGACTCACTCACATGGTTTGTCTGAGGAGCTTGGCCATTCTCTAAATCTTCCTGCAGCTTAACTAGCATTTCCTGCATACGCAGAAGAAATACAAATTGAAAATGGTCCAACTGAACATGAGCACATTGTGGGATGTGCATGAGTAAGCTCAGATCTGCTTTGGACGCTAAACTAAGCTCCTGTTCTGAACGCCTCTCTGTTGCTGTCAAACCATTCAACAGGCTCTCAGAGAGGGGAGCCTTCTCAGGCAGCGGAGGTGCTTCTTCTAAGGGAGCTCCTGGTAGAGTAGGCCCATTATGGGTCAATGTCTCGTATGGTGGCGGTTGTTCATTCACAACCGAGGCTGGCTTGTGCGCTTCATTTCTCAGCTCATAAGCGGGAGGAGGTCGATCGAGCGCCGACAAATCACTTGGGTTCGTTGTGTTTAGAGCCTCAGGAACGGGGCTAACACTGGGATCACTATTGTGCAAACCAATCGAATTTGAGGACACAAGTGATGGAGCTGCCGTGTTAGCTCGGTGTTTCGGAGATAATGAAAGCTCAGAAGCTTTCCTCGCTTGAGATAACATTTCTGAATTCGTCCTTCTATTGGGAGGCGAGTTCAGAGGGCTGGCACTTTGAGTGCGTTTCATAGGGGGTTTGACGGTTGTGTTTTTGTCGTCTTGGAGGGGTACAGGAGTAGCAATCCACACATTGATGGGGACAGCATCAATGAAGGGCATTGGCCGGTTATTTGCCTCCTCAATGCCAAGAAAGTCCAGCCATACTTGTTCTGCAGAAATGCACCAAACCTGTTAACATTAAAAACGGAGCATAGACACTGATTATTCATCTGCAATCTGCAGTTGAGTTAGATAGTAATGGCTGATGACTGAATTCTTGCACATGTTTAAGCTAAAGCCTCAGGGAGTGGAGCTGCTGTGGTTATTTTTATTTACGGGCAGGGGGTGGGGGTGGGGGTGGGGGGTAAACTGGTCTACGGATCGGCGGATTTGAGAAATAATTTTCCCCGGATTCAAAGAAAAAGGTAACGGATTTGTGGATCTTACTAATGCAGCGGATTACGGATTTATCCTGTTTTTGGGCCCGGATTTTGGATTTAGCTTCTTAATAGTTCGGATGATTTGATTGATAAAAATTTGGTATAATAGACAAGTGGTCACCTGGGAGAGGTGGTCGCTTACGATAAGTGGTTTGACTGTACTTAGAATCTATGCCATGCCTTTTTTTTCTTTCTTTTGTGTAACTTATTTTCTTCGGAGATATTAGCATGTTTGCTATCTTAAATTCGAAGTTAAATAAAGTTTTTGATTTATTTATTTGATGGATCACTAGTGTGACTGCTAACAAAATGTCCTTACCTGTGAGGGCTGATGAGTGTCATAAACATCATGGCAAACACCATTCATGACTCTATCAACCTTGCCATTGTTCACCAACAAACTGCAGTCATTAACCCAAGCCGAGTTCGGCAAAGGCTGTACATCGCTGCTCATGGAGGGGAAGCTGTTAAAATCTGTGTAAACTTTCGAGGCCAGGAAAGGTTGCAGAAACATCAACATGTCTGTCTGGGTAGACTTGTACCCAGTCCTTGAATTCGTGATGAACACTTGAGATGCTTGGGCCTGGAGAGCCTGGGGCCGCGATTCTTTATAGGCTGCACAGGGATCGCTTGGGCAAGGGATTATAATCTGGAAAAGAAAGCATCACATGAGATAGAATAGATGAGTAAGTAACCCGTGAGCAAGCTCTGGAGCTCAGGGGTTAGGGGGGAGCGGGAGGGGGGGAGGGGGAGGGGGGAGGGGGAAGGGGGAGGGGGAAGGGGGAGGGGGAGGGGGGGGGATTCGGGTTATGCCCCCGAGTACAGGAGCTTACTCGCAGGCTAAGAAATGAGCAAGTCTTGCTATTCTTTCACATGCTCATAATGGAGATAGGGCTGCCATTGATACATACACATGTATGTGGTCTTCTAAGCCACACAAGCTAACCCTTTACATGTAAGTCCCATTCTCCTTACTGGTGTCCTTACATTTCCTATAGTAACAGTTGGGAGAAGTTGTTCAAATATCAAGGCGGTTCATCTTGGCTGATCATTTCCTTAATTCTCATGATCTGTTTGTTTGACTATCCATTGATACCACAAGGGGAAATTTGATGCTGATGACTATTGGAAGTTGACGAGGATTGAGTTCCACCAATCACAGCCGACCATCGTGACACCAATGGTGGCGTGTAACCAGTCAACCTCGTCAACTGATAAAGGCTAGCAATAAGCAGTTGAAACGTCCTGATTTACATCCCAAGTGACTACATGGGTGAGACTAACTATAATACAGGGTACTCCATACTGATTGATGATGATTACGTAGTTCACAGATAGTATTTTATCATACATGTAGAATGCCAAGTCTGGAAAAAACAATCCTGTGTTATAATAGACTGCAAAACAGTCGGTTTTTTCCTGTTAAAGCCATGCGAGGTTCGAAGCAAGAGGCGTGAAGCACCTAGACAGGCGTGGAGAGGAGCGAAGCGCCGATCCTCGCTTGAGGCAAGGAAAAAAACTCCCCAGTCTCACTCCACGTAATCACACTCGCTCCAGATCTTTTCGGTTGCGCATTTTTTTCGGAGGACTCGCGCAAAAAATACGGACTGTTTTGCAGTCTAGTGTTATAACTATTCAACTACTCTTACTGCAATGATCATCGGAACCAGTAATACAGCACACCAAAGGAGACCCACCTTAGGCATGAGGGCTTCAATTCTAATATCAATATGACTTGAGGGCTTGTTGGCTTGTTCAGGTGAGCCCGTGGACCATGTCTGAAAAGAAACAATGATTCAAAGTTAACATCTGTAAAGGGGACAGTGTCCTGGCTGATGGAATTATTGTGTTTTCATTGCTTTAAGCTTGCTTTATTATCTTGAAATAGGAAGAAAAATCGGCAAAAGTGATGAAAACAAAGTATTGACGAAAGAGGAAAAATAACAGAAAAAAGTAAACATTCTATAAGAATGGCAATTTTGATTTCTTGACTGCCTGTCATAAAATCAAATTTGATGAACTGTAATCCACTTCCATCCTTGTAATCCTGCACTTTATTTGCAAACTACTGCTTCTCTTTTGCTCCATAGAATCTTTTTATCCAATTTTATAGTTTTATTTATTTATTTATTTATTTACTCCATTTTTTATTATTACATACATTTTTTACATACATACATATAACTTTATTTAAACTCGGTAAAATCATTCAGTATATAAAAAGTGACAATTATATCATTAAAAATATATATTTTTTGAAGTTAACAAGATAAGAAAAAAAAATGGAGAAGGGCAAGATATAGGTAAACTAATTATATACCCTATAACTAAATTACGTTTTTTTAAGAAAAAGAGAAAACACACTACTAAGAAAGGAATATAAACATAGAAGTAATATAGCTGTTACAAGATTGGTGAGATAGTGATTAATACTGAACAAAATAGTATTGGTAAAGTGCTCTTTTGAATATTATGCACTTATTGACTGAGTGGGAGGGCCGGACGGGAAAATATTTGGCTTGAGGTCATGGCGTATGGACCGAGCGCAGCGAGGTCCGTACACCATGACCGAGAGCCAAATATTTTCCCGTCTGGCCCAACCTAACTCTGTCAATAAGTATTTTATAATATGACTAGAAAGTACAAGAATAGTCATGCAGTGTGAGGTCGCTTGAACTTGAGAGGGGCCAGACAGCTTTTTCCGGACCGGCTCACGTCAACCCGTCCGGCCCCGCTCACATCACCTTGCGATTCTATTTTCTGTAGGATTGCGTCAGCGGGGCCATACGGTCATATTATAAAGTTGTATACTTGGTGGCATTATGCCATATAACATGGAAATAAGCTAAGTGAAATTATAGCAGTGTTCTGCTAACTTGATGCCAAAAAATCCCTGGTCTATGAAGACCAGGTTAATATGGGGACATTACTTACTCGCTGTCCAAGAATGCTTCGTATGAAGCTATTGAACCACACACAGGTTGTAGTGTCAAGTGTCAGCTGAATTGGGTTTAATTGGACAAACACGTTTGGACATGGTACTAGAAGACAATGAATGTTTTTGTTAGCCTAAACAATGAGAGATAGTCAATAACTATTAATATAACTATATATATGTTGTAGTTAATTTTTTATCTCAGGTAATTTTTATTTTTCCATTGTTTTTGGATATGGTAATATATGCTAATGAATTTGAAACAAAGGAAAAACGAAAATTACCTGAAATAAAAAATTAACTACAACATATATATATATGTGTGTATACATATATACAGGTATATATAATTTTCACTTGTAAAACAATAAACTCTGACTCCAGTCAAGACTTTTGACAGGTTTATTCTCAATGTTTTGGCCACACGGCCTTCCTCTACAGGAGAATTACTGCACTAAGGCTTGCTTACAACATTTCAAAATTTGCTATTAACGGAAATGCGGTTTATTACAAATACGAACTTGCATACAATTAAACAATTAAACCCTATTGGCTGCAGCGCGCATTTGAACATATACAGTATATATTCAAATATAACTCTCCCAGTACGGTCTTGAGCAAGCTTAGTATAAGAGATTAAATTACATGTAATCTCTTATACTAAGCTTGCTCAAGACAGTCATAAATTTTATTACATAACTGTAAAAATATGTGAAAAACAATGCACCCAAACTTGCTCTGGATATTTTGGGACATTACCTGGTCTGATATCTGATATCATACCAGCAAATAAGCATTCTGATTTGTTGATTTTAGTGATTTTAGTTGTTGGCCCTATCAACTGTTGTAGTCATGTAACAATAAAATACCATAAATGTTTAGTTGCTCCTCCCTAAAATAAATTAATAGACAAGTGTTTTTCACAATAAATTTACATTGTACACTGCAGTGCAAATCTTACCTGGAGAGCCTGTGGAACCAGGATAATAATACTGTGTGAAGTCCAGTTGAAATGCTGGCATGTCTGTTGGTAAGTACAGTGCTTTTTTATCAGATGACAAAAATGCTGTTTCATCCTTTGAAATATTACTAGTTGTAACTGTCTTGATAAAAAATTCCTCACAGCGGACCACAAAACAGCTTTCAAGCATGAAAACAGGACGCTGCATACTGCTCTTGATAGAATGTGCAGATTGTCGCGACGATGCAGCTGGACTTGAAGGGTGGTTTTTCCTAGGATTTGCATGAGGGGAAGAAGGAGTACTGAGTGGAGATGAGGGATGATGAGGACCTTCCCTACCATCAACACCAACAAGAGAACTCTGCAATAACAAAATAAGGTGCAGTTTATAAGAAATACATAAAGGGTTAGTTACTAAAGAAACTGTGGTGTTGTGTCAGTAGAGGAGTGATTAAGTCTGAACCTAGACTAGGGCCAAGTCTACTTCATCCTCCTGTATAGTTCCACATGAACTCACATTTGACCTGCTCCCAACATAAGTGGCTTTGTTAGCTCAGTTGGTAGAGCATCGCACCGGTAACGCGAAGGTCATGGGTTCGATTCCCGTTGAAAAGCCCTGATTTTTTTTCAGGCTTTTTCGGGCTTGGATACAGTAGCTTAAGGCCTCACTTGACTATAACTTACTTTGGTTTTTTTGTTAACTGAGTTGATAAGGTAATTAAATTGGCCACCATAAAGGAATTCAAAAGCTGACATTTCGAGTGTTAGCCCTTACAGCTCTGACAAAGGGCTAGTGCTCGAAATGTCAGCTTTTGAATCTCTTCATGATGGCCAATTTAGTTTATAAGAAAGACACACTCCCATAAATAATTTTATGAGGGATCAATTTATTATTAGCAGTTGGGCATACTGGAACCATGTCAAAATTTTAATATCCTTACTACTGTAGATGAATTTTCCAAGGATTTTCCACAAGAAGAGACTAGCCCGCATCCAAAGGATGCACAGCCCTCTTCTGGCTAAGACCCTTTAGGTTAGGTAGGAAAGGAGTTTCGACAGGGTTTGAGCCAGAGTGCGAACCTGCGACATTCTAGCACTCCCATGACAATTTGTCCCTTAAAATTTGGCTGCTGTGCCAAAATTGCCCCCCACAATAAAAATTTCCAGGCGTGGCTAAAAAAGACAAAAGCAGAGCTTTGAAATCCTATTTCTTAAGATACATAAATTTTCTTAGCAAAGAATGTTGAGATCTCGGTACAAACATGAGCAAGAAATAAATACTTTAAACTGCCGATGATTTTTTCACAGTCTGCTTGGTCTGCCGAATGGTGCGTGAATTCATACATCATTATTTTTCCTTATATTTTCTGATTTTTGGATAAAGTGAATGTGAATGATCAAATAAAGTTATTCTCCATATCATTTGAAAGATCAGATAAAGTTAACCATGTTTGGAAAAACGATAAAAATTTGCATGATTGCATGTTTCACGCTTGACTGGCTGTGTGAGAAGGTCACGTTTTTAACAAAAAAGTCTGAGAGGAAAATCTCTAACTATTTTGGCGGCGAAAGAAATGAAGAGAAAGATAAAGATCAAGAAAGAGATCAAGACAAATTGAACGTTGAAGAAGATGCATGGTAATACGAATCCTAAGGTGGGGAAAACGTCTAACGAAAGCGGCAATTTTCAGGCGAAATGGCTGAAAGAACACACATGATTTATACGATACAATTAAACCAAGCTACATGTATGTTTTGCCATTTTTGTCACTTGGGCAAAAAGAAAAACCCTTCTGCAAGTGATAAGGGCTTATTATGTATATACATTTTATATTTACTAATGAAATAAAATATTAGCATTTGCTGTGACAATAAAAACACTTTTTGTCATCTCCTAAGGCCCAAGAGCTGGCTCAAACCCTGGTTTCAATAAATACAGTGTATGGCTGAGCCACAGCACAGTAGTATTTGAAATTACAAGCACAGTTACCCCTGAATGAATTGTACGATTAGAAGTCCAATTACTAATTAATTGCATCAATATCAAAATTTGAGATTAAAAAGCCTATGTGGACTTTCTTGTACTCATAGCATCAGAGATATTTTTTATCAGTTTGAAACCAGGAGTGAAACAGCAAAACAAATATCACCTGATTGACATGCACATAATTTAGGTGTTCAATTACAGCTTGTCATTTTGATCTCTGATCAAAGTAGTTAATTATTTGCTCGATCGATTGCATCATAGCGTTTGACCTTTACAATGTAGATCTCGTATTTCATCGCCTCATGGTCAGTCTCGCTAGTAATTATTACAAAGAGTTGTAATTGGACACCCATGTGATCTCATGCCAATTGCATAAGAAATAGGCCTGCACCCAGATGACCAATCACAATCAAGAATTTTGTTATAAATTGATAAGATTATTTAACAAACTGAAGTTGAGGATTTTTTCTTGAATCCTAATTTTGGCAGTTTTTGAAAGTAAAAAAAAAGTTCATACAAGCATTATACTTACGTCGCTTCTTGCTCGATGATGAGTGTGTGCCACTCTTTGAGGTGACATTTGTTTGTTACTCTGAGAGTTTCTAAAAGCTGTCAGAAGTTGGCTGACCCAGTAAGCCCGAGTTAGAGAAGCCTCATTATGACATGGCCAATCAGTCCTTGATGTCCCGGCCAAGTGATACGGATAGTAATCAACTGATAACTTGTTTATTTGCAAGTGCATAGCTCCGCCATCACCGCCAGCATTTTGATCAGAATCGTCGCACAAGTGAAGATCAATACTTCCTGTCCTTAAGTGATAAGACGTTTCTCGCACATCATGTTGTGTAAAAAGTGCATTTAATGATTCAATGTCTGACTTGCGTTCGTGCACCTTGGAGGACGTGTAATAAGTTTGCTGTTGCTGGGTACCCTGGGCAGCAGGATGCCCAGGATTGGTTACAGGCCCCTTTTGCCCTGATGTCTGCGACATAGCCTGGGTCACAGAGTGTAATAGACCAGCTAATGCCTCCAGTTGAGATTGAGTCAGAACCCATAAAATATCGTCTAATAGAAGTTCCAGTCTTGCAGATAGCACTGCACAGTCCTCAAGACGTTTTTTGATCGTAATATGAAGAGCAGAGTGGCTGGTAATAAGTCGTAGAGGAGTGGACTGCTGGTATAACTTTTCCTGGAAGAAAATTGAACGTATTAATAATTTACTTATTTACGTATAGAGCAAGATAATGAATTTTTACTGTAATGCACCTAGTATATCTGTTGTGGTTTAATTTTATTTTTGGTTTAAAATTCCAACCAGTTTGAGTTTTATTTTTCTTTGTCATAGATTATGGTACCGTAATGAATCTGAGACAAAAAGGAAAATTGAAATAATGATTTGAAATTTTAAAACCCAAAACAAAATCAAACCATATCCAAGTCAACTAAACAATGACATCAAATACAAATACAGTGTACAGTGTACAGTGCAAAAATCAGTGCGTGAAACGTGAAAGTTAGTAAAATGGAAACGTGATTCATGAATTTAGGAACTAATATCCTTGTAAGGAACCAGACTAAGGAATTTAACAAATATGCGACGCGTGAACTGCATAAAAAAGGTGCGTGAAACGTGATCGTGACCCCGTCCCCCCCACTTTGTTACCCTCTAGACAGTTTTTGCAAGTGAATCATGAGATGTCCTTCTCAAACTCATTAATAATTCATCAAGTGTGTTTGAACATCTAATCTTAATTAGCATAGATTTTGGCAATTATATTTTTTTATTTTCACTGTATTTAATGATCAGTTTGAGAAGCTATACCAAACGCTCAAAACAGTGTTTCATCAGGTATCCAAACACCTTAAAGTTGGTTAAAAAGTTGGCCATGCCTCATGTTTTCAACCCACTTCTCTGTGTTTGGATATCCTGATGAAACACTCTCCCTTGTGTTTGATATATGCCGTATTACATTCAGCATTTTCTATACCATTTTCATTTCCAAAGTGAAACTACAGAACATTGCATCTGGTCTAAACAAAACATTTGTTCTGATTTACATTAAAATAGATGAACAGGTACTGAAGAAAGTCAAAGATTTTTTTCTCACATCATACAAGGCATTGGCATCTATCCTAAGAGTGGACCATGTTATTTCTTTGAATGTCAACACCTCCCCTCTTGTCTCATCCTTCACGCGCGTCATCCGCAGATCATCAGCTTCCCATTTGGGATTTGTACTTCGGATAAATAGACGCGACATCTGGAATGTAGCAAGAAAAGCTTGAAACTTAAACGAGATGATCACAGAGTTGATCTGAACGAACATCCCATCCACCACCTTCTCAACAAAACCATACCTGTTAGGAGCTTTCTCCCTATAAAGAAAAAACAAAACTAGAAGTCAGTAACTTCAATTTGAAGTAAAGTTACATGTATCTCATTCAGCACTCGAAGAAAAATTCATATCTCTGTTGTAGTTCAAAATGAATCTTAGGTCAAAATGATTTCAAACTAGTTTGATTTGCAGTTTTCTTTGTCTTAGGATTATGTCAATTAATCTGGAACAAACGAAAATCAAAACTAAACTAGTTTGAAATCATTTTGACCTAAGATTCATTTTGAACTACAACATCTCCAAGCAGCCCATCTATTTTGCGATAAAAAATAATGATAAAAAGTCGCGACGTTTCGACCTCTCCAAGGTCATTTTCAAGTGAAAGTATCAAAGAACTGAAGCCAACGCTAAACAAACAGTGCGATTCAATTTGCGCCAAATTACCGGTATTCATTTAGACTATTTTTTAAATTTATTATTGTTTTTATTGTTTCATGCCCTTCTTAAACTTAAAATTGTTGTCACTTATTGTTGGCATATTATATCGCACGGACCTCGCTGCGCTTGGTCCGTACGCCATGACCTCGAGCCAAATATTTTCCCATCCGGCCCTCCCACTTAGTCAATAAGTACATAGTATTTCATTACAGTTTATATACAGCTGTAAAATAAGCACTTAATGATTCGCCCCAAGGAAAACAGTGAGTTTTATTTCCCCGAGACCCTCAATGTTCCCTGAGGCCAACAAAAAAATATATAATTATAGTTGAGATAAGAAAAAAAAGTGCTTGATGTGGCTAGCACTCAAATTTGCCACGATTGCAAGGGACACAACCTGATCACCTGCAAGTCAAAAGTTCAAGTTGTTGTTTCCCTAGGGAATTAGTGAGTTTTGTTTGCCCTAGGGAGTTAGACTGTTTCTGACCCATGGCACGTGACATGTGAAAGATCTTGTCCAATTAAAAGGCCTTTGAGTTGGGAGGTATAACAAGTATTCTTTATAATCTAAACCTTACTTAAGTGGTTGTTGAGGTGCTTGAGAAGGATGTTTCTGGGGTGTACCGGGTGGTGGGGTGTTGATGTCACCGTCCAATGCCTCCATGTTGACCTCTACCTTGTCAAGGTACTGCAAGATAAAAAAAATGTTTTACACTGTTACAATGTATGTCAGTACTTACATGTATTAACTCATGAATATACAAAGAATTGAACACGTTATGGCAGCTGAAGACAAAATGTACTTGATCGGTGGGTCAATGGGCTGTTACAGTAACATTGAGCCCTGCAGTATACAATGGTCACCTGCCTTACCCATGGGGATGGCATTTGTTACTGTTTACATCACTGATTTTGAATTTGAATTTTCATGGATGTACTAAATTCAAGAGGACATTAATTTGCTCAAATTTGATGACTACTGACAGAGATGCTTTGCACATACATTTGCTTGTTGTAAGAAGTATAATTTAGGTTGTTTTATTCTGCATACATGTACATGTACTATTGATGCCGGACGTCCTTTATAATGACTTGAAAATCAGCAAGCTTTTTGCACCAATGGTTTCACACCGTGGGTTGAAAAAAGCTCATCACAGGATCATATTTTTGTTGATCGCAAGATTGGTAACTTTGAACTTGCAAAGGATGAATTTGAACCCGCAGTTGCCCATTTGTCAAATAAAATATTTCTTCTTTTTCTTCAACAGCTGGAAGAACTGTATTCTACGAAAGGTAATTATCTGAGCACATTTGAGGTGACTGTGAGTTGAAATTCATTCATCGCAAGTTCAATGTTACATGACATAACCAATCTTGTGGTTGATTTGTGGTGAACAAATATTTGATCATGTGATGAGCTTTATTCAAACCGTTGAGTGAAACCAATGGTCCATGAAACGGGCTGATTTTCAAGCTATTTCAAAGGAGATTGCAAACAATTTGAACTGTTTGAAGAACAAACTGATGACCTCTCACTGTTCTTTCAAAGAGTGTTGATTCTTTTCTTTTTAGTGTTTGACATGTCTTTGAGGTTTAGAAGGCACTTATTTTAATTAAAAGCTGCCACAGTCATACCCTGCGAGCAGAGCCTCTTTTGAGATCGAAAGAGGCTCTGCTCGCAGGGTACCCCAGTCAGAATGTGTCACAGATTGGTGATAAAGCCATGTCATTCCCTAAGCTTACATGTGAAACCAATGTATGGTTGCATATATTATAATGAGACACAAGAAACACGAGACAATATTTCTTTTTTAGCTTTAAATTCACTACTAAGGGCCTGGTCGCACTACAGTCAAAAACAGAAATTAGCCTGTGCAAAAATTTCCATAAATGTGAAACCGCAAATGGAAGTTGAAAAAATTTGTGAACATTTCAGGGTCACACTGTCCGTCGATGCTTTTGAAAACATATGCGTAATGACATAAAAACAAAAAATATTCCACAAAATTAAAAGTGTGTCCCTCCGTAGTGGTTTCTTTTGTTTTCCTTGATTTTTTTCACTATGGCATCTTGGAAGTTTAGTAGGATTTCCAATTTTTTTTCAAATTTGCGAAACACCGGTCACATTAGGAAACCTGATGTGATGACAGATTTTTATCTTAAACAAAGACAAATTAGATCAAAATTTCCCTAGTGCGACCAGGCGCTTAGCACCCTTTCACAAAAATATATTCAGTCTGTTGTAAATGTTGCTTTTTTTGCCAAAACAATACACAATTCGAACAATGCCGCACACTGGAAAATATTCAATTTGTGTACATGAATCAATATTGAACAACTAAGCGTGTAAAACCTGGAAAAACAGTAGAGTACTACAAGTAGAACATGATTAAAACCTACCAGGCATATTGGGTCTGTTTTGAGACGTGTCCAGTGAATCTGTAAATAAATCAAAATAATATAACACATATGTACAGCAACCCAGTGGCAGCCACTAGCAGCACAAATTTAAATTCAGGCTCCAAGCAACAACACTAGAAGTGAAAAAGGTGAATATCTGGACTCAAATGCAATTAAAAATTGATTTGTAAAATGCTATCCACGGATTATCAAGATTTCCATATTAACAACAATTCGATTCATAAATATTCAAAAATATGACCCAGAAGCCTACAAACTTGTCAAATGTCAATACATTTATTTCTTTCAACTTTCTTTTTTTTCGGCATCTGTATTTAACAGTTTTTCAATAATTGTTTTCCTTTTATCTTTAACGGTTCCTACAGAAACCTTTTTGACAAGTCTAAAGAATATCCAATTAAGACTTATGTAAATCCCAATGTTTTCGAAAATAATAAATTCTAAACATGAGGGGTTTTTGAATTACCATTTTAAACACTTTTTGAACTTTATACTAAATATTGCTAAGTTAGGTAAAAACCTTGTTTAAATATATTTTAAATAAAATATTCAAAACCACTCCGATATTCATTAAAACTCGTAATCAAATAAATCCTACATGTAGTTGTC
Organism: Dendrophyllia cribrosa; assembly: GCA_024195265.1. NCBI lineage: Eukaryota > Metazoa > Cnidaria > Anthozoa > Scleractinia > Dendrophylliidae > Dendrophyllia > Dendrophyllia cribrosa. The sequence goes on along the minus strand of JAJLRJ010000009.1, from coordinate 11,062,302 downwards.
AAAATTTGTTTCACTTCATTTTGAATATAAATACAATTTGTCTTATTTACAACAAAGAAGCTAGACTACAGGAAAACACCTATTATTAGTCATTCATAAAGACAGTTGAAACGCTTTCGCCACGAGAAAGGTCAGTTTTAACACAGAATTTAAAATTCACATATGTTTAATCATATTCACCCCAGCCGACAAATCTTCTTCCATCCAGTTACTTGCATGAAACATTATCAGGTCGCTGGGAGTATTGTATATAGCTAAGTGGAATATCTGTCGATCAATTCACGAAAATTCCTTTGTTCGCGGCTAATGGTTTCCGTATTGAAACGTTCACTGAGCGAGACGATCCTTCTACACACAGTGAAGTGACCCTAAACGTTACTGTTAATAAATTAAACAATTCACTTATAACAAGTTCTTGCCTTGGCCGAAATTCTGTTGCACACAGCTTTTGTGAGGCGAATCCATGGCGGCAATTCCAGAAGTTCTGAAAGTGTCGTCTCATCTAGCTCGAGATTGTGAAGCTCTCCCTCTCCCTTAAGAAACTTCACGCTGATTTTGTTCGGAGAGAGATTCTTCGTGAATCTGAAAGAACAACAACAAATGCACAACATATTAACAACTGGTTCACGTGCATTGCGCCGTGTCGCCGCACTAAACAGTTCTTTTAGACATCGCCATCATATTGGACCAATATATCGCCACAGTACCTGGCGAGTTGCTTCACGATCTGGTTCTTGACCAAACCAGACATTATGTTGCAAAATAAAACTTAAAACCGGCGTTCATTTCCCCCCATCCTTCCATCTCCAGCTTCGTCATGTTGTTGTTCTAAAATGAAGGTCGCGCTTGCGCAACACATTCCTGAACTGGATAATGACGTAACCGTGTGCCACCCGATAGATGCCAGGGTGGGGAAGGTACTGCGTCACCAGCCAGAAATTAGTACCTGTTCTCATAACACGTTCAACATCCCATTTGGATTGCGGCAATAGTGAATCGACAACGGTACCCGAGGTCTTCAAATGGAACATAAACAAGTTTTCTACAGTTATTTGATCATCAAAATAAAGCCATCCTTCTTGGCACTAAACGCGTAAATAGACCCATCCCATTTTTTATCGTCCGAATTTGACATGTCCTCATGAAAACACGCTTTCCTTTCTTGTTTCAAAAGCATTTTAAAGGTAACTATACGTTTCAACAGGGTTAAATTCCGAGGCTGGCACTTAGATGAGGCCTTGTTGACTACTTGTCTCACAATTCCAACAGGTGTAATATAATTTCAAATGAAGCAATAAAACTACGCGATTTAATCGAATCAACAGACAGTTTTCCGCCTTTCCACTTTTATTTTTTTTCTCAGCACGATCTTTCGAGAAATTTAATTCATATTAGTTAGACTAACAATAAACGGATGAAAAATCACTTTATTGCATGGCTTGCTCAACTGACCACTTAACAAATAATAGGTCGACACTCTGAATATGATAGACTTCCGTTCGGGTTGACGAAACATCAGTTGGTCACCAGAAACAACTATCACCTTTGGGCTCGATTTCCGCTGCTACTAACTCGGCTCCAGTTTTCCTCCCCAATAAGACTAAGGGGGGGGGGGGGGGTGGGGGGTGGGGGGTGGGGGGGGGTGGGGTGGGGTGAGCGCGGCCCCATCGCCCGAAATCCGTACTAACAAATTGGAGTTTCCAAAACCAGTCATAACTGATTCATATTTTATTATCTTTATTTTTTATCAGTTTTGCTCGTAGTGCTGTACCTTAATTTTTTTTTGTCAGCTCTTGCTTCTTATAGTATTGTTTATTTTTGGCTGATCAGATCCCTTACAGATCCTGCGTATAGTAGCAGCATTTTCGTTCACGGTCCCTTGCTTTCTCGTTTTCTTAATTTTAAAGTGACAATGTCACCATATTAGCATCATTTTGAAAAACAAAAAACTTTTTCTGATTGGAAAAGTAAAAGTAATGCTTCCGACAGTTTTGTTAACAATTACTATACTAGTGCACTGAAGCTGTAAGCCGGGATAGAAATGGATAGCAACTTGAAAGATTGCCAATGTTGCAAGTTCTTCCCTTGCTGGCCTTTAACAGGCTCCTGCTTAAATCTAATTATGGTTTGTTCTCACTTCTAGGAACCACTTGGTGTTTTCGTCTTGGTGCTCTGAGAGCATTTGTATAAGAGAAAAGGTGCTTGGTCAAATATTTAGCTGAGTTTTGACCAAAAAGAGCACCCTCCAACCTCGTTCCCAGGGTCCTCTCTCTTCAGCTACGTCAAGAGAGGACCCTGAGAACGAGGTTGATCTTGGCTTCTTTTTACTTTATTTGATACAATATACACTGACAGAACACTGTTAGATATTAATTAGTAAGCTTCTCACTGTTTTGGATTAAGTTACTTGATACAGTTATTACTTGATACAAGATACATGGTTAAGTTACTTGATACACACGCTGAAAAAACACGGCGGACCACAAACTGTCAAAAAAATGCGCGAAGTGACAATATAGGACAATTATACAGACGAAGACCGAATCGACTTGAAACCTCTTTAGCAGTACTTTTGCATGGTACCGTTTTTAAATATTTTAGAAAATGAAATTTGGGATTTTTCTTGAATTTTTATTTTTGGCACTCTCAGCAGTCTTAGCAAAGGGTTAATTCCAACTTACAGTTTCCCTTTCAGATTCAAGACGGTCAGCGTTGTCTGTATTTCGGTAGACTGATATTATCTGGTCGAGAGATATTTAGTTCAAGCTCCACTTATCAATGCTAACTTATCTGTTTGTTTTATTTCATTTATTATTACCTGCATTTTGGGCGCCTGCACACAACACCGCACGGCTTTGATATCGATTTTGTAACGCAACATTATGAATTTCTGTGGGTCCGTATGTATGTCACGCTTAAAACGTCGATAAAAATGCTGACTTTGATAAGCAAGTTACTTAAAATTCGATTTTTTTCAGTCCCAGAATTCGATTATGTCCTTAAAGTTCCATATATTAAAGGAAATTAAACCGATTTACGCACTGAAAGCTTACAGAATCACTGTGAGACATTTGACTGGAATTCATCCATGACAACGCAAGTTATTTTTCGAAGCAATAAATTCTCTTTAATGAAATGTGTCAATATGTCCACTCCGATATATATATATATATATATAAATTTCTGTACAGACACAACACTTCAATAAACGAAAGTTCTCTTACCTGAATAAAGTATGTAGAACCTGTAGTTTCTTTGCTATATTTATGTTCATATCGCCGACAGCTCTGAACTATACTTACGCCATTGTCGAAGAGAACTATATTCACTCCCAAGTTGAATTGTCGAAGACAATACTAATTCGCTTAACCTCTCAAGCGCGTATAATATTTCGTCAATCATCTTTTTTTCAATCATTGCCAAATAAATAATAAATGTGCACTTTTCATATATCCCAGAGATTATATCTCTGTAATATTATTAGCTACTAGTATCTCTTGTTTAAACGAACAGATGAGTCATCGTTGAAAGGTTATAAATGTTTGATGTTTTTTGTCCAATATAACCAAACTAAAACCGCATTTTTATATTTGTAAATATTTCACGACGATATACAAAGAATGACAAAATAATTACAGATAGAAAAGGTCCACTATATTTTTTTTTCATTCGCTCAAAGGTGTTTCCTTTTAAATTTCGTTTCCTAATGTACCAAACAAAAGATGTACTGAAAGATGTACTAAAAGTATGCAAACGGAAGATTCGTGAATAATACATGAACAAAGAAAAATTTTATTTTTGTTTTATTGTTTCGTGTTAAAAATCTCTTTACGTTAAACACAGGTGCCAACCACAAGTTTTTCGTCGCTCACGTAGTTTTCTCACATCCAGTCACTCAACAAAATAAATTTCTTAACTCATTTCAGATGATTATTTCGAATCTACAATTCAGTCTACTTTTCTTTCCGCGGTTATTGGACAGTACCAGCATTCTTTTTAGAATTATATTTTGGGCCATCTGAACTTGGGAATGGTACATCACGTTTGTTTTATCTTGCGACTTGATCTCCGATCACGATCTGTAGAGAACGGGAAAACTCTGGCTAACCTCAACCTCGTTCCGAGTGAACGGAAGTGCGTTGTCCGTGATCAACGCTACATACTCTATATATCTGGAAAAGAGCCTGGAGACGAGATCGCACTAGTATTGTAAGTTCCAAGACTGTCACTCGCGGGCTCAGCTGCATGTTGAGTTGAATCCAGGCCCCGGTTGTTCAAAAGGTGGATTGCGCTATCCACCGGATAATTCACTGTCCAGTGGATAACACAATTGGTTTTGTTAATACTTATCCACTGGATAGTGATTTATCCGGTGGATAGCGCTATCCACGTTTTGAACAACCGGGGCCAGGTCCTTTGGTTGTTTGGTCCTTTATAGTGTCGGGGGTAGAAGCGGAATATTGAATATTGAATATCGTGGTTGAAAACTGAGGAATATTGAATATTTGCCTGAAAAATATACTGAATACGGAATATTTCAATAAAGCGCATGACAAATAGAGAATAGGAAATATTCTAATATAAATTTACTAAAATGCATCCTCTTATGTTGGGATGGTAAGCAGTAGAGCTCGTGGCTAAGCGTGGATCACTTACCAATCTTTTATCACATTCATTCCGCATCAACCGCCGTTTCCAGTTGCACTCCTGAGCGCGTACTACGCACGCGATTTCACGTCACCGCCTGCTTCACGAACGCTTGCACGGAGCGGTCAATAATACAGAACAAGCCAGATCCCCGATTTTAGGACCAAGCCGACGTTTAACGTCGCGTTCTTCAAATATTTGTGGGGGATTATTAGCGCGCTAGGTGTGAATCCTGCATATCAGTCTCTCAACAGGTTCTTCATATCAGCAACATTGCTTTGGAGATGTAGAATTTTGAAATTTTTGGCCGTGCAGCTGAGCGTCCATGTGCGAAAGCAAAACAAGTATTTTTCACTCAGTTAAAAGACTTTTCTAAAGCGAGGATGCAAATCAGTGGTCTTTTGAATCTTTGAACTGAACAGAAACAGTAATAAAGAAAATTTAGCTGTATTTCAAGAATTTCTTAATTAATTTCTTTTATTTGCGGCATTCCCTGCAACATCCTTTCTCTGGGGTTGCTCTCATAGCCAGAAAACAAGCTGCTTACGAAAATGAAAACGATCTATAAATAACAAAGTTGCAGTTTGTGCTAAGTTATTTCTCGGCTAGTTGTGGAGTCTACTAAATTCGAGGGCTGTTCGCTAGACCATAACCATAATGAAAAAATAGAATTCGGCTTTGTTTATCGACTTAAAATATCAAAGTACTTAAATCCCACACCGCAATTTAAAAACTAATTTATCAAACCGCGTCTTTCAATGACACTAGTCATTGAAAGACGCGGTTTCGAAAGTTCAAAGTGCTTTAAGAGAATGACGTGAGTTAAATTAGATTATTTGTGTATCTCATTGAGTGAACGTCTCCAATTGGAAGCACCTATTAACTAACTAAGGTGAATTTTATCGACATATTACCTAGTAGACAAAAAGCGACAGAATGATCCTACTCTGTCCATTTGAATGTATGTTTCGCTAACGGTAATTATAGAGAAAATTTAGCTGTATTTCAAGAATTTCTTAATTTCTTTTATTTGGCATTCCCTGCAACATCCTTCTCTGGGGTTGTTCTCATAGCCAGAAAACAAACTGCTTACGAAAATGAAAAAAAAAAGCGATCTATAAATAACAAAGTTGCAGTTTATGATCAGTTATTTCTCGGCTAGTTGTGATCCGGATTCGGACGACTAAATTCGAGGGCTATACACCTTATTCATAAATGGCGGCGGATTTATTATTCTTTTGTATTTATTTTAATTAGCCTCACAAGCCTCGTTAGCATGTGCAAAATTCAAAAGAATTTACACGCTAAAATGAGGCTAGTGAGACAAATTAACATAGATATAAAAGAATCATGAATCGGTCGCCATTTATGAATAAGGTGTATTCGCAAGACCATAGACACAATGAAAAAATTTCTTCTAGAATTCGGCTTTATTTATCGACTAAAAATAATACCTAGAACCTGACTATAAATATAAACTTAAGTGGCTGATAAGTGGCTACTTTGTTATTTATAGTAAGATCATAACTGACCATTGTATTGTATTGTACCACTCTGTGCCAGTCTGACCATACTGCATATCCTTGGCTTCCGTTAAACACAGAGCGAGCCTATTAATAGTTTTTAAGGTTGTTTTTTCCAATAGGAAACGCTAACTTTAGACAGATAGGGATAACTGGGTGCGAACAGGAATGTGTGAAAACTAATTAAGATTTATTTAAACGTGTGAATTTCCAAGGCGAATGTGGACCCCTAATGCGTTCAATAAAATCAACTCTCTAGCTTGTGATGACTCTATTAAAAACTCATAGTGAAAATCATTTGACTCCACCAGTTAAACCCGTTTTCATATTTGAAAAACCATGTTGCAACTGCAGTTGAAACAGAAATTTCTGTTAAAAAGGATCGACCTTTTTTTTGCTTTTATTGACGTGACTGTGGGCGTTATAGCAGTCTTGTTCAGTGACCCGGGTCCAGTGAACTGAAATGTTTTTATGGAAATAGAGTAGCATTTGATGATACATTTGAGTTGTTAACCTTTCACTAGCTGAGGGTTTTCTTTGTATTCCATAACAATTGTTCCCGAACTATTTTGGGTTAAAAAGGACAAAAAATAATTCGCCAAATGGTTTGCTCAGGTCAGACCAGGTTATGCATGATCTGCAGTGTCGTTTTTGTGTACAGTTTGTTCAACATGGTCGGAGCATGGTAACAATACTTGCGGAAATAATTCAAAAATCAATTCTAACGACAGATAGTATCATAATGAAAACGGACTATGATGTCTGCTTGAGTCAAACGCCGAACCATGATCCTGAAACCACGGGACATGGCAAAATTGAGGTTCAATTCGCAATTTTTCGTGTCGTGTTAAACATTTACTTTGTTGGTTGCGGACTGAGTATGAGAGTATCGGGACGAGTAAGTCGAGTAAGGCACTTTTAAAAATTAAAAAGAATAAGAAATATCTCCCAAAAAATTAGTAGGGAATGGGAATATTTTCCTCAGGAGAGCAGAGGAATACGGAATTTTTTGAGTGTCAATATTCCGCTTCTACCCCCGATTAGTGTACTTGCTGTTGGCAGCCTCGTTCCCAGTCGTCCTTGGCGCGCTTGCTTAGCGCGTTGTGGCCTGGAGACGAAATTGAGCCTTTGGCGATTTTATAATGTGACTGTACCACAGTGGTTAACTCCCTGTTGTTTTGCTGGCAAATTATGGAAGTTGTACCTTGTTTAATACATTTTGTCATTTATTAGTGACAAAGATATTTGTAGGCCATAGTGCGACTTTTCGCAACGGTAGCGTTAGAAATCAGCATAAAAATTTCCTTCAATAGATGTAAATCCCCTGTAGTGTGTACAGCTATTTCAATTAAGTAAAAATCCGTGTAAGAAGTAGGCAACCCAAATCCACGGAATGCAGAAAGGTGTGAATTGTGCTATTGTTGAAACCGTCCACCTCATTGGCTAAACATGAAAATCTACTGTAACTTCACCAGGCAGCGCATTTATTTATCTCTAGTTTACTAATTGATTCCCTTTTAGTGAAAACTATTGTGATTTTTAATGCAACAAAAATTCTATGTGGGGAACATGGAAAATTAGAAGTCTTTCTTGGCCATTGTTTTGGAGTCTCACGATTGGATGAAATCTTGTAACACAAAAGAAACATCGCTTTAAAATAAAGTTTCAGTAAATTTTATTTCAAAATCATGTTGTCCATAGGTTGACGTATTCTCAGTACGAAAATCTAAACATTCTTATGTGGGGAAAGCGAAATGCATCGGAACAATAGAAAATTGCCTACTTCTTACACGGATTGTTACTTAACCCATTCACTCCTGAGAATTTTTACGTTTTTGAGCGATTTTCTGCATTCACACGCCCCATAGGATTTTAAAGTTACCATTGAAAGTGCTGCTGTTCTAAAACACTGAAGGCTCGAGTTTACTGGAAACGTCATTGTGACGATCTCATTTTGCTTGGTTGATTTGCAACAAAGGGTCCAATATGAATTATCTACGATTTTTGGTAAGTTCACAGCCATTTTTCATCTTTAGTAGCTGCCTGATGAGCATCATTAAGCTTGGAGGTAGTTCAGAGTCCACTTCTCAATGAAGCGAGTTAGGTGTTGTACTTCGTTTACGAATTTGGCTCGTTGCTCGTTGAACTGGGAAAATGGCCGCCTGGAAACGAAGTAGCTTTGGGACTCGACTCTGGATGAATTTCTCGACCTACCGCGGCATATTTTGGAAGTTGCGACCACAGGAGAATACAACAAGCGCGAAATTTCGGCGGTGGGTCGGAGTGGCTGTGGACTTAGTATAAATATGAAATGTGTGCGGAAAGAAACGAACGCTGTCAAAATTTTTGACTATTTCCCAGCATGCAGTGCGGTGGTGATATTGAAAATCGAGGCAAGGTCAGTATGCATTAGAACGAGAGGCTAGAGCTCGGCCCGAGCAACGAATAAGAGCAAAAAAATTCACTGCTAAGCTAGGACTAGGACTGAATTTTGCTGTGAATGTTGACTTTTGGGTTTGCCATGATGATTTGAATAAAAAAAACTAAAGGCAAAAACGTGATTTTGTTGTTTTTCTATGACGTTAAAAACGGTCATTTAAAACGGTCATTTTTGTTATTGTCCAAATTCAAACGCTGATATTCTGCAAAAATCGCTGACTTTTTTGTGTTTATTGGGTATCTCAATTTGAGGGACTTTCTAGTCAATGCTCAGAACTGCTAGTTAGGGCAATGTTCGCGCGATTGAGAAAGTTGCAATTTTTTAAAGCAGTGGAGTATTGTACGGCCGGTTTTGGCCGGTGTAGGAGCGAATGGGTTAACGTTGTTGGATGAAAAAGCCGAAAAGCCAAGACCGCAAGGTAGTATGGGATTTTTATGCAAAGGCTATTTACAACTACCCATACTACCTTGCGGTCTTGGCTGTATACACATGGGCGAACCTCGTATGTATCAGAAAAAGGACTGCCGGTATGAAGTGGGTTAACATGAATGCCGCAATGCCTTTCACCTTGCATTTGATGAAAATGATTGTACATTGTAAGTTCTCCTCAGTACAATGACTAACAGTGCCAACTGATTGTTCAGACGGTTCATCATACAAGATGTCGGATTAAAAAATGTGCTCTTGTAAATAAACTTTACCATTATTTCTACTTCAATTTACAATACGCAGTTCACAGCTTAAGGATAATCAATTTAAGAAATACTAATAAAAATTGTTTATAGTCAATTGATTTGTAAAAAAATATTACTTGGAGGTGGAAACAAGTAGTTGTATAATAAACGAGTCTTGATTTAACGTCATCTAATTAGCATTTTGTAAATTCAAATCTCTATAACTTACCAACGCGACGTTAAAAACAAGAAATATTTGACTATTCGACTTTTCAACGTACATCGAATTAATTAAAAGAAAAAAAGAAAATTGGGGTTTAGGTGCACTTTAAATGAAATAAATATGGTTTTTACGGTAAAGATGGTTTATTTGAGTTAATTCTCCATACCAAAAATGTAACATATCTTTTTATATATTTCGTTTATGTTTTATTCATCACACCAAGATTATACCAAATCATTTCATATAATTAGAAAATAAAGTTATTCCATCCTCATTTTAATACCAGTTTACTGCATTACATAGCTACCACATTTCCTAATTATTGTTAATACTCGGGTAATAACATTGAAAATGTTTCTTTTAACTTATGAATATAGAGGTTATACCTATCACATACGGTTTCTTAACCCTTTCACTCCCAGACTCGATTATGAAGACATGTAGTGTAGTTCTAACTTTTGAGTCTGTGGACGAAATCCTAGGGTGTGACCATTCAAATGAAACCTCTTCGGCAGTACTTTTGCATGGTACCATTCGTTTTTTAATATTTTAAAAAATGAAATTTGGGATTTTTCTTGAATTTGGATGTTTGGCAATCTTGGGAGTTAAAGGGTTAAATTACGACGGGCCTACCATACCAGTGTCCTTTGCATAACAGTATTATAAATTCATTACAGATAGTCTAAGGCCCGGTTTAAACATCGAACTTCACATGTGCCGAATCTAATGCAAATGAGCAAGAACAATAGATTTTGCTCATTTGCATTAGATTCGGCACATGCGAAGTTCCACGTTTGAACCGGGCCTAAAGTTCTCAAGAAAAAATCAAATGAAAAAAAATAATTATAACGAAATCATGTTCATATAGTTAGAAATATAATTGTATCAATGTCATTTGTATCAATATGCAATTGCAAAAAAGAAAATACTAGAAATCACCATAACCACGTATCAAATTTTCTAATGATTCTGTGGAAGAAATCCTAACCGATCGGAGTGAAAGCTACTGAGCAGTTCTTTGATGTCTCGCTTATGTCCAGGATTGCATTTCATTTCACCCCGAGAAATATTCAGTTAAAAAATTCAAGAAAAAATCCCAAATTTCACTTTGTAAAATACTGACATGAAACAGTACCAAGGAAAAGCAGTGCTGAAGAACCGCCTTGCGTTTCAGTTTGAATGCTTTCACCTTAGGATTTCGTTCACAGACTTACACGACCCTTCAAATTGAGGTTAGGTATTGTCACCAATTCCTTAACTTGGGTGATGTATACTTATTACACTCTCGACCTTGTAATTTCGTAAGGATATAACGGACACGGACTACAATCTATTGCATCACTGTCAAACGGGCAGTGTCACGGCGATTTGGTGTCATTTCACAATCCCAAAAATGTTTTTTATTAACAGAAAATGAAAATAATGGTCCAGTTTTGTGAAAAATTGCCGTCCTAGCGTACCAAAACTGTCGCTGAGTGTCTCTCGTGTTAGACGGACTGGATCTGAATGAATAAATGGTTTTAACTCACATGACCTTCAGTCCTGTGGGACTCAAATGACAAAGGCCATGGCGGTCGTGTTGGTGCACATAACAAAAGAAGTTCATTAAAATTCTTTTGTAGGTGTGCACCAACATGGCCGCCGTGACGTACCGTGAAAACCACCTATTGCAACTTGAAAAAAGTTCGCCTAACGGAGGGCAAACCTTTAATCTTTGCCGTACCGGCACGAGTAATTAGGCTAGAACAGACCATGACTTTTTCTCTTTCCAGAATTGGTTGATTTCTTTCTTTTGGCGTTTTAGTATTATTTTTTAAATAAGTAAAGGTATTATAGCATGGTTTTAAACAAAAAAGGTCAAACTCCACGAGACACTGCCCCTTTAATTTATTAATCACTCTAACATCGAACGACAAAGAGAAAATAGCATTGTAGAAATATCAACAAATAAAATGTTAATCAGTAGAGAAAAATTGAATTAAAAAAAGATTGAAATCGCACACAACATACATGTATATCGCGGTGGATAAAAAGAAATTGACATAAAACTCACAGTAGGAAATATTCTCTCTTTCTCACAATTCATTTTCAATTTTTGAGAATTCGAAAGTTCACTTCAATATATAAATATATAGATCCAACAGTCCTCTTTTTTGCTTCATTAAATTTTCGCTTTTTCAACACAGCGAAAAATGCAACAACCTAATACGTCTATTGTATATTTCCCACAATAAGGCATTTAGCATGGGAATTGTTAGCATAAAGAGTTAACATGTTCATCATTCATTCACAAATAATATCTTGTTATCAATGAATGGTAAGCAAGCTAAATATGTGGACAACCGATTATAAGACAAATCAAAGAACCTGCTGAACAAATGTGTAGTTGTACCCTGTTGAATTAGGTGACAGAAAATAATACTTTACTTAATTCCTCCATTTACCCAGTGGTTAAAATAATTATCTACTTTACTTCTAAAAGGGAACTTTCACTGTTATAACAAATTAATGTTAAAATCATACCGTCCAGAAGGACGTCGGACACCTTATTGAGACTTATATAACGGAGTAACTGGTTAGCTTCCAGTTGAGGTTAGGGGTAGCAGTTTATATAGTTAAATTTAGGACTAAGCAACCCGAGAAGCTACAATCATGGACAAAAGTGTTGAGACATTTTAGCAGAAAGAGCACTTTCAACCCGAGAATAATATTTCGTATTTGAATGAAAACACCTTTTCTTTCAATAGTCACCCCCTCCCCCCCTAAACAATGTTGCAAAAAGCTTCGTTGACGTTTGTTTGTTTTCAACATTGAAAAAGGGGGGAGGGGGGACTACGTTTCACGTGTGGAGAGGGGAGTATTTGCGCCTTGGGTAAAAAGGTTTGTTTATTGTGAGTGTCTCAACGACTTTTGTCCATGATTGTAGGTGGTACAGTGGTATGGTAGGCTATGTAAGCCTAAGCCTAGCTGAGATCACAGGTTCAATCCTGAGCGGGGATTTTAGATTTTCTTTTTTACACTTAAAAATTTATTGAAAATAAAATTCTAAGGGTCGACATTACGTTATATAAGTCTTAATAAGGTGTCCGACGTCCTTCTGGACGGTATGATTTAGGCACAACCGCAGTGCAGGCGTTCTGGGTTTTTTTTGGTGGGCGAGTGCTGAATTTAGTGTTTGGTCGCCATTTTGGTTTTGCTCAGCGTCGGGGGCTGGAAGTAGTAAACCCTTGGTCGCATCTTTTGACTCGCCTCAGTCTGTGGTTTTTATAACATAGCGCTCGTCCGCCCCCTACATATGCCTGCCTGGCAGGCCGCCATAAATTTGGCGAACTTTTGCTTTAAATTTCTCCAAGAATTATGAATGATTTGAGAAGCTAAATCAAACACTCGAAAGATTGCTTCATCAGGTATCCAAACACCTTGAAGTCAGTTAAGGAAAATCGGCTGTAGCTCGTTTTTTCAACCCATTTCTTGGTGTTTGAATATCCTGATGAAACACTCTTCCTTGTATTTTATATACTACGTCGAGCGAAGGACAAAATTATATTCTAAATTACTGTTTGAGGTTCGTCAATTTGCACTCTTCATTGTTACAGTCCACAAGCTCATTCGTCAAACAGTCGATGTTTGGTGTCTTCTTCATCTTCATCTTCTTCCGAGCCACACTCAGACGGTGCAGGGGATGGCGGCGCAGAGCCTGGGCGCGGGTAGCTAAAACTAGCGGGCTGAAAACAAGAAAAGCAGGTTTTACGTGAAATCTAGTTCTATTTTTTTGTCAGTCAAAACAACCTAATAAGAGGTTCTGAATGGAAGGGCACAATTCTGAGTTGTTCATTACGTCTTTGACTCCTACTAAAAGCCAATTCTAAAATCCTTGTTCTGTTTTGTACCCTCTCGTTTCTCAGATGGGGAGAGTTACCATTCTGGCCGTTTCTGAGTCATAAGGTAACTGCAATCGCCACTTTAGAAACGAGAAGGAAACTGGGCCGAGTGAACTTTCGCAACGATTTCTGGGAATGTTACTGGGGACAGAGACAAAAGAAGCGTCCCCTGTAACGATCCCAGAAGTCGTTGCGAAAGTTCACTCGGCCCAGTTTCCTTCTCGTTTCTACAGTGGCGAATTGAGTCTCTCTGATAACACCACGAATCCGTGTTCTGCAAGGGACTTCTGCGTGCAGGCTTACCTCTTTACGCATTTTGTCTTATAGAATTAAAAAACCTTTAGTTTCCTCGAGAAAACCGAGCAACTTGGAGCAAGTTTATATGCCAAGATATTGTTTGCAGGTCTAAATTTTTGTTAAAACAATGGATACAAACAAACAGCCATACAAAAACAAACACAAAGCAATAAGTCTTACCATTTCATCCACTAAACTCGGTTTCTCGTATTTGTCAGGGTGAAGATAATGCATAGCAAGCAAGCGAGCCCGTGTGTAGTACTGAAATAATAATCAAATGTGTTAATAGAGCAGTTTTCAATTGAGTGTGGTAAAACCAAAACCAAAGTAATTACTCTGACCAATCACAGCAGTCGTAAACAATCCAATGAACCAATCAGAGCTCGAAGCAATTACATGTCGGCGGCGCCAAGCGCGGGAAAACGAGTGCGAGCAAGTCACGATTGGTTTTGGTTTTACTTCTGATTGGTCGAGAAAGTGGCGCGAGATTTTTTAGCCAATCACAAAGCGTAGCAATGCAAAACCAAAGCAATTGTGTAATTACTTTCGACACTCAATTGAAAACTGCTCTATCTCACAATAATACTGCCAGTAAGAAGAAAAACGAATTTTAAAGCTGTACAGAGGTCTGTCTATCGAAATTTTGGTGGCCTACTGAAGTTTCTGAAAGCACTGGGTTTTTAAAGTTCCTAACGTAGCATTGGAATTGAAAGTGCCTGATGATCAACCTCGTTCCCAGGGGTCTCTTCTTCCCGCCCCCTGGAGCGAGAGGGGGCGGGAAGAAGAGAGACCCTGGGAACGAGGTTGCCTGATGATGAAAGTAGCAACAGCTTGAAAGTCACGCGAAAGCCTGATATTCGCAAAAAGGGATCGGTAAGTAGCAGAAGTCGCCAATTCTCAAATGCAACTTCACTTTCTGTTTACCGACAAAGGTGCAAAACAACGACGTCGTATGCTTTTGTTCTACTATCACCAAATTTATCCCTTCTATTGGTGCACATGAACTTACAACACAGAGTCCCATTGAAGCCTAATTTGTTTTAGGCCTTCATTGCATACTTAGGCATGTTTACTCCTGACATAGTTTGCACTAATTGCGTTCGACGAGAAGAGAACGCAAGCCTAATCTTGATGTCCTGTTACAATGTTGGTTTTCCTGTGTGACAGGAGTAGAAGAAAATCGGATAGTGATTTGCCCCCCCCCCCCCCCCCCCCCCCTCAATTTTACGTTTTAGTAGACAGACATAAGCGCTCTCGAACGCAATCCCGTAATCAACGATTACTACTAGTATACTGAGGGTAGCGCAGTCTAATGCCTGTGCAAGTGACCAGGCACTTCAACTGGAAGAAGCAACTGCTAAGAGAAGCAGGTTCCACACTCTTTGAGTTCTAATAGACTAATTTACTTTTCTGATGATTATGATTTGGATCATATAATTTTTTTCGGTCTAACAAAAAAAACCGGAGTTTAGTTCTAATTTGGTAAGCTTCTAGATTCAAAATTTTACTGACCCGATGGAGACTCTTCCAATCCAGAAGTTCACTTAGCCGCTCAGTTCTGTTTCTCTGAATAATCCGTTGTCTTCTGGTAAGCTTGCAAAAGCTCATCATGTACTGAAACACAAACAATTAACTCCTTCATTTATGAAATAAGAACTAATAATAGAACGGTTTTCATTTGAGTGTCGTAAAACCAAAACCAAAGTATTTACTCTGACCAATCACAACAGTGGTAAACAATCCAATGAACCAATCAGAGCTCGAAGCAAATACATGTAGCCGGCGCCAAGCGCGGGAAAACGCGGTGGTCTAGTGGTTAGCGCATCAGACTTTCAACCTGAAGGTCGGTGGTTCAAGTCTGGTCTCTGCCGTCGTGTTGTTTCCTTACACAAGAAACTTTGCTCCACGTTGTCTCTCTCCACCCAGGTGTATAAATGGATACCGGCGACAAAATGCGATGGACTAGCATCCCATCCAGGAGGAGTTGTAATACTCTCAGTCGCTTCATGCTTCAGAAACCGGCCGGGGTTAAGTGCCGCTAGTTGTGAGCCATTAGGCTTGTTAAGACTTACCTTGTTGTGTTTTTACAGTCAAAATACTCAGCGCGTTCCGCTTACCATTTGGGAATGACTTTCATTAATCAGGAACGGATTGCATTATTAACGTAAAAAATTTAGGTTTAAAATTGATTATTGGAATGTTGCAACGGTAGCCTCATTTGAAATAACGAATGCTGATTGGTTTATTTACTGACATCAGTCAAAAGTTCACAGGCGAAAAACGAAATCGTTGGCCGCTGTTGGTTTCAGTGAATTAATGAAAGTAACTGTATACAACTAAACAAGGCTGTGCTCTTAGAAGAATCACAGGGAGCCCAAAGGCTCCCAACTATACGAAATCTGGGGTGCCTGGCACTTAAGCTTTATGCAAAAGTAAGTTTTTCTAGTCGCCCGAAGATAAAAGTAAGGAGCCTGAGGCCCCTGGGCACTGCTAGAGCACAGCCCTGCTAAAGACTTCAATTACAAAAGACGAGGGAGGTTTTTAGTCGAGTGTCGTAAAACCAAAACCAAAGTAATTACTTTGACCAATCACAACAGACGCAGACAACCCAATGAGCCAATCAGAGCTCGAAGCAATGTAGCCGACGCCAAGCGCGGGAAAACGCGTACACGCAAGTCAAGATTGGTTTTGGTTTTAGTTCTGATTGGTTTAGAAAGTGGCGCGAGATTTTTTAGCCAATCACAAAGCGTAGCAATGCAAAACCAAAGCAATTGCGAAATTGCCTTCGACACTCAACTGAAAAGCGCTCTATAATAACACATGCTGATTTTAAAAGGAAATTCTCCTATCTAGAACTAGGAGAAACATAAAGAATCCACTGAGAAGAATTTGAATGTTAAGATGCTTACCTGCGTAAGTTCTTGGATGGACTCCTCTACTGGCTTGAACCGTCTGTCCACGAGATAAATTCCGTAAGATGTTGGATCAGTCACGTGTTCTGCCATGAAACGACCAAACCCTGACAGGTTGGTGGATACGGAGGGGATTCCCATCACGGTACACTCCGCTGTGCAGAAACAACGGCAGCATAAATGTTAGCAAACGTTTGTCTTAAATAGGCCACTCCGAAAAATACCATAATACTCTTTAAAGTGCAGGTTTAGGTGGTGCTTGATGTAAGCCTGATTTTTCCAATTTCTTTTGTTTTCGGCACGAACTGTCCGTGCTATGCTTCAACTTCTTGGCAATTTGCATAGAGTCTGCATACGGTGCACATCTGTATACGAACACGCAATGCTACGTCCTAGCGTTCCTACATGTACTCTGAATTCCATTGTGCCATTCTAACAAAGGAGACTTGAATAATTACACCCCGGTGAGGCTGAGCCTGCACATAAAAGATTATTATGATATTTTTCGAAATGGGCTATAAAACACTAGACTACAACACAGCCTGTATTGTTTATGCGAATCTCCCAAAAGTGAAAAAAGGCAAATGCGAGGGGTCACTGAAAGGTCTGGACTGAGTGATTGGCACTACGATCCTCCTTGTGGGTATTGACTATCATTACAGTCTAGAGCGATTTTGAGATAAATCTCGTAAAACCAAAACAAAAGCAATTACTCTGGCCAATCACAGCAGTCACTGACAATCCAATGAACCAATCAGAACTCGACGCAAATACAGGTAGCCGGCGCCAAACGCGAGAAAACGCGTGCGAGCAAGTCACGATAAGTTTTGGTTTTACTTCTGATTGGTTGAGAAAGTGGCGCAAGATTTTTTAGCCAATCACAAAGCGTAGTAATGCAAAATCAAAATACCTTTTGACACTCAATTGAAAACCGCTCTAATAGCACTCGCTTTCTGAGTACAACAAACTGGCTGACAAACAAGTCACACTGAAAATCTAAAACACTTTCTATAAGAAACAAAATGCGGTGTCAAAACTAATGACTATTTCTCGGGAGAAGGGGCATTTGACCTCCTGAATATCACACAAGGATGGGGCATTTGAACAACATTTTTGGCCCAGGGAAGTAAATTTGAACAATCCAAATATTGAAATTCCAAATGTCCTAGCGTTGCCCAGGGAGGTGACGTGATGAAGTTTCGATACGAACTCAAAATCAACACATAGTAGACGGCCAAACGGTCTTAACTGATTTCTTAAGACTTTTTATTTTTATTTTCTAGGCTCATTGAAAGTAATTCTCTCTTTTTATAATAGCCGTGTTACATACTTTAAATTTGTTAGAAATTAGTATTTTATATTTAATTTAATACCTGCTTCGCTAAGTGGCGGAGGTTGGGTGCATGTGACATCCGGGAGTTTTCACTTTGGGCAGCAAGCTCCTAGATGGAGACTGCCCTCATTGGCTGGCAAATCCTGGAAAGCCACCCATGAGCCCCCACGCAAAGGGAAACGGGTTCCTTTCACGCTGATATGACAGTGGAAAGAGGGAGGGAGAATGGGTGGGGGGAAGAAGCTCACAAGGAGCTAAAATTGCTCCCGCCCCGCGTTTAGCATTTTTCTCCCGCTTCCCGCCCTTTCCTCTCCCGCCTCCCGTACTCCTCCCCCCATCACCTCCCCCCACCCCCCATTGTTGTTGTTGTTGTTGTTTACACCTGAGGACAAAAGGTATATTGAACTATTCAACATTCAACATCGATCAACAGCGTGGCCAATCGAGTTGAACTTGTTCAATGATGCCGGAATCGCGATGTTAAACTTGTTTGTCTAGGCTTTATATGCGTGTATTCCAGACAACGATGCAAATCTGGAGCCCTAGGGGCAGTGTTTATTACCTGGAGTGTAGCCCCATGGCTCGTAATACGAAGGAAACACGCCCAGGTGACAGCCACGTACAAACTCACTGTAGTCCATAGGAAGAAGCGGGCTGATGGTGGACAGAAATTCAGGGTGGAAAATAACCTGCAACGAACACAACAACAAAAGTTAACAAAGAGATTCAAGCCAGGAGGGAATAGAAATTCAGCAAATGGAGGAATAACAGTGAATAAAAGGAAACTGTCCAATTCAAAGAATACAGTGAATCAAGTGCATCAGTCATAACCATGCTAGCCTATGTGGTAGACGTAAAAAGCAACAGGGGTGATACTCGTGCCTGCTAGGGGTTAAAATGCAGGGTTTGGTACCGCTAAGTGTGTTTGAATCGAAAATGACCACTGTCGCAGTTATTCTGTATCCTTTAGGGTATTAGGGTGGCTCCCAACAGTTTTCAGCACTTTCCAAGACTTAGATTTTGATGGGTCATTATAACCACTCTTTATCAGTTGATGCTACAATCATGATATCAAACGAATGCCCAATGATTGGTAAACACGTTGTTATCATTTTTGTGACACAATATGTTACTATAGCAACAGTGTAACGTGCTGAAAACACCGTTAATTTTAGCTTTAAGTGTTAATAACTCAAAAATGACTCAGTGAACCCCATTTTTTATTGTCGAATTTCGATCATCAGGATAACATGCAACTTTTGGCAAAGTTTAAAAAAATTCTGTACATGGGGTTCAGAGCCACCTGCTGGAAACTGTTGGGAGCCACCCTAAGCCAGAATATGCTGACAGAAACAACTTTTCAGAAAAACTGATACCTCTCGGGGGTAAAACTTAATCGAGCCACGCCCACAAAATGGATTTCTGGTACCTTTTCGGGGTTCCTTCCAAAATTTCCAATGATCGCCCCCCGTGAAGTTTAAATGGGAGGCCCCCAGAGGGTACCACTCTATTTCTGTTGCATCTCAGGCCCTGTCCACGCATATACGTTTCTGTTCGTAAACGCATAAGTTTTTATGCGTTTAGGCTTCCCGTCCATACGTAAACGATGAGAACGGTCGCCCTAAACGGATATTTTCGAAAACGCTCTACAAAGTGGATATTTTCGAAACCACTGTTTACCCGTTAACGTGTAGACAGCGTAAACGGATATTTTCGTAAACGCTGACGTAGATACTACTTATCTACGCATGCTCAATGCAGATTTTTAGCGTTTACGTGTGGACGGGAGGCCTAAACGCATAAAAACTTATGCGTTTACGAACGTAAACGTATACGTGTGGACGCAAACGTTTTAGATAAAAACATATGCGTTTACAGAGTAAACGCATACGTGTGGACGGGGCATCAATGCTTATCCTTAACATCGGTTGGGACTAAAATTACACCAGACTTAATTTGGGATTTTAAAGGGGCTATGTCACCATTTTTAGCGTTACTTTAAAAAGCCAAAATACATCTTTATATCAGTGAAATTCCAAAACTAAGAATCCAGTTTTGTTTAAAATTATTCTACTAGTGCTCTAAAAGTAAAAATAAGTGTTTTGGACTGCAGATGGCCAGGATGGAAATGGATTACATTGCCCAATGTTTTCAAGTTTATCGCTTGTGCCTTAGAAAATTCGCTAAAACTCCGATTATGGTTTATTTTCTCTGCTAAAATTCACTTGATATCTTCCTGTTAGTGTTCTTTAAGCATTTCGTGTACGACAAAGGTACTTAGTTTTAATTTGCGACGCTTTTGACCCGAAAACCTTAAAATCACCATGACATAGCTCCTTTATTATCTCTGCATTGAGTGTCACCTTTACTCTGTCCTCACTACTGTTAAAAAGTTGTGTTCTCCTGAGGTGACATAAAATTGGATCCACAGAGTCATCTATCATGTTGTGAGTTACTATGGCAGGAAGATTTGGACGCTGAAAAACAACCAAAACAATATCCAATTAACAATGGGCTTCTATAATTTTAAACACCTTTAACCCTTTCACGCCCAAAGTCAACGATGGAGATGTGCAATGTAGTTCTAACTTTTGAGTCTGTGGATGAAATCCTATGGTGTGACCATTTAAATGAAGCCTCTTCGGCAGTATTTTTGCATGGTACCATAAGTTCTAACTTTTGAGTCTGTGAACGAAATCCTATGGTGTGACCATTTAAATGAAGCCTCTTCAGCAGTATTTTTGCATGGTACCATAAGTTCTAACTTTTGAGTCTGTGAACGAAATCCTATGGTGTGACCATTTAAATGAAGCCTCTTCAGCGGTACTTTTGCATGGTACCATTTGTTCTAACTTTTGAGTCAGTTGATGAAATCCTATGGTATGACCATTCAAATGAAACCTCTTCAGCAGTACTTTTGCGTGGTACCATTTGTTTTAACTTTTGAGTCTGTGGACGAAATCCTATGGTGTGACCATTCAAATGAAACCTCTTCAGCAGTACTTTTGCATGGTACCTTTTGTTTTCCAATATTTTACAAAATGAAATTTGAAATTTTTCTTGAATTTTGTTTTTTGGCACTGTTGGGAGTTGAAGGGTTAAACACTTTGAGGACTTATGTGTCACGGGCGCTGATAAGAACTGATTACCATTGCCACGGTTCTTACAGCATCTATGCTTTACGATTCCCTTTAAAATTACCCGTGTAACATGGAGAACCATTAAAACAGACAATACAGAGTGTTGTTTTGTATGAGAGACTTCAAAAGGTTATCAAATGATACATGATAAATTAAAATGCACATGTTGCTGCGTGACTGAGTATTACCGGGTATTACAATTTATTACAACTTATTATTATTACAACTAAATTATTATTACAACTTATTACAACTATCAGAGCAAAGAGTAAAGGCAGAAGTTAGAATTCTACATGGCACACCGCTAGCATGAAATGGAATTGGGCTGACCATGTAGCATGCATGAAGAATATTGAAATGCACCAACAATAACTCCACCGTTGCCTGGTCCCAAGCCCAGGATGTGAAAGGAAGAGGGCTATGCGCAGAGTCAGCACCCCAGCCACGTAAAAAGGACCTTACTACAGAAACCTTTACAAACAAGGCGGCACTTATGTCCAGGATTGTACCATGTATTCGCCACTTTAGAAACGCGAAGGAAACTGGGCCGAGTGAACTTTCACAACGACTTCTGGGATCGTTACAGGGGACGCTTCTTTTGTCTCTGTCCCCAGTAACAGTCCCAGAAGTCGTTGCGAAAGTTCACTCGGCCCAGTTTTCTTCTCGTTTCTAAAGTGGCGAATTGTCCAACCAGATGAAGGGATGGGAATGGCCAGTTTTAGGGAGCACCTTAGAAGTGCAATGCCCAGGACAGGATATGTTGTCGACTGTGGTAAGAGGGCTTTGAACATCCTAAAGTGGATAGACATAGCGTCAGGTATTCAGTACATTGATTGGAAGATGCATTTTCACTGATTTTCTCTGGAAAATAGACTGGTTTGCTGCTCAAGACTAACAGTCCCACCTTAGCACCAAGGATACATCTTTTTAGCTTGATGATGTCGTCTGCTTTCAACAGTTTATTGCCATCTGGAAGCTGCCCCCTATTTTGGAAACAGACACAAAGAACAAACATTATTATTATTGCATCTCCAAGTGTGCTGTTAAATGATGCAATTTTTAGAACTTGCAACACAATGCTAGCCATAAGTCGCATGTTACTGTACATGTATTTTGCTAATTGTTTCTTGATGCTCTCATCAGCACTGCATTGCAAGAAAAAATTGAAGCTTTCCATTAGCGGGGAGTCTCAAGGGTAAGTATGTAACAGTCGTAAAACCTTACCAAAAGGGTGCAAAGATGTATCAATTTTACGTTGAGAGAAAACAATCCCGCATTGATTTTTCATCCTTTTGGCTCTTCCTATTGTCGTGAAGCTTATGTGCCAAGTGATTCCCAAAAGGGAATGTAAGCTTATTTTAGACTGTCATGAGACAGAACTGGTGAAGTGTTGTTATTAAAGGCAACCTGCTCAGTATAACACGAACCACAGATTTAGACAATTGGCATTTGCTCTTGCCTGAAAAGGCAGTGGTGAAAATCGACTATAAAGTACATGTAATGGAAATCTTTATTTCCAAGAGTTTACACAAACCTTTAGCCTAATTACACTTATAGTACATTGCAAATATCTTCTAGAACAAGGACACAAGTGACACCAACTTCACGCTAAAGAAAAACTAAAATGCATTACAATCGGAAAACTTTACCCTAAACAACTTTCATAGATTTTCTTTCCAATTTTGTCTTGGATGTCAGTCACCACATCTCTAGAAAAAGTAAACCACACTCTAGGTTATACCTGAAACATGTACATGGACATTTTACACCTCTTTAGCCTACAATGCAGGTATTTTATGGTGAGCGAATGCTTTCTTTCTCCACAACATAGGAAGTTGGGATGAGTCAAAGGGAGTGGGTAGGAGGGCAGGACAGGGGGCATGGCATGAAGGAAAAATTTTTCTTCCCCCTCCCTCTCCCCCTTTCCTTTGTCTTTCTGCCTGACACCCACCCCATTGGCCACATTTTATACTCTTCCCAATCTTCCTCTACTTTTATGTTCCAAGATGGCACACCCAGACATTACGTGAAGAACTAAGCACTCGATCGCCCCCAAATACACCTGCACTGCAGGCTAACACCTCTTGGGTACGAAATCAGCCCGCGAAAAGGCTTGCACAGTTTGGGATTTCACACACAATGGTGAAGCCATGAAAGCAAGTCTTCAGATGAGCCTTCAAGTGGGGGGGGGGGAGAAGGGGGGTGGGGGTAGGGGGAGCAGGGTAGGGTCACGCTATTTTCTAACATAATTATTTTACCTGAGCTGCTTGGTGACAGCTTGTCCTTTGAGTGACTCTACATTGAAGTTACTGGTCCGTGCAGGGAAGATCAAAAACGCAACTACAGTTACATCAGTGCCACTTTCCTGCAGACAGACAAAAAAATAGGCTTAGTAAAGACTTAGTAAAAGATAGAGTGCTATAACATTGTGTGAAACGTTTCAAACCATTTGCCTTGAAACAATGCAAGAATTGAAACAATGGCTAAATGCATAATCCCCCTTTCATACAATTAGAGACTTCAAGATCACTTCATGTCGTCTTTTTTCTTAAACCATTGTAGCATTTGCAAGGAATGTTACACAAAACATTGCCTTGTGGAACACCTCTTTCATGTAACTACAGGCTCTGTACAGGTTTTTGTCGCTAAGAAACCACTCTTGTAAACAATCATCTCCCTTCAGTGACCATCTTTTTGGACTAAAGCCTGGTACACAATGGTGAAATAAGTCACCCATAAAATGAGCACCAACAGCAAGTTCAAATAACTCATCTCCACCCTTTACGTGTTGTTGTTGAATTGACATGTAGTATCTGACAAAGTTTTAAAAGAGTCTTTAAATCGCTGTTTTCAACACTGCAGTAAAATTTGACAAACTGCCAAAAGCATGGAAAGAAAATACTAAAAATGACCTTTAAAAGGTGGTTTAGCCTTGCCAAAGATTCTACGAACATGTCTGCTCCCTTGTTAAAGTACTCATACCTACAAAAGAAACACATGTACAATCATCAGGCAAAACACGCTCATAAACTAAATGTATAACTCACTTAAAGAGCCCTGAAGAGTAAACCAACCTACCTTCTACCTGGTTTCTAATAAATCCAAGCTTGTTTTAATCAACCATTTATTTATGTTTGCACACTATCTTGTCTTTTCTGAAGAACATGGGTCAAATCAGATCAAATTTCCTACCCCTTCAATATTATTGTACATGTAACTACTCCTGCAGACTGCTCTTATATTTATATATGAATAGCATTACTGAGTCTTCTCGCCAAAATTCAAATGTCCCCACCCCCGCGCGGCCATTATCCATTCGCTAATGTTTTTTCGTTCCTCGCTCAATGGACTAAGCTGGGAAAGAGAGACTGCTGTTAGGCTTGCTTTAGATAAAAATAGGAAATTCACTGTCGATAATTTTTCATTCCACGTTCCATGTAATGGAAAATATTGAGATTTTCACCAAGGTACAATGTAGTTGAAAACCTAAAAACATAAGTCCCTCGGAGATACAGGGTGTTAATGTTGTTGGTCCAGAGGGATGTTTTGTTTATTTTGTTGAAACGTACATCAAACGTATTTGTCAGAGGTGTTGTGAGTGCATGCTATCCATGTTGGAATTTTTGATAAATTATGCTGATGTGCTAAATTAAGAAGATTCTAGAAAATCACTGAGGTGGAACAGTAGGTTATTATTAAAAATAATAGCCTCCTGTTCCACTTCACTGACCACAATAATGACCTGTTGTTTCATTTCAGTGAGCATGAATGCGGATTATTACAAATAATAACCTGTTCAAAACAATGAAAAGGTGCATTAAACATATAAAACTAATAGATATTGGAATAAAATTTTTCAAAGGAAGATTTTGTTGTCCATTTTTATGTGTTTGTTCATTCATTACATAGGTTGAAAAGCGATTTTATGTCAACAAAACAAGACATGGATTTTATTATAGTTCTAACTTCACTCACGTTGCCTTATACAAGTATGTTTGTGTATTCAGTTTTGCAATTTTGATTTCCAAATCAGTTTCTCGGGCAATTTTTTGATACGCAACAGGTGTATTTTATCCGGAAATTAGTCATGCTAGTATTCTAGACTGAGAAAAAGTTGTTTTTATGAACTTTTGTACAGTCTAAATGTACTGTGCAGACGGTTGTGTAATACTGTTTTTGAGAATTGCTAAAATTGAAAAATAGACCGGTCGTCAACTTAATTCTTGTGCTTCCGACCTTTCACCTTAGTTAAGCTTATCATCAGCTTTCTGTTCAGAGCACCACGCTGTTAGGCTCAGCCTGTCTATAATATATATATATATATTATAATACATTTGTAGATTGCTTACCTTCCTGCAGTAAAAAAGAACAGTGTCTTGTCCAAATCAAAATCTAAATGCCTATAAACAAGAGACATATGTAGGTCATATTACAAAATCATAAAGACAATGTACATGCTTTCAGTTCTCAATACCAGTTGCATTGCATATGTAATCTTAATTTTAACATGGTTTCTCCTTCATACATATCATGCTCTTTCTGAGAGTTGTACCAAGATTACTAAGTTAAGACAGTTAATAAAAATACAAAATAAAGATGAAAAGTTAGATTCTAGTTACAGCTCTCAAGTATATTTGTACTGTACACAGAAACAATACCCACCCATGGAAATGTCCTCGCACAAAATTGCAGATCTTTTCCTTTGAGAGAGCATGAAGATTCTGAAACTCATGTAGGGCTCTAAACAAATGAAATACACAAACACAGAAGAACAGTTTTTATAACAATGTCATTTTGCGTTGTACATCAAAGTAAATAATTACTTATCTGGTACTATACATTCAACTCCTGTTATAGTAAAGCCAATGTTTATGGAACCTGGTTCCATAAACATTGGCTTTACTATAACAGGAGTTGAATGTATAGTACCAGATAAATAATTATTTACTTTGATGTACAACGCAAAATGATAGTGAGTGCTAATAATTGCACAAACAATTGCTCAGAAGGAGATCATGAAAATTAATGACATAATTAACAATTAATATTTTTATTTATAATTAACTAATAATAATTAATAATTAATATATATTATTAGTAATTAATAATCCGCTAACTTTTGCTTTAGACCTGTGGCTGGCTCTCTCCACCTCACTCAATAACAATCCAGTCATTCCATGAATGAGAAGTTTATAATTAATCAAAACCACCTCTCACTTAAAAAAATCTCATCTCATTCCATTTTGTTCCTTGAGAAAACAGTGTACCCAGGGTTGGAAACTTAGTTTTGACAGCACTTACCATTTGG
This sequence comes from Dendrophyllia cribrosa, assembly GCA_024195265.1. Classification (NCBI taxonomy): domain Eukaryota; kingdom Metazoa; phylum Cnidaria; class Anthozoa; order Scleractinia; family Dendrophylliidae; genus Dendrophyllia; species Dendrophyllia cribrosa. The sequence continues at coordinate 11,035,924 of JAJLRJ010000009.1, read as the reverse complement.
GCAAGTGACTTCCAGAACTGCACCAAGAATAAAAAAAATTGTACCTGCCCAAGAACATTTATTTTGACACGCACCTGGGCAAGTGGGTAGGTGCTAATTTCCATCCCTGTGTAGCACCTTATAACTTATAACATTTCAACCTACTTACATGTACTTAATAACATTCAGGCCGTTGGGTAGAACAATTTCTGTACAGGAAATACACAAGAAGAAATTTTATGTTTAACTTGGAATAAACATAATAAATAAGTCAGTCATTATTAAATGTTATGGTTAGAAACAGTCAACTTGTGCACGTTGTAGACACATTGTTACTATGGAGACCCTGTTATTACAGACAGGAGACAAAGTACTGGATCTGCTAACAATGTGGGCACACAGGGGGGTTAGAGTTAGGAAAAAAAGAAACACTTTAGACTACCAACTGTACTTACCGTACATACAGGTGTATTTACTTAATTACTGAATGAGCACTGCCCCCAACTAAGTGCCATACATAACACTTAAAAAATACAAATAAGCACTGCCCTCAGATGCTACTTCAATTTTTTCAACAAATGAAGGGCTGGAAAAAAGCCCTTAGTGACTTCTGATAAACTGCTAGATTCTCCTTCCAAATTGCCTTGTATTCCCTTGTGAAACATAGGGAGAATTTGATGTTACATCAAAAGACACTTAGGGTTTTGTTCTGCGCACCCCTTCAAATATAGTATCCACATTATCCACTCACCAGCTCTTCTTCTTAGTAGATGCTCAGCCTCGTCATTTGTGATGTGTGAAACAGTAGTGAAGACATGTGCACTGTTAGCAGCAGCACGCTCCAGACAGTAACGATGATAAATCTTACGATCTCCAGCTTCCTGAAAATCACATATTGTCATTAGAAATATTTCCTGGTTTAATTAATGGCTTTAAATTTCCTTTCAGCTTTAATATTGATTCATGAATAGCTCTCACTGACCTTGTCAACTTCAAACTGCTCACCATGATATACATACATGAAAGAGAAAAAGAGAAGGACATTTTTAGCAATGTAAAACATTTTTTTCAAATAGCCTGTTTAAGACAATCACACACGTGGAGCAAACAAACAGTGTAGGGGGGAAAAATGAATTTTTTGTAGGCTGTTCCTATTTTTGGACAAAAAAACTTGAAACCTAATCTAATCTTTCAAGTATTACGTTACCAATAAATATGGATTGTGCTCTTCCCTTTGGCAAAATGAACTTTTCAAAGACTTTCAAGACCTGTCAGTTATAATTTCAAGACTTTGACGATATGTTTAAGCCATGCGTGGGAAGGACAGTGGGCTCTTTTTATATCCTTGAAATTTATATTTCCTCGCAGCCAGTAGAGTACCTTTGGCATGACCATCTCCTTCTCTCAATCTGGATAGTTAACAGGAAAGATCTAATGTTTATTGTGGAATTTAACCAACGACCTTCCGTACACTTTCAATCAGACACTCTAACCACCGAGCTATGAGAGACTTGTGGCATCAACTAGGCCATTAACTTGGTTCATACATCACACATGTCCTTCGTACTGATAGGATCAGCAATATAATGTTGAAAGCATCATGTGCGGTGATAAATAAAGAAAGATGGTAATTAAATAAAAGAAAACAGTTCAATCTCTCACCCTATCTAAATTGTTATAGAAGTCCACATTGGCTGCACAAAGATATCTTCCCAGAAGTGTTGCATGGGTGGTGAAAACAGTTCCAACTGCCACATTACTTGTGCGCAGCAGAACTAAACCAACGCCAGCTTGCCACTCATGAAAATGTGCAATAATGGGAAGGTCTGGATCACATCTGGCTCGGTACTGTAATCAGAAAAAAGAAAATTAGGATGAATGTGGCTAAACATAAAAGACCGTGCTATTGTTGGTGCTGAAGAACATATAAATCTTTTTAGTGGCAATTGGTAGGGTTAAGTCTTCACAAGCATAATGGCTGACAACTGCTGGAGCTATTACTACTCCCCCCCCACATGGGATGCTAGTCCATCACAAGGTTACCCCCCAGTGTTATGTTGCCGGTACCCATTTATACACCTGGGTGGAGAGAGACAACGTGGAGCAAAGTTTCTTGTCTAAGGAAACAACACGACAGCAGAGACCAGGCTTAAACCACTGACCTTCAGGTTGAAAGTCTGACGCGCTAACCACTAGACCACCGTACCTCCACTATAAGGCATATTGGTAGGAAGACCAAATTTTCTTTGATTTTGCCAGTTAAATTTGCTGGTTTTCTTGTATAAAAGTAATAGCACTCTGGCCCATTTCAGGGGATTGCTATCATTTGAGCATGCTTTAGAGAACTGCTTCATCCTGCATAAGTTGGTCATCAAAGACATCTTTTGTCATAAAAAGTGATGAGGTAAACAGGCAAGTTGGGCAGTTTAGGTGTCAATGGGTTAATGATCCACTCAGCAATTCTTTGATATAAGTTAATTTTCCTTCATATATTAAACATTAATAATAATAGCACATGTAATAACTCAATGTATTTACTCTGTAAAGTGAAAATCTAATTTTATTTTCACAACAAGGAGTGTCAGTAATAACCCCTAGGTCAGTGGTATCCAACATGTGCACATGTACTATGATAACGTGTGCTCTCAGAGTCAAACATGATTGCTCTTCTCCACTGCCATGTCAGTGTGATGGGTGCCTGTTTCCCTGGCTCGGTGGCTCGTGGATGGGTTGCCAGGATTTGCCAGCCACGGGGGCGGTTCTCCATCTAGGAAGTGGCTGCCAAAAGTGGACGCTCCTGGATGTCCCAAGCACCCAACCTCCACTTAGCTACGCAGTTCTTAAAAAGATATAATTTAAATAAAAGTTTACAGCACAGTGACCAATGGATGGAGCGATCAAGTGAAACTTCTCACTACTGCAGCTACAACTTGTTCAATGGTTTGTGTATTCACAAGTTAAAAAGATAGCGTCACACATGGGCCACCTCAGCCAGAGCTTAAACTGGTTTCCGTACCATAAAGAAATTAGGAGTATAAATAGGGGTGGCAAATGGTAAATCCGAGACTCACTGAGACGCCGAGACCCTTGTTTCAAAATCCGAGACCACGACCGCAGCTACGTTATAAAATCCGAGCCCGAGACACAATGCGGGAAAAAACTGAGCCTGAGACAAAAATATCCGATTCACTTATCAAACAACAAACAAGGATGAAGAAAGAGAATGCTTGACAAAAGTATCCGAGACTCCGAGACCTTGAGGAAAAAAATCCGAGACTCCGAGATGGAAAAAGCACCAGCTAAACGAGACTTTAAGACTTAAAACAAAAACTGCCGAGATTTCGAGACCAGACCAAAATTTTCTGAGACCCACGATTTTGAAGGTACCATTCGCCACCCCTATAAATGCTACTCCCCCCTGGATGGGATGCTAGTCCATCGCAAGGTTACTCCCAGCATTATGTTGCCGGTACCCATTTATAAACCTGGTGGAGAGAGACAATGTGGAGTATTAAAAGTATCTTGTCTAAGGAAACAACATGGCAGAATTATGTAAATATACCTCTCCAAGAAATTGTGCCACCAAAAATCCTAACACGACAGCATCATTGGACTCAGTGTCAGGATCTGGAATTCCAATGTGTGTCCGTGTCCAAAATTCACCTTTTAATTTCCCTAACTTGTGGTAAATTGAGCCAATGTTGAAAAGAACCACCTAAAAAAAAAGGGGGGGGGGGGGTTAAATCAATATTTATTTCAACGTTGATGCTGTGTACATATCAGCAAAAGAAACATGGTTGGAATTTCATTGTTTACACTAGTTTTTAATTTCAAAACACATTTCATGCCTGGTTCTACAACTGATGCTGTTTTACAAAACAGGCGTTACCTCGCATAAAACCGTTATAATATACATGAAACGAATAAAATAGAGCTTGAACTTGCTGTTGCATGATTTTGTGATTTAATCTCACTTGTCAAGCCCTTCCAGAACAAAGGGCAATACCCTACCGGTATATGATTAGAGTCAATGTAATTAAAAAGTGAAAAAAGAAAACATTCTCTGGTTAAAAATTTGAAAACTATGAGCTTTCGACAACCACCATTGTCTTCAACAGATAGACAATGTGGAGAAAGGGAATGTGCATAGTGCATAATAATTTAAAAAGTTAAAAAATAACAAAAGCAAAAGAATGCAAAACTAGAATTAAGAAAGTTAAACATGTGAAAGTCAATGTTTACAATGTATATAATGTAATTGGAAATGTAATTAGTATAATATTATTAGTAAAAAATCTGTTTACCTTGGGATACCCATCAATCAGCCATCTACCAAAGTAAACCTACAAATGAGAGAAAAATAGTTGATTTTACAGCAAAATAAAGACAAGAGTTCTTAGATGTCCAGCTGCCATCTATGGCATATTAAGTGAAAAACGCTTAATTGAATGCTTAAGTTCCACATGATCTTATTCCTCTAATCGGTCTTGGCCCACATTTTGATTGCCAATAAAAAACAGTCAAATGTGAAATGCAAATTAGTTTGGTACTATTAGTGCCAGGGCCTATAAGTAGGAAATCTATGTTTTATTCTCTTTTAAGGTTTCATGAACTTAAGTTTCAAAATTAATTGTGAAGGCTCGCAACATTTACACTTCTGAGAACGGCTTAAATCAAAACTCAAGAAACTTTGCTGGTCTAATTTCAGTTTGTATAGTTACTCTGAAAAATAAATATCATAATGGGAAAGTACTGTACATAGCACTTCCTGGAATAATTGCACACATTTTGTTGTGTTTCTTTTACATGATAATCATTCCAACAAATGAGTAGACACAAGACAATGTATGACCAGGACATTTGTTCAATCACCAGACTTCTTGTCAAAACCTTTTCACAAATGAACAAACCAAATATTATTGACCTCTGTGTTTTTTTTAATTCATTGGGTACTTTAATGTTTAGATGCACAAATAAAAACATAAAAGAAAATAAGAGTAAGTTTTAGCGTTTAACTGTTGTTTTTAAGGGTCTATAGACCCTTTTAATAAATACCAGAATGCATCATATTTCGTTATCGACGTCAAATGTATTATTTAGAATTGTAAAGAGAATTCAAAAGAATATGTTTCACGTCATTAGTGGAAAATGATGCATCATGGTATTTATTAAAAATGTCTAACGATACAATCATAATACACACTTAAGCCTTTGGAATAAAATATTGTTTCAGCAACATATAATATGAGGTCTCTTATAAGTACTTTTAATTTCTTTTGGTATTTTTTTTCTGTTCTGAGAGACTTCTATGATTTTCACATTAACTTTTTTTTGCCTCAGACAAAAACGTACTCTAATATAATAGATTTAAACGTGTTTTTGCATGTTGGTCTTATTGCTTTAGTTGGTACTATAACTGCCAAATTCTCTATTTTCAAATTGCCCATAATACACTTTGTTTGCCCCAAATTTTGCATAAACTATTGTTTTGAAATGCTCTTGGGAATATGCAGTCCTCCCAAGAGCATTTACAAACAATACTTTATGCAAAATTTGGGGGGCAAACAAAGTGTATTATGGGCAATTTGAAAATAGAGAATGGCTGTTTGTACCTGTTTATTGGAAATCTCTACAGGGATCGATCCAGGAATAATTTTAGAAAAGAGGGAGCCATAAAAATAATTTTGTATAAGAGACCATAGGCGCATTAGCGCCCATTTAGCATGGTTGTGCGCACCTTTCTAGAGGGGTCCAGGGGTATGCCCCAGGAAAATTTTGATAATTTAAGTCCTCTGAGATGTAATCTAGTGCCTTCTGGGCACTCAAATTTGGCAAATGACAGGATCCCATACTGAACAAGAAATGTTGAAATATTTAATAAAATGCAGCTGTGGTCGTAGTCAAACATAACTTGAATCAACTCAGACAAACTTTTTTTACAAACGAAATCCAAGTAACCGGATTGGGATGGGAGCTAATTAATCTAGAGTCATCCATCTCAAAATACCATGCAATAGATGTTTTCAAAAAAAAATCCCAGACAAAAGGAGGGGGCACGGCCCCCTCGGCCCCTCCCCTAAATCCACCCCTGCTCTAGTTAAGCGTTCGATTGTACCTCTACCCCACTGTCCGTCATAGCTTGTACTGCTCCTTTCATCGCAGGGTCTTCAGGTTCCATTATTTCAACCTCTGTCTTGCATTGTAGATCATTGTAAATTCCTACCAAGCAATACTTGTTTCCTAATTCATCTACTGCTGCAGGTGCTTTAGATCTGATCACAGTGTAAATTCCCCCAACTGCAAAAATAAAGGTAAGTGTCAGATTGAACCATACACTGTACATGTATTAATCAAGGGGGAGGGGTAGCTGAGGCTTAAACACATAACAGCCGGGGATTCCCCACCTAGGGTGCGTACTCCGGATTTCAAGTGACAGAGAAGTGCAAAGGTTTTGGGGGGGTTGAAATTTTCAATTCCAGGATTTTTTAGCTAAGAACATTTTGGTAAGTATTTTTGGGGATGGCTTGAGTGAAATAGGGATTTTTTGGGGGTATTCAACACAATATGAAGATTTATGGTGAAGAATTGTTGCTGGCATAGTGCCTGCATAGTGCTACAAATGTAGTACAACCACACTTGTTATATCCTTTACAGTCAAAATACTCAGTGTGTTCCGCTTATCATATAGGAATGACTTTCATTTAATCTGGAACGGATTGCATTATTGAAATCAAAATAAGTTTTAACATTGATTATTGGAATCTTCCAGTAGCCTCATTCGAAATAACCAATGTTGATTGGTTTATTTACTGACATCAGTTCACAGGCGAAATACATACATACATACTTTAATCTTGTCCCAAAAGGGCTTTTCAGGGCAACCGTTGTTGGTTTCAATGTGAATGAATTCAGTTGCCTGGACTTCATAGGAAATTTTCTTCCCTTTCCCTAAAAATTTCTCCTTCAGAGCCAGCACACTAGCATTTTACGAATTCTTCTTCGGAGTTTTATAAATGCAGAGCTTCTTTACGCAAAAAGAAATACTCCGTGATGAATTTTTGTTGAGTGAAAAGAAATAGGTCAGATGTGTCAAGTCGCCAACTGTCACCTGCTTTGTACGTGAACATTCGCCTGATGTTAATAACAAACCAATGAGCATTCATTATTTTGAATTAGGCTACCGTTACAAGATTCCAATAATCAATTTTTAAAAGCTGAATTTTGATTTCAATAATGCAATCCGTTCCCGATTAATGAAAGTAAATCCCAAATGATAAGCAGAACGCACTGAGTATTTTTATTGTAATCCCTTCTTGGGTTTAAACTGCCTTAAATTAAAACTAAGTTCCTTTGTCATACACCAAATGCTTATAGAACACTAAGAGTAAGATATCAAGTGAATTCTTGAAGAGAAAATAAACCTTAATCAGAGTTTTAGCGAGCTTTCCTGTCTTCATGATAGTTCTAATGGCAGACATTTTAGATTTTACCACCCTAAGCGGTACCAATCTACAAATGTTAACCCCTATAAGGTACGATAAACACACCCATCATTTTTAAGTGGGAGTTACCTCCCCCACCCCCCTCTCCCCCATCCCCCGGGACACAGCCCCTTTAAAATCCATTGTGAATGGGAAACTTTTCCATTCTCGGGTGCCACACCCCAAACATGCACCTGATCAGTAGTGATTAGTAGTAACACAGCAACAGCTGTATACAGGCTCTGCAGGGGTACAGCAGGTCCTGCTGAGCAGACACACCTAAACAGAAACTTGTATGCCTTATTATGGCTGATACTTTGTACTGCTACTACACAAAGCAACAGCTTTTTATAAATTTGGAATTTGACATGACTTGTTTGGTTTGATATTTTCAATCCACTACCATTTTGAATTTGACAATGATGTAATTCAGTGACTTAATTTAGCATCACACAGGGCCATATAGTTTACATGTACATACACTTAAAATATTAATCCAAAGAACTCACAACAACAACTCATACTGTTAAGGAATTGATGACTACAAGTTGAATATTTGCACAGACGCTTAACTTTATCATACTTTTGAAACACCAATAGCAATAAAAAACCTTTGTTCTTCTTAAAAAACACATCAGCTGAGAGCCTGTCAGACACGTTGTAATCCAAATATACATATCAACAATTCGTAGTGGCCCGTTGAGCAGTACATTATTCCACACCCACCCACACGTATAAAAGTTCTTAAAAATTTAGAGAAAATAGGATGCGATGGGTACAATTAAAAAAAAATAAAAAAGCTACCAATACTATTTCCTATGAGTTCATCAACCGCGATGCTTTGATTTGAAACAGGTCAGAGTGATGGAACAGCCATCTCTGGGGACGCTCGATGCATAATATAATTAAAGCACTTCTAGCACCCCGGCAAAACAGACACCTAGTTTGCGAAGATTTTATAAAGAATACCTTTGTTAGCCACCTCCCAGGAGACTTCAAAGGTGAAATAGTTAGGTTCTTTTCGTCCTTCTCCACCTGCAGTCCGCTCCATCTCTGCAATGCAACTCCTTCTCAAAACATGAACAGCCCCAACATCGCCTCACATGACGCCACTATGCACTCACGCGAAACCCTGCTGACCATATAGACAGTTCTTTTGACGTGACGTCATCACAAAAAAGGGAAACTCAAAAAATGGACAATCGGGTATGGGATCGTGTATGTGCTAAGTTTAACAGCAGTTGTCAGTTCAGTTTTGATGGACAGCAAGCTGTGTCAGCTGAAGGAAAATGTCAAGTGTATTCTGAATCAATTGTTTTTTAAAATAGGTGGTTTGCAACCATTCCATGAGGATTTAAAAGACAAAAGCCCAGCGGCAATAATAATAATAATAATTTATTCACTTAATATAGCACCTTTTAACATTAAATCTTTCGTTTTTTTACCCCGACTCGTGAAATCCCGACCCTTTCATATACCTCCAGCCTACAAAAGGTACCCCTTTCGGGCGGAGCATCCCCGTATAGCCCATTATAGGGAGTACCCCCCACGGGTTTTGTACACCAGCGTGACGTCCTTTTACGAAAACAGTCAACTACATTGACATTGAATGCGGGGCAGCTGGTTGATCAGTTTTGCTTGAAGGCGAGAAAGCGCAGAAGGAAAGAAATGCTGTTGACAATAATTGCCCTTGTGATCGCAATTTTAACTGTTCTGTTCAGAAATCTTCGTGGACGCACCCGCAATCGGCACGGACCAGAAGAAAATGATTGTTGTTGTGAATACTGCTTCAGGTGGGATAAATTTATCACGATGATGACTGATTGGCCCGCGATTTATAAATTCCTTCGCACTAGAAGAGATTGTTACAAATCACATGAAAACGCGTTCGTTTTTATCATTTAAATTGACGGTCTTAAGTTTTTGTATTCTTAAGCTCAACTTGTGGGCAAGTCTGCTTGGCTAGTTAATCCACACATAACCGCTATTAACGGGGCAAATCTTGCAAAAATACAATATTTTTTACCGCCAAATGGTTACTTTAGCTTTGCGGTCTGCGATTGCTCATGTCGTAACTAAGAGCGCCTACCATTAGTCAGAACTAGCCAGCCAAACCGGTCACTTTGTAAACAGAATTTATCTTTTTGAAGACCTTTTCCTACAAGTCCATCAAAATGATGCAAACTATCTACGAATTGACCGGCCCGGCCGGCTAGTTCGAAAACTGAAATACTGGCATAATATTTACGAATTGACCGGGGCAGCCAGTTCTGACAAATGGTAAGCGCTCTAAGTTAAACGTTGTTTTTCTTATGGCTGGCGAAAAATGTCAGAAATGTGCCTGAAAATTGAAGAAGACGGCAAAAAAAAGAAACCCACAAAGATGACGCAATTTAAAAAAATCGAGCTAAATCGCTTATAAGGAACGCGTTTCGGTACATGAAATATCTCATTAAAAATTGTCGCATTTTGTAATAAAAAAAACTGAAGCTAATCCAGCGTTCTCGCGTGTTTGTTGTAGGGAAAGAGATTCGGGTTAAAAGAAGAAATGAACCTCACAACTGTGGTACAATGATTGACAACAGTCCGGAGCGATTTCAAACGAGAATTCCAAGGAATTCAGAGCAAGATTTCCTGTTGATAGATCCCTGTCACGAAGATTTTTAGAGAAGAAAACTGGCTGAATCGATTTCTTATAATTTTATTGTGCAGTTAGAATGTTACCGTTATTGAAAACTGCCCTATGGTCAATAATTGGTCAAGACCAATAATTCACGTACAAGCATGAACTGCTTTGATGCTGCTGTTGACATGTAGTTCCGCCGCGTTGCGTTTTTGTTAATTTTTGTTTTATTGCTGACCTTTGATAAAGTCGCTTTATTTAATTCAAGCACATGGTAAATAACATTGCCAAGGAAATAAATTGTCTTACTCAAAAATACGAAATTAAAGTGATTCAAAATACAACATTTTCGCAAAATCGCGAAATTTAAGTGTCGCGAAATATGCGCACCTAAAAATTGCGAAATAAACGTGTCGCGAAAATTTCATGTAATAAGGTATCTAAACTAAAATAACGCGGAAAGGTACAATTTTATTATTATCGTGTTGAGTAAAAGGTTTATTTTTCTAATGAAGCAGTTCTGTCAACTGTCAGGCTTAACAAAGCGCCGGCAAGCCTTTCAGCGACGCGACTATTCGACCGTAAAAGTCTTTAACTTCGTTGGTTGGATTTGAACCGGAACACGCGATCGAGTTTTTGCCTATCCTAATATTCTTAAAACGTCCACGTGCAAACGACTGAAAACGGAGATAAGCATCAAGAGAAAAGACTGGAACGATTCCGCTAATTTATTTCCGTGTAAGAAAAATTTACCTCTAAATATAACCATTCAAAAATAAGACAAGAGTTTTAGTACTTTAGTACTAGACATCAAAACGTCGTCGGTTTTTCTAGTTCTAAAAATGCATTTAAGTAGTCTTTTATCGCAGATTTTTAAAGTAAGTCGCTCTTATTCCTTTGAAACGCAGAGAAAAAATGAGAAAACTAGAAACTTATTAACATCGATTGATCAATGCGGGTTAAAGTTTGAATTACAAAAAATATATACAACGAACGAAAAAAAAAATGACTCATTTATTTTATTGCTTCAATTATGTAGCATTTTGACTTTAAGAAAACTGAAATATTTTTCTTTTTCTTAAAATGGTGTAAATTTAGGTGATACTCAAGCGAGAATCACGCGGGGAGCTCGCCAAAGTCGCCCGCGGCGCGGGAACTCAAGAGACTGCGGGAACTCGGAAGACTGTTCATAAACTAGAACAAGTCAACTAGAGAGTCGCAAATATCGGCGCTTCGCCCCTCTCCTCGCGAGTATCGGCGATTTTTCCCTCTCCTCGCGAGTATCGGCGATTTTTCCCTCTCCTCGCGAGTATCGGCGATTTTTCCCTCTCCTCGCGAGTATCGGCGATTTTTCCCTCTCCTCGCGAGTATCGGCCCTTGGAGGGAAAAACTGACTGTTTTAAGGTCAATACAAGTCAGGACAACAAGTGACAAACAAGTAAACATGAAATAGCTCTCACTAACTTAACCAAACGATACAACAATATTACAACTTATTTTAATAATCTTTTTTTCTATTGCTTTTAAATCCTGCCCTATCCTTTGCCATAACCTCTTTGATGCACATGCTGATTTCTGAAGTTCCCAAAGCGTGTGTTTGCCACGTCTAAATAGTTTATCCTAGTAACGGACATACAACATAATCCAAGGCATGGTTGCAAGTCGAGCATCTCGTGAATTTGGTCAACAACAAACGACGTTAATTCTTGCCGATTTTGAGGAAGAATATCAGTGTTTGTCAAAGGAAATTGATTCCAACTCCAACTTGAATTCCATGATTTACACTGAAAACAAACCAAAACAGGATTTAAATGTTTACAACTTTTTATAGGAGCTTTTTATTAGCTCTTGTCAAAATGTAATTGGCTGCCGCACGCTTATTTTTTTCAGTAAGTATGCTAACACAGAGTAACGCTTCTTCAATAACTTGCTGGTTCCGAGAAAGACCCGAACTAATGTTAATATTAACCAATGTTAATGTTAACCAATGTTAATGTTAACCAATGTTAATGTGTTAACCAATGTTAATGTTAACCAATGTTAATGTTAACCAATGTTAATGTGTTAACCAATGTTAATGTTAACCAATGTTAATGTTAACCAATGTTTTATTACACAATATTGGGTTTTTTAATTGAGCGTCGAAACTCACTTAGCGATTGCTTTGGTTTTGCATTGCTTTGCATTGCTTCGCTTTGTGATTGGCCAAAGGATTCTCTCGCCTTCTCTCGCCTTCTCTCACTTTATCAGCCAATCAGAAGTAAAAAAACAAACAATCGTGACTTGCCTGCACGCGTTTTCCCGCGCTTGGCGCCAGCCACGCGTATTTCCTACGAGTTCTGATTGGTTCATTGTATTTTCTGCGTGTGTTGTGATTGGCCAGAATGGTTACTTTAGTTTTGGTCTTTACGACAATCAATTGAAAACTGCGATCCCACCGCAATTTCATTGCGATTTTAAAAGCGGCGAGTAAAAAGCGCTTGTAATGTAAGCAAAAAAACACATCAAGGTTCCCCAAATCAAATCCTCGGAGGTTTCCTCGAGCGATTTGAAATCACACTACTAAAATCACCGCTGGAATAGCATCGAAAATCACCGATGAAAACGGTAAACGGGCCTCTATCGCATTTAACAAATCCGTCGCTTGCTACACAAGGAATCGTCAAAACAGACAGAAAGGAAATAAACATTTCAATTGCACGGCAATACCTGTCCGAACTTTGCGCGCCAAATGGTACACAATAATTTAACTCCACTCGAGCGATCCCCAGCATAAACACGAGCCCCGCTCCACAGGACCAGCGGACCTTCTCTCTTAACACATCAAGTCTGTTCCGCCAGGGGGCACCTAAAAAGCAATTTGATTACAGTCAATAACTCAGAGAACAGAAACAGCAATAAACAGGAAAAGGGGCGGCTGCTCTGGCCCGATTGAAGATGGACTTCCCCGGGGTACTCCTCGGAATTTTTTGTAGTTGTGCCGCGTCCGGTTCTCCAAATCCTGACCCTATTTCAGACCAAACTACGCTATTTTCCAAACCCGTTTTCAGACCTGACCTCTAAAATCCATAACCCTTTTCAGACCTCGTTTTCGAAGCAGTAAATTTTTTTATTACTTAGCTTTCTCTCTTTCGTTTATAGAGACTAGACCCAATAACAGACCAAACGGCTCAAAAACCATTCCCTCCTTCCTTCCCTTGCGTTCGTACCCTAATTTAGCTGGCTTTACGTGCGAGAAAATAATACTATAGGCGGCTTGCGCAAACTTAAAATGTAGAGCGCAGCTCACGTTAATTACACAGACAATCCCAGAAATCCAAGCGTCGTCGGGCTACAAAAACCCGCTTTTAAAGGAAACCTCCATTGTCATAACAAATTGACGTTAAATTGTTGAAAATAAACTCGAAATTTCGATTATTTTAATAACAAATGGAAATATATTTTCAGTGTACAAAATAATGGATATTAATTTCGCCTATGTTTGCTTTTAAATTTCCTGCTCGCCACCATTTTGAATATTTATGACGTGTTACGGTTGCCGCTATTGGTAAAAAATCGACGTTCTTTTGAATGCAACAATTAGACAACCGTAACACGTCATAAATATTCAAAATGGCGGCGCGCGGAAAATTTAAAAGCGAAAATAGGCGATATTCATATCCATTTTTTTGGACACTAAAATTATATTTGCACTTGGCTTTTTAACAAAAATTAAATTTAGACGTTATTTCCAACAATTTAACGTCAATTTGTTATAACAACGGAGGTTCCCTTTAACAACAACCTTCCAAGTTTTAGTCAACAAAAGGAATGTCATACTTGTGTCAAGAGAAACCAGATTGCCACTATTGAAGAACAAATGTGTCTTGATGCGGTCACCCAGGCCACCTCGTCCAGGTCTGAACGGTAAAGGAGTGTAGAGATGGAGGCCTGCTGCCCAGTAAGCATCGGCGCCGAGGGAATCGTCTTTGAAACAATCGAACAAACAAGAACGTTTAGATAAAATGTTGTTTATGTTGTTTATAGTGGACGAGCACTTAGCTATTCCAGCTAATTCACAGGGAACACTTTAATAAATAAATAATAAATACATTATAAATACATTAAACACTTTTTAAAAGATGGAAACAAATATTGCAAATTCGACATAACATGTAAAAACATCCAACTGGCAGAAGGCAGACAAGTAAGCTATTTTACAAGCGTAGACGAGGAGTTGAATTCAGGTCTACCGTGAAACAACTCCACCTAGTGGTCAGAGCGAGACTTGAACTCGGGACCTCCGGATTTCAAGTCCGGCGTCCTAACCGCTCTACCACGCTGTTTACAAGGTTCACGCTGTGATCAACAAAACAAAGTCTGTGATTATAGTGTGAAACACAGCCTATCATGACTCTCACTTTCACTTCTTGGCCCAATCCCTTTGATGTTAAATCCTCTTACGGACAGTGGACCACCAAGGAAAAATCTGTTGAAATAAAAAAAAGGGAAAAGCATTTGAAATGTGAAAAAGAGCTATAATTAAATAGAACTATAGCATCCTTCCTTCATTTCCCCCCATTTCCCATAGATGGTTATCACGGCGGCAATGTTGGTGGTCAGAAAGAAAAATAAAACTGATGAACGTTACATCTATACCATTTCATTACCGAGCTTAACATTTACCATATTTCTTTATCACCTCACACGACATTGCTGATCGTGGCACTTCGCAGGACGCATGTCATACATGAACCTAGCATATGGCCTAAATCGCCACGAGTCTCTTGTAGTTCAGTGGTTAGAGCATCCGACCAGTGTGCGGAAGGTCATAGGTTGGAATTCAGTCGGGGACTCAAGATTTTTTCTTTCCCACGCTCGTGACATGACATTACGGGTGCGTTCCTTTGGGATGATCTGGATCCGGATCACTGATCCTAGATCACTCGGATCATGCTGCATCAAAGGAACCGATGAATCCTTGTCCAGAATGGATTCATCGGTTCCTTTGATGCTTTATGATCCGAATGATCTTGGATCAGTGATCCGGATCCAGATCATCCCAAAGGAACACACCCGTACATCTTTATCAAAACCGAATTTTATTCCCAAAGGATGGAAATTTCATTGTTCTGACCACCAACTAAAATCAAAGAACTAGGAACAACAATTTCATACAATAGGTAACATCTTCTTGGGCGTAAGATTTTCAGTGTTATCTTTCAAAAGAAAGTTGAGATACACTAACCTATCATTGATTCGTGAAGGTGTACCAAACAATGGATGTAGATTTCCACCTTGAAATGTCCAAGATAATATCTAAACAACACAATAAAACCATGAACAAAGGAGTTAAAAGGGGTAATTTTGTTTCCTTTTGTGAGTACCCGAGAACAAATGACGTGTAACCAAAGAAGCAATAGACAGAAAACAGTTTAAATTCAAAACAAGACTAAAATACAAAAACCTCGATTAATATGTCAACGTTTTGTTGACTGTGTCAACAGCCCAACACACGACCATCATTTGGTTTCCTGTGGTTTTCATGAAAAACACCAACACACACTTACCACATCTTTAAGAATTTCAAAACTTTGTTGGTATTCCAAGCTGTTTTTAAAGAATCTTACATCTCCTCCTAATCCTGCCAACTCCTAAAAGCCAAAACATGAAGAATAACAAATGAAATGAAAAAGTTGTTATGTTGTATTGTTTTGTAAAGAACAGTTTTCAATTTAGTTTCGTAAGACCAAACTAAATTATTCACTCTGGCCAATCACAACAGTTGCGGATAATCCAACGAACCAATCAGAACGTGAAACAAATACATGAAGCCGGCGCCAAGCGCGGGAAAACGCGTGGGAGCAAGTCACGATTGGTTTTGGTTTTACTTCTGATTGGTTGGGAAAGTGGGGAGAGAGATTTTAGCCAATCACAAAGCGTAGCAAAAACAAAAAACCAAAACAAATTTCTTCGCGCCCTATGTGACAGTTGGTGCGAAAAGGAGCATTGATGATAAATCGCTAAATTAGTTTTCCAAATTGAGTATAGCGGTATAGTAATAAATTGACATGAATTTTGTACAGTTTTGCATTAAAAATGACAGGGCGCTCTTGTTTAGACCCAGTTAGAACAATGCTTTCTAAGTCGATTTCTTCCAATAATAATTTAAAATTGTATTAGCTTGAAACAAACCTGAGAGAGCTTCAGGAAATACCCTTTAGTTGGAAGTGTCAAGTTCTCCCTTCTGTCCACTACAACTGTGTGCTGAAAATACAATGCCAGTACAAATTATAATGACAGAAGTCTTTAAAGCATGTTATGTACAGTGAAATATCTCTAACCCGAGCACAGCCTTGGGACCAACTTAGCTGTCCGCTTTAGAGTGGTGTAGGTAGGTAGGTAGGTAGGTAGGTAGGTAGGTAGGTAGGTAGGTAGGTAGGTAGGTAGGTAGGTAGGTAGGTAGGTAGGTAGGTAGGTAGGTAGGTAGGTAGGTAGGTAGGTAAACTTTATTTATTCACGGTGTCAATTCATAATACATGCTCTTCCATCAAGCCGTGTTTTTAAACAACAATAGATTAATTACTTAACTAATTTTAATTATCTAAGTAAATTAATTAGCTCTTTTAAATCATGCATTTAATTTCTATCTAATTTAATGATAGTTAACAAAGGATAGATTTTATAGTTTTTAGTATAATCTTGTATAGATAAGAGTGGGCTGTATCTTAGCGCTCAAAGGCAAGCTGTTCCAGAGAACAGAACCGTGATATTGAAAACTTCATTTGCCTGCTTCAGTACTCCAGTCTATGAAAGAAAAGGTTGTATTTTGAATTTCTTAGATTATGTGAGTGAACACTGGATGTAGCTTTAAAAATACTATTTAGCTGAGTCGGAGAAATATTATGGAGAGTCTTAAACAAAATAATTGCTTGTTGCTTTGAACGCCTGCGCTCCAGAGAATCCCAACCAAGGTCACCAAGTAAAGTGGAAGATCTAACATTTAAGTCAGAGAAAGCGATTAAACGTGCAGCCCTATATTGGAGTTTTTGGAGTCTCTTAGAAAGACACACACCTATACTGCCCCATACAGAGTTACAATAATGAAAGTATGGTTGGATGAGAGCTTTATAGATCATAATAAGAGTTTCACGGGGAACCGAGTTCCTGACACGTTTGATAGCCCGAGGCCTGCAGGTGCTTTGTTGACAATACTGTCAATATGGGAGTCCAACTTTAAGTTCTCATCCAAATCAATGTGTATGACCGTTGTATAGAGAGTTCACATGTAGTTACAGACAAACAAATGAACTTCAACCAAAAACAGCCAAGCACTGATGTCTGAATTGGACAGCTGTCCGCCTTAAGGAGCTGTCCATCTTATAGGTGTCCATTTTGAGGGAGTTGAATGTACAGTGAACTCTCTCAAAGCCCGACACCTTCAAAACCAGCTTTAGCTGTCTGCCTTGAGGTGTCTGCCTTAAAGAGAGTAACGTTACAGACAAACAAGTGAAATTCATCCTGAACTGGCCAAGTACTGATGTCCACCTTAGAAATAGAAAGGTGGTGACCTTAGTGAGGTGTCCACCTTATAGAGAGTTGCGTTACAGACAAACAAGTGAAATTCAGCCAGAAACAGCCAAGCACTGGTGTCCGCCTTTGAAAGTTGTCTACCTTACTGGGGTGTCCAACTTACAGGATTGTCCACCCTACAAGGGTGTCCACCTTACAGGGGTGTCCACCCTACAAGGGTGTCCACCTTACAGGGGTGTCCACCTTACAGGGGTGTCTGCCTTACAAGGGTGTCCACCTTACAGGGGTGTCCGCCTTACAGGGGTGTCCACCTTACAGGGGTGTCTGCCTTACAAGGGTGTCCACCTTACAGGGGTGTCTGCCTTACAAGGGTGTCCACCTTACTGGGGTTTCTGCCTTTACAGGGGTGTCCACCTTACGGGGGTGTCCGCCTTACTGAGGTGTCCACCTTACTGAGGTGTCCACCTTACAGGGGTGTCTGCATTACAGGGGTGTCTGCTCTTGAAGGAGTTGGCTATACATGTATTCTCCTGATAAAAAATATTACCAGAAGCTAAGCAGAAAAGTTAATGCACTTTTCAGTGAATGGCCAGCTTGCTCCCGGACGGCAAAAAAAGCATTTTGAGATGGCCCGTCTATGCCTGACAACCTCAGGACCAACTTTAGCTGTCTGCTTTAGAGAAGTGTCTTTAGGGAGTTGACTGTAAATGTATTCTTCAGATGAAAACTATTACCACAAGCTAAGCAGATAAGTTGTTACCTTTAGTGCACTTTTCACTGAATGGCCAGCTTGTTCCCGTACAGCAAAAGATGCATTTTTAGATAACCCTGTTATGTCACGCCACACTCCTTCCCATGACAAGGAGTGCTGCCCAATAATAGAAGGAAACTAAAACAAAACAAAAAATAATAAATTTTACTGTATCGGACACAATTCACTTTGCACTTGGATTAAATGGACGCTGTCCTGGCTGAAATATCTTGTTTTCTTATTATGGCCAGGAGCTTCCTTTATTCTCTTAAAAAAAAGAAGAAGAAAAATCGCGGAAAGTGATGAATGCAAAGAAATATGAACTAAAACGACAAAATAACGACTAAAAACCTCAAAATTCTACCAGAATGGAAACTTCGATTTCTTGACTGCCTGTCATGAAATCAAAATTTATTGATGAACTGTATGTAACCCACTTCCATCCTTGAAATCCTGCACTTTTTCATTTGTCATTTGTCATTTGTCATTGTCATTGTCATTGTCATTGTCATTGTCATTGTCATTTTCATTTTTCATTTTCATTTTCATTTTTCATTTTCACCAAACTGCTGCTTCTGTTTTGCTTTATATAATCTTTTTATCCAATTTAGTTGTATATTTGGTGGCATTTGGTGATATAACATGGAAATTAATTAAGCCAGGAGCCCATCAGGCAAATGTCTTAAAAATAAAATGTTTTCACCTGAAGAGCATATGAAATGATTTATGGCCTGATTGGTTCTCTTTTACTGTAACTTACACGAATCTGTCATTACTTTAGCAAGAGCGTGCTTTCTCGGCTCAAAAAAACATACAATTTGCAAGTGAAATATTTCAAAATTCGACGTAGGCTGGTTATGCTCCAGCCATTCATTTGCAATCTACAACAGTAATCCACCAAATGTCCATTGTTTTACCCACTTACAGATAATCAAGTTACATGTACATTTTGAGGCCATTATGTATCGGGAAGGGTGGGGAGAAGGAAGGCAGCAGTAATTTTTTACATGATCACTGGTTTGCATATTTTTTTTAATAGAGCGGTTTTCAATTGAGTGTCGAAAGTAATTACACAATTGCTTTGGTTTTGCATTGCTACGCTTTGTGATTTGCTAAAAAATCTTGCGCCATTTTCTCGACCAATCAGAAGTAAAACCAAACCCAATCGTGACTTGCTCGCACACGTTTTCCCGCGCTTGGCGCCACCGACATGTAATTGCTTCGAGCTCTGATTGGTTCATTGGATTGTTTACGACTGCTGTGATTGGTCAGAGTAATTTTTTTGGTTTTGGTTTTATGACACTCAATTGAAAACTGCTCTAAATTATCTAATTAATTAATTACAATACAATTTTGTTATTATTTATTTTTTCAGCTTTTGCAAAAAATTGATAATACTTACAAAGTTGCTTACAATAAAAACATTTTTTACTGTACAATAACATTAATTATACTAATTACTTATAAATAAATAAAGGACAAAAACAGAAAAAAAAACGAAGACAACACTACTGGACAAAGGTGCAAATAAAGCAAATAGAGAAATACATGAAAATTAAGCACAGCAGCCCAGCTGTTCAGAAACAAATCTAACATATTGTTTTTGTGTGCTATTGTACGTTAAATCTCTAATCGCGTTCGAAGAACGCAATCCTAATTTCGTGTTGGTTGTCCTGTGGTTTATGTGCAGTAAAATTTGGGATTTTTTGGTAGACGGTCTTCCAAATGGCCGCCCCTATTGGCTTTTTCAGGGGCTCATTTCCGCCGGAAATTCCTTCGAACGCGTCTCCATAATCTGTGATTACTGCTAGTTTATTTTTAAAAAAAATAAAGCGTTCAAAACTCAGCGAACCATTGCAAGCATTTGTAGCGAAAATGTGGTATTTGGCAATGATCAGAATGTAATTAAGAAGGTAATTGAGCATTTTCTTATTATGTTTTTCTTTATGCCAACCGTATAAGATAATGTGCTTTCATGTAATGCTATTTTTTCATTGAACGTTGCATGCCACCGGCTAACAAACTGGTTCCAAAAAAGGGACGATTCGCTACAGTTACACAGCATGTGTTAGAGATTGAGGTTCGCTCCTACATAGGGGACAAATATCATTGTCCGTTAAAGTGCCCATAACGTTTTTTTTTTTATCATTTTCGTATCTAAATCTACACGTCACGTAATGAACATCTGCGAAAAAAATTTTTGATTTCAGTAAAACGTGAATTTTTTATGATTTTTTAAAGTCTGCCATTTGGGTGCACCATTCGCATTAGTCTCCTCTCGGTCCCTCTCGTAACAAAGGATCTGTGACGTAGATTAAGGAACACAACTTCAAACAAAGGAACTGTGACGTAAATTAAGGAACATGTGAACCAGTTGGCCTTCTTAACAGCGGGACGGGTATACCGCAAAAAATAGGATTTTGAAGATTTGAAATATTCATAAAAAATTCGCGTTTTGTGCAAAGCGCGAAATTGTTTCGCAGAGGTTCCTTATGTGGTGATTAAATTTAGATGAGAAAATAAAAAATTAAACGTTATGGGCACTTTAAACCGGCTTGATGTAAACTGACCTGTGTAGGTAGAATATTGTGGATTATTTTAAATTGCAAAACAAAAAAAAATCAAACCTTTAATGTCATACAGAACAGTTGTTTCAATGACAATTATAGTTACCGCAAAATCCATGAAGAGTCCTTGTGTTGCTTCCTGGTGTGAACACATTGGTACATCTGCGGTTGAAAGTTGACCTGCAAAGGTGAAACTATACAACATTGTGTTAAAAATAGTCTTTGTGTGAGTGAGTTACAGTAGTGTGCAAACAAGGATTCATTTTAATCCATAACAGCAGTTTAAATTGTTTAAGTAAACATTACCCTAATCTGTATTCACCAACTACGGGTACCTACAAATGACCCATGGAGGGTACTCCAAATTTAAAGTGAAAAGGATGTGCGAAGGACATACCGTTGATATTTTTTATTTCAGGATTGTTTTGGTTAAGAACATTTTGGCAAGTGTTTTTTGGGTTGGCTAGAGAGAAGTAGAAATTTCTTAGGGTATTCAAAACAATATGAAGATTCATGGTAAAGAATTTCTGACGTCTGTAGTGCCTGTGTAGTGCTACGAATAAAGTACAACCAAACTTGTGATATCATTTAATCCCTTCTGGGTATTTTTAAGGTTTGAAAATTCAGCATGTGTATTTTTGGGTTTAATTTTGGTTCAGGGGATTTTATTGTGTTTTGATTTTTGCCCCCATTTGCACATCCCTGTCACTTTAAATCTGAAGTACCCCCCCCCCCCCCCCCTATATTCAAGAACAGACCATACCAGCTGGACCAGTTTAAACAAATAATTGATGGCAAACATCCTGATTAGCAGCTATAAGTCTGAGTAGCAATATGTCAGCCACTATTCATGAAACAAACAACATTTAAATAAAATATATTAATAAAATAATAAACAAACCTTCTTTCTGGTTTCCCAGGAGTGGGCTTAAAGAATGCAAGCTAAATGAAAAGAAAGTTCAGCTTCAACGTTTAATCAACACACCACAGTTGAGTTGCCCTGTAACTGATTTTTATATCTAAGGGAGTGTTGATTTAGTCCAACATATTGACTGAAAGCTCAGGGCAAGAACATCCTATGTGACTATGTGACTCTCATCCTATGTGACTTTTGGTTACTTGCAAACACGGTTGCATTTAAATCACACTGGTTAGCTTAGGATGCTCTTGCTCGCAAAGTCCTTCAAGTGCATTGCAGACTGGGTGTATAATAATGATCTATATTAATTTGTAATGCAATAAATGATGAGCACAGTGGTACTTTTTTAATCAATGTGACTGCCAAAGCAATAGATCTTGAAGTGTCCATACTACACAGGTGTCTGCATTATATCTAGGTAGAATTTTGGTGAGTTTTGGTCTCTCTGAGACTTTATGGACTGTCTACTATACATGTATAACATAGTCACTAAAACAAAAAAACATATTATTATGAATGACCTACAATGATGTACGATGATGTACAATGACCTACGATGAGGTACAACAACCGACAATGATCAACTACAATGACCTACATTGTACAATGAGCTACATGTACAACGACCTACAATGGACCCACAATGAGCTACAACGAGCTACAATGACCTACAACGAGCTCATTGTAGGTTATCGAGCTCGTTGTAGATCATTGTGGTTGATCGTTTGTAGGTCATTGTAGGTCATTGTAGGTCATTGTAGCTTATTGTAGCTCATTGTTAATCATTGTAGGTAATTGAAGATCTTCCTTGTTTTAGTAACTACACTGTCTACATGTATAATACAAATGGGTACGAAGAAGAAGTTTGATTGATCAAAGTAATTAAAATCTACACTTTTGAAGTAGCCAGATACAGACTTTCATTTAATGCATCAAATACCATCCTCGAATGGAGATTGTTCAAAAGGCACCTTCTTTAACCTTTGATGTTTGATTAGAAGTGAAATGTCCTGCACTCACTTGATATGACATCCTTGTTCTCGTACCAAATGAAAGGTCTGCTTTCACTTGTTCTGCTCTACCAAACACATTGTTGAACCGACTACCAAACAGCTATAAAAAGTAAAGACAGATTTGGACAGGTAATGTCAGGCACAAAAGACAAACAACAACTTTGACTGTCTGTTTTTACATCAATTAATGCTTACAAGGGGTGCCTCTAACAGTCACTTAAATGTGAACAGGCCATAATGACGACAACAACGACGACTCAAAACTAACACACCCACAATAACAGTGGGGCCCACAATGAAATCCAACATCCAAAGGAATTTCGAGTGACACAAGCAATATATTACAGTGGGGCCTCGATTTTACGAACTCCTTCATAACGAAGACCCTGCTATGACAAATGATATTCTTCAGCCCAGTTAGAGTATTAAAAAATGTATGCAACAGAACCCCAATATAACAAACCCCCATTTTCACAAACACATTTTCCCAGTCCCTTGGCACTTTGTTATATCAGGGTTTCACCGTAACTCAAAATGACTTCTGGATGTCCAGTTGATTATTGCACAGCTACAGTGAAAAACAAGAGTTTCAAATATTTGGAATTATTAATTTTTTTCATTAGTTTCTAGATCTGGGGATTGTACACATATATGTAATGTACATAGGAATCCCAATTTCCAAAATATGTTGGTTATTAAGAGACTGTGGTCAACCTGTCCCAAATCAGTGATCTTCTACAAGGGCACTTGCATTAATGGTCTGTTTTATATATTATTAGCACTTCAAAATACATGTATATCCTTATCACATACATAGAGTAAAGGAAAATCTTCTAAAAGAGGACATTAATGACTATTATTATGCAGTTCCTCACAAGTGTAGGTTTCCTTATTTGTGAGCATGACCTGAATAGCCCATTTCCGAGTTGCTCTTAGCCTCCTTTTCAAACTGAGGCCAAGTGCGAAACCATTCATATGGATATAAGTTTTATTTGCATGTGAAAGAAAACTCATGTTCGTATGAATGGTTTTGCACTTGGCCTCGGTTTGAAAAGGAGGCTAAGAGCAACTTGGAAATGGGCCATTATTTCTATACTCACCATGTTGCCCTCATTGTTACCAATTTGGGTTCCTGTGGAGCTGGTTAAAAAATGTTTTTCTTTGACTTGAAATGTGATATCATATCCATTTGGGTGGGTAGAGGGACCTACATGTATAACAAAAATATTTTTAAAAAAAGAGTAGCAAAAAGACTGACAGAAACATTATTACATGCATGTGACCTCTGATTAATTTTTCATGATGTTAGCATGCCTTCTCTACTTAAATTTCTCTCTTGCTTGGATTATCTGCAGCTACATTTTTTAGAATGCTCTACACCACAACCTAACATGACTCCTATCACTGTTTAAGGTACACAGCTTAACCCAGTTTCTCTAGCATGAAGCAACCAGGAATATGGCTGTTGTAGGTTGAAATGAAATTCAGGTTAAAATGATTTCAACCCAGTTTGATTTGAATTTTTTTTTGTCTTTGATTCATTATCATAAATCAGAAACAAAGGTAATTCAAAAACAAGCTAGGTTGAAATCATTTTAACCTGAATTTCATTTCAACCTACAACATGACTATACTCCCCCCTGGATGGGATGCTAGTCCATCACAAGGTTACCCCCAGCATTATGTCGCCAGTAGCCATTTATACACCTGGGTAGAAAGATACAAGCTGGAGTTTTTCTCAATACAACATGCACGTTGATTGGTTGATTCATGGTCACATGACATTAAACAAACTGTTTCCCACCAATTGTCCAAAGTGGGCAACATTTGCGAAAGCAGGCAACAATTTTGACATCAGAGGGTAACATTGCACTGTTGCCCGCTAGGGCACATGATCAGACCGTGACAAAAGGTGGCATGATTTTGATGCGATTGATGTTCACCTCGAGTGCTTGGCGCATATTTCAAACTGTGTTGTGTTGTGCTTTTTGTGTTGCTATATAACAAATCACTTAATGACTGATCCCTTGGGAAACATGGAATTTTGTTTCAGTCGAATCTGAATGTTTTCCTCGACTTCGTCTTGGGAAACAAAATTCACTGTTTCCCTCAGGACTAGTCATTAAGTGTTTAGTAAAGTATCCTGTCTAAGGAAACAACATCATGGCAAGACCAGGCGTTGAACCACCAGCCTTCAGATCTGAAGTGCAATGAGCTAACCACTGCAGCACCACACCTCCACTGCAGCACCACGCCTCCACTGCAGCACCACGCCTCCACTGCAGCACCACGCCTCCACTGCAGCACCACGCCTCCACTATATTTAACTATTATAGCGCGAAAGCGTGCGTGATATCGCCTAATTCTTAGCCGATGAAAATTAAAATTAGGTGATATCATGCAAGCTTGAGCACAATAATAGTTTTATAATTCAACACATTGATAACATTAAGCACACTTTGAAGAAAAAATATCGAGGTTGGTCCGTCATTTTTGCATTCTCTTGTCAAAAAGTGAAATTTACCTCCATCGTTGGATATACATCATGTAGACATAGCGTATATCGATAACTTTTTTACCATATTTGGGCAGTGTATCAATGTGTTGAATTATATAAAAGGATATACAGTGAAATTGTGTTGTTTACCTGAGCTTGTGTCAATCAGCAGATCAACATCACTGAAAACTTCGAGATTTTTAAGGTTCTCTTTTGCCTCAAATGCCAGGGTTAACAGCTGCCAAATTAAAAGAGAAAAAGGTTTTAGATGCATTTAACTACATGTACATGTTCACTAGATTAAGATGATAAATGATGGCTTGAAAAGTGTGGAGTATTATGCATCCTAAAGAAGCTAACAATGTGGTAACAATAAAGGGAATGGCAAGAGGCAGGGGACAAAGAACAGGTGGCAGGGTGTAGGGGGAAGGAGCAAGGAATAATAGGTAAGGGAGGGACAGGGGACAAAGGATAAGGGGGAAAGGGGGAAAGGGGCAGTGGGCAGGGGGGGCAAGAAACATGAGGCAACAGACAAAGGAGGAAGGGGCAGTGGGCAGGGAGCAATAACAAGAGTCAATCGACAAGGGGCAAAAGGAAAAGGGGAAGGGGCAGTTGGTAGGGTGCAAGAGGCAAGAAACAAGAGGTGGGGGAGGGGATAAAGTGAAAGGGGGAAAGAGGCAGGAGGCAAGAAATAAGAGAGAGGGTGCAAAGGGAAAGGGGGAGAGGTGCAGTAGGGAGGAGACAAGGAGGCAAGAAACAACAGGTAACGGGCAGGGTGCAAAGGATAAGAGAGAAAGGGGCAGTGGGCAGGGGGGGTGGGGGCAAGAAACAAGAGACAAGAGAGAGGGGGGAAGGGACAGTGGGCAAGAAACAAGAGGTGTGGGGCGAGGAGCAAAGGGGGAAAGGAGAAGTGAGCAAGGAGGAGAGGGGGAGGCATGAGCATGGAAGATAAAAAGGGTGGAATAGAATTCAGGAGACAATAGTCAGGCAAAAGAGAAAAAAATCATGTGTATGATGGTAATAATCGCGTTCGAAGAACGCAATCCTAATTTCATGTTGGTTGTCCTGTGGTTTATGTGCAGTAAAATTCAAGATTTTATGGTGGCCGGTCTTCCAAATGGCTGCCCCGATTGGGTTTTTTCAGGGGCTCATTTCAGCCAGAAATTCCTTCAAACGCGTCTCCATAATCTGTGATTACTGCTAGTTATTATTATGTTCTCTACTTGAAAATGCAAAAAATGTCCCCACTTAAATAAACTCTAGATGAATAATTATGTTGTGGTTGAATTTTTCTTGGGTTTGAATTTTTCAAACTAGTTTAATTTTATTTTCCTTTGTCTCAGCTTCATTGCCAATAATTATTCTGAGACAAAGGAAAAGAAAAATTAAACAGGTTTGCAAATTTTCAAATCAAAGGAAAATTTGAACCACAACAAATATATAACTTTTAATTTTGTTTCAGTAAGCTTACCTCACGGAAATTTGTAGCCTCTAAGACTCGTTTGATGCCAGGAACTAAAATATCTTTTTTGGTTCTCCAATATCCTTCAATATTAACATTCTGAACAACAGCCTGGAAAAAGAATATGAATAGAGAAGTAAGACTGCAAAGAATGTACTGCTGCATCAAGAGAATGACAATGTGGTTATGAAATTTGCTAACATTAAACCACTTGGGAAACAAAGATATTACTGTAAATGCCTAAAGGATTATATGTAAAGTGCACATTTATTTAGTTTGTAAATGAATGATACTTATACAGTGTGCATATCACATGCTTAACAAGCTTTATGTGAGTGAGAATAAGATCAGACATCAGCTAATGAAGGCACCTCTATGCATCTGCTATTAGTCCACCATTGTTCTCACCCTTCCCCACCCCACTCATTAATAACTTAAGTTATTAAACAGCATTTTAGTTAACTTACTGGTTTGGCCATAAACTCCTTCGCAGTTTCTTTAAGCTGAGAATTGACTCCATCCTCTGTCCCTTCCTGGATATCAAATGAATTAATTTATTATATTTTATGTAAATTATAATATTATTGTGAATTACCGGTATGGTTCCCTTGGTATCCAAGGGCACCAGGGATGAGAGTGACCCTCAAATAACTTACATGTAGATTATATTTTTGTTTAAATTGCAACAATCTCCCTTTTTTATATCTAGAGGTTGGCATCTCTGCTGTATGGGGTAACAATGGTTATCCATAACTGCTGAGTCCTGTTTTCACATACATGTATTGTGACTGCACAGTAAATGGCATACATGTACATCCAGATTACATTGAGCAGCCCAGTACCTCCTGTGCACCTCTTTAATATTTCATTCCTTCTCTTTAACAATAGACTTTGTTATCAGGGCTAGGAACATTGTTTAGCTCTTTTAAGTATAGTTTACTCGACCAATAATGTTGCTGCTTCAGTGAGACCTTTGTGCTGTTTGCCCCCTAACATTTGCTGTTATGCACCTGTCAATGGTCCCCCCCAGGGGAGGGGTATCGGGCATACCCACGGGGTTTGACATTAAATTGCCTACCCTGGGTTGGGAATTTGACAAGTTTGTGTTGCCCCAGGGTCGGGAAGATTGTCAACATTGGGTTGATGGGAACAGCAGAAGGACCATACACAATGTAAAACCTACCATCGAACCCGACATTTCGGTGGGCATTCACAGGATCTTGAGAAGGTGAGTGAAGAGTTATTTACCATATTTTTCCAATCTTTTATTTTTAAAAACTTTCCTTCTTTGCACAATTAGCCGAAAGATCGATTTTTCGCCTGCTGGCGTTAAGTGAAGTAATTTGGATGTGATTTGAACCATGTAAAATATGCCAAAGTCTCTTACTTTTGATGATTTTAATAAGATTTTTTTAATTACATTGTTTGGATATTTTACAGAATTTCCCTAGGGTGGGGGAATTTGAAAAGAAATTTTTACCCCAGGGTTATAAAATTGACCTAAATTTGAAGAAAAAATGTCAAACCCTATGGGTATGCCCGATACCCCTCCCCTGGGGGAAACCATTGACAGGTGAATTAGCAGTAGACACAAAAATAGTTAATCTCTCAGAACAGAGTTGATTTCAAGTGAAAGTGTTCCGAGCTAGCGCTGGGGAATTGGCTTTTCCTGTGACCTGGGGATGCGGTATATTAAAGATGTCAAGGGAACAAAATATTGCAAATTCCCGGGCGGATGGATGCCAAATGATATGAATTGAACCAGTCGAACCACACAATAATTTAAAATAAAAAACAAGTAGAAACTAAAATAGTTTGGCAAATGACCGGTACTTATTAAATGTACCACGTAGAGATCGGTTTATGAACAATGCTATCTGGAATCGAAGCTCCACGTGTAGAAGCTGGCTGTATATTCATTATTGAAATTATTAGCACTGCCAGTCAATACTGCAAGTAGTATGGAATATGACAAGTATCCGTGGACATTCTGGAAAAAACGCTTGCTATTTTCTGCAGTAAGTGTAAATAATTTGAATTACGAAGTACACGAGACTATAGTAAGTATATCAAACGAACCAAATGGACCTTAAAACAAAACGAAAACAGAGATGCTCTTTCCAATACCCACCGAAGTGTCGTCCGCCATCTTGGATATGAGCCCGCTATTCAAAACGATCAGTGTTGAAAGTTAGTTCTCAGTCTTCCGGTGCGCCTGCTAAATATTGTCATTTCTGATTTTCTGACCTGAAATACTCCAAGTTCAAAGCATAAATAATGGCAGATCGCGAAGGAGATGGGCGGAGATATCGACACAATTTGCAAGGATTACTACAGATGGCCATGGATCATTCTGATGATCCCGAAAACGACACCTCCAGTGCATTCCAGGAAATGAGCGAGGAGGTACAAAATGAAAGAAACAATTATTATAAACTTAAGATTAAGCTTACGTACATTTATAGATGAATGCAAGAAAACTTTTATAAT
The DNA here is from genome assembly GCA_024195265.1 of Dendrophyllia cribrosa. Classification (NCBI taxonomy): domain Eukaryota; kingdom Metazoa; phylum Cnidaria; class Anthozoa; order Scleractinia; family Dendrophylliidae; genus Dendrophyllia; species Dendrophyllia cribrosa. The sequence goes on along the minus strand of JAJLRJ010000009.1, from coordinate 11,006,630 downwards.
TAAGCTTATCTTTCGCTTCTTCGTTTGAAAAAGGTGTTATCAAAGTTAAATCAAAATAGTAACAACCACTTTCACAAACTGGCCAACTCTGTATAAAACTGATGTTTAAAATATTGACATCTTTCTGATCTTGCAAGTTCATGTATTACATGTACATCATTATATATTCCTTTCCATTATCCCTGTAGCAGCAAGGTGAATCCATGATTTAGAGATCTTCCTACAGTGTACATGTACTCCTGTTGTTATTAGCATTTTTGTACATGTATATAGTTGAACCCCAAAAGGGGGGGGGGGGGGGACTCCCATATAAAAATGACGGGGGTGCTCATCGACCTTTTAGGGGTCAAAATTTGTAGATTGGTACCGCTTAGGGTACGAAAATGACCACCATTAGAATTATTGTGGTATTAGGGTGTTGAGCCGAAAAAATATGACAGAATATGACTTGTGTTGTTTTAAAATTGGTACATGTACCTCTTAGGAGTAAAAATTACTTTAAGCCATGCCCATCAAACAATATTCTGGTATCTTTTAGGGTGTTTTTCAAAAATTTCCGACAAGCACCCCCATCATTTTTTTATGTGAGTCCCCCCCCCCCCCCCCCCGGGGTTGAACCTCCTGTAGCGACCACCCAAAATGCAAGGCCAGAATGGCCGCTTATGAGAGGTGATTGCTTAGGAGAGGTTGGATTACCGGGGGTCTTAACTTTGTATCACGAATGTAGTAATTTCAAAGTACAGAGAACCTATCAGCAGAAAATCGTATTGAAGTTTCAATAAAAGGGACAGAATTATGGGAGTCGTCGCTTACCAGAGATTAAGAACAATAGAAAAATTCAAATCACCAGCATTCAAAGTCATGGTCATTCGTGAGGTGGTCGCTTACGAGAGGTTTCAACTATAGTGATTTGACTGGAACAAATTTGGTATTTTGGAAAAGTGGTCGCTTAGAAAAGGTGGTCGCTTATGAGAGGTTTCGACTATAGTGATTTGACTGGAACAAATTTGGTATTTTGGAAAAGTGGTCACTTAGAAGAGGTGGTCGCTTACAAAAGGTTTTGACTATAGTGATTTTACTGGATTACAAATTTAGTATTTTGGAAAAGTGATGGCTTAGGAGAGACGGTCGCACTTGGAGGTTCCACTGTAATTTTTTTTAATGTTTTTATTTTGTAGAAAAGGCAGTGGCTCCAAGAAGCACTATCATCTATGTCAGAAGACACTTATGTCAAGAGAATGATGACACATTTACAAACTTTAGACAAACCTGAAAATGATAATGATGATGATGTCCTCTCTGAGAAGGAAGATGCTTTTGAAGGATTAGCTGATATTGTAGATAACTTAGATAATGCAAATGGTAGGTGTACTGGTCTAATGTTTTTTTATTAGTCCTTGATACATATAGTAGTGATCTAATTCTTGTGACTGTGTGTCTTTTACTTGGAGAAATAGCTAGTTATAATACCATGAAATGCCAATTATTAGTCCCCCTCCTCCCTCCATATTTTATAATCTCCCCAGGGCCCATCAATTTGGTACATGTAACTAAAAATCATTCCTATAAGCACACCACAGTTTCTTAACAGCAATTCTTGACCAAAAATTGCACTAAATGAACTAAAACAACAATTTTTTACTGGTGAGCCAAAAAACCCTTACAAAGTTGAATGGGGTTAGTTTTAAGGTAAATTGACCACCATAAAAAGATTAAAATAGCTAGTGATGTTTTAAGCGCTAGCCCTTCGTCAGAGTGAATTGAATTTTATAAGCGAATCGAATTGTATAAGCCCAGGGCTTATAAACTGGCATTTTACAGTACCTTATTTATTATGTCCAAGATTGCAGCTAACTAAAAGTTTTATAGCTGAAAGCTGTTTTATGCTATTAATAGAAATATTGTTAAGCATGGCAAGCTACTATCTTGAACAATATATACTGGTACCTTAGCCTTGAAACTCTTTCCCTCAGAAGATTATTAATTACTCTACAGTTAGTTTCCCCAATTAGTAGGGTTACTGTGCTTGGCTAGAAGATTTTAGTAATATTATTATTAAAGCAGATTCTCTCTTACCTTTTCCAGACTTTCATAAGATTGGGGGCTTTCACGTTATGATTAAATGTCTTTCAAGTGAACACAGGTACTGTTGCAAAACAGACGTTATAAGTAAATAATAATTATTTATTAGTATTATATTTCAGTGCATGTCTTTTATAAAATAGACATGTAAATAATTACTCAGACATCATGTAAGTTATTTAAACATTGTGGCTCTGTTAATGTGTGTGAATAAACTGTACTTGTAGTTAAAGTTAACACTTTCTCATTCACTGTTTCTAGTGGTTGCCACCCCCTTCTTTGATAACTCGCATCACTTTTTCCAATTGCTATTGATGTAATATTACACAGCACTTTGTACAATGCATATCTCCAATTTAAGTGCTGTCTGGCAAATGTTTTTTTTTTTTACTTTGTCAATCCCCTTTTCTCCCAAGTTCTACCCATCTGCACTGCCCCGCCCATATGTGGTATAGGTAACAGGGGTATAGGGTATCAGTGTAGGTCGCAATATTGAAACAACCAAGAAAAGTATTTCTAAAATTATAATAACATACATTATTTTACAATGTATTTCCCTGTGTAGTTCTATAAGATGGAGAGCAGCTGATACTTTGGCTGTATGTGTTCAGAATAATCCATACTGTCAGAAAGCTGCAATGGAAATGAATATTCTTCCCATGTTAAGTTCTCTTCTGGAAACTGACCAGTCGGTGCAAGTTAGGATTAAAGCCTTGTTTGCCATATCAAGTAAGTAAAGTCAGAATCTCTACAATGGTCACCTTTGGACATATTTACTTTGACCCTCAGCCAGGCAAGGCGAGGCTGACTGTAGAATGACACACATTTCTCAATGGTCTCTTTACAAGCACACAAACCATCAGTCCCCACGTACTACACTCACACGCAGTTTTCTGTTCCATGCTGGCAAAATATTAATTATTATTATTTTTTTAATTACAGTGCTTTTGAGATTTATTTCATTACTTTTTTTCCACTAGGCCTCACAAGAGATTTTCCGCCAGCAGAGGAGACATTTTTGAAAGCCGATGGATTTTCTCTGCTGATACGAGCAATGCAAGGAGAAAATGACAAACTAATAACCAAGTCGGCATTCATGCTACGGCATATGCTGGTTACAAATCCTTCACATAAAGGTACCATTATCTTATTGTTGACCAAGCTGCACCCAGATGTGGATCCAGGAAAAATGCACATTCCTCTCCTTGGAAGTTTACCTTTACTGTCCGAAAAAAAAATTCTAAAAATCTGAACGATTTCCATAAATCGGTGGAAGCTGGTCTGGATCCACGCCTGGCACCTGTCAGTGCAAGCATTGTAAACCTTTAATAAGCCACCTCAATGCCAAGTCAGTAACAGAGTTCAAAGCTCATTTGGACAATACTGAGAATCAAACAGTGTCACAAAAAAGTACTGCTTAAAGTGCATATGAAGTAATTTTTTATTTTGTATTTTTTTGGAGGCTATTATGCCTTTATTTCGAAATGATAAAAGAAATTTGTCAGAGAAAAATTTAAGGCCTCTTTTTTGCCGTCCAAAGTAGCACAATTTGCAGAAATCAGTGTCCCGGAGACTGGGAGTGAGTTTTCGATATCCATTGTGTTGATGACGTAGAAAATACTTGAGATTCGTTCTTTTGTATGCTCACAGTGTGTTTCGTTCCATTTCTTCAAAAGAATGTCAGACTGATGAATTTATGTCTTCTACAGAGTCTCTGTCAGACAGACAGAAAGTCGCCGAGGTCGAAGACTTCTCCTTTGCCGCCATGATACTCATGAGTTGAAGTATTTTCTACGTCACAGCTTTGTAATACAATAGCTTTGGCCACGCGCTCGATAGACACACTTTCTGGCGGAAAATTCAAAACTTTCAAGCCGAATAATTTCACAATGGGAAGGATCTTTTCGATGAAACCTACAAATTTAGATAAAGAAAGTAAAGCACTATCAAACCACGGAAATATTTTTTTACTTCACATGCACTTCAAGAGTTTGAATTTGTTTTGTCCATGGACTCAAACAGGACTGTCACTAAGTTTTGAAGTAACTGGCAAAATAGAAAAAGCAAGCAAATAAACAAACACTTTTATCATTGAACTTTCTGGGGGAAAGCCACAGACCCCATCCTTTATTGACAACCCTGCTCAAAAGTTAGATCCATGTGACAAAATATTTCAATGTTTGGCTCCAGCAGAAAAAGTGTATGTAACTTACCTTTTTGCACCAAACCACCACGCCTTTGTTAAAAGCCGTAGCTTAACCCGGTTGGATATTACTACTCCCCCCTGGATGGGATGCTAGTCCATCGCAGGGTTACCTCCAGCATTTTGTCGCCAGTATTCATTTACATACCTGGGTGGAGAGAGACAATGTGGAGTAAAGTTTCTTGTCTAAGGAAACAATATGATGTCAAGACCAGGCTTCAAACCACAGACTTTCCAATCTGAACTCCAATGAGCTAACCACAACACCACTGCACCTCCACCATTTTATTAAAAATAACCTAGTTATCTCTTTTCTTAGAAACTCTCTTCAAGATGGGATTTATCGAACAGTTGGTTGGTCTTTTACACACTCCTCAGAAATCCTCAGATGAACATGTTATTGGTCTGTTAGTGTATTTTGTGACTGATTATCCACAAGGTATCCAAGAGTGTCATAGGCCCGAGTTTAATCTGAAAGAGCTACTTGCGACAAAAATAACATCCATGGGTGAAGAGGATCCAGACAGACATGAGGTGAACCTTGCTTATATATTTGTTTTTGCTACGATACTAGTAAAATAAGAATCTAAATCTGGTAAAATTTCATGGATAAGCTATAAAGGTAACCCCCCCCCCCCCCCCCTTTGTAGTTGTGGATCAAGGGGAGGGGCCTTTCATTTTTTTACGTCACTACCATTTTCACTGTCTGGATGGGCCAATGCATATATGATGATGATGATGATGATGATGACTCAGAATCTTGGTTTTGTATCCTTATTAAGTACATTTGCCTGAATTCAATCAAAAGGACTAGCATTTTGTTTCTAATTGAATCGCAAGGCACTACTATATATCAAACAACATGTGGTATGACCTATCAATGCAAGGCAAGCCACTCATGTCAGAGTAAATACTATCACTGGTCTGATAAAATTCAGCCCAGTGGCAGGTTACACTGTGCTACCATCTTTTATCATGCAAAATTTAAGTATTTAACACCATTCATTTTTTTTTCAGGAGGCAATCCTTAACTGTAAGAAGTTACTAAACATTTGTTTCAACAAACAGACTCAACAAGATACTGGAAGTAACTCGTTAAGATAAAAATAAAAATATAATTTCACTGAAATAATTCTCGGATGTAAAATAAAATTAACTCATTTTTCATGTGTTGATGTTATTGATCTATTTATGGTTAAAGTTGACTTTAACCATACCTTTTAACCCTTTCACACCCAGAGTCAATTATGGAGACACATAGTGTAGTTCTAACTAGAGTCTGTCAACAAAATCCTATGGTGTGACCATTCAAATGAAACCTCTGTGGCTGCACTTTTGCATGGTACCATTCGTTTTTCAATATTCTACAAAATGAAATAATATTTTGAGATTTTTCTTGAATTTTGATTTTTGGCATTCTTTGGAGTTAAAGTGTTAAAGCAGCTGCTCAGCCTGCGGGCATTTGACTTCTCCACTCCCAGTATTAGTTCAAACTATTTTGGGAGTAAACTTATCAATGTCTAAGTATAATTTTCTGATTACCAGCAATCATCTCAAACCTTGCAAAATCATTTTAAACCAACTCAAGATGAGAGATCACACATGAACTACTACATGTAATGTACCAGTCAGCCACCTATCCCCTCCCCCTCTGATATTTCTACCAATCAGAGTGGTTGTTCAGCTGGGTATTTTTTTCTCATTAGAAAATTTTAAAAATGGTAATTAATGTACCGTGATTGGTGAAAATGTTCAAAGGTCAGATGGCCTTCAAACAAAGGATGTCAGAACAAACTTTCAAATGATTAAAAAGCTATTTACAGCAGTAATAAAATTAATGTTGAGTAGTTAATGCTGGTTTTGAAGAAATAACAAAACCAAAATAATTAGAAGAAAAATTTTAATGGAAACCTTGGACTTGGGGGAGGGGAGGGGGAGGGGCATGAAAAAGAACAGGGGAGAAGAGAAGGAATGCCTGCTATAAAAACCGGGCTATTTGCATTACACCCACTGATTTCCTGCGAAATCGAATTATGTCAACTGTCAACAAGTTCGCCAAGTCTGCAGAAATGAACAAAAGGGGGTCTTTATTGCAGGCATCCTTTCCCTCTCTCCCCGACACCTGCTATGCAGACTACCTTAATAGAGGTAATAGTTACAGAGATTATATTAGTGTTTTGCCAGCTGGGACCAGCAGATTGATTGATTGTTTACAGAGTGGCCATGTTGAAGGTCAGAGCAATGAAATTCCATCCTTTGGGAATAAAACCTTATTTTTATGCAAAAGATTTCTATTGTTTCTGACCAGCAACATGGCTGCAGTGCAAACAAGACTCAAACAACCTATATTTAAATTGCCCGTGGGGGGAAATCTCTATTCCTCATAAGCTCGGCTTCTCAGAGATTTCCCCGCCACAGTCACTCCTCCCAAGTTATGTATAAATTTTAAATTTAATATTAACCTATTTATTATCGTTTTTATTGTGCTTGTAATTCATTGTGTGTGGCAAAATAAAAAAATAAAAATATTAAATGTCTTGAGCTGAGGTCCAGAATAATACTATGATTCCTGATCTCTTCAAATAATAAAACTTGTAAAATTATGCAGTTGAGTAAGAGTCGTGTACATAAAGCTTATAAAAGCTAACTTTACTAGACTGACAGTTACTTTAAACAAAACTTCTCGACAATGTCCTTGTGCTGTGGAAACATCCCGAGCATTTTTTCTTTCTCGCCAACCTCACAATCCTCGTACTCAAAGCCTGGCCCGGCCGCCTCGCTGAACACACAGAAGCCGTTCTTGTCCTCAAGTTCTAAGGCAAACCATACGTTTTTCGGTACATGATAATGCAAGTGCGCTTTGGAATCCACCGTTGGGTCTCCGATAATTTTCGTCTCATATTTTCCATCCTCGGTTATCATATGAAGAATTATGTGATTCCCCTTGTGGTAAAAATACGTTTCCTCGGACTTCATTTTGTGCCAAGCGTTGATGTCCGATCCCCGTATAAGGAGATAAATCACGGAATAAGCATCTCTCACTTCACGTCCAGAACCGTCCAAAGGTTTAACTGTGGTTTTCGCGTGCATAGACTCTGCATAATAACCTCCTAATGGGAGTGGAACCAGATTCAACGTTTTGATGAATTCGTCCGCCATTTAAATACAACCCTGGGTGTGGGAGGGGGCCGATGCACGGAACACGTCCACGGAAGACGTCCACGAAACAAACAAAAGTGAAGACATAGTGCGAGCCAGCGAGCCATGCAAATCTATGTCAGCATGACGTACAGTATTGCAGCGTATTTCATGTAAAGTATCATGGAATGCCACCAAACAAATAATGCAGGGTATGTAGACGAAAATCAGACCAAAATAGACCTGAACACGACCCGAAGTGATCCCCGACCCCCAAATGATCCCCAAATTTTTTCACACTTACCCAAGTGATCCCCAAGGAATTATCGGACTGGAATGGGATGACGTTTCTGTCCCGGGGATAACAGTTTTAATTCCGTTTTTTCGGTTAATGCGAAATCTTTTCAGCTCTAAAAATGGCTAATCATCGACTGTGCGAGTTATTTAATTTCAGTTAACACTAGTTGCCTGGACTTCAACTTTTCCGTAATACACGTGGAGCCGGACCGTTATAGCAACAATATCGGTCACATTTGTTGGAACGGTTTCCGCTTTCTTCCCCTTCTTTCCCCTTCAATGTTGATGTTCAAGATGCTAGAGTCAAAAAAAGATTTATGCGAACGCAACATTGGGGAGAAAGGAGAGGGCCCGCATGTGCTTTACATTTCTGAACTGACAAATCTGGACTTTTCGTGAAGTGTTTCAAGTAATTATGTCTTGTATTGAAGACAGAAGCTAACTGTAGTTTCGTCCCAGTCTCGTATTTGCGAGCGAATACAAACTGGGTAAATTGAAATAATGACGCTTTAAGACGAAACCTCGAACAGCTTTTAGATGAAGAAACGGTGCAACTGGCCGCGAAAGCATTTACCTTATACAATATGCAAACAAACGTCTAGAGTTATAACCAGAAAAGTTACAAGGAACATCCCTATCAATGACATATAGGAAGCTACACTCTTAGCTCCACAGTACAAACATTCATTAATATTACAGTCTTGTCCTTTCCATTTCTTTTTATATAGTTCACTAAGGTTATAACGTTCCTACACGTTAACAGGTTTAGGTTTTTCGATCGCCTAGCTGTTGTATTTCTCGTAAATCGATATTATTATTGTTAAAAAAGAAAGTAGAACTTTTGTTATGATATTGTGCAATTTCGATTGATACCATTCGCGTTTTTAATATTTATTGTAATTCACGCATTTTGTTGTTGTTTGTAAACTGTATTTATGACTTTTAAAAGGGCCGTTCTGAAAACCACGTTCGTGAAGAACGCACACTGTATAAATACTCCTTATTCGATGGTTTAACAGATAATACATATGCAGATATTTTACGAGTTGCGTAAAATATCCGCAAGTATTATCTGTTAAACCATCGAATAAGGGATTTATTATTCGACTAAAATTATTTTATTTATAATAGCTTGTATCGGTACACTAAGGTGTAATACGGCAATATACTGTGTAATACGCTCGGATATTTTGCGTGTTCTCTTTTCCTTATAAGGTAAAATGACCTCACAGCCGAATAATAAATATCATTATTATTATTGTTTATAATTAATTTCACAGTTTTTTTATGTCCTTTGATGTTCACGTCTTCTCCAGCTTAAATTAGTGTCTACTTTAAGAGGTGGAGAGTTTTATACGTTCCTTGTTTCAGTTCAAAATTCTATTCAAGTTGATTTTTATACACACCGTAATATCGGTTTTAGTATTGACGGAAATACACTGTGGAAATAAACGGTAATGTGAATACTACGTACGTTAATGCGTACTACAGGAAGCAAAGACTCCCATATATGTTACTTGCTACAGTTTCGTGATGCTATTTGCACGATTTTAATAAACCTTCAGTTAGAACTCTAAAGTTTCGCGAAAATTCATTAAAAATGAGTTATAATTATTATTTTTTAAATTAATAAATACATGATCTGAACACGTCAAACAATTCGAGTCAAACTTTCTTTAATTTAGGCCCCATTTACATAGAAAGAGGATGATCCTAGTGCTAGGATGATCCTAGAAAGTTCATTTGGTTCACATGCATAAATGCGGCTTCCAGGATCAACTTTTCATTCCGGGTTTACATGAAAATTACTCAAAACACTTAGTTTTCAAGTTGGTTGTAGCTTAGATGTGCGTTGTTGATGATTTATCACTTGAATTATCGAAGGATTGCTAAGGATATTGCCACAGAACCGTTTAGAGGACACGCACGCCGTCAGATCGGCGATTTACTGAGAGAGAGCAAGAAAAAAAAGATCGGGGTGGGAAGGGGAGGGGAGGTAACGCTATTGAAATGCCACGTTGTTGCGAAATATAATAGCGTTGCAATCATTCGACGCGTGGTACATTTTTGCGCATTTTTGATCAGATTTTGTCCATGAAGTGGAGGAGTTTGAGTGGATTAAACACAGTTTGACCAGAAGTTCTTCTTCAAACCATACCATATCATATGCACAACCCTCATGACTCGCTGGCTCTGTAATGGTTGTATCAGCTGTTTTGGTTTCTGAAAGTAGCCTATTTAAGTGCGAAACTGTGTTTATTGTTTGGGTGATATGTGGCACATGACAGCGGCATTTTCAAAATATTCTTATCTTACGGTTGTTTTGTGTAACCGGGCCCAGGCGGAGTGCAGTCAACCTCCATGTGCGGCCACCTTTCCAGCGACCACCTTTCCAAAATACCTGAAATTAAATACCTAAATTATGCAAATATCTTCACGCAAAAAAAGATGAGGAGTCCTCTCTCCCCAGTGTGCTCTCGTTTTCCCCGCTCGTTCGCGTGCCGGCTTTGTAATTTTCCTTCGCGCCCTCCCCACTATCTGAACGCCTAGGATAGGCTATCCCCTCTCATACACTTTTTGCTCCACTGATCCAAAAGGCAAAATATATGCGCAAGCCTTATGCATTGGTCAGCGGAATTACCAAGAAAAGTTTACAGCAGTGCGGGGAAGGAAGGTGTGAATATTTGCATATTTCTGGCCACTGTCACAGGGAACCCAAACGCTTTATTAGCTATAACATAATCATTTAATAAAAATATTGTTATTTACCTGTTTTTCTGTGTCTTTTTGAGTCATTTTGGAAGCGATTTGAATCAGAGCGAAGACGGTTGACCTTGCACATTTCAAATATTATCTTGTCTGCTGCTTTGTAAATACAACGCGCCTATTACGTCTCAAGTTTAAACTTGAGACGTATAATAGGCGCGTCGAAAAGGCAGAAAAGGTAATTTTTGAAACGTACAAGCTCAACCGTCTTCGCTCTGATTCAAATCGCTTCCCAAACGACTCAAAATGACACAGGAAAACAGATAAATACAAATATTTTTATTAAATGAATATGTTATAGCTACTAAAGCGTTTGGCTTCCCTGTGCCACTGCTATCATTTGGGCACTCAGGAGTTTCGGACTTTCGTAGCTTAAACTGAGATTGTAACAAAAAATGATAACTTACAATGGATTTTTCTCTCGCTTTCTTAAAACCTTTTAAGTTTAATGGTTCTTGGATGCAAGAAAAACTTTGACAATTTTCTGGCGCAATTTTAAAAATAACAAAACGATTATGTTCCCCTTTCTTCTGTTTATTTATTTATTTTTTTTTTTACTGTTATCAAAAAACAAATTCGGCTAAGAAAAAAGTTTGAAATGAAGTGCTAATTTACTTTATTTTTTACGTTTTTGCTTTGTACAATACGTTTTAATCGGTTTCATCAACGGCAATAATTTCCGTCTGGCTCAGTTCAGACTACTGAATTACTGCAAAACCAGTTATTGTCTCCGGCACTACGAAGAAGCTGGATGGACTTGCCGCAAGCGATGTTGATGTATCACTTGCATATCTATCGCTGGCGGACTGTTTTCAGGCTGCCTTAAATGTAGAATCTCAAGGAAAGATCGGCGCAGTTCCTTCATACGCCAACAGTAAATGATAGGATTAATAAGAGAACTTAACATAAAAGATGTATTTAGCCATCCCCATAAAATGCTCATAACATGAGGTTCTACAGGGCCTACAGTGTTATGTGAAAATGAAACCATTGCAAGGTTAATTGCTGTAGGCATGTAAGTCAATACCAAGGCAGCCACAATGCTTACAAGGGTGTCGGCTGCCCTGTTGTCTTTCTTAATTCTTTTTAGTTCTTCTTGGGGGAGTTGTTCGGTTCTTATACGCTTTTTCTGGCGCCTTGTTTCAGAAAAAATGTAATCATAAAAGAACGCTATATATATATATATACCTTATTAACAGATAATACGCGCGGATATTTTACGAGTCGCGAGGAATGAGTAAAATATCCGCACGAATTATTATGAATCTACGAATAAGGGATTTATTATTCGACTGAAATTCTTTTTATACCGGCAATCTACTGTGTAATACGCTGGCCAGGGATATTTTGCTTGTTCTCTTTCCCTTATAAGGTAAAATGACGTCACAGTCGAATAATATGGTTATTATTTTTGACAAAATTGTCACATTAGCCTTTACTATCTCTGTAAAAATTGTAAAAATAAGGCATCAAAATGTACTTGTCTGTCGCCGAGTTCGTAAAGTGAGTACTATATTTTCGTTCTTGTTGACCAGGGATTTCTTCGGGACCCAACGTTTATCATTATTTCGTCATGGTGTTTAGCCGGGGCTAATATCGCTGGCCTGTGAAGAAAACAACCTTTTCACTGCTCTAAGCGAATTAAAACAAGTCAAGACTTGTTTGGTACTTTTAATTTACCTATTTACAATCACATTTACAGCATATTACAGAAGTATACGTAAAACCATATCTATAAACATAAATCTATATATATTTCCTCCTAAGAGTGCAGAAATTCAAGAAAAATTCCAAATGTCATTTTATAAAATATTGAAAAACTAATGGTACCATGCAAAAGTACTGGCAAAGAGGTTTCATTTGAATGGGCACACCATAGGACGGATTTCGTTCACAGAATCAAAAGTTAGAACTACACAGCATGTCTCCATAATTGACTCTGAGAGCGAAAGGATTGAAACGGTGTTCGAACGTGTTCGATTCCCACTTCTTATGACGTGCCTTTCAAGTTTGCCGTAATGGCCTGTCATTGCATTGATTTATAGAATGTTAAACATGCATTCCGATAATCAATTAAATCTGTACAACTTTACTCTGAAAAATAGTTTACTGATGTAAATAATTGAGATGTTTGCTTAGTAGCAGCAAACAGAACGTCACTTTTGGATTAATGTGGCCTTAAATACAGGGATTTATATATAAAATTTTGTTGATCCCAAACTCCCTTCTAAGGCAACAGAAAAAATACAATATGTTGAAAACTATGCCACCATTTATAGAGTTACTTTAAAAAGCCAGAACATATTTATATCAGTGGAAACTCAAAATAAAAGTCCGATTTTTTAAAATTATTCTATTAGTGCTCTAAGACAGGGCCGTAGCCAGTATGAGGCAAACCGAGGCCCTTGCCCTTAAGGAGAAAGTAAGACACTACCAGCAAATAACCTATTGCCTCAGTCCTTATTTTTTTCTGGCTACGGCCTTGCTCTAAGATTCAAAATAAGTGTCTTGGGCTTGGCCAGGATGGAAATGGATTGAAACAAAGTTTTTCAAATTTATCGCCTTGTGTTTTAGAAAACTCGCTAAAACTGTGATTGAAGTTTATTATTCTTTCGACAATTCACTTGATATCTTTCTGTTGATGTTCTATAAGAATTTCGTGTCTGACCAAACTATTAAGTTTCAATTTGGGGCACTTTTAACCCCAAATCGTCCCATTCTCCATGACATAACTCTTTTAAGGTCCCCTTACTTTTAGCAAACCGTATAAAAAGTCAATGTAATACACCAATGTTACAGAGCCAAACGATTATTTTTTTACTCAACCTTTCATTATCATAAACAAATATAGAGAAATCAAAATGTGGTGTTAGGGAGTGTTTTTATATGAAACCGGTATGAATTTTATACCAGTACGAGTTCTTCGCGGATCCCTCTTGTAATTCTGTACCGTAAAATGCCATTTATAAGCCCTCCGTTTTAAGCCTGCCCGGTTAAAGGCAGACCAACTTGGTAACAAAACATTATTAATGTTACTATGTATAAGCACAACACAGCTCCTTAACGGGAATTTTTTACAGAAATTTACACCAAATGAACTGTTCTTTATCACAATATTTTTTGCTTGCAAGCTCATAAAAGCCTTACGAAGTTGTATAAGTCCAGGGCTTATAACCGGCATTTTACGTTATTTTGAACGAGTATAATTCCCATACCAGGAAGAGTCATACCGGCACGTACCTGTCGACCCAGCCTAGGATTTCCATCCCAGTTCGAATACATATACTGTCATCTACAAAAGCGGGATGACTTTTTCGTTCTCTGGTCGTTTTTGTATGAAAGGCGTAACGCATTTCAAAATAAAACTCGTGGTATGAATACGTATTCTGCAAACGCGGCATAGAATTTTCATCTCGTGCCGGAATGAAGGCCGTACCGGCATAAGAACACTCGTGTAAGCACACAGTAATGTATATACTTTTCAGTAGTTTTCATTTCAATTGTCTCACTCTGAAGCTTATCACGTAACTCTGTCACACTTTATAGGAATACATTCACAGACTCAAACGTAGAACCATTTTCAGCGTAGCCTAATAAACAACACCACATGAAAGTACCGCTCAATAGCTTCCATTTGAATGGTCACACTGTGGGATTTCATCCACACACTCGAAAGTTGGAACCACCTTGTACAGCATTATAACAGTACCACAGGAGAGTACTGCTTGCTTAGTAGCTTATATTTGAATGGTTACACTTTAGGTTTTATGCACAGACTCTCACGCGAGAGCCACATTGCGTGAACCGAGGTTTTACGTGGGGGTCAAAGGCTTAATAAGCATATTCGATCAAACCCTTTTAGACCTATAGTTTAAATTTACTTCTTTTGCAATAGATGGTTTTTACTCACGTGACCTTCAGTCCTGTGGGACTCAAATGACAAAGGCCATGGCGGCCATGTTGGTGCACATAACAAAAGAAGTTCATTAAAATTCTTTTGTAGGTGTACACCAACATGGCCGCCGTGACGTAACGTAACGTGAAAACCGCCTATACTGACAACAGCAGACAAATGAGTGTCGGGAGATTGTTGGCAACATTTGTTTTCAATCGATTTCTGTAGGCCGAGTATTTTCGTCTTGAAATTGATAACCTCGGTAAAAAAAAACTGACAAAAAATATCTACATAATTTACACTATTCAGTTTTTAGCTAAATGAAAACCGTTTTCCAAGTTCTGAGATTTCCGTGAAAATTACGAATAAAAAGTGGAAGAAATAAACGCCTTCCTCTAATTTTTTATTTCATTAGATTTTTTTTTTCGTTTTCTTCAAGACCTGGGAGCTTGGAATAGCTTTAATACTTCAGAATAAGTGTCGGATCCAGACAACAGGGGGAAAAGGGGAAGGCGGGTGAAGTGAAAATGTTAGAGACTCACAACAAGTTTTCGGCCCAAGATTATTTCAAGATAAGGGGGCTTCAGCCTACCCCCTCCCCCCCCCCCCCCCCCCCCCGCCTCTCGCCCCCGCCCCCCGGCCTACCCGGTCCCTTCCTCTAAATCTACCATTGAGAATGAACGCGATTGTGTATGAAACAAGTCGTTATTACTTGTTCACTCACGACGGCTTGCATGTTTCTTATTTTATCCGGCCCAATGCACCAGATAACTGTCCTTGTCGGTGGCTGAGGAATTACTAAAGAGCTGTTACTCTTTCTATAACAACCTCTTTTTCTTTTTCCTCGATTTCAAATGATTTGCTTGCTCCAGGTTTTAATACCATGAGCCTCATTGAAGGAGGAAGCGAGTTTCGCCGGAAATCTCGGCCTCGGAGTTTCGCAACCATCCCCTCGAGACCATTCGATGAGCTCACTTGAGAATTTCGTCGCATTTCAGCGCTTGAAATTGAATATTTCCTTCGCGAGCTTGTTATTTTTGGAATGTTTGAGGTTTTAACCCTTCGAAAAAGGGAAGTACAGTCTCTTTTAAACTGTCCCGTAAAAATAGCATACAAGAAAGGGTTCGCACAACTATTTAGCGGAAACACAAACACCGTGAAAATTTTCGCCTGCTTGAGACTCACAAACTCCCCACCAAACGCTGCTGCTAGGGAGAGGACAGATATAGGCGCCCAACAGGCGAAGTCTGTAAAGATGAGCAGTGCCATGCGTTGAGCAGTTTTAGAGTCATTGGTGTTCCACGCATTTGAACCCCGAATAGCGGTATAAATTTTCACATAACATGTCAGTATTACTATGAATGCTGATCCGTTAATTATCATCACCGACGTCACGTAAGCCAATGATTTTGTGTCCCCAGTCTCAAACGGCAGACAAACGCTGAACTTGGTGTAGTCACTGACCTCAAACAACGGTAATGTTGCAGTAATCAGGGCAAAACACCAGCCGACGAACATTACAATAGCAGTCTTCTTCAGACTCATTTTTTTAGTTATATCCAGCGCGTGCGTTATCGCAATGTACCGCTCCACAGTTATGACAGTCAAAGTATACACTGATGTTTCGCTGGATAACACAGCAAGGAAGCCCGCCGTCTTGCAGCTGCTACTTAACTGCCACTCAACACCGAAGCTTCGAAAGTCTCCTCGCGTCGCAGTATCCACGATGGCCAAAAATCCGAGGTATACTCCCATGCACAAATCCGCCACTGCTAAATTACAGATCAGAAACCTGGACACGTCGATTCGAGAACTGCGCGTGATGATGATGAAGATGACTGTGGCGTTACCAAGCAAAGCAAGCAAGAATACGATCCAGACTCCCACGCGAAGAAATGACGAATCCATGAGATCATCACATGGGAAGAAAGGGTCTGCGGGTTCGGGTGTGCATTTTACTTGACGGTTTTCCTCTTCTTCAATTCGGATTGTATTAGGTGTTTGGCCTGAAGAGATTGTATCTGTCCCTTTGTCGAAATCCGAGCTTCCTTCAAAACTATCACTAAGGATTGGATCCAATTCTCCAGAACCTAATCCCGACATGTCATCGATTGTGGATTCCGTTAAGTTTGCGTCCTCGTGACTGTTTCTGAGATAATTGAACTGCTCGTTATCCCAAGTCCAAGCATCGTGAGTCTCGCTGACCACCTTCACTTCTTGGCGTGACTTTTCTTTCTGTTTCGACTCTTTGCGAAATTCACAGCAATGGTACGGATAGTGTGCCTCAACCAGGCGAATCTTTGGCAGGGCTTTCGCCTTTATTTCCTTGAGTTCCCTGTTGTCTCGAACATTGAGAGTCTCCAGGGTTTTCAGGCCTTTTTCTGGAAGCACGGGAAACGAGTTGTAGCTCAGATCTCTGTGGACGAACACATGACTCGTTAGAGCGGTGTTCAATTGAGAGTCCAAAGTAATTTCGCATTTGCTTTGATTTTGCATTGCCATGCTTTGTGATTGGCTAAAAAATCTCGCGCCACTTTCTCGACCAATCAGAAGTAAAACCAAAACTAATCGTGACTTGCTCGCACGCGTTTTCCCGCGCTTGGCGCCAACTATATGTATTTGCTCCGAGTTCTGATTGGTTCATTGGACTGTCTGTATCTGTTGTGTTTGGCTAGAGTGATTAGTTTGGTTTTGGTTTTATGACACTCAATCAAAAACTGCTCTAACAAAACTAAGTCCCACCTCGTGCCCAGGATCTCTCTTCTTCCCGTCCCCTGGAGCGAGAGAGAGAGAGAGAGAGAGAGAGAGAGAGAGAGAGAGAGAGAGGGAGAGAGAGAGAGAGAGAGGGAGAGAGAGAGAGAGAGCTAAGTCATTGATAGCTTGTTCCAAAGGGGGGGGGGGGGGGATGAGTGTGAAGATAAGTGGGGAAGATAAGCGGGAAGAGAAAGTGGGCTCGCCGGCCTCTCCCATTGATCCGCCACTGCAATGTGTAGTTGTTTCTTAAGACGAAACGCGCTTCCCTGAGAAAAAAATGTGCTCAATTCGCCACTCCAGAAACTGTGCTCAGTATTCCCACATTTTTTGGAGTGGCGAATTGGTTCGTTGGAACTGACATAAGGACCTACGGTGGATCGAATTCTGGGTGGGTACATATACAAGCAAATGATTGACCAGTCTTACTGTAGTTTTGTCAAATCTGATAAAGACTGAATTATATTTCATTTAATGATATAATTATCTACTCACAGAAATTTGATCATTTTGAACGGTGCAAATGCATCAGCTGCAATGAATTTGATTTTATTTTTTGCAAGATTCCTGTAAAGGTAAGAAAACAACTTAAATTAAAAGTAAAACAATCAGTAGTGAAACATGAGTAGCCGGCAAGCGTCTGCCGTCTGGTGGAGTAGGTTCTCCCATCAATTTAGGATAGCTGTGTGCCGAGTTCATAAACCCTGACGCTATTTAAGGGTAGAAAATCAAAAATTGACACCCTATTTAAGGGGAAAACGATAACTCAGAATTGTGCGAGCAGGTCGTTTTTTTCTTTTCTGTAAATGGAAAGTTTAGTATCAGGCATAGAATACTAGACTCAGCCTAGTTTCATTAAAACGCCACCACAACCATATCTTTTCCGTTTAGCTGGGTCTTAGGTACTGTAATTTAGCTAACACAATTAAAAGAAACCCTAACCAAGGATCACAATACCAAAAAGCATACCCTATTTAGGGACTGAGCACCCAAAAAACCATACCCTGTCCCGCGGCACATACCTATATAGCTTACATATGGGAGCACCCCCCCCCCCCCCCCTTTCCCCCACCCTACGGGTGGAAGAGTATCTTGCCGAAGTTTATGGCCGCCTTATTTCCTTGTTAAGCCAAATAGTTCAAAGCTTAATGACAACCCTGAACTCCTTCGACTGTTTGCATCAGGTTATGCAAGCGCAAAGCAGTGATTTTCTATCCGGGAAATGTGAAGTGACGTACAAAGGGTTGAAATGTATCGGTTTTAATTACAACTAAATTAATCTACTGAGTGAGTAAAAAATACTCACAGCGTTTCAAGCTTGGTTACTCCTTCAAATGTTCCACTTTCAAGCCTTTGTATCTTATTCCCTTTCAAAGTTCTAAAGAAACATGTGCAGAAGATCAGGACATAACAAAAGTTCTGAGTTTGCTGAAGACAGCATAAATTATGACCGTCGAGTAAAATCCCTTATGCAGTACTCTCTTGAGCTGCTATATCTTTCTTGTCCTTCTTTTATTCGTTCGTTCATTCATTTGGCAATGACATATCTGATATATCTTTCGTGTCCTTCTTTTATTCGTTCTTTCATCCATTTGGCAATGACATATAACAAGGGCCCTATATTTGATGCGTTGAAGAAGTGCACGACATTGATAAAGTTAAGGTAATACTTACAAGTCTTTAAGATTTTCCAGTCTTTTCAAAGAGCTCCCGATTGACTTGATTTCGTTATGCTCTATTTTTCTGTAAAAATAAAACGTCGTTTTGACTTAGTAATTTAAATTGACAATGTAATAAGATTTTATAGGAAGAATAAAGTGCTACCTTTCCTATTTTCTCTACGACCATCGAAAAGATCAGAAAAGGTGACAAGAGCTATCGAGAAAGAGCCTACTTCAGCTGGCAGACGGCAAAAAAGACAGCCACCAATAGTGTGAGTCGAAGAGCTGTTGAGGCCTTTTATTTCTACATGACAAGATGCCTGAAGTTATTATACTGTACTCTCACATAATTGCTACACAATCTCAATACCAGGAATAAGGAGACTAGATGCTCGATTACTATTTATTATTATTTATTATTACAGTTAAGATATGTTGAAAGTGCACTGAGAATTTCCCATGGATACTTACAACACTGAAAGCGAGGTACATCCGGACAGGTCTGGTATGCGAACAATTTTGTTGAAGTCCAACGTCCTGTAAAGAACGGGATAAGTGCCTGTTAGATAATTTCTCATTTATTATTTAAACCAAACAAATATGTTAGTGGCGATACCATGTATAGATTGTTTTTTCTTTCAAAATAAGAATAAATAATGATTGTACGCTCGAAACGGCAACGTTTAGGCTGGTTCACATGAGAGACGCAAAACAAAACGTAAGCGTAAACAAACACACGTGTGAGCTACCATAACGCAAAGGCAATAAATTTTCCAATTCCTTGCGCATGTGTTTGTATTTCACACGTGTGAACGGGAACAACGAAAACGCAAATACAAACGCGAAAAAAAATCTCCTTCCATGCCTCCACGGTTGACCGATTGAAACCAAGCGTCGTCCGCCATCAGGGGATCTTCGCCATCTTCGTCTGCCATCTTGGGGTGCTCAAATGCGCGTGCGTATGTTGCAATACTTGTGTTTGCGTTTACGTCGTTGTATGAGCCAGCTTTCATTGTCAGAGTTAAATCGGTGTTATTTTTGTTAAAGTATCTATGCGCATATTGACAAATTTCAACGATATTGATCGTGAATGGTTTGAATACGACAACTTACAAGTCTATCAATTTTTTTTGCTTTTGACACAGATCCTCTGGCAGCTCTCTGATCTCGTTGAAAGTCAACGTCCTGCAGACAAGAAAAGTCCAAACTAGATAAGAATGGGATATCCTTTTATAATTATGAAACTCTTCATGTTCACTGAGCCAAACTTTGAGCCATTTTACATGCTTGTAAATTGAGAGTCTGTAAAAATTTCGTTTTGTAAAATATTGGAAAACAAATGGTACCACGCAAAAGTAATGCCAAAGAGGTTTCATTTGAATGGCCACATCACAGGATTTCATCTACAGACTCAAAAGTTAGAACAAGTGGTACCATGCAAAAATACTGCTGAAGAGGTTTCATTTGAATGGTCAAAAGTTAGAACTACACTACATATCTCCATAATTGACACCGGGAGTGAAAGGCGGGTTAAAATAAAAGCTACTGAGCAGTAAACTTGGATTTTTTTTATCGTTCTTCTAAAACTTTCACTTCACTTTCCGCACATTTACCACGATGTAGTACATTCATGTAACACTCTGTGACTTGCAAGGTTCATATAACTTGCATGATGTGTCTTAGAGCGTGATTACAAATACAACATCGAGTTTTATCTGCCATATCCTTTTAAGAACTTTTAATACCTGAAGAAGGACAGTAAAACTGTCCGAAACGTCATGTATTTAGCATTTGTAACCTCAGAAAAGTCCCGTGAAGAGGAAAACATTTTAAGTTGGATTTTTTCCTCTTTTGAATTTAAACAGTCTCCACAGTGAAAGCGTTTTTAAAACTTTTAACAAAATCATACTCAGATCCTTCGCTTCCAAAGACCAACGGTCGACAAACAAAAGCCGCTTGTTTCTTGACTTCTGGCAACATTCTTCGCTTTCAAATTAGGGGCGGGGTGGGCGCCATTTTGAAAAGGGAGAGCGGAGAAGGGGTTGGACTGCTGGTAAAGTGGAAGGAAGGTCCTGGGTACGCTGAATAACTTAAGCCCTCACGTACAAAGTTTGAAGAGCGGTTGTCCCCGTCAAGTTAGGAAATTTGTTTAACTTCACGCTGACCAGCCTCCTGTCAGATATAAATGAGAGTAAAAACAAGGAGATAAGCATATTTTCCATGGGCTATCATTGACAAAAAATGTCGAAAAGGGAACTTTCTCAACAATTTAAGGCTTAAAGAGACAGTCTTCCGGCTGAAATATCCAGCCGCAGCTCTTTACAACCTCGGCTCTAATTTCATTGGACCTGGGCATCATGCAGCCCTATTGTTTTCAGGGCTAGGGTCCATAGTTGTGTTGTTTGTTCTATTGTTTTCTCAGCAAATCAGAGAAGACCTTGTAAGAGCTGCGTACTACCGCGAAATATCGGGTTTTCATCATAATGGTATGAGCTTGCTTTAACCTTAACCTCAAGGAGAAGTGATGAACGAAAAGAAATATGAATTAAAGAGACAAAAATAAGGACTATAAACTTAAAATTCCAGCAGAATGGCAATTTTGATTTCTGACCACCTGATACGGAATCAAATTTGATAAACTATAATCCACTTCCATCCTAGACTGTTCACAGCCTCTCTATTTTCTCAGAGTCCGTCGCGTACGAGAACGACGGTGCACTAGCGCGGAGCGCGAGGGGGTGGGGGTGGGGCGAAGCTATTTCTCTCCTTCCCCGCCCCCCACCCCGTCGCGCTCCGCGCTCGCGCTCACTTCCAGTCCGCTCGCTTCGCTCGCCGGCAGTTCTCGTTTTCTCGACGGACTCTCGACGGACTCAGAAAATAGAGAGGCTGTTGTAATCCTGCACTTTTTCACCAAACAGTTAACCAGTGCTTTTGTTCTATAGATAAGAATCGTTTAATCCAATTTTGTTGTATATTTGGTGGCATTTGGCGATATAACATGGAAATTAAGTCACCCTGTCCCTAAAAAGCCAAAAGCAAATCTGTACTTACAGTCTTTCTAATGATGGTAAGGAAGCAAATGCGTTATGACCAACTGAGTTCAACCTTTCCCAGGTAAAACCTCTGCAAAAATAACAAGTAAGTTCAGTGATGTGTATACATTTCTTAATACATTTATTGTTCCAAAAAGGAGGGTTTATTAGAGCAGTTTATTGCAGCCTTTTATAACTAAGTCATGAAATGTGTCTCTAACTTTTAGGTCTCTGCATAAAATCCTACAGTGTGACCATTCAAATGAAAGCTACTGAACAGTACTTCGCCGTGGTGCTGTTTATTATGCTGTACAAGGTGGTTCTAACTTTTGAGTCTGTGGATGATCCTACAGAGTGACCATTCAAATAAAAGCTATTGAGCAGTACCTTGCTGTGGTGCTGTTTATTATGCTGTACAAGGTGGTTCTAAGATTTGAGTCTTTGGATGAAATCCTAAAGTGTGACCATTCAAATGAAAGCTACTGACAATACTATCTTGTGGTATTGTTTATTATGCTGTACGAGGTGGTTCTAACTATCGAGTCTGTGGATGATCAAACAGTGTGACCATTCATATGAAAGCTATTGAGCAGTACTATGCTGTGGTTCTGTTTATTATGCTGTATAAGGTGGTTCTAACTTGTGAGTCTGTGCATGAAATCCTAAAGTGTGACCAATCAAATGAAAGCTATTGAGCAGTACTTTGCTGTGGTACTGTTTATTATGCTGTACAAGGTTATTCTAACCGTTGAGTCTGCGGATAAATCTACAGTGTGACTATTCAAATGAACGCTATTGAGCAGTACTTTGCTGTGGTGCTGTTTATTATGCTGTACAAGGTGGTTCTAACTTTTGGGTCTGTAGATGATCCCACAGTGTAACCATTTAAATGTAAGCTATTGAGCAGTACTTTGCTGTGGTACAGTTTGTTTTCGGTGATTTACCAAAAATGGACTTTGGACTTTTTCTTTATTTTTTTAACCGCGTTCGGAAGTGAAAGAGTTCACGACCTCTGTTCGAATTACAGTACTTACAAACTGTACAGCTTATCCAGTCCTTTAAACGCATAATCTGGAATTTCGGTGATGGGATTAGAATCGAGTTCCCTAGAGAAAATAATAAATAGAAAAAAGCAACAAGGCAAAGTGTTAGTAGATCACGCAAACGTTGAAACCAAATATTCGAAAATAAAAGCGACTTTTACTTTTTATCTGGGTTTCCAATTGGTATTTGCTAATTCTAATTAGCGCAAACACTATGAAGTAATTCGCATGTAGGCACGTGCAAAAATGCCTGAATGTTGCCTAGCAACAGAACGTCTACAAACTCTAGATTTTGTCGCGAGTTTCAGACAGATTTATCGCGATTAGCTATGTACTTACAAGTGTTGTAGATTCTTCACATGTTTTAAGGACTCAGGTACTCTGCTAAGGTTATTGTATCTTAAATTTCTAAAATAAAGAAGATAAACGCAATTATTAAAGACACATTTTAGGGGCTGCTACACAACGCAGAAGAAAATCATGTTTTGTTTGCTATAATTTTCAGTTTTTATGATCGCTCTACCCACAGTTCAAGGCTGGTCACGAGACCTTACTAACTTCAAAGACGATAACAGAAATGCCGCAATCTGAATTTATTAAGCAAACACATTTTCCAAAGGCCTAACCCAATGGATCAACGTGATAACAATTCTATGCTCCTTTTCGTATTTGTAAAAATGTTCACCTATCCAACCATAATGACCATTGAAATTAATATACTCTTTTATTTACAATTAATTCCAGTAGTCATTATGAGAATCCCAGGGGGCAAAAACAATATGGCTGCGTACTGGTTAAAAGGTCTATTAATATCGAAGTACTTACAATTGTTCCAAAGACTCAAGACCATGAAAACCCTTGGGATCGATTTCTTCCACACCATTGTGAAACAGAAGTCTGTTAAAGCAAATTATATGCCAAGATTATGTCGAGTACGAGTTCAACTAATAGGCCTTACTCCATTCATACACTATGATACTGTGTATGTTATACAAGAAAATTCTAGCGTATCTGTCTGTGGATGTAATCCTAAAGTGTGATTATTCAAATGAAAGCTATTAAGCAGTACTTTCCCGTGGTACTGTGTATGCTGTACAAGGAAGTCCTAGCTTATCTGTATGTGAATGAAATCCTAAAGTGTGACCACTCCGCCGGATCAGTGTGACGATTCATATCAAAGCTATTAAGCAGTACCTTTGTGTAGTACCGTACGTTTTATACATTTTCAAAGTGGAAATTAAAGAAAGAAAAAGGTAAAATAAAAAAGAAGTTTGAAGTACGTACAGTGTTGACAACTTGGAGAGCGCCTGGAATGAATTGTTTTTAATGATGCGAATCTTGTTTTGATCAAGACTCCTAGAAAGGGAACCATAACAGCAAATGGTTGAATTCAACGAGAGAGCACATTTGCACATTTACTTATTGAAAATGACTATATAAACTATAGGTTTTGACGACGATAATCACATTAAGAAAGCTGATAACAACAACAGCAACAACATGAACACATAAGTCAGAGTTTCCATAGATAGCGATCAGTTAAAACAAATACAGTCTCAATCAAAAGTGTTGGGACACTTCACCTTTTCTCCATAAATTGTCTTCATGTTGTTGTCACCTCCCCCTCCCCACCCCATATGCAACCAAGCCAACCTCCTCCCCAGGACCTACTCCGCTTTCGGAGCCACGGAGCGGGCATAGTGGTGCGAATCGGGTGGGCATAGAAACCCTTGGACAAGGCGGTCAAAATACCCATAATACTCGTAGATCGTGATGAATTGTCTTCCTTTCGTTTGAACAACTGTTTCTCTCAGATTGCCAGAAAACTAACACGGCTGCCAATCGAAGGAAATGACCACCGAAAACGCCATTTCATCGTGTGTCACGTGACAAAATACTCAACGATTCTTGGAGTATTTTGGCAGCCTTCCCCAGGGGTTTCTACGCCCGCCCGGCCATTGTGAAAGCGGAGGTCCTGGAGACCAGGTTACAACCAAGCTGTCATTATATTTGGCAACCTCGTTCCCAGGGTCTCTCTGGAAAGAGAGGGGGCGGGAAGAAGAGAGACCCTAGGAACGAGGTTGTATATTTGGGAGGAGAGGCCCCAGGAAATAGAACGATTGTTTCTAGCTTGGAAAGACTTTGTCGTTGCGTGGTAAGTGACCGGCCGCATTGTAGGTCGAAATTTTACTTTGCAGACTTCGTCAGACTTTGTTAGCTGATTGCCAGGTGTCAAGCAAACTTAATTGAGGAACTTTTAAGAGTTAAGGCAAAAAAAACCGTATTCAGTTACAACAGAAACAAAAACAAGCTTATGAATAGAAATAAATACATACAAATACGTCAGGTCTTTAAGCTTCTCTAAGGCATCCTTCGGGACTTCTGTGAGGTTGTTGTCGTCAAGCCACCTAAAACAAAAAAAAATAAAATAAAATTGACATCTCTGTTTTTTCTTCAATGAAAAAAAAAATCCAACAAGCAGTCAGCAAAGCTTCTCAAAACGACCACCAAATGCGCCACTTAGCTATCAATCTGTATTTAAAGGGAGGAACACTGTCCCGCCGAAATAGCAAAATTTCGCTTGGCTTATTTCCACGTTATATCGCCAAATGCCACCAAATATACAACTTAGTTGAATGGATAAAAAGATTTTATAGAGCAAAACAAAAGCAGTTGTTTGTCCCTATAAACTTACAGGTGCTTAATTGCGGGGACTTTTCGGAAAACATCGGCAGGAATGCTATGCATTTTGTTCCCTGTAAGATATCTGAAAAGAAGATAAGGAATCAATGAGCAATGCCATGTAAGAGAATGAATTTAAACACAAGAAATATCAAGCAACACGTGTCTAAATATAGATACTCACAACTCATTCAAGGATTTCATAGATATTGGAAACTCTGGGCACGTGCTAAAGTTGTTCACCTTCAGAGATCTATAAGGTAACAATAACAATACATTTATACATCATTTCAGAGAATTTTATCACGGTGGGGGGGGGGGGGGGGGGGGGGGGGGGGGGTGGTGGTACTCCTCGGAATTTTTGGTGGGGATGTGCTGCCTGGTTCTTCTAATCCTGAACCTATTTCAGATCAAACTACGCCATTTTTCATAGCCGTTTTCAGACCTGGCTACGTTTATACGCTTTCGTGATTCCCTTCAGGTAAAAACCCTGACCCAATTTCAGACGAAAATGGTCAAACTCGATACCCGTTTTCAGATGGCTCAAAAACCATACCTTTTGGGGTGACACATACTTACTACCCTCCTACTAGACTACCCTCCGGATTTTATGTCGTCCTTCATGAATGCAATCATATCACTATTTAAACTCACTACCAATCTAGCTGATGCCTTACAGTGATTTTGGAACGAGCAAAGTAAACTCCCGTAAGTAGATACCACAGGCTTATCATCCTCTGTTTGACCACAGACTTACCATCCTCTGTTTGTGTGACGGACTGCACTTTTAAACGGCTTTAATGGCTTTAAAATAGCCTCATAATTAAATGGGTTTTGTTTGTTTGGTCTTAAAATTGAAGTACACTTACAATATCTCTAGCTTTTTCAATCCTTTGAGGTTTGGCGGAAGACTATCGAGCTTGTTCTCATCCAAAAACCTAAAGAAAAACGAAAAAGGAACTTGCAGGTAAATAGACAAGCTAGTAGTACAGTGCTGTATTTGTACTCCATAAAAATAATTAATTTCCCGTGAGTACGTAATACGCCTGAAAATAACATGCAAGATTAAACTGGAAAGTAAACTGTGAAATCATGATTTAGGCTTAAAAATATGGTAGACGGGAAGTGAAGTTGAGAAAATATAAGTGCTTTTTTTTCGGCCATGGTAGACGGGAAGTAAAGTTGAGAAAATATAAGTGCTTTTTTTTGGCCGGGAAGAGGCTATAGTGACCTCTCAGCTGCGGTGTGTCTACCTTAACAGCTCGAATTTTTGAGGTGTTTTTTAATGCTGTAGGGAAGTGAAGTTGCGCTTTTAGAGTTTAATATTAGCTAAAATTGTGCATTTTGCTGCGGACTTTAACAGTGTTTTGCAGAAGAAGAAAAACGCGAAACGACTGCACGCTTTTCAAGTCTGCAACTGTGTTATAAACCGGCATATAATAATTCCCATGCAAACGCTATATTTGAGACATTTCTTATCCCCTCAACCCCCTGTAACGCGAGAATAAAGATTGGTAATGAAACCCGTGAGAAAATAAAAGTGCGTGAGTCTTTTGGAGTCTCTCTTAATCCTTTTCTTTTCTTTGAGAACAGGCCTATTGTCGCCTTAGAGTGACCTTTCTGCGGTGTGTCTATCTTAACAAACTCAAATTTTGAGGTGTTTTCAGGGGCTGATTACCTGGCGAATTGCAGCCCGGGTACAACATTTGAAACTGGGCGGCGGTCATTTTGTTTCATTGAAAACACAACCGCTGCGCATTCTTATGTTCACTTTTCAGACCGGGCTGAAAATTAGATCGCGTTTTAATACATGTTTCTTTCTTTTTTCCAGCCCGTAATCGCAAACGTCTTTTTAAGACGATTTGTTCAGGAAGCCGGGCTGAAGTCCACCCTAACTGGGCTGAAATTTCACCCGGGCTGAAATTTGCCATGTAATCGGCCCCTTGATGTTATAGAAAATGTAGACGCAATTCTGTGCATCTATTATCCATGAATAGAGTTACAAATTACATTTAAAACTAAGAACGGATTTTCATCATTTACCCAATTATAACAAGGGCGGCATCGTGATGGGTTGAAGGGTCAAATACAATTCCTAGTTAAGAAATCAAGCTAACTAATTTAAAATATAAGCAATGTAAATGTTAATGCAAAAGGGAAAAAGGATTACACGCGCTTGCAATAATTCACGCTACTGTTATAATGTAATCCTCTCACTCGGAGAGATAACGCCAGAACCGGAAAATGTGCTTCCAACTTTTAAGTGTGTGGATTAAATCCTAAACAATAAAAGCTGGAGCATCAGATGAAAAAAGTTCGAACTAGGTTAATTTTAGGTATAATCCCCGGTTAAGTCTGTGAATGAAATCCTAAACATTGATAATTGAAATAAAAGTTATTAAACAGTACTTTTCCTGTGGTGTAGGTTATTATGCTGTACAAGCTGGTTCTAACTTGAGTCTGTGGACAAAATCCTAAAGTCTGTATGACAATTCAAAATAGTTTTTTTATCGTGCCGGTTATGTTTCTAAATATTTTACCGGAAATTTGGGACACTTAATTTGGAAAAAGTGAATGTGTTTTGCTTTCCTGAAATGCAAGTCTGATTAGTTCCTCTTGTAGTTTGTTTTTAGAGCGGTGTTTCAATAGAAGCGGGCTATGACTTCTACTCAGATGGCCAGTGTAACATCTTTTGTCGCTTGAAGATCGTGGAGCATCACATGAAACATATTTTAACTACGTTAACCTTGGGTATAATCTCCCCGTTTGCGCACTTAATATTTTGACAACTGGAGCTTTGTGGAATGATACTCTGTGTCGTCTTCAAAATACGGTCGCGATGGTCTGTTTCAACTACTCTGTACTTTCCTGAACTCTACTGTACTCTATTGTATTGTATTGTACTGTACTATACTGCACTGCACTGCACTGTACTGTGCTGTGCTGTGCTGTGCTGTGCTGTGCTGTGCTGTGCTGTGCTGTACTGTACTATAGTTTACTGTATTGCATTTTCCTGTCCTGTACTGTACTGTCCTTTACTGTACTGTACTGTACTATAGTTTACCGTATTGCATTTTCCTGTCCTGTACTGTACTGTCCTGTACTGTACTGTACTGTCCTGTACTGTACTGTACTGTACTGTACTGTACTGTACTGTACTGTACTGTACTGTACTGTACTGTACTGTACTGTACTGTACTGTACTGTACTGCATTTTACGGTACTGTACTGCATTGTACTCTTTACTGTACTGTACTGTTATTCGACTCGACCAGCTCTTCTCTACTCTACTCTGCCCTTAGTAATTTGTTAGACAATAAACTTAATTTAATTAAATTCAGCACCTTTCTCATATATTTAGAGACAATCCTTTCAACCCTGGGAATTGTTGTATCAGGTTTTTTAAAGACAATCATTTTGACTGCTAAACAGACTTCATGCCATTAGTATTCTCTTCCGGTATAGCCATATTCTATTTTGGTGATCATTATAAAAAATCAACTTGGAGTCGCCTGTTTTAACAAGATTATTTATCACCGTGTGCAGTTGACATTAGAAGAGATCTGTATAGTGTGACTGATACAATACACAGATTCCTAAGACACAAAAAAAGATAGAAATGAATCCCTTGGTTTGCGAATTTACTTTGTTAAATAGTGCATGATCCTTGACGTGTTGGCTAAAAATCGGAAAACTGGATCATAAATGACCCGTAAATTAAGGTTTAATCTTGCGAAACAGTACTCGCCAAAGTACAACGATAGATTACTAAGTGAGAATTAGTTAAAGCTAACGGGGATAGAAATGGATTACAATTATGGCTTAAAAACTTATGAAAAAAGGCTAACGCTTGTGGTAGGCCTTGCGAGTTTGTTTTATCATTAAAAAATCTCAACTAAGCTTGAAACTTCTTATTCCACACAAAATTGATGGTCCTGGGATATTTTGACGATATAATGATATGAACAAGACCGGCGTTAAGACCAAAATGTATATCGCATATTCCTTTTGTTAGAAAACAGGATTTCGATTACTTTTATCTTCCCTTTTACCGACAGACAACTCATTAAATATCGGTCAAAAGATTTAGAGTAATCGTTTCAATTCCTTGATTTTATTTTGCCGACGACTGAACATGTTTCCTGTTCATTTATCGTCGCCCGGAAACACCCTTTCAAGAATACTTAGTGATTCCCCGATTTATTGTTCGTTTCGGCTTCCAAGATTGAGCCTTAATTGATGTCCGGCTTTTTCAACCATTTAGCATAGTATCGAAGTTAGTAACGGTGCATAAGTAGGCGTTATTTTTTGTACTCTGTTTTGTAGTTGCAGGACATTGGTCAAGTGCCAGGGTATCGAACTTTAAAACTAAATGCAAGGCTTAGAGTTATCGAACTTTACCCAGAAGGCCCCGGTGGCTCAAACCCGAACTCTCACTCATTTACTCTCTTCAGCAATGTGTAACAAAAGACACCCAATGTGTGCGTAAATTTGGTACTCAACACGCGATGTTCGGCCGTTCGAATTCCGCCTAAGTTTAAATAAACTGCCATTTAACAGCTTAGAAAGCTGTGGTTTTCCGAAGAGACGTATGATGTTTTTAAACACGACAGGCCTGCAAAGATCGACTTTTAGTTTACCTCAAATCAAGACTGTCAGAACATATATTATTTCTAAAATATGCCTCTAACACTCTCTCTTTGCGCCTTGTTCTTTAAACAAAAATGTTTAATGCATTAAAAACCAATTCCTATTTCTCAACATTTCGTTGTCTATTCCGTCTCAGACGAAACAAGCATGACGTCACAACAACCAATGTTTGTATATACCAAACCAGTGGAAATAGTTTTTCGCGAGCTCCGATTGGGTATTCAAGACGTTTAGACTGTGTATGAAATCTTACGACGACGACGCAAATGGAACGATTGCCAAGCGCAAGCGCAAGCACAGGCACAGGCTCAAGCACAGGCACAGGCACAGGCACAGGCACAGGCACAGGCACAGGCACAGGCACAAGCACAAGCACAAGCACATACACACAGGAACAAGCACAAGCACAAGCATAAACACAGGCACAGTTACAGGCACAAGCACAAGAACTCACAAGCGCAAGCGTAAGCACAAGCGCAAGCACAAGCACAAGCGCAAGCAAAGCACAAACACAAGCGCAAGCACAAGCACAAGCATAAGCACAGGCACAAGCACAAGCACTCACAAGCACAAGCATGAGCACAAGCGCAATCGCAAGCCGGCGCAAGCGCAAGCACAAGCACAAGCACAAGCATAAGCACAAGCATACGCACAAGGCCCTAATTCTTGCATCGCACCGGTTTACATGTAGGTTTCTTGTGCTTATGCTTGAGCTTATACGTACGCTTGCAATGTACGAGTGAATCAAGCTTTAAGGGATTTCCATTGCTAAGAGTATTTTGATGGGGCGCCTCAACAACATTTGGCCGTCACCTGTTTGCAAGTTATTTCAGTCGTATTCGGTGATATCTTTAACCACAGTACTCAGTCAACAACACAGACGTCAACAAAAAATATTAACCTGAATGTGTTTAGGATACCTTGTCGACTTCAATCTTTTGCCTGTTATTCTCTTTATCGCTCTGACTGTGCTGTGATTACTATTATTATTATTATTATTATCATTATTATTATTATTATTACTAGTAGTAATCATAGATTATAGTGCGTCTCCTTATCCCGTGGCACCTCGTCTTGACCTAGTACCACAGTTTCATGAATTAACTAATTTTAAAGGGTCATGTCGCGAGATATGTCACGCAGGCAAAAACGTCGGGCCGACATCAAACAAACTCACGCTATCGCCGTGGGATCGGGCAAAATCCTGCCGTGCTGTGTGCTCCGAAAGGTCTCAGATTTTTCCGAAATATAAATAGTATATTTGTCTTGATTTCATTTGGGTTATTTCTCCGATTCTGAAATCATACTCATCAGTACCTGTACTAATACCGGAACCGGTAACAAGATCTAACTAGCCTTATTACGAATGATTGTAAAAGTTGTGTCCCGTGTAATTCTTAATTCTTAGTTTGTATACTCTTAGTTTGTTTTTACATTTGAATTGATATTTTATAAGATTTTATGTTATAGAGTTTTATATAAAATCCTAGTTATTTATAATTTATTAATGTAATTTAGCTTGTTTAAATATTTAGATAGTTTAGATAGGTGTCCTTACTTAGTGGGTAACTGCTATATTTTATCTTGACACAGAAATAAAGTTTTTATTTATTTATTTACCGGACATGAGAAATTTCTGTGAAAGCCTGAAAAAGTGCTCCGACCCGTGATAAACTTCTTGGACACCGCGTTTCTGGAGCATGAAATCGACGATTAAGTCACGCAACATTCAACGTGAATTTCGCAGGGTTTTTCGGATAAAATTACAACTACCAGTTGCAAGTAAGACACAAGACTGTTGAATATAATTCCTTTATTAGCTAGACAAATTTTAGTCACAAAACTGCGAAATCTCTAGTCGCAAATGCGCCAGATACAGGCGCAATTTCGAGCACTGTAAAGTTAATCTGCGTTCGCCTGGCGCGGCCGGTCAGTGAATTATTGCTACAAGACATACAGCGAACTGCTACAATAAAACTGAAGCCGATACGACGATATTTGTTGGTTCTTTTCCTAACGCTCTGACGAAGAGCTATCGCGTGAAACGTCAGATTCTGACTCCATTAACACGAGGCATTCAATGTGATATAGTTTATTTAGGATGAGTTAGTCAGTCAGTCAGTCAGTTAGTCATCTGATGAATGTATCGTACAACATATTCTGTCTATTCTCCTGAACCTTTCAAATTACATTTCACATACATTATATTTCAAAAGTTCAGAAAATTGTGCCACATTCTATATTCCGTTACTATGTCTGAGGAGCAAACATTTTCATACGTCAACAATGCGTGTGGGCCGTAAGAAGCGAGATGAAATGTACATGTCATTATTATGAGTGTTGAGAAGGAAGAAAACGTTACAAATCCCTCTGAACTGCAAATCCAAGAAAGGATATGGGGATAACGGGAATAAAAGAAAATATCTTTGACCCCGGTGAGAATGGAACTCACGACCTTTGGATTAGGCCTCCAGCGCTCCATTGATCACTGGATTAAGACGGTGTGAACACTGCATAGAGCGTTCTTATTTTTAGTGAGAACGCTCTTCCTTCTCGCGCATAACGATTCAAATATTTGAAATCAAGAGTTTTCTTAAAGTCATCTAAAACAAGAATTCAAGAAAGTCCCGTGTAGTTATCCATTGTAGGTTGCGATAACAGTAAAAACATGTGTGTGCTTGAGTACTATTCCGTTGCACTGGCGGTTTTTCCAAATACAATGGTTATAAATCGCATTTTCAAAATCTAACCAAATATACACAAAAGCACCAACTAGAACTGGATTTATGCGATCAGTATTCATATTATTCACAACACATCTGTGTTTAAGTATTTTGGATAAAGTGGAGGCGCGGTGGTCTCGTGGTTGGCGCGTCAGACGTTCAACCGGAAGGTCGGTGGTTCGAGCCTGGTCTCTGCTGTGGTGTCGTTTCCTTAAACAAGAAACTTTGCCCTACGTTGTCTCTCTCTCCACCATGTGTATAAACGGGTATCGGCGACGTAATGCTAGGGGTAGCCTTGCGTTCAGGTTGCATGGACTAGCATCCCATCCAGGGAGTCACTTCATGCTACAGAAACCGAGTTAAGCTCCGGCAGTTGTGAGCCATTAGGCTTGTGAAAACCTACCTATTTTGGATGAATTTTGGATTCCTAAATAAACGCTTACTTTAACTGCCGGAGATCGAGGGCTTGGAGCCGAGTACATTTTTATTAAAAGGATATGCACATCATTTATATCAATGGAAGGGAAAATAAAAAACAATTTGACCTTTAACTCAACACACAAATTGTACATTCCACATCGGACGTTATGGATATATTTAAATCTATGGATGTTTCGAGAAAACAGGAAAAAACTAATTATTTAGATACTTTTACCCGCCATGTTTACCCTTTCCACCCCAAGCTCAAACCCTGCGGTTCACCATTGTTTCTTCAAAGGAATTATGTCGTAGGAATTTTTACGATTTGAGATCAAACCTTTGCTGTTATGTACCCTTTCTCATTCACGAAATGCTCAATGCGCGAAACGCGAAAGATTCAGTTTTTTGTTCCTTTTACTGAGAAAGATTAGAAATAAAATCCTTAGTTGGTAAAACAAGTCAGGCTGGTTTGCGGGCTAAAATCTGCAACGCCACTTGAAAGAAATTAAATTATATATAAAAAAAACGATTTCGGGCACGAAATGTCTTCGACAGCTTTGCGAAACACAAGCCTGGTGGCCTAAAGTTTTAATCCATTTCCATCATGGCCATACAAAAAAGTTATTTATAGTTTCTTTGCACTGGTAGAGTAAACAAAACTGGAAAATTATTTAGGGGTTCCATTTCTTTGGCTTTGTAAAGTAATATTTAAAATAGGTTATAACAGTTCCTTTAAATGTTAGCATTTACTAGAACAAGACTTTTGATTACTTTCTTTGCCACTTTCGCTTTGGTCAGACCACACAATTTTTTTTAACCGCTGCATCCAAGCCACTCTACCCCATACCAATTTTAAAAAATACGGATGGCAACTTTTAATATTGATATTTTTAGTTTTGGAGTGACTGAGATATTAGGGTGCAGATTGAAATGTTCATCTTCAATCCAGAAGTGCCTTTTTCTTATAAGCGGCTTAACTCTTGCACTTTCAAAACTTCCAAGAGGGGCAAAATCAAAATTCAAGACAATTTTCGAATTTGGATTTGTGAAACACTGAAAAACGCACACTGCCACGGGAAAGTAATATTAAAGAGCCTT
The DNA here is from genome assembly GCA_024195265.1 of Dendrophyllia cribrosa. Taxonomy (NCBI): domain Eukaryota; kingdom Metazoa; phylum Cnidaria; class Anthozoa; order Scleractinia; family Dendrophylliidae; genus Dendrophyllia; species Dendrophyllia cribrosa. The sequence goes on along the minus strand of JAJLRJ010000009.1, from coordinate 10,972,189 downwards.
CATTTGAATGGTCACATCGCGGGGTTTATTCACAGACTTAAAATTTCAAACATTTCATGACTCACTCCTTTTGACTCTTGTAGTGAATTAATGGGTTAAGAACTCACTCTTCTAATAAAGGACCCCTTTAAGCCTCTATAATATAATTATACTTACTAAAAAAGCTCATGAAAAGCATGCGATGTTTGGTTTATCAGCCTGAAATATTGCTGAGAGCATGCAAATGTTCACGACGGACTTGACGTGAAAAAAAAAATGTTTAAACTGGGTTCGACGCGAAAACAAACATAATCAGCTTTTACTGCCAACTTCTAATGACGTTGAAAATTTCAACAGAAATTCCTACTATATATTTTTGCAAACTGTGCATGCTGTCGACAACGCTATGGGAAGGCATTGTTCATTGGCGTTCATTTGAATTGTCACACCTTAGAGGGAATTTTGTCCACAGACTCAATGAAAGTTAGGACTTGATTCAGTCCCATCACAAAGTTGACCCTGACAGGCAAAGGGCGTAAAGAAGCTTTGTCACCCGCTTTGTCATGGAGATTTTGGCAAATTTAAACTAAGTGCCTACACGAAATGCTTTTAGAACACAAGAGGAAATTATCAAGTGAATTTTCGAAGATGGAATGAACCATAGTCTGAGTTTTAGCGAGTTTTCCGAGACACAGAGTGATAAACTTAAAAAAATTGGCCCGATTTTTACGTTGCCAGACGTTTCCATCCTTGCCATCTGCAGCTCGAAGACACCTATTGTCACTCTTAGAGCACCAGTGAGTTATTGTAAACAAAACTGGACTGTTATTTTCGGGTTTCCACTGATATAAATATGTCTTTTGGGCTTTTCAAAAAAACACTAAAGTTGGTGACAAAGGGGGGTACTCCCTATAATGGAGTACAAGGGGATGCTCCGCTCGAAAGGGGTACCTTCTTAGGCTGGAGGTGTATAAAAGGGTAGGGATTTCACAAGTTGAAGTATAGAAAAGGGTAGGGAAAACTGACATTTAGGTACATAAAAAGGGCCTTTAAAAATATTTCAAACAGAGGCACGTAACGGCTAATTCGTTTATTAAATAATTTTAATGTTTATACTGAAAGTAAAAAGTGAGTAAACGTGGCCAAAAACGCTTCTTTTGTTTTTCCTTTGTCATTACATTTCAAGGGTAAAGTAAAGAGATGTAGTGTTTATTCTGTAGGTATATGAAAGGGGTGCCATTTTGTATGGAAAGTATGTGAATGGGTTACCTTTCTGTCAAAACCGGAATATAAAAGGGTAAGGGTTTGGACCTTGGGATGAAGCATCCCCATACAAAACTTTGTTAAGTACCCGCCAAGTGACATAGCCCCTTTAAAACTATACCCCCTTCATAGTGTGGATAGAAAAAGAGAAAAGAGCATGAGATTAATCTCGTGAAACGTCTTTCAGCAAATGTACATCCTCAATCTTCAAATAGGAACAGCAAATACGATCCATAGTTCCCTATTAAAAGTTGCATGACTGCGAACAACCAAAAGAAATAATCCATTGACTATAAATAGTTTTCTTTCATTTGCTGGTATTTTTCAACGCATTCTTCACTCAACACGTCGTTGATAATACGCAAAAAGCGGAAGCAATCCGTCAGTCAGTGACGTTGAATGACTGCCTTTATCGTTTGGGGGTCTTAATCGTGCATATGTTGAAAATGCGTCGAATTTTTTCAGCATTCTCAAACAGGCGTCTTTGGAAAAATATTTCAAAGCTTGCGCATGTCAAAATTCGTAAAAAAAAAACCTCTAGCAATTCAGAGCAAAATTAGGATGGCAAAGAAGATAAAATCGGGAACGGTTCCGCAGTTAACTTTAGTAAAAAGATTAACAAGCACGGGAAGGTTAAAACAGGCGGAAACCGCTACCCCACGAAACGATAAAGGGTTTTAGGCTGCGGTGGATGAAATAGCTAAAATTGGCCATGACTGACTGCGCTGAAAATTAAGACATAAAGTAAAAGTACCGCCGGGCTAAATCAGTGAACGAAATAAAGAACCGGCAACCGTTTGATTGTAGAAGGGAAAATAAATGTATATTAGATCACTTTAAATCATTTCCGCCTGACAGACATCTTGTTCGAAACAAAGTTAGTCGAGGGACTGGTTTTGAAACCTTGCAGACTTCAATGACGATAACTGACGAAGAAGTTACAATTTATGTTATAAGTACAGCGACCGACTGAATAACCTATTAAAGACATACAATTTATATTGGGTAGTTTCTGGAACAAAGTTGAAAATCTTTTCACGGTGGTTGTGCACGGTCAATTGAGGCCGAAAAATGCTTACAGCAACATCGAACACAGAAATGTCACATATATTTGTATACCATGTATACAAATGGAATACCTGGGATACCGAAATAAAACTGTTGTTGTAATGCACAGGTTTCATAATCATTTCGCTTTATAAACTATGTTCGATTCTAAGAGTTGGGAATTATTTCAGTAATTACTTTGAAAGTAACACAAAATAAGAGTACCGGGAGGATCTAGAAATATTGATCAAGTTTTACCTTAGTCAAGGTTCACGATAAAGTTATAGCATGATATAGTGGAGTGTGGTGTTGTGGAAATAGTTACTGTGCAATTTTTCCTTCAACACAAAAACTTATCACTGCTGAAAATACGTATTTTCTCGTTGACTACTTAGGATCAGCCAACGAATCGTTTCGGTGGAAAATCTGTTCGAAAGTCCGCTTTAGCCCTTTAACTCCCAAGAGTGCCAAATACCAAAATACAAGAAAAATCCCAAATTTCATTTTGTAAAATATTGAAAAACAAATGGTACCATGCAAAAATACTGCTGAAGAGGTTTCATTTGAATGGTCACACCATAGGATTTCGTCCACAGACTCAAAAGTTAGAACTACACAACATGTCTCCATTTATTGACTCTGGGAGTGAAAGCTTTAGTCATCTTAAAAATTCGTAAGAAATTCTTTAATAACATGTCGCCCTCAAACTGTCGCAACATCGGAAAGTTTTACGCCTATTGTTTTCGGAGGTACAAAACCTGCCGTGAGCTAGGTTTTAATAAAGGAGAGAGCAGCTAGGAGGATAAGAATACTTTGCCAAAAATTTCTGTCGCTGAAATACTGATTCAGCTAAAAGAACCAAACATATCAAGCTGCAATGGCTTTCACATAGTTTTCTTTAAAGGCGCTGACATGATATGGAAAAACAACACAACGCCCATTCCAAGCGTTTTCCTAACCATTCCTTGTTAGGTGCCCCTGACTCGACTACTCCATGCTGATAGAATCTTTACATCTCGGACCGTTAGGGGAATAGTAGTCAGTCACAATAGCAGGCTGTGAACAGGGCTCCCGGTTAGGAGGGGGGTAAATAGGGGTATGCAAATTCACCGATCCGAGCTATTTTTTGGCCCGATCCGTCGATCCGACGTTATTTTCGTTCAAATCTGGATCCTCGTTTTTCTTGTGCAGTATTTAGATTTTACTCGAAGTTTTCTGCCTTTGCTGGTGAAACTGAAAAAAGTAGTCAACAAAACACCAACATACCGTCCAAGGCCGACCAAAAAATTAATGATCAGGGGCCGTATTCACGAAAGCATCCTAAGTCCAAAGAGCCTCCTAAGATATAACTTAGGAGATAACTGGTATTCACGAAGACCTCCTATTTTAAGACATGTCTTATTTTTTCTTCTAAACTTAGGACCTCCTAAATTTTTAAGACATGTCTTAACTGGTATTCACGAAGACCTCCTAACTTAAGATATGTCTTAATTTTTCTCCTAAACTTAGGAGGTCAAAATTGACCTCCTAACTTATTAAAACATGTCTTGACGGAGGTTAAATTCGATTGTTAACGAGTTTTACGTCGATTTTCAGCGTGATTATTGTGTATCACAATAGTTACCGATTAGATGAACATTTTAAAGCATTATATTGCTAAGAAAAATTAAATATTTTCTAGTGGTGTCAAACAACACGGTTAGTTTTATATAGGCCTTCGTGTCATTAACGGGTTCCACATTTCTTTCTCTTTGCAGAGTTATATTTCCGTTTTTCGTGAAAATAAGCCTTTGTACAAGAAATATCGAAGTTAAGACCCTATTAAAATGATGATGGATTTGTTTGTTGCTTTCGCTACTGACCATGAACGAAGATATTATCACGGTTTTGCTATCTTAAATTCGAGATGAAATAAAGATTATTGTATAGTCATTGTGATTACAACAACATGCAATTTACACAATACAAAATATTTATTCATGTAATTTTCATAACTTATTATTCATAAGATCGCGCCATATAAACGATCTCTGATTGGTTTACTTTTACTAATCGATAACTGCCCGCGACCATTAAACTTAGGAGGCTGCTAAGTTACGCTTACCTTAGGATGGTCATAAGATATCGTTCGTGAATAGCACTTAGAACATATCTTAGGAAGCTCCTAAATTTTCTCTTAAGTTATATCTTAAGATATATCTTAGGTAGGATTTCGTGAATACGGCCCCAGATCCACAATCCGAACTTCTAGATAGACAAAGTCCGGAATCCGGGCCAAAATTTTCGGCTGATCCGCGATCCACGGTAATTTTCAAATCCGCTTAATTTATTGCTGAAATCCGCAATCCGTGCGCTTTTCAAGGCCAAATCCGCCGATCAGCGAACCTATTCACCACCTTGGTTAGGAAACAAGGCGAAAAGAAATGGCCGCACAACTACCCTTGACTCGCGATTGACTCGCAGCCTTTCTCTTCGCCCCATTCCCAACTAACAGCTTGTTCTCAGGCTACCCTGCTAGCAGAGTACCATTACACAAAACTGTTTGAGACATAGTAAGTTCGATTGTAGGGGGAAATGAAATATATATATATATATATATATATATATATATATATTATAAATATATAAACATAGAAACAATATAAATAGTTCCCTATTAAAGGTTGTCCATAACTGCATGAGTTATCGAGATTGAATGTATGTTTTTCACTAAGTAATAACGGATATAACATTCCGATGATCGAGTATTGTGCGAAAACAATGCCGAAAAAGTAATACGTTTTTGGAACATTCGCATATTCTTGTGACAAATCAGTGCACCCAGAAGGAATATCTTCATTTAATTTCAGTCTTATTCCTTTGCTGACCTTAAAGCTGAGAGCAGAGAGCAGAGCTGAGATTATCGTTGTAAGATTGGCATTCCTTTTTTAAACGTTATGTACCCTAGCCACGCTGGACAGATTTAATTCATTTTTTTTCTTCAAGGTGTTTTCTACCTGGCTTTTTACAGTGTCCCATCCTGCAATCGACCAAAACAGCATTTCATAAGGCGTTTAAGTCCAAAATTGTTATAATGAGAACTGGCGCTACGTTTGCCATTTTCTCTCCCCTGTCTTGTGCATGCCACGCCCATTACTCGCAGAATCGATCCTCCACTCATGTTATAAGCCGGGTTCTACTTAAAGGGGCTATGTCACCATTTTTAGCGTTACTTTAAAAAGCCAAAATACATCTTTATATCAGTGAAATTACAAAAATAAGAATCCAGTTTTCTTTAAAATTATTCTACTAGTGCTCTGAAAGTAAAAGTAAGTGTCTTGGGCTGCAGATGGCCAGGATGGAAATGGATTGCATCTTGAAAAAATTGGGCCAATTTTTTTCAAGTTTATCGCTTATGTCTTAGAAAATTCGCTAAAACTCCGATTATGGTTTATTTTCTCTGCTAAAATTCACTTGATATCTTCCTGTTAGTGTTCTTTAAGCATTTCGTGTACGACAAAGGTACTTTGTTTTAATTTGCGACGGTTTTGACCCGAAAACCTCAAAATCACCATGACATAGCTCCTTTAAAAGTCTGTAAATGAAACTCTAAAGTGAGGACAGCCAAAGAAAGATCTTCAGTATAACTTGTATTTGTTCCCGTTTGTTTCCTTATATTTTGCAAAAAATGAACTATGGCTGCTTTTTATCCCTCTTGTTTCAATCCAAGCCAGCCTCTTTTGTCACTGAACAGGTTTACATTGAAAAACGTCAATGGGGGGATAAATGAGATGTACACTATATTAAAATAAGTAATTGAATAATTATAAGTACCACTCAATAGCTTACACATTATTTAGGTACTTGTAGTGTAATCGGTCATCAAGAATAGAATTGAAAACAATTGAACAAATCATCCCAGGACCGAATGTGCTGTATCTGGAGTTTAACACTAGATTTATGTCAAGTTATGGCATGTGTGAAATTTGAATGTCGTTCGTTTTCCCTGGAAAGTTTATCACATTAGAGCTACACATTTCAAAACACCATTTATAAGCGTTTTACTTCAAACGTTGGAATGAATTACACGGCGTTGCAGCACCTCACACGGAAGAAATACTGTTTACTTGAAGACACCAAATGAAAATAATTTCTTGCTTTTTTATGGTACATGCAAGCAAAAGTAAATAAAAATAACAATTATTCATCCCATGATATATATAGATGGGTCAAAATCCATATGTTTATTTATTAATTTTTGACTTCGCACGCAAGGAAGTAAACACAATCGGGATGAATTGTTTTCTGTGTGTTCAATGTATCACAAGCGATTTACTTTCCCGAGCAACGCAAATTCAAGTTTCAGGACAAAAGTTATTAAATCATCTCCAACTGCGATAATAAATTTAGATTAAAAACATGCCGCGTTTGGCAGGTAGAGCGCACGTCTGGGCGAAAAATCCTCATGCCCCGGAGAGATAATTTTACGTATTAAATACTTGTTAAGCCGATTCAATCAAATACTAAATTTGCTATTTCTTGATGTTGAATTTTTATTGACTTGTTGGTTTCAATAATTTCTCTCAGTGTGCTATAAGGAAAGTTGTTAATCATACATTGAATCACGTTGTAAGGGAGTCAGAGTTGTCAGTTCTAGAACTTTCTTTACCAACCACTCCCTTAAAGTGCGAATATTTTCCTTAACTGCAAAAACACAGCAACCTCTTCCAGGTCAAAACCACTGTGTGTGAGCTTATCTTTCCTTCTTTTTCGTCATTCATTAAATGAGTTTAGAAGAATTAGATCTATTTTCACTCGTTCAATAACCTCTGTTGAAAGAGATGATCTAGTTTGTTGAAATGAAGTCATCAACTTTCGTTAAACCATTGGGTATTGTATAAAAGAAATGAATTGTATAGCATATCTAATATGATATGGTTTACGGAGACTAGAATACCGACTTCCGTTGATTGTTTGAGTTACAGCTGGTTCACAAATTAATTTTGTTCGGCTTGATTTGGAAAACCGGCATAAAAAAAAACATGAAGGTCCAAGGCATCAAATCTGCGAGGCTACAAACTACGACTGATAAAGATTGAGGTCGGAATATTTAACCTTCAGTTACTCTAGGTCTCTACCAGAGTGTGTTGGAGTTTTGTTAAATCTTCTAAATGCCTTAAAACCTTGTAAAGGCTTGTGATACGTAATTTAATAGGAAACGACCTTCTAATTCGTCGCATTAGATATTAACACAATCAGAAGAAGAAGTTTCCGGTATCAAGGCCTCCATGGTTGAAGGTTGCGTGCGAAGTCGTTTGATCAACCTGTTTTAGTATACACTACACGCTTTAAGACCGAGAGCCAGATTAAGGCTTAAAGCGTTTAGCAAAAATAAGATACGTTTGGTTCGGAGGCGATAAAGGAAATGACATCCCGCGACGATTAAACAGAAATCAATACGGAAAACACTTTACAATCGAGCTTAATGGCAAAACATTTTTAATCAGGAAATTTTTTTGGTAACGTTCTAAATCTGATATTTCAAATAATATTGAGTATTTTATTTTTAATTTGAAATAAGCCTCCACTTACACACTAACAAATTCAAGTACCTAGGAAATATCCCGGCTGAAATATTGCGGAAATAATGGGGCTAAAAATATAAGCTTTTCTGTAGCAAGCGTATCCTAACGACAAAGCGCAACTTTTTTTTTTTTTTTTCAAATTACAAAGCTTTCGTGCTTGTTAGGGCAGACTTTCTTTGTGTTTAGTTGCAATCAAAACAAAGACAAAATGGGGAGTTTGCGTTTCCGGATTGTTTACCACAAAAAGAGTTTAAAAACTTTTTATTGATAGTGCGCGATATCAAAATTCAGCAATTGCTCCGGAGATGTGGGAACTTTGCGGCGTATAACATGAAATAAAAACAAACATGACAAATTCTATAGGTGTCGCTTATTTTAGCATATCCGCGCAGTCAACCCCTTCCTTCCTGTACCCAAACCTTGAGTCACCACCATGTTAATTATACATGGTCTAATTTTTTAGTCTGTATGAAATCCTAAGGTGTGCCCATGCACATGAAAGCTCGTCAGCAGAACTTTTCTGTGGTGCTGTGTATAGTGCTGTACAAGGTGGTTCTAACTTTTGAGTCTGTGGTTGAAATTCTAAGGTGTGACCATTTGAATGAAATGCTACTGAGCAGTTCTTTCCTGTGGTGCTGTTTATAATGCTGTGCAAGGTGTTCGGCTAACTTTTGAGTCTGTGGGTCAGTGAAATCCTACAGTGCGACCATTCACATGAAAACTCGTGAGCAGTACTTTCCTGTGGTACATGTATTGCTTGTTATCAGCTTTACGAGACTTTATATAAGGCGGCTCTATTTTGTGTCTGTAGATAAAATCCCCGAGTGTGACCATTCAAAAGAAAGCCACCGAGCAATACTTTCATGTGATACTGTCTGTTTATCACTATTTTAAGAACTACAATGTAGGAATCCTTTTTTTTAAGCTGGGGGCCTTATGCTAACTTCCGCTTCTGTTTGTTGAGCATTCTCCCACAAAAATAAAATTAGATTTCTGAAAGTCGAAATGCGGGTAAAATCTTAAAAAGCTAAGTGATATGTGGTTTCAACTATTTCCTGAAGACGTGACAAGATAGATATCAACTGAGTCGTTTTTAAAGAGCTTATTCCATTTTGGGTCATAAAAAAGGGATGTCATACGGCAGTCACAATGTCTCCTTGCAAACGTGAGATAGCAATTATTAATCAATTTTCTACAAAAAGAGATAACAGGTTCTAGGCAACACTGTTTTTAAGGAACTTTTAACACATGCTTAAATCACACTACCCTGAACTGCAGCAAACCGCGCAAAGAAAACAATGTGTTTTCTAAGGAAATCGTTAAATTCATTAATCACGCTTTCTTTCAACGTTTCGGAAACAGTCTGCCCTCAATTTTCGTTAAAATAAGGTTAAGCTACGAAATTATACGCACACTACCGTAAACAAATTTGCTTGCAAAGGAAACAGCCATGCGATTCGAAAATTTAGAATGGCATTAATATTTCTACCATATAGGGGTTTGGAAAAAACTACAGTGAGTGGTTTTACGTTACTACAGACAACACAGCCTTAGACTGAATAAATAAATAAAAAAACTTAAAGAATGCATTGGTTGCATGAGGTATTAAATACAGGTGGCTAACCTAGCTGAACTTTATTTAATTTGGGTCTGACAGATTAACAAAGCCGAAAAATAGATAAGTACATTGATTTATAAACTCGGGCATGACATGTACCGTCGGCTATTTAGGGAGCCGGCGGTGTTTTTTCTGAGGCAATTCCTGTTTGTTTTTCTTCAAAGAAAATAGTCTAATAAAAAACAGTGTTCGAGACGCAAACAAATTTTAAGCTCTAAAAACAACAACCGGAGTCTAAAATTAAACAGTTAAACAAGGTGTCTTTGTGAAGGTCACAGATTAGTGATGGTAATCTCGCGAATAAGGAGCAAAAAGAACTCTTTGTGTCTTTTCTACAAAAAGTTTATAGTGACAGATGGAGGACTCATCAAGTTTTAGCCATTTATTTTAGCTCCATAAACTCCAGCTATTTCTCAGTTCGCTTGACCCCAAAGCTATCTCGTTTCACTCTAAACTCAGCAAGATATCCTGAAATTTATATCCTCACCACTGACGAAAGGAAATACTGGAAAATTTCGGCAACACACAAAAGATTGGAATACCTGACACGAAAATGGCATAAATGCTCCATGCAGTTTGAGAAGTGTTAATATAAACAAAGGAATAAAATCTAAATTGAGTGATTGTTTACAAAGATTGCGCTATTTTCTTGTACAAACGTGTTATCACGAAAGACATACGACTCGCTGTTATTTGCTTTGCCGTAGCTATAAAGTAATTTGAATGCAATGTTCACGTCAATGGCAATTACATAGATCCTCTAATAAAGCCGTAATATAACAGAAATAGAAAGGGGGTACTTACAGTTTAGCAAGGCGGGAAAAGTTAGCGAATTCCGACCCCGTAAGCTCGCTTATCATGTTGTCACTCAAATCCCTGAAATGGATAATATGCAGCAAGGATTAGCAAAATAAACAACTACTATTCCACAATATGACAAGCTCAAGTAAGCGAAGAGTAAATTTATTACATAGCAAGACAAATAAACTGATGACCTGCAGTCGTTTTAGCTCCTAAAAGTAATTCAGTGGCGTTCGCATTCCGAGAGATTTTAGACAAAACGCATGTCTAAGTTCACGGACACAGTAAAAATTCTTCTGCTTTTACTGTGAAAACTTTCGGCCCCCCACCAACAAAAAAATCCTCCAAAATTGTACTTTTCGACCTTTGCTATTCGACGAAGACGGTTCAAGAACAATTGTCGGGACTTTTGGATGGATGTTTGATGTTCAACTATACGAACTATTGACCATAAACAGAGTTTAACACCATTGGAGACGGAGGCCTTGTATCAACACAATTCACCACATGCATAGAAATGTGGTTTGCGCTGTTGAATAATTTTTCTTTCACGGAGTTTTGGATACAAACCCTATACAAACTCCATATTTTGCTGAGATGCCAAATGGCAGACTAACTGGCGTGTACCAAGTTTGAAAAGTAAACATAGCCCCACTCATTAAACCATGGTAAAAATTCAGCTAACGAGCTAACGTTTTCATAAGCTCTGCATGTTTGAACTATACCGGCTTTTGTCGCGAGCAAAGTGAATATTAAACAAGATATATCTGATTCCTAACCTCCATAAAACGTAATTAATTAAAAACACTGCAGCGTTGGAAGAAAAGCTGGAACAATCATAAGAGTTTGAAATCCTTATTATGTCAAGACGGCGTGTATATATGGATAAAAGCAGTAAATTCTGAAATATTAGTTTACTGAAGTTAAATTCATTTTTGTTTCAAACATCTAATGTTGAAAATCGACCGTAAAAGTTACTGCGGAGGTTGAGAAAAACACTTCATAACGATTAGATATCTGATAGACACCAAGCGATTTTGATAGATAACTGCGAGAGATCTTTTCTCTATATCAGCTGTCCAAATTCAGTCTGTACTGGTTAACCGGGCAACCGTGCGATTACAGTTGAAATCGCACGGATCAGTGTGTTAAGGAAAGGACCAGTCAAGAGTTATAACAAGATCTAAACTTTGCATTTTCGCTGAGGGTACAAAGACGATCGATAAATAAATCAGATTGTAAACGTGATCTAGGGAAGGAATCAAGCTATTTTTAACCTTCATTGACACCCTTGAAAGACACACACATATATAGCTTTTGAAACGAACTCATGAGAAATTGCCAATATGCACCGGGCGAGTTTTCATTGTCCAGTATCGGCAGTAACAAAACAACCCACTTAGAAAAGGAATCACAACTTACAATGCAGTAACGTCGCTCGGAATTTCAGCTGGGACGATTGCTAGATCTCGTCTTGTACAATCCACTTTTACCTCGTGCTCGGTCCGCTCGCAAGAGCAAGGCCCACATTTTTTGACGTGGCGAGGAAATCCTGAGCATTGCGTTATCTCGTTGTTGATTATAATTGTGACAAACACTGCGATAAACTTCCATAACACAGCCATCCTCAAACTGTACTCGCTAGGTTTGTGGCTCTCTCATGACTGATGAGTTTATTGCCACTCGATACCGCTACATGTGTCAGGTTTCCTGTGGTCTTAATCGCGAATCAAAACGATTGAAAAGCCAATCAAAACAATTGCTATATTTAGTGACAGGGTTAGAGATCAATTGCACAACTCATCCGGTCGCGAAAATTTTGACAATTTGTTTTCTCCTCGCAGCTGTTATTTCTTCCCTAACCATGAATACCATGGAAGATACTAGACTTTTCATCGAGATTTTTTGACAGCTTTGAGTTTCTTGTTATTGTGTAAGCTTCGTTTTGAAGTTTGGTGTCGAAATACCTGGCTAGTGCCTGGAAATCGTTTAGCTAAAAATATCACTTTGACCATCAGGGGTTATATTAGCCACTCCTTTGCCGATTTTTGGAATGACACACTGACAAACTGAAACACTGAAACATAACTCGCAATCATGACTCCCGGGTCACAACTTTTAAATTCGGCTGTTTTTACATCAGTCATGTCATATTCATCATTAACGAGCGATTCTAACAATGTGTGATGGCAATTCGATTTGAACAGAATCTGGTCGCGACATAATGGTTTGCTAAGTGTTATGTTATATAATGCGTCATAATGTTGTGATAATTATAGCATATACTTTGCTATTAATAGCCTTCAAATAGTTTTTTCTCAACAATTTGTTGATTTTCTTGACGAAAAACCTGGAAGAGGTTCAAGTAATTGTTTTTCCTTCCATTCTCGATACAAATTATTTGTAGGCCATACAAACATTTTTTAACGCGATACACCCCCGAGAAATCATTTAGCCGTAAACTTGCAACTTCCATCTTCTAAATCCTTTCATATGATGAGCCCAAGGATGCTTTAATGATCTTATCTGAATGGGAATTAACTTTCAATCAGGTTCTGTTTTCTTCAAGTGTTATTTAGTAAGCCGTTAACGCGAAACTGCGAAAAGAGACCTCTACAATGTGTTGATTTTCTTGACGAATTGTTTGAAAAAGGTTCAAGTAATAGTTTTCCCCTTCCAGTCGCAAGACCTATGCGTCATAACAGCCATAACAGACTATCTGGCAACATAAGCAATTTGTTGACCCGAACTTTTCTTCAAGCGATAAACGTGCAAATTCTAAATCCTTATCTATTTTATCGAGAGACTGACGTAAACTTGAAAGCAAGCGCTGCAAAAAAAAAAACGCCTGATCGAAGGCATAATGAAAACGTAAAGGTCCGTAAAGTTTTCTGATTCTTTTTAGATAGTGGTTTGTGTTCACAAGGGGTTCACGTGTTTTACGCTGTGGAGCAAATTGATTGGTTTCGTGTTCGGCCTTCTCAATGCACTCAACTTCAATGCGCCGACAGTTTGCAATTTCCGATACTGCCTCCTTCTTTTCTCGCTGGCAGTCGATCGGTCGCATAACCCATTTTAGACGCGCTTATATGGGCACAGCGCCCTTACTTGTAAATGTTGACACATATCCATCAACTCTAGACCCTGTGCTCCAAAGGCCCAGTTTGTCTTTCGCACGCTCTATAAAGTGTGTGTGTGGGGGGAAGGTGGGGTTGGGGGTTTTGGTGTGCCGCCCGGTTCTCCAAATCCTAACCCTATTTTAGACCAAACTACACCATTTCAGTTTCCATAGCCATTTTCAGACCTGGCTATCTTTATTTGCTCTCGTGGCTCCCTTCACGCAAGAACGATACCCAATTTCAGACCAAAATGGTCCAAATCTATACCGTTTTCAGACCAAAAAGGCGGCACATACCTATATAGCTTATATAGGAGAATGCCCCCCCGGGCAAGGCACAAATGACAACTATTCGATGACTTTAATACTATATACTGATGCCCAAAAATTTCCAGGGATGCAGGATGCTTCTTGGCACGTGTAGACGAGATACTGGACCGAAAAATGTGTTCGTGTAAACTCAAGACAGTGCGTAGTTCCTGTTAGTCTAAAATGCGCATCCGATGATCTTAATTATAAAATGTCTATTTGCGCATTACAGTGGCTAGTGGCGGAACAAACGAAACGGCAAACTGATCCTTTCGGCAGAAAAACAGAAACAAAAGCAACTAAAGTAAAAATGGAATATAATTAATACTGATCTAGGTTTGGAAGCCCCGATTCGGCCATTCTTGACTGGTTGTTGCAGTGATCGTGCATTCTATGTTTGCCAGTGGCGGATCTGGGGTCGAGGAGGATAACTTTGCAGTGCATTGCCGGATTTAGCTATGCCTAGACTTGTTATCAGAAGTTGGTTTTGAGTCGTTGTTATTACAGTTTATTTATTTGTTTTATGGACTGACCTTTGGTTTATTAGTTTCCGCTCCCGGATAAATAGTAGACCCCAAAATACGGAGAAGGAAATTATCTTGCGTAATCTAACGAAGAGGAGCCGCTTTAGCCTGTTCCAGGCTCTCAGTTAGTGGAGGCGAGCGAAAAATGCTTGAGCGGGCAAAGAAAAAACGAGGAAGGCCCCCGCCCCTCTATGCCCCCTCGTTTTTTTTTTTTCGCTCGCTGGCCCCAACTTTTTCGCTCGCCCCCATTACTGATCTAAAACCCTGGAACAGGCTAGAAAGCCTTCGAAGACTCGATTGACCGCTAAAAGAATATGGCTACCTCCCAATTGCTTGTTGTGCCAAATCTTATTTTTATCAGTGCAAACAGGAGGAGCTATGCAGACGTGGTTTAAATATGGTGTAAAAATTGGTATAATAAAGCTTCAACGGATATGTTAGCGTGATCTTACGTGGGTCACGTATGAGGACAAAGGACAATTGTTTGTTATAAGAATTCAGCTTCAGTTGCCGAATATTCATGAATTTAGAATTTAGAAATCAACAAGGCAAAGCGTAGAAGGTAGATATGTCACATCACGTGATCAAAATTATAATTTAAGATGAAAGTGGACTTGAGGTATACAGCTATTTCAATTAACGTTGTCGGATGAAAAAGACGAAGAGCCAAGACCGCAAGGTAGTATGAGATTTTTATTCAATGGATTTTAACCCTAACCCATACTACCTTGCGGTCTTGGCTTTAAGCTTTCACCCGACAACGTTTATTGAAATAGCTGTATATTCAGGGAAAATTTTATCCTGTTCTCGGCAATCTAGCGGAAGATATTGTCGACTAAGCTTATCTATATAACGCGGAGAAGTCAAGGAACTCTTTATTTAGTGTAATACTGATACCGGCTAAATCAATTATAAAAAATCGTTATGTAGTCTTGTATCCGCTTATACACTTGGACTCATGAACTTTTCTTTCTGAGCGAATAGTGTAATTATGTTAACAGGTATCAACCACATTTGCAAAACCAAAATGTTAAGTTATAAGTTTTCAATTCAGTCAAGGTCAACTTGGCCGTCAAAAACGTGAAGTGCATAGGACGCCGCCTTTTTGGTGCTTTCTGGAACCGCTTTTTCTACCGAGAATGGTTATTTTCTCTTCTGTTGCAGCACCAAAACGCTTTTCCATGGTGATTTTTGCAAATTGTGCGAATATTGGGCATATTGCGTCACGTGACGCAGTTTGACCAATCGCACGCAAGCAAAAATATTTTTCTTGGCATAGACAAGTCCAAAAAACACAAGGTCACAAAACTGGGTCATTTTTGGTCTTTGTTCCAGCAGGCCTTTGGTCCGGTACCTGCACGAACATGATGAGTTTTCCTTCGGTTAATATAATACGTTAATATATTAAAGGCTAGTGATTTATTGATCAGTCTGATCGGTCATGACTTTTTTTGGCCGTTCCTGCTTTGAGCAAAGGTGCGAAACTAAATTTGTAGACAGGTAGGCCAATTTGTCTCCCTTGAAGCTTTGCGTTTCACGGCTTCATAAACTACATGGTTCAATTAATTATTAAGAACTGGATCTGTGTTATGAGGTATGAAATTTCTACGTTTTTTTGTTGGTTCCCTGGATACAGGTTCTCAGCTCATATCGTAGCTGTGTCAAAAATGAACGCGTATGCTGAAAATTTTCTTACTCGGCGAAGAAAGGACATTTCAATAGCTTGTAATTTTCGAAGCCCGGGTGGAAGCAAAAGTCTATACAAATCAAACCTCAACATTGTTGATGGCCGTGTGAAATGTGTGATGTGATGTGTGATGCAACTTTCATGAACTTTCTTATCTTTGCGGCTATATGTAATAGTTTACCACGAGGTTTTTACGAAGAGTTTAATTCGCCTACCTATTGATGGTTTGCACGTGACGTCACGGCGGCCATGTTGGTGGTCAAGAACAAAAGCGTTTCTCTCCGCTGGGAACTGAACTCTATTTTCATGCAAATTCTGCGACAAAAATTGTATTGTATTGACCACCAACATGGCCGCCTTGTCACGTGGTTGCAAACCAAGAATTTTAAAAACAGCAACAGAACATGAAATACAACAGTAAAATGGCAGAATTTCAATTCCGGCAGAATTTAAGAAAACAAACTGAACCGAGCATGCGGCTCAATCAAGGCATGCAGTCAATCTTACAAAAATAATTACATTGGACACAAATAAACGTTAAAGAAATCGTTACCTGCATTCGATGTGGCTTTTCAGTCCTTTCTTTAGTTAGCATCAAGCTTTCTTAAAGCAAGTTTACAAACTGAATTGTTTTTGTTGTTGCTTTGACATTAATGACCATTCAGTAAAGAATCCGGCCACATCTTTAATAGGCCACGCCGGTTTCGATTCTGAAGTCGATCCATAGCATAAGCTGTCCTCTCCTCACGGAGTCTCTTGTTCCAGTTCATAAACATTTGCCAGCGGTGCGAAAAGATACAACCTTGCTCGTTTAGCTCTTTTAATACACATGGCCGTATTTAAATGATAAGATTTTTCGGTTCCAATCCTCTTCAAACAACGTTAAGAAACATTTACAAGGAAGCATAAAGCATATCCCACATTTCAAAGCCAATATTATTATTAGAAGGCATTTTTAGACAATTGTGCTTGTTCGATTTTTCCAGATCGAGCAGTTTGAAGTAATATATCAAACATGAGACACAGTGTTTCATCACAAGATCAAACACTGAGAAGAGAGTTGAAAATACGACGCGCAGCGGAGTATTTTTGACGAACTTCGAGGTGTTTGATCTTGTGATGAAATACTGTGTCGAATGTTTGATATTACTTCTCAAACAAAATGATTTTAGAAGGAGAAATTAAGGATGCAAAAATGAGGAGTGTTTCATCTGATTTCCAAACACTCATTAAACATTAATTTCCTTTGTATTTTCTTCATGAATTATTAATGAGTTTGAGAACAGCTTTTCCAAGGCGAACTTTCATTCAGCTTCGCTATATAAAAGGTGAAATGTGACGAGCAACATTTTTCGTGCCTTTTTTGTTCAGTCATGTGATCAATATATACGTTTGGTTCGTTGTTCTACTCGGGCTTGCCGGATATGAAATTATCAGTTAGAAACGTTCTTAGCACGTTCTTAGGATACAAATGGTAAAAGTATTTCAGTAAATGATAGTTCCGAGTTTTGCCAATTATTAGATAAACTTGCTATTATAAAATGAAAATAAAAGGTTTGTATACGCTTTTAGCTCATTGTTAACATAGTAAATAGGGACGTTCTTAACTAAATTTCAGCCTGGGTACTTTCGGGTACTTTCTTATCACGTTATGAAAATCAGTTCTGGCCAATCTCAGCCTGAACGTTCTTCAAGATTCTTACATATAAAAGAAGAGTATATACCCCAGAAGTCGGCCCTATCTCAAGTTTCACTGAAAATCCTTTGTATACCTCGAAGTTTCAAACGCTTCGGCTAAAGTCACTTAATCCAAACCAGGTGCTCTATAAAGCTGCTAATTTATTGAGTAGAACTACTTAAAGGTATTCCGATGCAAGTATCGTGCCGCCGCTTAAGTCAGTGGCAAAGATAGGAATAAAGGGGGCAAAATTAAGCTTCAAACAAAGTGAACTTTCGCTACTCTTGAATCTCTGCTAGTCGGACAGACCACCCTCATAACCGAACATTTTTCACTTGATTCGACTTCGCGATTCCGTTTCAAACAGTTCCCACTCAAAACTGACAAGAATTTAGAATGATCTGCATTTTAATTCATGATCTTTGGCGTTAGAACCGTCTATTCATAAGAACGTAGACTGGCTGAGATTGGCCTGAAATTTAAGAACACGCTAAGAAAGTACTATACCCAGGTTGAGCTGATAAGTTAACAACGTCTCCATTTACCATAGTTACCATGTTTACAATAAGCAAAGAAAAGTAATAACGACTAATAATTGGAAAATTAATTTGCAGAACTTCACCTATATTTCTTTTATTCATTACTATGATTTACTAAAATACTGTACTATTTATCTCTTTATCCTAAGATCGAGCTAAGAACATTTTCATGCTCAATTCGCCCAGCCGAACTCAACGTCCTGTGGTGGTCGCGTACAAGAGCCTCGCAACTGCAGCCTGTATACAATGCTTGGCGAAATCGTTTTTTTTTTTTTTTCGAACTTGGTGGTCGCTTTTAACTACAGCTACATGTAAAACAACTACGGTACTTATACGAATGTGATTAGAAAATTAATGACCATTACTATCGTTCAGTTTATCTCATGTAGCTCATTTAACTGGCCTTGAAACAACGCCAACTAAAATAGACAGAAGCAATTTAAAGAGATAAAAGGAAAGGTTTGACGATCGAAAGAAAGCCTCATTAAATTCGTTGAAAGCTTTGATATATCCCTTCGTTGTAGATTAGTTTCAAATTTTAAAATATTGAGTGTAGAAGAAAAGAATCTTTCTTTCAACAACAACAACAACAACAACAACAACTCCCGCATACTGTTCGAACAATCAATCGATTTAAAAATGTAGGAGAAGCTTTGAAATGCCGATTTAGATCAAAGATTATAGGCGAACTGTTGTTAATCGGCTTAGAAATTCCTTTAAACAAAATTCTGTTTTCTGCTTCAGGTATCACGTTTGGGTGCTTGCCAAATTAATTTGCTTTTATGACTACAAAAGAAGAAAATCTATTAAGTGTACAGCCAATTCGTTTTAAAGGTGCACCAAAGAACGGTTGGGCCGGGAAACGTTGGACAAGTTGGACAAGATCGCGTGAGCACGCAAGTACGCGCGCAGCCAAAACAAAAACAGAAGGAAAAAAACAAGCTCACGAAATGTAAATCAACAAGGAGATGATGAGAGCAGATAAAAGCTATTTTTAATCCGACATAAACATCCGTGTGTAAATAGTAATCGAACAAATAAGATTTAATTGCGCTCAAAGGCAGAAGAATTAAGTCTAGTAATCTATGACCCAGTCTATAAGTACTGTAAAAAGCTCCGGCTATTGATTAAGCGGTATTAATCGCGGGAGGGCAAAGTTATGGCAGTAGGGTATAAATATGAGTCCATCCCATTGCTTCTTTACTGTTTCTCTTCACGGCTCCGCCACAAAGAACAATATTGCCACTTATTACACGGCTAAAATAGCTGAGAAGGCCGATAACTAAAATCAACCAATCAGAATGCTCATTTACCGGTCCGACATTTTCCAAGTAAAAAGACCGGGTAGTGTCCGGAACGATCCCGCGCGAGTTCTCGCCCGATATTTTCACATTTCCAGTCGTGTAATAAATCTCTTTTGAACCAAGCGTAGTGGAAGAATATCGGCCCTCGGTCTTTTTTGTACGGACCTCGCGTTTGATTTGAGTGTTGCGTCTGTGAGTTATAAAGGTTTACATTTCCAATATGTTACGGTATATGCTTTTCAGATGTGCTTCCAAGGTACCCTATGAGGGTACCTTTTAGGGTTAATTAAAAATAGGTAGAAAGCTAAGTCATTGCTTTCAAAATCTCGCTCAACGAAAGCAGAACTTTTGGGAGAGGCTGTACCTTTCCAAACAAGCTCAGTGATTGGTTAACGAAACAATAGGTTAAACAACACAAACAATAGCCCTAGACCTAAACACAATAGAAGCTACAGTACTACGGGGCCAATAAAAATAGAGGTCTGGAAGAGCTACAGTACTACTCGAACTTTTTCGGCTACAGTGTCGATGGGATCGACTTCGTCGCCGATAAAAATTGTGAAAATACTTGTTAATCCATTGACTCCGACCTGGCGAAAAACGATAATTTGAAGCCACTAACAGTCCGGGATGGTTATCAAATTTTATAACCATGTTACGTCACAACGTGGCGGCCATTGCATTTCGGAAAACCGAAGATTTTCGCAACCTCGTTCCCAGGGCCTCTCTCTCTTCAGCTACGTCATCATCATCATCCCGATGATGACTGAGCTGAAGAGAGAGAGGCCCTCGGAACGACGTTAATTCGTGTTTTGTTCGGTTTTGCTCGCGTTATTGCTGCGGAACGAGCGCAGCGAGTGAGCAGCAACATAATCAGGATTTAAGAGAAATATATGAGAAAAAAATATAAGCTAGGAAAAATCTCGAATTGATCGCTTTTTACCAGAATTCACTGCGCCACAAACACATTTTGGGCCAGAATGCACTGCGCCACGAACAATAGCCTCGCTTGCTGCTTCAAGCTGTTGGCTGCGAGATTTGTAATATTCTCATTGCTAAAATAACCACGAAACTAGCCCGTGCGGAATGTTTACATACTCCTAACACCCTAGGCGTGTCTAGCCCGTTTCTCTATAGCCCCCAGGGATCTCGTTTGTCTATTTAAACTAATTATTCTGGTTTTCCCTGCCTATTTCGCCAAGTACGCGGTCCCACGCGGTCAACCTCAGGTTGTAGAGCATTTCGCTTTTCGTTTTTCACGTCGCCGAAGCCCTTCTCTCCCTTGTCATGGCGGCTCCACTACAACCGAACGCCGAAGCCTTGGCTAACCTTCAAGCCGGGCAACAACCAGAGCAGGAACCTCAAGCCGCGGCGGCGGTTCAACCAAACGTACAGGACCACGAGGTATTTTTTATTAATTCTTCGTCTCTCCCTGTATTCATTTTGGGATTCTATCAGTTAGTTTCGCGTTTCGTGTATTCCTTTGGTTTTCTTCATTGCGTTTATTCGGCTGCTCGCTTTCCACTAGCTTTCAGTTTTTTGGCCGTTTTCTGGTTGTTATTTCATTGTCGGCCTTCGTGTCCGGCAGGGTTTCGCGCCGGCTTCCTCAGTTTTTTGTTCTACGCGCGCGTATGTTATTTCGCCCAAGTCTGTCCTTTTTTCTTTTGCTTACGGCTCGTTCCGCCTTCTAGTTTCGCCGCGTTGTACCTGGCCCCGCTTTTGCTCCTTAGCATCGCGTTTTACCTTCGGTTTTTTCGTTTTTCAGCCCCCAGTTTTTTGTTTTATCCCTACACCTTTAGATTATCCCTCAGTTTTATCTTTTTGTTTTATCGTTCTATCTTTAGCTACTCGCGGGATTTTTAGTTAGTCCCCTCCCCCCTTTACTTGGGTATTTTGTCCATTTTTATCTACTATTTAGGATTTGTTTATACCTTTGTTGGTTACTCCCTCGCTGGTCATTTACCCCCAGGGTTTATTCAAGTATTTCTTCGCAATTTTTTGTTCCACCTTTCTCTCGGGGGTGGTCTACTGTAGCCCTCCCTACGGTTTATGGCCGTGTATCCACCCCGCGCGTTTTGTCAACACGAGGGTTTTTGGTCGATTATCGACCCGAGAGTTTTTGGTCGTTAGTTGACCCGAGGGTTTTTTGGTGGTTTAGTCGACCCGAGAGTTTTGGTCGTTAGTCGACCCGAGAGTTTTGATCCTTAGTCGACCCGAGAGATTTTTGGTCGTTTATCGACCCGAGAGGTTTTGGTCGTCAGTCGACCCGAGAAGTTTTGGTCGTTAGTCGACCCGAGAAGTTTTTGGTCGTCAGCCGACCGGAGAGGTTTTGGTCGTTAGTCGACCTGAGACGTTTTGGTCGTCAGTCGACCCGCGAGGTTTTGGTCGTTAGTCGACCCGAGGAGTTTTTGGTCGTTAGTCGACCCGAGAGGTTTTGGTCGTTAGTCGACCCGAGAAGTTTTGGTCGTTAGACGACCCCAGAGGTCTTGGTAGTTAGTCGACCCGAGAGTTTTTGGTCGTTTGTCGACCCGAGGGTTTTTCGGCCTTTTGCCGACCCGAGAGTTTTTTGGTCTTTTGTCGACCCGAGAGTTTTTTGGTCGACTTATTACCCACCTTTTTTGGGTACAGATAGATCCTAGTTTTCGTTATACAACTTAACATCTACCCTAGTCGATCCATGTGTGTTATCCCTAGTGTGTTATCCCCTTTTTTGGCTTTCTGTTCATTATTTTAACGTTTATCGCCTTCCTATTTTTATCGTTCTCCGACATAAGGGCCGTTATTGTCTGGTATTTCCCGTTCTGTATACTAAGCCCCTTTTGTTCGTCTACGCCCCTATTTTTGCGCACCCGCGTTTACACCCATGTTTTTTCTCGTTAGTAGCCTTCCCGTGTGTATCTCGGCGATATACCGCTCGCGCCCTCGAGTTCGCTCTCACTACGTTTTCAGACCTTGTTTTTGGTTGTTGCGTTTCGTGTTAGTTATAGCGCTTTTCGCTGTTTGGGTGCCTGTTTTCAACTCCCAACTACTGTACCTTCCGTCAGGGCGACAACGGGAACCTTATTGCGGCCCTCAAAAGGGAGTTAGCTGCCCTGAAGGAAATCCACGACGCTAGCTCGGTTAACTGAGCCCTCGCTCATCTTCGCCAACACCTAGCCAGACCGGCGGGCATTTTTGACCCCCACGCGCCCTGGCAGCTTTGGAGCATTTGGTAGACGTCGCTAAGGACAAATCAGACCAGCGAGCATCTCGATTCAGTGTGATACTCCGCCAAACACGACCGTTGCTATCCGAGCCAGCTTTCCAACAGTTGCTGTTAAAGCTCGTGGGAGATAAGGAAGAAATTGCTGTGGCAAACGAGATTCAAAAGGCCCTCAAGCGTGTGGCTCCACAACCTCCCTCGCGGAATCCGGGTCAGCGCCCTGCACCATATCCCAGGCGTCCACCCCCTGTCTGTTATAATTGTGGAGGCAGAGGCCATATTGCAGCTCGGTGTTTCCAGTTCGGGCGCGGTGGTTATAAGCATCTTTAGATATATATTTTTTGCACACTGTTATCGTCTTTCCTTGTTTTTCATTAAAGTGTGTCTCGTTACATATTTTTCCTTATTTTCCAGTCTTGTCCGTTCGGCCTCACCCACCCCCTCCCCCCACTCCGCTCCCTGCCGTGACCAGAAGGGTAGTCTTAATTACGCCCTACAACCAGTCTCAGGACGGGTTCCTGGTCCGGCTTGGCTAGCGGGTGGTTCTCCTCCCCTTTTGGGTTTTCTCCCAGGTCAGCTATTTCTCATTTATCTCCGTCTTAGGTTTGTCCCTCCGCCCCATTTACCGTCGCCCTTGAGCAAGCACAGGCTCACCCTCGCCTCGTACATTGGTGTGATTGGGAGGGGAAACCCGTTAGCTGGGCGGACCGTTGCCCTCTATTGAGATGGTGTCTAATGGATTGGCCTTCGCAGCTGAATTATTTCGTTCTAGAAACAATCTGCGAGGTTTCTCTTTTGCCTTTCCGTAGTGTGTGCCCATTTTCTGTCTAAGCCGGTTTCTGAGTTTTGGAGAGGGAGTTGTTCAGTAAAGTCGTTCCCACGGATCTGTTTGTGGTGTCCAGTCACTGTTTTAGAGCGGAGGTCTTTGGCTAAATTTTACCTCCCATATCTTAACTCCGCTTGGGCAGTAAGTGGTTGTATTGGCAGTGAGGATGATCTACTATTCTCATTGCTAAAATAACCACGAAACTAGCCCGTGCGGAATGTTTACATACTCCTAACACCCTAGGCGTGTCTAGCCCGTTTCCCTAAAGCCCCCAGGGATCTCGTTTGTCTATTTAAACTAATTATTCTGGTTTTCCCTGCCTATTTCGCCAAGTACGCGGTCAACCTCAGGTTGTAGAGCATTTCGCCCTCCCTCCTCCCCTTCGGCGACGTCCTCTCCTTTCTCACTGTCTTGCGACCCTCTGCCCAGGCTAAATTTTACCTCCCATATCTTAACTCCGCTTGGGCAGTGAGTGGTTGTATTGGCAGTGAGGATGATCTACTATTTTGGTCCATCATGTCCTAGTCGAAATCGGAACTGAAGTGTCGAAGACTACCGCGAGTTGAGCGAGGACTGTGAGGCATGGTGATAGGACCGTTGGATAGCAAAGATTTTCGAAGATTGTACGGAAAAAAGACAAATTTATTTTGAAATCACTCCGACAGCGGTCGATGAGACTGAGCTGAGCGCGTGGAGACGCGGACACGATACGGCTGGCTAGTAACGCAACATATTCATTATCAATAATTAAGTTTAACCTAAATTTTCACACCTTCCTCGTGGTGAACGCGTCCTTTGCTCAACAATATTCTACAGACATTGCAAGAACTTGATGCGTGAATTGCAAAACAAAATTAGTCTTATCAGCTGGAGTTTTCGTCGATTCATCCCGGTTACATTTGCTTTGCTTTCCCTCAAAAAACGAAAGAGAAAATTCTGTAATATCAACGAGGCGATAAAAAAGCATTATTACAACAAATTTACCGCAGCAATTACTATCTTTTGGATACACTAGTCTATACCCATAACTCTATATTAAATCGAGATACTGCTGGTCATCAAAGACAGCTTTCGTCGTAAAAAAAGTGATGACGTCACCAAATGGTACAAGGATTGTGGTCCTTCACGGGCGGTTTTGGGCGGTTTTGGTATCGATGGGGTATTGTGTCTTTTGGCATCCCTTAAAGGGGTCGCGCCATGCAAAATTACCATATTCTCTGGTACCTTTTAAGGATTCTTTTCAAATTTATCACTAGCATCCCCGTTATTTTACATGGAAGTCCCCCGCGGATATTCAGTCCCCCTCTCACTGTTTGGAAGTCAACTATTTTAATAGGTCCCTTCTCTAATAAGCCCCCTATTCTCCCCCGTTCATTCTGTAATCGGAATCAAAAATCAAAATAAACTAGAAAAAGACAAAAGAAATATCACGGAACGTTAAAGGAGGATAGGTGGTCTAAACAATAACGTTAATATCTGATTTCTGTTGGGTCGGTGTTTTTCCGGGAGCTAGAATTAACGGAATAAAAAATTGGATAAAACTGGAATTGCGTACAGTGAAATCTGTATTAAGCCGACACTCTAATATGAGCAAAAGCACAGTAACAAACCGATGCGGAGTGCCGGATCTTTTGAGGACTTCAATCAGTTAATCAGTATTTCAGATACTAAGATAAACGGCAGACTGATCCCACCAGCAACGCGAAGAAAAAGGAAACAAAATGATGAAAATTGAAGTGTTACAAATTTGCCCGATATGTCGGTTTGCAAGACAAACCTTCTTCGGGGACTAACAGAAAAAAGTGGTCAAAAAACGCAGAATGACCGTTACAAGTAAAAGTTTTGACACCGTCGGGGAATGCTCCAGTGTCCGCTTAATACAGGAAGTCCGTCAATAGCTGATCATCATCAAGACCTCTGTAAGTCTCTTTTTGACAATATTCTTGAAGACAACAATCATCGCCTGCATTATCTATTACCACCTCAGTTCAGCACTACGTACTCACTAAGAAATTCAAGAACTTTTAACATTAAATTTAACACAAAGAGGGCTAAGAATACCTTTTTTAATGCACAATGCCATCTTGTAAATAGTTTTAAAGCCTAGGACTTTTGAACAATTTTGTGAATTTTAACTAGTGATAAGTTTTTAATTGTAAATATTATTGTTATTATTATTATAGTTTATCATTGTTTTATTATTGTAAACATTATAGGACATAATTCAGCCTATTGGCTGCGACGTTTTTATATAAATAAACTATCTATCTATCTAGCGCGTTCATTTTCTGTTCCGATTGGTTTTATTGAAAAGGTGAGAAACGGACACCATCCCTATGTAGAAAGATTATATTCTGTAAAGGAAACAATCAGGGACGGATCCAGTAACTTTAGAAATAGGGGGCCGTAATTGTTTTCATGAGACACAATGGGCACGTCACATTTGTCGCGCTTGCGCGCGTCTTTCTAGAAGGGTCCGGGGGTATGCCCCCGGAAATAATTTAAGTCCGCTGAGATGCAATCTGGTGCATTCTGGGCCCTCAAATGTGGCAAATGCCAGGATCCCACATTGAACAAGAAACTGTTGAAATATTTAATAAAATGCCAATGTGGTTGTGGTGAAACATGACTTGAATCAACTCGAACTTTTTTTACAAACGAAATCAAAGTGACCGGATTCCATCCGATACACGTTGTTTTCAAAAACATCCCAGACAAAAGGGGGATGGCCCCCTCGGCCCCTCCCATAAATCCGCCCCTGACGATTACATTAGGAAAACAAGCTTTTGACAAGTAAAAATCATCATAATGGTTCGAGCACGTAAAGCAGCAGATGGACCTACATTAATGTGAACAAATTCGTTTTAACGCCAGTCTTTGCAGCTTAATTTTATGAAGCAAGACATTTACTGTACTTTATAAATGATAACAACTGATCCTCTTATGCATGATAACGAGAATAGTCCAGCGACAACACTGCACCTGATCTTTAGGTAAAAAAAAAAACTGGAATCTAATGGTGTGTTCTCACTTGGGCGAAACATGTTTAGTGTAATTACGAATGAAGAAACATGGTTCGCTATGAAACGCGTTCACATCAGACGGCGCATTGCGCAAATCATGATGGAAACATATTTTCACAAGGTAGTTTCGATCTAAGCCAGACGAAACACGTTAGCGCAAATGTCCTCTCCTTGTCAAACATTGCAGCCTTTCGTTCCCGAAGGGCTTGGCAAGTGAAATTAAACCACAAAATTATGCAACAGAAAGTTGAAGTGTATTTTGTTATTGGAAAAATTTTATGCGAACTTTTGCCTGTTTCGTGAAACAGTATAAATTATAGAACCAGGCGTAAAACGTGTTTTGAAACTAACAACTGATGTGAACAATGAAATTGCAAACATGTTTACGGGAAACGTTTTTTGTTATAAAAAAAACGTTTACTCTAAACGTGTTTCTGTGAACACGGCATTGGGCGGTTGGGGTGTTCTTAGTCTGATTTCAATTTTTCAGATCAGGATTAGTATGCGCTTTTGTTTCTCTCCAATTAGGACCAAACGGTAGGAAAATGTCGTTCTTATTTTTCTTGACGCAAGCCCAATAGTCAACTTTAAGGTGTCCACGGTCACTTAATAGAGGTGTCCGTTAATACAAGTGTTTTTCTTTGGCTACTGTCCGCTTATATGTTTGACTATGTAAAATTTAAGAAAATAATTTCTCATTCATTAAAACTAACAAATGCCTTGCATTTGTAACTTAACGAAAATTATTTTTAACCTAAACCTTATTAAAATAATGTTCCAGAGCGAGATTATGCTCTTTATAATAGAGAAAACTAATGTGCTGTATTAAATTGGCGAACATCTGAAATCAACTTCTAAGTGTATTGGTCTTTACTTTTCTCCAAATTCTATCGTGACATCATCGCCAATAAGTATAAACGGAGCCCAGCACTTTGGGACACCAAACTTCTCTGATTCTCTTAGACAGTTCATAGCCTGGTGCAGAGCCACACTAGAGCTTTTTCCGTCTACCAGGTGTTTGTAGAAACTTCTCATCAATTCCTTAGTGGCTTTTTCATCAATCGCCCGGTGTGTCATCAGAACAGAACGAGCGCCAGCTCCCAAAAAAGCCCATGCAATCGCGACCACATCCTCAGACTTAACATCGCTTTCACCATGGCCACTATGACAGCAACTCAGCACAACAAGACTTGCTCGAAGCTTAACAGCTTGCATATCTTCCACCGTCAAAATGTGATCTTCCTCTTTAAGGATCTCCGATGTACGCGTCGGGCTTGCAACCATAATAATTTTACCGTTGTTCATGCTTGCATTTGCTGCAATGTGTATCAAAGCAACCGCACTCATTCGTTTCAAAACCTCATCTTTGGTCGCTTGTTGTCCCGTGAGAGGTGCGGTCTGAAGAATTTTTCCTATGATCTCTACTTCTTTTCTGGCGCCTGATGACTGACAATAAATTGACCTACCCATTTTTGGGGTAACTTCCTCCATGCATG
This sequence comes from Dendrophyllia cribrosa, assembly GCA_024195265.1. NCBI lineage: Eukaryota > Metazoa > Cnidaria > Anthozoa > Scleractinia > Dendrophylliidae > Dendrophyllia > Dendrophyllia cribrosa. Next base: position 10,944,211 of record JAJLRJ010000009.1, on the reverse strand, counting down.
GGTCTCCCACAAGCAGAGCCCCAGTTTTGCTATGATAACCCTTAGGGCAATCCTTTATCAATGTTAAACATCTCAGTGAGGGAATAAGACGGATTCTAATAGATTCACTGAGATACCTTGAATGAGGATCTACAAATGCAGCAAAAGGAGCCGAGCATAATGGACCATCCGGGACAATGATTAATTCATCACCCTGGAGCAAATCGGCAATGGGGCCAATAACAGTATCATACAAGAGGCGCAAAGGACAGGTTTTGTCTTGTGGCAACTCTTCATTTTCCTGGCCAGATCCTTTTTCCAAGCCATAAATTGAAGCTTCCGCATTTGTCATTAAACGCTGTAAGAAGGTAGCTACGTCTTCGCCATCTGTTTTGGATTGTCTAAAATAGACTTCGTTTCCCTTGCAGAGAACCCAGAAGTTGATTGTGTTACTTTCAAGTGCTACAAAAACTGTTTGGGTATCTACTTTGGTTATAATGTCAGATATCGCTGCCTTGGGTTGAACTGAAGAAGACCGAAGTAGTCCAAAGTCATACTTTAATTTCATAATGTCCAACAAACACTCGGCTCGTCCTTGCTCAACAACACACAAAGCCTCATCGGTCTTTTCAAGCTTTATTAGAGTCCTCCATAGAGCGATGCGCACATCTTGATAGATACTACGGAAATTCATTTTCCACGAATATTCGGATTCAAGAAGAGCTTTCATGCTATTGTAGATTTCAATACTAGATCGGAAATTTTGCACAGCCTCGTGCAACGAGCCCATAGATTCAAAAACTCGACCCAGTGAATAATGAGCGGTTCCTTCTCCTTCCTTGTCTCCTGATTCTTTGGCGATGTCCAGATGCTGGTTGTGGTACTCTATGGCTTTCTTGAAGTCACGAAGAACTTCAAAAGCATTGCCAAGCTCGCCACATGAAGTTCCAATTCCGGCGCTGTCACCCACCTCTTTGGCTATGCGAAGATGTTGTTTATGGTGCTCTATGGCTTGTTCAAGACCACCAAGACGATGATAAGCTCTTCCAAGATTGCCAAAGGCCCGTCCCTCTCCAGCCCTATCGCCCACTTCATTGGCAATATTCATATTTTGTTTATGGAACTCTATGGCTTGTTCAAAATCACCGAGGCCATGATAAGCTCTGCCAAGATTGCCATTGGCACGCCCCTCTCCAACCTTGTTGCCCACTTCTTTGGCTATTCTAAGACTTTCGCTGTGGTACACTATGGCTTTTTCAAAATCACCGAGACTTATATAGTCATTGCCAAGATTGCCGTTAGCAGTTCCCTCGCTGGCTCTGTCGCCCACTTGTTTGATAATGTCAAGACTGAGCTGGTGGTAATTCACGGCTTGTTTAAAATCTCCAGCCCAACGACAAGCCCTGCCAAGATTGCTATATGCAGTCCCTTCTCCAGCTTTGTTACCCACTTCTATCGCTATGGACAGCTGTTTCTTATGGTAATCTATAGCTTGTTTAAAATCACCAAGACTTTCAAAAACATTGCCAATATTGCCGTAGGAAGTTCCTTCACCAGCCCTATCCCCCACTTCTTGGGCAATCATAAGGTCGAGCTTGTGGTACTCCAATGCCTTCCTAGAATCCCCGAGCCAACGATAGGCTCTACCAAGATTACCATAAGCAACTCCTTCTCCAGCTCTATCGCCCACTTCTTTGGCAATTTCAAGATGCTTTTCATGGTACTCCAAGGCTAGATTAAAATTGGCCATGCCTTGATAAACGTTTCCAAGATTGCAGTATGAAGTTCCTTCACCGGCCCTATCCCTTAGTTCTTTGGCAATAGCTAGGTCTTGGTTGAGATACTCTTTCGCTTGTTTTAAATTACCGAGACGAAGATAAGCAATGCCAAGATTACAATAAGCAGCTCCTTTTCCGGCTTTGTCGTTCATTTCTTTAGCAATAGAAAGATGTTGCTTGTGATATACTATGGCTTGCTTGAAATCACCTGAACTTTGATACGTTTTGCCGAGACTACAATACGCAACTCCCTCCCCAGCTTTGTCGACTACTTCTTTAGCAATGGTAAGATGCTTTTTGTGGTACTCCATTGCTTGCCCAAAGTTACCGAGTCTTTCATAAGCGTTGCCAAGATTGCCGTAGGAAGTTCCCTCTCCAGCTCTGTCCCCCAATTCTATCGCAATGTTTAAATCTTGCCTGTGATATTGAATGGCTGCTTTAAAATTTCCGACACCATGATAAGCTCTGCCAGTATTAGAACATGCAGCCCCTTCTCCAGCCCTGTCTCCGACATCTTTGGCGATAGCGAGATGCTGCGTATGGTAGTCTATAGCTTGTTTAAAATACCCGAGACTTTCATTAGCATTGCCAATGTTGCCACAAGCCGTTCCTTCTCCATACCTATCCCCCAGTTCTCTGGTAATGTTAAGATGTTTCTCGTAGTACTTTATGGCTTCCTCAAAATTAGTAAGGCATTCACAAGCATCGCCCAGCTTGCTATAGGCGTCCGCCTCCTCCGCCCTGTTTCCAACTTCTTTGGCAATGCCGAGAAATTTCCGGTAGTACTCAATGGCTTGTTCATAATCACCACGACTCTGACAGGCATCGCCAAGCTTGCTATATGTCTGCCCTTCTTCAGTATTGTCCCCCATTTCTTTAGCATTGCAAAGTTCTTCCTTGTGCAACTTAATTACTATTCCAGAACTGTTTTTTTCCATTGGCAGTATATAGCTTTGTCAGCAACGTGTTTACCATTTGTAAAGTACCTGCCAAGTAAGAAGGAATATTGTAAGAAACCTGACTAAAGCATTTTTATTGTGTGATTAGCATGGGTTCACATGGACAGGCATGGAGTATGGTGAGACTTTCTAGGCCTCCAGGTGTATTATTATACACAGGAGAAAACTTACAACCAAGAATGCAAAGAAAAAGTAATAATAATGGACGAGGCTTAAAACATATGTGGTTTATAGATTGGTGGATGGGCACTTAACTATCGAGAGGATTCACAGGCTGGGAGGAAGCAGACCAGTTGGCTATTTAACAAGTGTGACCGAGGAATAACGTTCTGCCCAGGTGACGTCATTTTTGGCAGCATTGCATTGTGGGATCGAAATGCGGACAAATATTTCAAAATGACTGCCTCGGAAACACCAGTTTTTGCGATTCCTGTACATGTTGAGGATAATTGTCAAGTTGTACCCAAGAACAGTGCTTCGTAGCACCTGCTTTTTTCGTAGCTTCCTGCATAGTTATTGAATGTTTGTACGCATTTCAATCCCATGATGCTGCGCGAGTTTTCTATTTTTAGAATCTGGGCGGAACGCTATTGAACTTGGGTCTACCGTAAAACAACTCCATCTAGTGGTTAGAGCGGGATTTGAACTCCGGACCTCCGAATTTTAAGTCCGGCGCCCCAGGGGTAGGGACTTCCATATAAAAATGACAAGGAAGCTCGTCGTACCTTTTAGTGGTCATAATATGTAGATTGGTACCTACTGTGTACCGCTTAGGGTGCTAAAATCTAAAATGACCACAGTTAGAATTATTACGAAACATTTTAGGGTATTGAGTCGAAAACATATGACACTGACATGTATTATTTTAGAATTGGTACCTCAAAGGGATAAAAATTCATTTCAGCCACGCCCATCAAACGAGATTTTGGTACCTTTAAGGGTGTTTTTCGAAAATTTCCGACAGACACCCCCCTCATATTTATATGGGAGTCCTCCCCCTCCCCCGGGATCACGCCGGGATCACAAGACCACGCTGCGTCCTAGAAGGCACAAGCATCATACCTGAGAGCGAAATTGTAATGAAGAAACTTTCACACTACGTTATTGGGAGACTAAAAGGCATGTTGTACAATCGGTATAACAGGGATGGTGTTAATCCATTTAAGAACCTTAGGAAGTAGTATTGCATGTGCTTTTTAACGCAAATTTTACTGGATTACGTCTTCATTACTCGTGGCGCAGCCGACGAGTTATAGATTCGGCTATGAGTTTTCTTTTTTTTTCTCGTGTCACATTAGTGCATGCAAATTTATGCACACAAATTTTAGTTTCACTGGTCTGATTGGTTGACACGCGACCTCGTGATCTCGTTCTTGATTTCAAGATGGCGGCAAAATCTCTCCTTGTCTTGACTTGAGAAGCAGAAGGAAGAATTACAGTGTACAAGTTTTCAAGACAATGCAAGGTGTTCATGGATGGACAGGACCGTTTGATCTTGTGTTCGCCGCTTATTGCTGTGGGTCTCTTGTTCCGGGAAGTTTTATATAACTTGCCATTTCAATTAGCGATCGTGGTTTCAAGTGTCGGCTACTGAATGTAGTGAAATCTGCAAAGGACCGCAAACGATAATGCTGCTAACGGTATATGTAGGATCTACGCAAGAACTAACCAGCCAAAAAATGAACAAACATACAATAAACTGCAGGGCTGATCTGACTACGTGAAAAAAGACTTTGCGAGACACCATCACGACAGAAACCGGCGATAAAGTAGGATCGCAACCGTGGACAGCCGTTTCGTTGTTATTGCAAATAACAACGAAACGGCTGTCCACGGTTGCGATCCTACTTTATCGGTTTCTGTCGTGATGGTGTCTCGCAAAGTCTTTTTTCACGTAGTCAGATCAGCCCTGCAGTTTATTGTATGTTTACTTTTTAGACATAATTTTAAGCTTATGTTTCTCCGTAAAAGCACTCAGACACTCGGGAATTAATACTGCAATGGGTTAAGGACGACACAAGTTCAAGCTGTGTACAGCACCTTGTTCTAATTACACAGTGCTCTATTAATAAAATAAAAACGTGTATGTCCACAAGAAAACCACAAGAAAACCTTTTAACCATTTTTAGACGGAGTATTTGTCGCCTGGCCAATGGCTGGAAAATGGTTCGACTATTTTGAGCGGTTTTCATTTGAGTATCGAAAGTAAGTTCGCAATTGCTTTGGTTTTGCAATGCTATGCTATGTGACTGGCTCAAAAATCTCGGCGCCACATTCTCGACCGATCAGGGCCCGGTTGTTCAAAGGTTGGATAGCGCTATCCACAGGATAAATCACTATTCAGCGGATGACACAATGGATTTTGTTAATACTTATCCCGACTGGATGGTGATTTATCCGATGGATAGCACTATCCACCTTTTGAACAACCGGGACCAGAGGTAAAACCAAAACCAATCGTGACTTGCCTGCACGTGTTTTCCCGCGCTTGGCGCCTGTAACATGTATTTTCTTTGCGTTCTGATTGGTTCATTGGATTGTCTACGTCTGTGTGATTGGTCGGTGAAATTACTTTGGTTTTGGTTTTACTACACTGAAGTGAAAACCGCTCTAAACTTGTCAGTTGTGACGTCACATGACGAGAACAGAAGTCATTATTTGCCAAACAGCCATATCCACTAATTCCTCTCTCCTTTTTTTCAGTTCACAGTGCGTGCTCTTCGCGCAGCAGGTTAAAATCCGCCATCTTGCATCTGCCATCTAGGATTTTTATATTTTCCATAACGTCACCAAATGATGGAAAAGAAATAAACATTAATGAATTAAGCTTATCTTAATGCAACTATTTATTGCAAAAGGCGCGCGACTTGCTCCTGAATAAAAGTGCACAATCACAATGCAAGGGCCGTTTCTTCAAATGAAACTTCTAAACCATGCGACACCAAGCAGACCAAGTTGAACTTTGATCTGGCACGGGATGCTCAGAGCAACTCCATAGCGGAAGGCACCGCCAGAACCTGGGATCTTTATAACGAGAGCAGTTGAATTCGCAACAATAGTTTTGTTCTCCTAACACGTACAATAATCCTTTATTCTACAATATTATTCACAATTATAGACTCTTGTCCATGAAGTTACCTCGGTAAACTACATAACACTTACAGGAGCTCTAACGTACGGCTTATGGTGCGAACTATGATACATAGATCCAATGGACGGGACACAGTATGTGACTCAGCAAACTAATCTAGGAGGCACGAGAATTTAGTTTTATCGACTGAGTCGATAAGGTAAATTGACCACCGTAAAAAGATTCAAGTAGCTGACGTTTCGAGCGCTAGCCCTTCGTCGGAGCGAATCAAGGAATTGTGGGTAGTGTGTGGTTTTATATAGTAAGCGGTGGAGCTACGCTATTGGTGGAAATTTGGTGACGTGAAAAACAAATGTAAATTAGTTGAATGAAAAGCGTTCGTTGATTCCGTGGGGTTTGAGAGTGCCGATTTGAAAGATGATTTTTTGTTCTAGGTTTTTACGGCTTTCTGTGTTACCCTGGTGTAGGGAAAGGCCGCAGATTGTCATGTGTTGTTTAGAATGGATAACATGTACTGCATAACATGTACTTTTTGCAAAAAGATATACATTGGCGAAACAGGGAGGAGACTGGGCGACCGTTTTCGTGAACATCTCCGAGACGTTGAAAAAAATGACAAAGACGCATCCAAACCAGTCGCGCGCCATTTTAATCTTACTAACCATTCTAAACAACACATGACAATCTGCGGCCTTTCCCTACACCAGGGTAACACAGAAAGCCGTAAAAACCTAGAACAAAAAAATCATCTTTCAAATCGGCACTTCCAAACCCCACGGAATCAACGAACGCTTTTCATTCAACTAATTTACATTTGTTTTTCACGTCACCAAATTTCCACCAATAGCGTAGCTCCACCGCTTACTATATAAAACCACACACTACCCACAATTCCTTGATTCGCTCCGACGAAGGGCTAGCGCTCGAAACGTCAGCTACTTGAATCTTTTTACGGTGGTCAATTTACCTTATCGACTCAGTCGATAAAACTAAATTCTCGTGTTTCATCCCCCCACCGACGCAGCACCACAGTTTCTCTAGAAACTAACCCCATTAATCTAGGAGGCGCCAGCTAGGTAGGGGGTAACGGTAGATTTAGGAGCAGTGGAAAGTTCAACCAAGCCTAAAATGATAGCTGGGTTTAGCTCTTATCTAAAAGCGTTAGTAGCAGTTAATTTAGTAGGCGACTAAAAGAACAGGTGAAAGGCAGGTGGGGGTGTTTCCCGTGCAAACTAAGAGCAAAAGGCGGAAAGTATGAATGTCATACATCATTATTGGTTCTGCGTGAATAAAATTGAACTAAATTATAATTTAAGCAATATCTGTATCGTGACATTATACAATTTCATGCAATGGGATATAACATTCTTTTTTTCTCGCAATTTTCGCGCGCAATAAATTGTTGCCTTAAAACGGTAAAATAGTCTAAAAATAAACTGAGATTAACACGAAATGGCTGATTTTAACTAACTACAGCTTTAACCAGTTTTAAATTTCGATTATTTTAAGCGTATTCTGGCGCCGGGGCGCAATAGCAAAGCGCACAAATGACGTCAGTACTCATGTTTGTCTGAGTTTATAATTTATTCTTTTTTATTCTTGCATTTCTGACAATAGAAATTCGTTATTAGGAATCCCCTGAGAGTCACTTTTGGTTTGTTTGTCTGAGTTTTAGTTCTATAAATAGTAATTGTGCGCTTCGCTATTGTAAGGCCGCGCGAAAGAGAAATTGAACGTTTTTAAACATAACACTGTTTAATATTCCACAATGGAGCTTTTTACTAATTAACATTTACTGAATAAATAATTAAAGAATATTGGCTCATATATAAGAATTCACATATTTGTCCTCTCATAAAAGTCAAAAAAGTTTCTTGGACTCTCCTGCTCGAATTAGCAGAAACATTGCACCTCGGACTAAGGAGAAATCCACTAATTTCACTGATAAAAACGTCTTTCGTTCAGGCAGTGGATGCGTTCTGTTTTATTTTACATGCCACGCCGGCTAGCCCTTTGTCACAGTCTGCCAGAGTCCTGAGAGTTTGTCATCACAACATGAGAGACATCGAACGGACTCATCTGGACTCATCTTGAGTCAAAAAATAGTATTGGTATTTGGGGAAGAAAGATGCAGAGAGTCGAACTTGCTACATACCCGCCCGGGGCTACAGATGGCAAATCATGATGCACAACAAACGCAGTTGATATCGTAATTAGCGACTATAGCATCAGCTTTTCAGGCTTAGTACTTACCCAGGTACTTACCACTGGCTCGTCGCAAAGCTAACTTTAAATCCAAAATATGGGAAATAGCTGGTTTCAACTCGGAGAGCAGTAAACGACAGGAACAACCTTAGAGATCAATATCAGATCATTGAATGTCGCGCTGAAGCTATGAAGACTCCAGGCAAACAGGAAGTTCGGGGGGGGGGGGGGGGGGGGGGGTGGAGGCATACGTGTACCTTGTTAAAAATATTGGTAACGCAATATAAACATAAGCGCAATTTTGTACGAAAATTACATGGGAGATGTATTTCTCTATTAAATCACCTGTTAAACTGACCATTGAGTATCCTGGCCTCATTCGCAGCGATTCGCAGCCGTTTATGTGAGTCGTCATAGCCTGCGAGCAAGCTTACACCCTCCCCTCCCCCTCCTTCTCCCCAACCCCCGCCCCCGAGTCCGAGAGCTTGCTCGCACGCAGGCTAGGGTCGTCACGCAATACTTCTTCCACAACGGTAAAGCGTTGCGTGACGACGCTACGTATGTATTGCTTTTGACAATTGTGTCCATTTCCGACATGATTAACTAAACAAGACATAGTTTTATAGCGTTTTATTAAAGCTTGTTACCTGGCTTGTTGGGATCGAAACAACATTGTCAGTTTCATTCGATTTCACGACATCAAATGTTGCCGTTACTTTTGAGGCGTCGCCCACATCAGAGCCCGCATTCTTTCCATCCCTTGGTGCAATAAGCATGCGCAAACTAAACGAAGCTTCGACAAACACTTCGGTTACCTTGAAGCGGCTTGAAGAGGTTTTGCACAAAGTTGACGACATTTCAGCCCCTTTCTGACAGGTCTTCCATCGTTTATCTCATCAGGTAAGTTGTTAAACGATTTGAGTTCATTTTGCAAACGTTAGGATTATTTTTCGATGTCATATTACACAACACTAGACCTCTGATTCAGCGTTGTTGTGGTTGTGGAAAATTTTGACTTTGAACCCTCGTTGTCCTCCATCGGAGCAAAACTAAAAAGAGGCTGATAAAGTTGAGTTTTAGTTGACATCAATAAAAGAAAAGTCCTTAAAAATTATTTTAAATACTGATAGGATTTCAAACAAACAGAGCTAAAAGATCGGCAATTTTACAAGATCAGAGAAGGTAATTTACTAAATCAAAATTGATTTCCAAGCCAGTTTAAACAAAAAGAAGAACTGTCGTTCGCAGACCGTATTTTTAATATAAAAAGTTTAAATTTCACTGCACGTGAAAATTTGCAAACTCATTGATGCATGAACGGTAGATAGATCATCCATGTTGAATGAAATCTGACTTCAAAATAGGTTGTTTTAAAAGTTTTACATGTACTTTTTCTTTTCTGGTAAAATTGTTCGAAATCTAGTCTGAATATTAAAAAACAATGTTGATGGCTTTCCTGCGATTGACGGCCACCAAACTCAAATTTAACTGTCTGGAATGAAGTGTGATGAATCGCATGTTAATAGTAACTGCTGTAACTGCGACAATAATTTATTGACACATCTGCAAAGAAAATCCAGGGGAAAGATTTCCGTTTAACCCCATACATTAGTTATGCATACTTTTCTCAAAACTAAAACAAAAGCCAAAACAATTAAACGCCTGAAGAAAAACAATAGCGCATACATGTATAATTAATGTATGGGGTTGTACGGAAATCTTACCAATCCAGGTATACAGAGATGAGGTTCTTTACATTTATCAAATTTTTGCTTTCTTCCTCTGGAAAAAAAGAGTTGTTTGTATGCCCATGATATTGAAATGTAAATTAATGCGTTGTTTAAACACACAAACAAGCATATAATTTTATTTTAAAGGGTCAATAAATGAGTGTTTAGTTTGGAATACTTTGTCTCTCGGGGTAAGCAGCAATGTTTATGACCCCCAGAAATTATTGAAGATAAAAAACTACTAGTAAATAATAAGGATTTGAAGATCTCACAAACTAAGTAACTCTGTGTTTTAATATGTGTTTATTTTGTTGTTTCAGGAAATATATATACCCATTCCAAGAAAGTTCATTGGAAATTTTGAGGGGGAAGGGTGGTTTCAAAACCCCATCCTCAAACCCTTTTAAAGAAAAGTGTAATCATGTTGAACTGGAATTTCCAGAGGGGGAGGGGGGGAAGTTCAAATGAGAAATCTTTCATGGAGGGTATGGGTATTTTCTTGAACAACACATTGCCTATGAATAAAAGTACAGACCATAAATTAAAGGGCTAAGGGCATAACCAGCCTTTTTGAATTTTGAAATAATTATTTCACTTGAACAAAATTTGTTGCTGAGAAAGCACTCTCTTCCGGAAGTAATGACAGGTTATCGTAACTTAGGGTAAAAGAGAAACAATCGGGCCAAAAAATGCTGTACTTACACAAAAAAGACATTTTTTAACCACAAAGCACACTATACAACTCTTCAGTATGCGAGATGTTTTGGTCTTATTGAATCTCTTTTACTTCAACTTACATGTATGTTAACCAGCCAATATTTTAGCATCAGAATGCTTTTTTGACTCAAAAAATACAATTTGAAAGTGAAAAATTTCAAAATTTGACATAATATTTATGCTGTTTATGCCCCCAACCCTTCAATATGATTAACATTTATTCTTCGAGGATGTGCCGGATATGAGCTGATATATATATGCTCATATCTGTCAAGTAAGAGAAGAATAACTGTTTTAGTAAATGGTCAAACACTAAAGAACATCTTTTCAAAGTTTTCCAAAGTTACAAATGTTGCAGACTTTTCAAGTTTTTAGTCCAAAATGTTTTTCAAAATTATGATGGCATTCAAACAATTCATCATCATTTTTCCATATTTGGTCAACTTAAGGAAAATTATTTTCCAGAGTTACAATTTACTAATATCTATAAATTTTTTATATATATTATATATATATTATATTAAATGGTTGGGGGCAAAAACAGTGTATCTGTTGTAGTTCAATTTTACCCTTGGTTCAATTTTGATTTTCCATTGTTATTTTCTATGTTAATATATGATAATGAATATAAAACAAAGGAAAATCAAAATTGAACCAAGGATAAAATTGAACTACAACATATCCCAAATTTAATTTTTAAAATTTTTCAATTTTCAGTGACGTTTCAGTGATAGAATAGGGGTACTGATGCCACCACTGCTATCCCATTAGGAGCAAGGAAGTTTATCACCAAGAACCAAAACATGTCTGCTTCTTTGATGAGGATGTACATGAACTCAACACAAATGCTTCGTCGTTGTGGATCTTCTTTTATGAGGCATTCTTCTACATGTTCGACTACTGGTGCAGTGCTATCCAAGCCTGAAAAGTCACGCTTTGGTTTAGTTAAAGTAACTGTTGTAGTTGTTCCGTTTCTGTACATTGGAGGTATAATATCTCGTGAGGGAGCTGCCTGGTTGGAGGAAAATGATATTTTCTCACCTGATGATGATGATTAGCAATTTCAGATTTTTTAGTGTGACACAAAAAATGTGTTTGTGGATTTTAGTTGTAAATGTAATTTATTTTAAAGCACTATGCCTGAAAACTCTCTTATGCATGGGGAAATAATCAATTTTAAAACAATGTATATAATGATGATCTAATGACACCCTCCCAATCATGTGAAGGTCAGGTTGGATAACAGGTAGTAAATTTTGTTCTTATTTTAAAGCACTATGCCTGGAAACTCTCTTATGCATGGGGAAATAATCAATTTTAAAACAATGTATATAATGATGATCTAATGACACCCTCCCAATCATGTAAAGGTCAGGTTGGATGACAGGTAGTAAATTTTGTTCTTATTTTAAAGCACTATGCCTGGAAACTCTCTTATGCATGGGGAAATAATCAATTTTAAAACAATGTATATAATGATGATCTAATGACACCCTCCCAATCATGTAAAGGTCAGGTTGGATAACAGGTAGTAAATTTTGTTCTTTCGTCTCCTTAAATGTTTGCTGGATAATCAGTGGTGGATCTAGGGGGATCTATGAGCAGTCCCTCTTTCCCTAATTAGCCCATCGAGCGAGAAACAAAAAGCATTGGCAAGCGGAAATGGCCATGCCAAACGGTACGAGCAAGACAAGCCCGCGCTCGTCTCACCTCCAGTTTTCATCTGCCATTTTCCACTCGCCAATGTTTTTTTTTGTTTCTTGCTCGACGGACTAAGCTGGAAAGAGGGACTGTTCGTAGACTAAGGGGAAAAAGAGCTCAGGGGACCCCCTCCTCTGAGGCCTGTATGGATTAAAGGTTTGTCATTCAGCCATTTATCTCACAATATGTAAAACTAGTGTATCCAAAAGATAGTAATTGCTGCGGTAAATTTGTTGTAATAATGCTGTTTTATCGCCTCGCTGGTATTACAGAATTTTCTCTTTCGTTTTTTGAGGGAAAGCAAAGCAAATGTAACCGTGATGAATCGACGAAAACTCCAGCTGATAAGACTAATTTTGTTTTGTAATTCACGCATCAAGTTCTCGGCTTGCAATGTCTGTAGAATATTGTTGAGCAAAGGACGCGTTCACCACGAGGAAGGTGTGAAAATTTAGGTTTAACTTAATTATTGATAATGAATATGTTGCGTTACTAGCTAGTAGCCGTATCGTATTCGCGTCTCCACGCGCTCAGCTCAGGTTTCGCGTCCCCACGCGCTCAGCTCAGTCTCATCGACCGCTGTCGGAGTGATTTCAAAATAAATTTGTCTTTTATTCCGTACAATCTTCGAAAATCTTTGCTATCCAATGGTCCTATCACCATGCCTCTCAGTCCTCGCTCAACTCGCGATAGTCTTCGACACTTCAGTTCCGATTACAACTGGCACATGTTGGACCAAAATATTACAAATCTTGCAGCAAACAGCTTGAAGCAGTAAGCGAGGCTATTGTTCGTGGCGCAGTGAATTCTGGCCCAAAATGTGTGCGTGGCGCAGTGAATTCTGGCCCAAAATGTGTGCGTGGCGCAGTGAATTCTGGTAAAAAGCGATCAAATCGAGATTTTTCGTAGCTTATATTTTTTTCTTATATATTTCTCTTAAATCCTGAATGGAAAATCTAACATCTTGGAAATTATAGAGCTAAGTTTCCAGGAATATAACATCTGAGGTTGAACTTAGAAGAGCTCCATTCTGGTGATATACAATGTACACCCTGTAGTGGTTCTCAGAAGAAAAAAAACGTACTGTTCTTATTCGATATGCGCCCACCTTGAATAAATGGCCACCCTGAAAGCCCAAAACATTAATAAGTGGCCACCCTTGAATAAGTGCTCATCCCCACCCTCCCCTCCCCCCCAAAAAAAATGTACTAGCCCAGTGTGAAGTAAGGAAAGCATCAATTCTGTTCTGAAATTGGCTTCAAATTTAATTCCTTGACAGACAGTTCAGAGCTGAAAAGTCTTATGAGAATAGCGGACTTTTACAGAAACTTCAAGTGTCCCCTTTTGCTTTATGTCACTCTGTCGGACATTAAAGAGGCAGCACCAGAGAGTTCACCCATTGACATTAGTGACAATGAAATATAAATAGAGGGGGAAATGCAGACCTGACTGACAGTTGCTCAGATTTTTAAGAAAGTCCATGAACTGTTTATGCAGTATTTATGATTTGTTCATGTTCGCTTTTGCACGTTTTGTTTGGTTGAAGCAAAATAAACTTGTTATTCTTTGTTTTGTTATTCTCTAAAAATATCCTCACTTGCTCAAAATGATGAAAAAATAATTAGCACCCACCCTCGAATAAGCGCCACCCTCAAGGTCTCAAAAATAAATAAGTGTAGTATGCCCAGTTGGTGTGAATTTATTTTAACCGATTGGCCATCAGTACGACATGTTGTTTCTAGCTCAGACCCTGATGCCTCATTCCCAGGTGTTGCTCCTTGTCCTAATGCGGAGCACATGGAATTCTGGGACAACTAGAGAAAAGATATTTTTATCATTCCCTCAACACACCTCCCACCTCATTCTCATGCTATATAACCATCTGGGGACAAGTGTGGATGTGTGATGCTGTAAATTTACTTGGAAACTGATTTACATCAGGCAGAAACTTCGTCTGGAGTTCAAAACCCAAACCCTTTTTTAGAGTAAATCAATGATTTCAGGCCAAACCCTAAAATTGGGGTCTTTCTGCGTGCACCGGTACTCATTGTCGTCTATTGTTTGTGAGGTATTGTATTTTTGGTCTTGTTTTGCATTTGTGTTATTGTTGTTCTTTGTTCCTTTTGTTTTATGTCATCTGTCCTCCGGTACACACAGAAACAACCTAAAATTGTTCCCCCCTTTTAGGCCTAAATGGCAAAGATCTATAACCTGTAGGACACCAGGTACATGTAGAATGAGAATGTTACAGACCAACTGTTTTAATTCTCTTGTTTTTTCTTACTTACAGAAAAGTAAAATATTTTGAAGTAATTTGTATTGGTTTTAGATCAAACCAGAGACTTAACAAAGAAAAGTCCCAGGGAGCATACAGTGTATTAAAAATAACTGTTCAATACAGCTGTACATTTGGGTGTATTTATTTGGTTGCCTCCCACAAAAGCAATATTTAAAGAATTAAAAAAATTGTAAATGATTGCAAAGGGATAAATTAGTGTTCGAGTGTTTGACTTGCCCTCCCCTCCCTTCTTGCTCGACCCCTCCCCTCCTTCGACACAACTTCGTCGGGAACACAAATCCCATAATGCATTCCATCGCAACAGAAAATGGCGGGCTTGTGTGACTGAGTGGGAAAATGTGTTATGTCTGGATTTTACCATCAAGACTGCAATGACATTATTTCAAAAGCTCGGTTAGATCAACCAGGAGATAGAAGACCTGAAGAAATATATTTTCGATGGCTTTAATGGAAGATAAGTTTGCGTATACAAGAAAGAGGTAAGGTTGGTGATAAATTTGAAAACGATGGCAACCGATGCACGCTACTCTTGTCTTGAACGAAAACAATATAAGATATCTTGTTTTTCGTTGTATCTGTTGTCATTTTAATACTCAGGTTGGTTCTGACGCCGTTAAATTGTGGCTGGAATAAGTTGCCAATAGCTTAATTCTTCTGTAAAACCTAAAACGTTTATTGGTAGCACAAGATTAAAGCTAAAAATAAGCTTAAGCTTAAATATTGTGCCTTGCGCACATTGTCAGATATTATTTTTGGAGCGATTTTAGAATACCCGGCCACTTATTTACCTATCCCTGAACGTTTTAAAAACAAGTCATAAGTGGCCGGGTATTCTACAGTTTAGTCTTATTTTTAGAAATTTTTATATTGAGTTTGTTATATTAAGCTTATTACTATGTCATTATTTGCTGTGGTACTGCTTTAAAATTCTGCATCAAAACATTTTTATCCACATATCGTACTTTTCAGTGATTCTGTTTCATTAGGTAGTATCGACAGGAATAAAAGCAAAACTGTAATTAAGCAAAATATACATCTCTTCACTTCAATGGCAAAATAGATTTTACTGCACTTTTTTGAGCTATTTTGAAAAAAATAGCTCATTAGCAGGCGCAAAGGTTGGTTTGTGATGTTAGTATGTTTGTTAGTTTGTTTGTTTGTATGTATGTCTTGGGTTATGTCACACCAATCAGATTGCCTCTAGTATGTACACCGTGTACTATGTCAGCCAATCAAATTTTCGCTTCTAAAATGGTATTACTGAAGGTCAAAGAAGGGCACTTGACATGAATTGAAAATCAGCCATCTTGAATCTCCGCGATTGTTGCCGCAAACACTAAAAGTGTAAAGTTTTGAAAATTTGTTGCTTGGGAACTGTTCTCTAATCCCGACTGGCTTGCTAACCTGGCAATATCAAGGACATTTATTCGGAAATACCGCCTATAATGTGCCCTATGCATGAATGGTAGAATGGTCTGCGGGGGATGAGACGTCCAAAAAATGTGGACTGCGGTTACGTTCATAGGTGAGCTTATACTGAAGTATGAGTATAGTTTTATTGCAAAAACGGCAAGCCGATTTCAAATAATATGATGCGGAACATGAATTGTATGTTTCAAGCCTGGGTTTCAAGAGATTACTATTTAAAATTGGATTTTTTTTGTCAGACATGCTGTCTGCACGTGAAAATGTTGAACTTTGTCCTTATAGAAACTTGTCCGTGATGCATGGAGTTCAACAGAGAAAATGTAATGCAATTAATATACAATTTATAGTATGTAAAACGTTTATCTTTCTTTGAATTAATGTGAGCTGATGTGTAGGTTATTAATTGTATGCCTCAAGCGATTACTATAAGCGAGAAGCGACTGTATTTTGTATGAGCAGTCACGTTGTGTGCACGTGCAAATATTGAACTTTGTCCTTATAGAAACTGGTACGTGATGAAATTCAACTTGTTTTCGAGAAAACGTAATGTAATTAATTTATATGGTGCGTTAAAAAATGCCTGTTTAAAAAATATTAGTTGCAATTTACTAGGAAACAAGCAAAATTCATTTTGGATGCGCTAAGTTTCTGCTGGTCGACATTACAGGAAAAGGTGTTTGGTTCCAAATGTTAACCTCAACAATGTTCGTGTAAGTAATTCAATTAGCTTGTGGTTTTGAGTCGAAAACAATTTAATCTAATTAGTTCTGTTTCTATTTGCACGACTTTTTTGTGGAGAATAAAAACAGTTGTTTAATAATATTAGTTCCAATTTACTAGGAGACTACTTATATTCATTTTTCATGCGTTTAGTTTCTGTGAAAGACTTTTCTGGTTGACATTACAGAAACAGGTGGTTCAAAGAATTTTCGTGTCACTAATTTAATTAGCTTGTGGTTTGGAGTTGAAAACAATTTAATTTAATTAGTTTGCGTCTTCCAGGCCAAAGGAACCTTTTCCACGTGTCTTTTGTGAATAATAAAAGAAACCTTTAAAAAAAGACTAGATACAAATTTCCAGGAAATAATAAGCCTTCAATTTGGATGCATCAAATTTATGTGCAGGACTTTTCTGGTTGACATTTAATTTAATACACTCATTACTGAGACAAGTTGCTCATTTCACTGGGGCCGTAGTTTCGTCAAAAAACAACTCCGGAAATCCCGTGAAAAGCTAGCCGAGAAACGAGAAACGGGACCCAGTTGGTTATCTCGGTATTTTTTTTGGTAGTGGGCGGGCGGGAGGATTTGAAAAACGTATATCTGCAAGCGGTTATTTGTGCGAGTTAACTTCCGCTGTTTTGTTACTTTCACCATTTCATATCATTTAGGTAATTTTCAAAATAGCTCATGCACGCAATGCGTGCCTATGTTCAATAAATGCAAGCTCTGAAGTTCAAATTTCAACCGACAGTTTCGTTTTTCACTGCCGCAAATATCATAGAGGCCGCAAATATCATGGAGGCCCCATTGGGGGGGGGGGGGGGGGGGGGAGTCTGTGTATCCTGTATCCCATTATTTTTTTACCAAGATATCCTGTATCCCATTAATTTTTGGCCTAAATATCCCGTTAATTCCAATGACTTTGTATCCCTTTAATGCCAATTACTGCTGATTACGTCATTTCCATGTAGCATACATGTATCTGAGTACGAAATTACATGTATGTAACAAAGTACTTTTTTACTTTTACCAGATGTGCTTTGTTCTTATTGAAATGATGATCATGCACATCGGGTATCGGGGATGGTACACAGTATCTATAATCCCGGATGTAGAGTTCTTTGGCTCGATTTAATATTCCAAATACATTTAAGGCCTGAAGAAACAAGTTCAGGTCCTCGCTCTTGATTTTGGTAAAAAAAAATGAGCATTTCATGGCAGGTTTCTTGTCTCCTCATAAATGCAAGCGATAACTTCATGTACATGTAAAACTCTCTTTGCAGCTACAGGGATGGCAGAGCATAATTTGAAGCCTCTAGGGGGTGTGGGGGCATGCTGCCCCCAGACAATTTTGAAATCTAGAGGCTCGGAAAATGCTATTTTCAGCATTCTCCACGAGATATTTCATCAAAATTCAACCTGAATCAAATATTGCCAAGATATTTTTTGACTTGATACATGATGACTTGATATTATCCCGGCATTAATACACTACTGTATACCACTATACGCTTTACAAAAAGCTTGTCATGTGTAGCAAAGAGGAGCATGCTAGGGAAATGTTTAAATAAAAATAATATAAGATGTGTTTATCAAGATGCAAAACACTTGACAGAACATGACAGAATATGACAAATTTCCGCCTCAAAACAATTTGCAAAGTTTCAAAAAACTCATATTTCTCTTGGTTGTCTCTTTTCTTTTTGTCTCTTCTTTTTTCTTGAGAAAAAGTCTGCCTGGGCTTTGCCATCCCTGAGCCATGATCAAAGCAATGCCACAATGAAAAGAAAGAGAGAAAAGATGGTTAATGTTAACTCAGTCATGTCACAACATGTAATATTTGTGCTACTTTCCTTTTAGTCTAGGCATGGAAGAGACTCCCCTAACCCTGGAACAGATTGAACACATACCTGCAATCCATAAAGAAATATCTTCAGTAAGAATCCGAGAGTTTGATGACAGTACTGCCAACCCTGAACCAATTGTGCAGGATGAAGAGGCAGACCATCTACTGGAGGAATTCCTCTCCCCATCAAAACTGGTAGGTGTACAATGAATATACAATAGTTTGAGCAGTTCACAAAAATAACCTTGAAACCAGAAATTAATGTTTTTGAGGGTTGTCTTAAATAAAATATTAATAATATTGTGGAATAATAATATATTGATTGTTGAATGTATAATAAACAACTTGCCTGGCAACTTTGCATTCATGTTCAAGAGTTTGCAAACAAGGAAACTGTGGTATTGTTAGAAATACAGTATTACTTTGAGAAGTCACAATGGCTGATTTGGGTGAAAAGGAAATGAAATCAAAGCCATTGTGAAAGAAATTCTGAGCTCTGCTTCATTTCATCCAAGTGGCCAGTGATTCAGTGTTGTTTGTGTTTGCTGCCATAGTCGTCATAGCAGACATCTGGGTTCATGAGTTATTGAACAGTGCATCAAATGTACTGTACCCTAGTCTTCTGAGATGTAAATTTAATATGACAACTTACAGATTTGATATCATTTATCGTAGTAGTAATGGTTTTGTTTGAAGAATTACTATTGGAGTAAACAGTTTTTTGTACTGGCCCTAAATCTTTTAACTAAAATGTGGTTTCATTGTTTATTTTTAAAGAGAATGCTGACTGGCATGAAGAATCTTGAAGAAGTTGAACATCTTGAAATGAAAGTTGATACGAGGGATAATAGTCTTGGGAATTTTGGTAAGAGTAAGTAGAGGATATTCAGCATGAAGTTGTGTAATACGGCGGAGTATTTTTATGATTCAGTTTTTATTTTTTCTCGCCTAATTCGCTAAAGACTAAAAAAAACTGATGAGTAAAAATGCCCAGCCATATTACACAACTTTTCGCTGAATAAATTGTTTATTATACGACAGTAATCTTCTCCGAAAACTAAGTTTTTGAAACTGTTTTTCCTAGCGCGCGGTCTGAAGAGTGTAATAACGTGTCTTGTTTGCACTCGTTTTGATGCATATTTGCACTCTATAGAATGCTATGTCGAATAATAAAAATAGTTATCATTTAACATGTACAATACATTGGCCAGTTTATGCATAACTTTATTCTTGTTATTTTTTTTACTCCCTTCACTTTATACTTTAGGTGCTTTGCTTCCAAACTTGGTTGAACTTAAGTTGTCTAACAGCATTATAGCTACTATAAGGTAAGTCTCTTTCTCTTGACCTGTAACGTTCTGTTACAAACATGAAAGTGTTTGTAACATGTACAGGGCTTGAAAAAAAAAAACTTGAATTCCAGCTTGCCCTTTAAACAAGCTACTGTACTCTCAAATTTTGCTTACCCTGGCCTTTACATGCTTGCCAAAGTTTACCCTTTTTGTTGTAAAATCATTATTTAGTCAGTGGATGGCTTGTCTGGGCCTGGTTTGACGGGTTAGTAAGCGGGAAAAGCTACTGGACTGGATGGTACTATTTTCGAGTACTGGGTCCAGTTGTTGAAAAGGCGGATAGTGCTATCCACTGAATATATCACTATCCTTTAATAACACATTTGGTGTTGTTAATGCTTATCCACTGGCTGGCAATTTATACGGTGGATAGCATTATCCACCTTTTGAACCAACCAGGGCCTGATGAACATGTATATAATTATCTAATAATATTACATGTATATCATCTATCTATAATCCCATACAAGCACCTATGGTATTTTTTTATATATTTTTTTTTTCAAACTGTCCAATTTTGGCAGTCCTCAGAATTTTTTTTCATCCAATTATTTCACAATTGGACAGCATGTATAGAGGATATTACATGGCTGCACGAAGATACGAAATTTCTCTTTGAGTGTTGAAAAATATTTCACGATTGAGTGCAGCGAACAAGTGAAATATTTTTCAACATGAGAAGAGAAATTTTGTATCTTCAAGCGGCCATGTACATGTAATGTTTTGTTTATTATATAAACACCAATGAAATCAAACCATTTGACTTTAATATTTTTTTGTTGTTCTAAGGTAGAACAACCTGTAAGAACTAAAAACATGTTATTCTCATGTGTGAAGATATGATGTTTACGCGCAAAAGCTCACCTGATATTTCATTGGTGTTTATATAATAAAGTCCTATAACCTATACTTATTGGACATTTTTAGTGACTGTAGCTGTATTGCTGCATATTTATTTTTCAAGTTGTTCTTTATTTTAAGAAACCACCTGGAGTTGGCTAATAAGTTTTGTAGCCCAGTAGATATTCTGCTAATCCCATCAAGCTCACCTAGATGCTTGTTTTGCTTGGTTAGGGACCTTGGTACCTCTCTCACTAATCTAAGGACTCTTTGGTTGTCAAGATCTGGACTGGTTGATTTAGATGGAATCAGTTCAGTTTCCTCTTTAAAGGTACACGAAAGTTATTGAAATATTATTTAAGGGACAAGATTGTAAACTACAAAGAGGTTTCTATGGAGGAGTTCCAAGCATCATATTTTGGGTCTCTTACATTTAAGTTCTACAACTATAATGATATTGTGGTCAGGTTTGTTTTGTTAATGTAATGGACAAGTTAAAAAAGAAGAACTTATCCTGTTAAGACATCACCAGAATCGCCCAATCAGGGCTTCTGATATTACGCGATGGTGCGATTTCGCATAATCGGCCTCAAATCGCATCCGATCGCATAATTCACGAAAAATCGCATAATTCGTAAAAAATCACACAAAATCGCATAATGTGAACAAACCACACGATACACTATCGCTTTAGCTAAGAAACTTAAGCTAAAATTTGTTTCTTTTCTATTGAATTATCCTGTATCAAATAAACAAACCACCACTTTCGATCGACTTGGCCACAACAAGCTTGGTAACCGCATAAATTTCTTGAGCACATTTTTTATTTAGCCTGGTTACTAAGGTTAACCAAGATGGCCGCTTGTTTACAGACTCTTTTCTTGGATTCCATCGTTTGTTTTGGATGTTCCTTCATAGCTAAAAGCTTCAAAATGTCCCACAAAGATAGCGAGCACCGTTTTAAAACAGGTATTTTCGTTTTCTTCCTCTGAAACCTAGTAAAACATGCATAAAAAAGTTCCAGAAAAAATCGCATAATTTGCATAATTGTCTGCATAATAGTCCTTGCTTATCGCATAATTTGCTATGAAAAAATCGCATAATTTCCATTTTTTTATCGCATAATATCAGAAGCCCTGCCCAATATAGAGTTAGGTGGAGATCCGTGGTGGAAGCCCTATGCTCCACAGAGGAGTGAAGGTCGCCTAAGTGAAGTTGTTTTGTTTATGGCTCCAGTAATTTATTTGAGTCAAAGTGTTATTTGACTAGTCACATAATCAGAACATAAAAACCCTAAACACTCCACAGTTTACATTTTTTCCAAATAAAACCAATGCTAATAGTTTAAGATCATTCTTAACATTTCATAATGGTCCTTTCATCCCTATGTGTCTTTTAATTTACAATGCTATTATATGTTGCAGGAGTTGTACTTGTCATATAATCACATAGACGATGTCAGCCCAGTCAGCATGCTGGATCAGCTGGAGATTTTAGACTTAGAGGGGTGAGAAAAAAATTACCAAGCAGTCTAGTAATCACCTTATCATCCATGATCTGCTCCTGTGCAGCCTTGTAGCTCAAACGGTAGAGCAATAGAGGATCTAATCTGGAGCTCATACATGTACTTTTGAATCCCACCAAGGTCAAACAATTTTTTCTTTGCCTTGAGTGGTCCTCATTTCCATTTCATTCTCTGATTTCCTGTTTTGCTTTGTACTTAATAAAACACACATTTACATGACTGTACAGATGTATGTTATAGTTCAAATGCAATACATAAATGTTAAAATCCCAGTGGGTCTTGAAGGGTTGTTAAATGCAGTCTAACCTCCCGTAAACAGACACCATTGGGATCAGAAAAAGTGTCCGCTTAAAAGAGGAGTCTGCTTAAGGGAAGCTAAAAATGTAGTGTTTGTATGAGGCAGGTACAAAAGTCGACTCAGATCATAAAAAAAATGAAATGAGAAAAAATAAAAAATTTACCCAATTGTAGGTTAAAATTCCTCTCAGAAATAGGCCAAATCAAGTAAGCTTTGCTAGAGCTCCGTGACGTTCATCTGCCATTTTGTTTACTAGTGCCAGTTCCTCTCTGATCAGGTTACGAACTCGTGGCTTTGTTTCCACCGCGGTCAAACGTCCGAGGCATTTTTCGTTTTCTTTGGTGGGATTTTATTTAATATTAAATGGAAATATGGGCAAGGATGTATAAAAAAATTAGTTGACGTTACTATCTTTTAATTTTTCTCAAAATGATGAGCTAATTCTGTTGAAAACTGACCAAAACTCTTTGTGCCTGATCAAAATTATGTTTTACCACAATTGCCGGTAATCTCGCAATCTGATTGGTCGATGCGGGTGGTAAATGAGAGTGCAGACAACGGTGCTGACGCTAACATCACGCAATTTCTAACTATTGTGGTAAAAAACAGATTTCCACCGGTTTTCCGGTTTTGCTGACTCACGAGGCTGCGCAACAAATTTTGACCATGTGATGACGTAAATCGTGGTAAATAATAGTCCACACCATGGAAAACCGTTGGAAATTTGCTAAGTGACAAATGGCGCCGACAATTCTGCACTTCACAGTTTTTCAACGCTTAGATCCTTTTTGGTAAACTTTCAAAACGGTTGGTAAATGGGCAGTGTATTGGCAATATATTAAAGGTCTTGTTACATGCTCCATCGATCGATCATATAAACATGGACCCAGCTGAAGGCGAGGAAGGCAAGTCAGAAGTGACTTAAGCATGGTTTCCACCTCGATACTTCCGACTATAAATAAATTCATGTCGATTCAGGATTAGTTCGACGGTAAAAAAACTTCCTTTTCGCTACGCAACCACGAGTTCTATAAACTGACAAAAAGCAACATCGCCTGCTGTATAAAAAAAAATGAACATTCTAAGTTACAGAAACTATAATTTTCTTGAAATTAAGCATTTTCATTGAGAAGGATGGCCTAGATTTTACCTTCCTTATCTTCAGCTGGTTAAATGATCGATCGATGGAGTGTGTATGAAACCACCAGTCCGTAACCTGATCCGAGAGGAACTGGCACTAGTAAACAAAATGGCGGGTGAACGCCACGGAGAACGCCACGGAGCTCTAAACGTTGATTTGGCCTATTTTTGAGAGGAATTTTAACCTACAATTGGGTAAAATCTTTATTTTTTTCTCATTTATTTTCTTTTATGATCCGAGTCAATCAGGGTCGATCCGAGTTGATCCGACCCGGACTGGGTCCGATCTGATTCGATCCGAGTTGATCCGTTCCGACTTTTGTACCTGCCTGTTTGTATGTGGCTGGGACCACAACTTAGTGTCCGTTTATAAGAGGTGTCTGCCTACGGGAGGTGTAAGGAGAGGTTCGACTGTAGTACCAAGAGCCTATACGTATGTAAAGCTGTAAGTAACCAGGGAAAAGGTCCTATTCAGGTTTGTGTATGATCTTTCTTTCACCTGTAGGATCTTACATTCTTTTAATATTTACTGTGTGTTAATTTTGTCTTGTGCAGCAACAATGTAAGTGACATAGCACAGGTGGAATTCTTGTGTTTGTGCTCATCTTTGAAGATCTTGACATTAGAAGGGAATCCAATCTGTTTGATGCCACACCCAGAGACATCACAACATGTAAGCTTGATCACAATTTAATTTCTCCTCAGAACATCAATATTCATAATCAAGGAATTGAAAGAAAGAAAAAGATGCTTAAGGAGGCTCCCAACAGTTTTTTTCTAGGGAAGACATGCTTTGCTTGTTTTCATACTTCACCATAGTTATGAAATGTGATTAATATTTTATTTTTCACTAGTTTCTAAGCAACTGCAGTTACCATAGCAACACCAGCATATTGCATATTGTTCTAAACAATGTTGTTTTTCTCAAATCTGGTCAGACCCTATATAATGAAGAACATTGTTGTCGTACTCACATATCACTAGCTGTAGATGAAGTTTTAAGAAAAATTACAAAACAGTTTTTTTACAGCATGATATTGATCACTCCTACCCGTATTTTTCTTCAATTAATATCTTCAAGCAAATTTAACTTATTACTTGATATTTTCTGTTGAAACATCTATGATGATAGCAGAGACTTCACAAAGTACATTTAAATCCTTGGGTAGCCATGATTTCAAGAGGTTCAGTATTTAAAACAGCTCAAAGAAAATGCAAAACAATGGCAAAGCAAAATAATAATTTGCATAGAGTGAAATATTTCCTAAATGCCAATACATATTATTTTTAAAAACAACCAACTGGTAAAAATATAAATATTAATTATGTTTGTTCCTTACACTGTATGACTAACATTCTACAAAACCTTAAAAGATTTACTATTGAGGCATTGAGTTTTTATGTATAAATTTGGAAAGAAAGAACTTGTCATACAGTTAGCATGAAAGGTGTTGTAAATCGTTTTTTGAGTGACCTAATTCTGTAACTTATCATACACTGCAACAAGCTGCAATCTTTGTTCACTTTACAGGAACTAAGACACTATGACTATCGTGCTGCAATTCACAAAGCTGTTCCAAATGTTAAAATACTGGACGATGAGCCTTTCTTGGTTGAAAAAGTAGGTGGCCAATTGGTGCTTCGAGAACCCCCGGCATCACATAGGGTCAACAAGGTTCCAGACCATCTGAAAACTGATTGGCAGCTGGTCAGTGAAGGAATCAAGGCAGTTAACCTTGATGAGCAGGAGGAAGGTTCATGTATGTGTCTCACTTCATTTTAGTTTGATTTAATTAATACATGTCAGTTTTTTGAAAAAGCACTGTTGTTGTACACAAAATGCTTAATAGAACACTAAGAGGAAGATATCAAGTGAATATTTGTAGAGAGAACAAACAATAATCAGAGTTTTAGCGAGTTTTCCAAAACGCAAGGTAATGGCCCAAAAATTGGCCAATTTTGTCAAGTTGCAATCCATTTCCATCCTGGCCATCTGCAGCCCAAGACACTTATTTGTACTCTAAGAGCACTAGTAGAATAATTTAAAACAAAACTGCACCATTATTGTCAGGTTTCCACTGATATAAATGTCTTTCGGCTTTTTAGAGTAGCACTAAAAATGGTGACATTTAATTAGCCTGCACCTATCAAGTAATGGATGCATGCAGGAAGTTTGACGAAAAAGAGAAAAGTGTAAGAGTTACTTAGATCGATAGCTGAATTCAACTTGATCTTTATGAGTGCTCTTTAAAGTTTCTAAGTGCATCCATAACTCAAAAGTATGAACCTTGAATCAATGGTGAGGGTATCAATTAGTATTCTGTATCAGTTATATAGTATAGCTGTTCTGTATCAGGATTTCACAAACCTTCATTAAATTTTTATTTCTTTTGTATTTTCGTTATAAATGAATAATATTGTTATTAATGAAGTTGATAATTAACAATTACATGCAGTGGTGGATGTTATATCTGTTGTGGTGCAATTTTGTTCGTGGTGCAAATTTTATTTTCCTTTGTTTTTGGGTAAGGAAATGTATGATAATGAGTTTTAAACAAAGGAATATAAAATTTGCACCAAGGACAAAATTGCTCCACAACATATCCACCACTAGCCACAGACATTGAGGCGAATAGTTGTTTTTAATAGTACGTGTACTGGGTAATACTAAAACAATGAGATAATATAGCATGAATATGATGATTTTTAACTCATTTATTCCTGTAAATGCAGGGATGTAGCTAAGAGCCGGCTACCAGATAATTTCACCAGCTGAAAGAGAACTTATCACTGGCTGAAATTTCACTAGAAAACACAGACTTGGGGTGATTTTGAAGGTACACAAGCCAGAAAAACCAGCTGGGCTTGTTAATGAGCCTGCTTAGTTTTTTCTTAGCTACACCCCTGCAGTGATTCCAATTTTCGCACATACAGCTGTAAATTGCTTGGAGGTGAATAGCACTTGCTATTCCGAGTTTCAGTAGCCAATCAGAGCACACAAACAACGCTATCCACTGTTTTATTATGTATTAAAAACATGTATTATTATTTGCAAGGCTCCACTGAAAACCGCCAAGGCGAGTGGGCTCCCTGGTTAAATATTATTACTATTATTATTATTATTATTATTATTATTATTTTAGTATGTACTACATGTAATTGTCTTATTATTGTTAATAACTTTTCTATTCCTGTTGTTGTATGTAAACCCCTGTGCTTTTATAGTTGACGTTGCAAGACCAGGCTCAGCTGCTGGTGTGTCAAGACAGGACAGGCCCTCCAGTGCTATGTCCACAAGACAGCGTCCTATGTCAGCATCACGGAAAAGACCATCCAGTGCTATGGGACAAAGGCCTGACTCTGCAGGAGGCGAGTGTTATGTGTTTACTAGTTTGTGGTTTGTCCAGTCATGGTCTGGGGACCCAATAACTTCTCCGGCCCATAAAGCTATTTTATGTGTGCAATATTTGTTGGTTTTGAAAGCTAAGCAATAAAATTCTAAGTTTATGAAACAAGTCAGACTGGTTTGCTGACTAAAAAGCTGCAGTAAGTATGCCATATGTTTACTGGTCCCTGGTTTGTCCAGTTGTGGTCCAAGAACCCAACAACTTTTCTGGCCTGTAAACTTATTTATTATTATGTGTGCAATGCTTACATTAGATTTGGATTTTGTTGCTTTTGAAAGCTAAGCAATAAAATTCTAAGTTGATGAAACAAGTCAGACTGGTTTGCGGACCAAAAAGTATGCCATATGTTTACTAGTTTGTGGTTTGTCCAGTCATGGTCCAATGACACAATAACTTTTTCCGGTTCGAAAAGCTATTTTACTTGTGCAATGTTTACATTAAAGATTCAGATTTTGTTGCTTTTGAAAGCTAAGTAATAAAATTGTAAGTTGGCAAAACAAGTCAGATTGGCTTCCGGACTAAAAAGTATGCCATAATTTATGTTGACTGGTTCGTGGTTTGTCCAGTCATGGTTCAGGGCCCAATGGTTTTGAAAGCTAAGCAATGAAATGTTAAGTTGATGTAAAACAAGTCAGACTGGTTTGCGGACTAAAAAGTATGCCATAATTTATGTTTACTTGTTCGTGGTTTGTCCAGTCATGGTTCAGGGACCCAATGGTTTTGAAAGCTAAGCAATTAATTGTTAAGTTGATGGAAAACAAGTCAGACTGGTTTGCAGACTAAAAAGTATGCCATAATTTATGTTTACTTGTTTGTGGTTTGTCCAGTCACAGTTCAGGGACCCAATGGTTTTTTAAGCTACTGTAAGCAATAAAATGTTAAGTTGATGGAAAACAAGTCAGACTGGTTGCGGGCTAAAAACTATGGCATCATTATATAGATTTTTTTTTAAATGTAGTCTAAAAAATTATTGGGACTTTTGAGAAACAGGCCACAGGGTTTCATTAAAGTTTTGAGCAGGAGGGCATTTGGTTTTGATTTTCTCACCCAGACAGATTTCTTCCTTTCCTTAGAGAAGGGTTTGGCTTGCTTACCTTCCCTCCCCCAAGGAATTGTTTGAAATCTTAGTCTGGAGAAGATGTGGTTTCCTCCATTTCAAGCCATGAGCATCTTTCAGATGCCTGAAAACGTTGTTTAGTTTTTTAGGTTAATAAATCGTGATTTTGAGTGTTAGATAATAAATTGTTTAAACAACTCGTTTAAACTAACATGTTTTCAGTGCCAGCATTATTTTGCAGATTTGATATTCATAGTTGAGCCTTCAAGAGTGCCTCCTCTTGCCATCCTCCAGCTGAAAGTCTGGATGTAATACTGGTTTATTTAGAAGTTTTTTTTTGGTGGCAATTTGTTCTATTTTAAATTGTTGTTATATTTTAGGGAGCGCTGAACCTGTTGGTCCAGGTTTTTTTCAACAAGATGACAGCAGTGATCTTACTCATGGTAAGCTGTGCTTATGACATGGTTCACACAGTGCGATGCGCCATACCGTCAGCACCCAACAAACGTTTTTACAAGTTTGCACGATATCACCAGCCAATTCTTATAATCATTTTCATAACTGCAGATACGCGTGAAGCAATAAAGTGAAAAGAATCTTCGTATTTTGAAACTAACTTTACACTCCTGTGATAAACACGAAGCGACAAGATTACATAATACATTCCGTCGTGCTCAACTTTGCAAGGAGGCATGCTCATCAATTTAATTCCTGTTCTCTGATTGGCTAACTTGTAAATAGATTTGTTGCGTGCTCGTGGTAAGGTGCATCGCACTGTAAAATTACAAAAAATAACAAACAAACAAAACGAGAAAAAGAAAACATTAAAAAGTCCTTGAAAGTTAAAAGTTTGGTAAAAAAAAAACCGAATAGCTGAAATTTGATTTGTCAGTAACTTTTACTGTTAACTGATATCTGTTTAATTTGGACAGGTTCTGGCCAAGTCATCTGTGGAAATATATCAAGAGCTCTGAAATCAAGGCGAAAGGTGTGGCAATTATCTTCTCAAACTCATTAATAATTCATGACGAAAATACAAAGGAAATTAATGTTTAATGAGTGTTTGGAAATCAGTTGAAACACTCCTCCTTTTTGCATCCTTAATTTCTCCTTCTAAAATCATTTTGTTTGAGCAGTAATATCAAACATTCGACACAGTATTTCATCAGATTTCCAAACACCTTGAAGTGGGTTAAAAAAAACTCGGCTGCGCCTCGTTTTTCAACCCACTTCGCGGTGTTTGGAAATCTGATGAAACACTGTGTCTCGTGTTTGATACATTACTTCATGTTATGGGAGTTTTGATAACGTATTTAGGAAAACATATTTAGTTTTATCAAAAGTTTTATCAGCTGAAGAACACATCCATACTGAAGCTGGAATGATACTCAGTTCAACATCATTTGAGATTTTTTTGTTTGTTAAACAAATGATGTTGTCACTTGTTTTATGGTCACTGACACCATGATTAATTGCCTTATGTTTTCTTCTTTTTTATTTTGCCATCAGCATCTTGATCATCATCAAATAATAAAATAGAGGAACTCTTTCCTTCCTTATTGATGTTTTTCAACATTCAGCATGGCATGATATAAATGTACTGTTCAACTTTGTAGAACATCAGTCTCCATATTCTTGGTTTTCGCATGACGTCATAAAAATTAAAAAATCTAAAGTATACGACCTACAAAGCTGTTTCTAATATGGTACGTAGATACCAGTGTTACAATCTTTCACAAAAAGTTTCAGCTTTTAACGACGTTTTGCTTTCGATTTACAAAGGTTTTAAATGTGTCACGCAATGCGTCACGCTATTTCAGATAAGCCGCGAAAATAAACAAAATTGAATCAGCTGAAAGTTATTGTTTGCACCATAAGTGCTTATAAGCCGAGTTAATTGAGCTTATAGCAAATACAATATTTTTGGATGTGATTTTTGGCGCAATTAAGACTTTGAATTTTTGGCCGCCATCTTTGTGCCCCTGAGTGGGGCACAAAGATGGCCGCTCCATACATTTCTTACAAAAAATATCTAATACTCGTTCGCCTATAACTCTTGAACGAAATGCTTTTGCGCTTCAAAATTTGGCCAAGATGTGTAGTTTTAAACTCTCTACAATTCCATAAACATTTTGGATTCGAAATCTATGTTTTAATGCTTCTGAATTTTGATATGACGTAAGTGAAAGCCAAGAATAATATTATGATAATCAACAGATTTTGGAAAAAACTCTCATGCTGTGTTCTCATCAAGACCGAAACATGTTTAAAGTAAACATATGTTTCAACGAAACACGTTTCCCTTAAACATGTTTGCAATTTCATTGTTCACATTATATGTTAATTTCAAAATACGTTTCACCCCTGGTTCTATACCTGTAATCGAAACATCCATATAAGCTCGCATAAACCCTTTCTAATTACACATGAACAGAAAAAAAAATAGAGCTCGAAGTTTCCGTTGATTGATTTTGTGGTTCAATTTCACTCACCAAGCCCTTTGAAAACGAAGGGCAATGTAGTGTTTAACAAGGAGACGAAATTTGCGGTAACGTGTTTCGTCTGGCTTAGATCTAAACTACCTCGTGAGATAGTTTTAATCATGCTCAGAATAAACAGGTTTCGATCATGATTCGCACAATGCGCCGCCTGATGTGAACAATTTTAACAGTTAAACATGCTTCATTCGTGATCAGACTAAACGTGTTTCTCCCTAGTGTGAGCCCCAGGGATATGAGCATAGCATAAGCCATACTAAACATGTTTCGCCCTAGTGTGAACACAGCATAAGCCAGACTAAACGTGTTTCGCCCTTGTGTGAACACAACATAAGCCAGACTTAACGTGTTTCGCCCTGGTGTGAGCACAGCATAAGCCAGACTAAACGTGTTTCGCCCTAGTGTGAACACAGCATAAGCCCGACTAAACGTGTTTCGCCCTAGTGTGAACACAGCATAAGCCAGACTAAACGTGTTTCGCCCTAGTGTGAACACAGCATAAGCCATACTAAACGTGTTTCGCCCTAGTGTGAGCACAGCATAAGCCAGACTAAACGTGTTTCGCCCTAGTGTGAACACAGCATCAGTCAAGCTCATGCTACAGAAACACTGAAACTGGGTTTGTCTCCAGCCGTGACTCCTTTAAGTGGCAACACCAGTTAACTTAAGCGCCTCGCTTCACTTCACTTAGGACCTGAAACAACCCAAGATGCCCACAATAGCTTTTCTAGAGAGTCCCCGGCTTTTTGTACCTGAAAAAAGTTTTGAAGAAGATACAAGATCATCAGCGAGCAAGAATGATATTCTCGAGGAATTGAAAACTTGGAGACAGGAATATTCCAAGTAAGATTTCCGCGCAGTAACATGCTGTTCTATCATTTCCACTCAATAGCTTTAATTACATGAAGGTCTTGCAGTCAAAATACTCAGCGCGTTCCGCTTATCATTCATTAATCGGGAACGGATTGCATTATTGGTTTGTTATTGACATCAGGCGAATGTTCGCGTGCAAAGCAGACGACAGTTGACGGCTTGACACATCTGACCTATTTCTGTTCGCTCAACAAAAATTCATCACTGAGTATTTTTTTGACATAAAGAAGCTCTGCGTTTATAATTCATTCCCAAATGATAAGCGGAACGCGCTGAGTATTTTGATTGTAATGCCGATGCAACCCCTTCTTACAACCACCCCATTAACCCTTTAAGCCCCAGTAGTGATCGGCATCAAATTTAATCAGAGAGCAGAGGTCATGAAAATTAATGGCATGATCACCCAAGATGAATCCTTACATATTTTAAAAATAGTAATTTTGATATTGTTTTAGTTTTGCATTGCTACGCTTTGTGATTGGCTAAAAAATCTCGCGCCACTTTATTAACCAATCAGAAGTAAAACCAAAACCAATCGTGACTTGCTCGCACGCGTTTTCCCGCGCTTGGCGCCGGCTTCATGTATTTGCTTCGAGTTCTGATTGGTTCACTGGGCTGTCTGCGTCTGTTGTGATTGGCCAGAGTTTTACGACACTCAATTGAAAACTGCTTTCATGCGAACACCTCGTTATCAGTTACGGCCACTATTTCCGGCTCGAACAAAAGCTCATT
Source organism: Dendrophyllia cribrosa (assembly GCA_024195265.1). NCBI lineage: Eukaryota > Metazoa > Cnidaria > Anthozoa > Scleractinia > Dendrophylliidae > Dendrophyllia > Dendrophyllia cribrosa. The sequence continues at coordinate 10,912,034 of JAJLRJ010000009.1, read as the reverse complement.
CCGTTAATGCCGACCAACGACCACCTGTAAGACTATACGACAGTTATTTTCTTTATAAATTTACCCCGTTTATGCGACCACTCAATATGCATAATTAGATAATATTCGAATAATATTGCCAAAGGCAAAATGAAAATTGACAAACAATGGAACATTTGGATTGCAAACTCCGTGATTCACATTACAGTGTATTAGTCAATTATTATCTTGCTCTTAGATTGGCATAATTTTGAAGGGACACTGTCCCGCCGAAATAGATTCTATAGAGCAAAACAAAAGCAGTAGTTTGGAGATAAAGTGCAGGATTGCAGGGATTGAAGTGGATTACAGTTCATGAAATTTGATTTATTGACAGGCAGTCAAGAAATCAAACTTGCCATTCTCGTGAAATTTTGACTTTTCTAGCCGTTATTTTGTCTGTTTAGTTCATATTTGTTTGCTTCTATCACTTTTGGCGATGGTGTCTTTCAATTTAAAGGTAATAAAGTAAGCTAACAGCAAGCCACCTGGCCAAAATCACGAAAACATGATATTTCAGCCGGGACAGTGCCCCTTTCATTTACAGTGTTTTACGGCAAGTTGACTTAAAACATTTTATCCCACCGCGATATTACGACCACCCCATTAAAATGACCACATTTTTATGGCCCGTCTGTGGTTTTATCAAATGGGATTCCACTGCAACTTTGACAAGGTTTTGACGCCAATAAGCGCCCCGCGCTCCCCTTGAGTGTCGTTTTGTTAATAAGCGCCCCCTTTCTGACAAGCGCCCCATCATGTTTTTGAAGCAAGTGATATTGAAGACATTGAAGTATAATAGCGAATTATTACCGTTATTATTGTTACCGTTGTTCTGACCATGCGAATTGTACATTTTATGTTATTGTTCATTAAAATGCTTTTTCACGCTCGCATGTTTCTGTCAAAAAGAAATCCCTAACAAGCGCCCCTCTCCAATAAGCGCCCTCCCTTGATCTACCAAAAGTAAATAAGCGCCTCGAGCGCTAAATCGAATCATTACGGAAATTATAACTTATCCAGTGAGTTTTTGACTTGTTCCATGTCGCTCGTTTCGCTCAGTGTTCGATCCGCTGGTGAGAGAAAACGCGTCCGGGCTCTATCATCAAAATGGCGGATGGCTCCAAGGGATTCGAGCTTCCCTTCCTACTCCACACACTCAGTCACATCCCCAGTCGTTCAATCTGTTTTCTTCCTACAGCACTAAAACGACTTACATCGTTGTAGACTGCGAGCAGTCTCTTATTTTTCTTTTAGTCAGTAGAGCGAGCGTGCGCGCGCGCGCGTGAGCGGCGACGCCGTGAGGCGCTCAATCCACGCGCCTCGTGGCTACGCCCTCGCGCTCGCTCGACTAACTAAACGAAAAATAAGAGAATGCTCGCAGTCTACCATCGTTGTAGAGAAAAGACGAATGACTTGGAACAAGTCCAAGTGAGTTTAGACAGTCAAAGGTAATTATGCGCGCTTAACTGCAATAAGTTGGTGATTTAGTGATCTATGAAGAAAAGGGCTAATTCTTGTTTATTTAATTTTTAGGATACTAAAAAACGAGAGGAGTACAACAACTAACATCGAAGAGAATACTGATAAATTCAGCACGTAAGTTAATTTATTTAGAAATACCGGGGTTTTTAATTTGGGCATAAGGGCCTGGTCGCACTACAGTCAAAAACAAAAATCCGCCCGTGCAAAAATCGAGGAAAACAAAAGAAACCGCTCCGGTGGGACATGCTTTTGTGGAATGTTTTTGTTTTTATGTCATTTTGCACGGGCTAATTTTTGTTTTTGACTGTAGTGCGACCAGGCCCCAACGCGAAATTCGCTTATGAATCGATTACGGTTCTTTTCAATCGAAGAGGTCGCGCGTAGCTTAATCTGCATGCGCTCGGTGACCAGAAAAATGACAAATATGCTACTGTGGTCAAGCTGTGATAAATTTGGGACTTTTTTCTAAAAATAAACGTTATCTTTTGTTTTTCTATAGAGCGCAGTTGGATAGTAAGGCTCGTGTTTACAGAAATACACGATTTTTAATAAGCCTTTGGCTTTTGTAACTGTAGCAGATCTTTTAGCCTCCTGCAGAGATATTCTTTGGGTTCGTTTATGCAGTCGCTTTCCTCCCCTACCGAGCCTAAGCAACATCTGTGTAGGAGGCCATCGATCTCTCTAATTTTAATAGGATGCACTTACATTGTATTGTATTGTTTAACTCTTAACTGACTCCCAAGAGTGCCAAAAATCAAAATTCAGAAAAATCCAAAATTTCATTTTGTAAAATATTGAAAAACAAATGGTGCCATGCGAAAGTTCTGCTGAAGAGGTTTCATTTGAATGGTCATACCATAGGATTTCGTTCACAGACTCAAAAGTTAGAACTACATGTCTTCATAATAATTATTGAAAATTGCTGCAATAAAGCAACTGAGCTATCAAAACCTCATATGTTGTGATTGGTTTAAAAACAGTCTTGTCACTTTTTCAATTTACTATAAAATGATACATTGTCACGGCGAAACGTTTTATGTATGCAAGATAGAAATCGCTGAAAAAACCCTGTAACTCATTTCTTGTTTCAGCGAATTACCGCCATCCACGTCCGGGCAAGGTGCTGGCGCCGCGCGACTTTCACCCACCCCACCCCGCTACTCGCCATCCCCTCCGTCGAAAAGCTCTCGTCGCCCTGGAAGTCCATCCGCTGTGCGTCGCTCACTCCCTACTCCTCCCCTTGTGGGGAGAGAAATAAACAGACCCAATACTGCTGCGGATTTCAGGGTGCGAAGGTAAGAATTTATCCTGTTTGTTGCTCTTGTGCGTTTATTTCTTGGTTGTTGGGCAAACAGGGGGTTTATATAACGTGGTAATAAGTACAATTTTCTTAATAGTTGATGATAGTTTTGATCGTTTGACCACGCGCATGATAGTTGATGATAGTTTTTCTGTCAGCCGTAAGTTGCCACCATTTTGCCACCAAAATGGTCGCAAAAAGTCAACAGTCGCTGTCGAGGCCCAAAAACAAAGAAACTATCGAGCCAAAAAGTTGTTTATTCGTCGGTACAATAGTAGTTGGGAGTGAAACGAGAAGTCACTGGGTGACTGCTGGCGTGACGTTTGACCAACTATCATAAGTTATCACGTGCACCGCGGTCAACGCCGAGGCGTTTTTCGTTTTATTTAGTGGGATTGTATTTAATATTTAATGGAAATATGGGTGTGGATGTATAAAAAAAATTAGTTGACGTTACTACCTTTCCATTTTTTTTCAAAATGATGAGCTTTTTTCCGTTGTAAACTGACCAAAACTCTTTGCGCCTGATCAAAATTATGTTGGCAAATGGCGCTGACAATTCTGCAGTTCACAGTTTTTAAACGCTTAGAACTTTTTTGGTAAACTTTCAAAACGTTTGGTAAATTGACAGTGTATTGGCAATATATTAAACTTTAAACAGTGAAAATGACAGCCTTAACTTTTAAGTACTTTGCTTAACTTTTGCAAATTTCTCTCGTTTGACCGCGGTTAAGCTATCACGCACCGTTTGATCAATAGCATGATAGTCAACGATAGTAGGTAGATGATAGTATATGATAGTTTGGGATTAAAACTTCCACCCCAAGTATCATCGACCATCATGCGCCGTTTGACCAGGGCTTAAAACTAAACAACGCTAATCCACTGGCAAGGACTAGGATATTTTTGTTGTGTAATAAATTTGGGGAACAAGAAGATAAGCAGAGAAAGAGCTAATGTATAAAGGTTGGAGCCCGGAACCCGGCATGACACTCAGCCTGTCACAGGGATTTTGTTGTGTTTTCACCAAAATTGCATTAAATATTTAATGTGCCTTTGCTTATGGAGCGGTTTTCCATCGGGTGTCGAAATTTATTTCGCGATTGCGCTGGTTTAGTATTGCTACGCTTTGTGATTGGCTAAAAAAATCTCGCGTCACTTTATCAACCAATTAGAAGTAAAACCAAAATCAATCGTGACTTGCCTGCACGCGTTTTCCCGCGCTTGGCGCCGGCTAGATGTATTTGCTTCGAGTTCTGATTGGTTCATCGGATTGTCTACGACTGTTACATACATATACATACATAACTTTTTTTCTATTCGGATTTTGTTGTGATTGGTCAAATGATTACTTTCATTGGTTTTGTTTTTACAATACTTAATTGAAAACTGCTCTACACGAAATTGATCTTAGACCATGGAGACGAAGGAAGTACAGATCATAATCAGTTTTAGCGATTTTTCCAAAACACGCAGGGAAAACTTGAGAAAATTGTCCAATGTTTTCAAGTTGCAATACATTTCCATTCTGGCCATCCTCAGTCAAAGACAGCCAATACTAGTTTCTGTGCACTCGTGGATTAATTGTTAACAAACTAGACCATTATTTTAAGGTTTCCGTCTACTGATACAAATATGTTTTTGAGATTTTCAAAGTGACACTCAAAAAGGTGATATCTCCCCTTTAACACCCAAGAGTGACAAACATCAAAATTCAAGAAAAATCCCAAATTTCATTTTGTAAAATATTGAAAAACAAATGGTACCATGCAAAAGTACTCTTGAAGAGGTTTCATTTCAATGGTCACACCATAGGATTTCAGAACAGACTCAAAAGTTAGAACTACACTAAATGTCTCCATAATTGACTCTGGGACTGAAAAGGTTATTAATCAATTAACGAAGGGGCATTTTTTTGTGCATTTGTGGAGGGTAGGGGGACCAGGAGGCATTACTAACACAACGCAAAATATTTTATCTTAGATTCCGGCAACTTTCTGGCGAGACAAGTGTGAACCAATTAAAGCTTCGAGCGCTGCATGGAGATGAGAGTTATGACGTAGACAAGAATACATCTACGCCTTCTTTGGTTTCCGGACCCTCTCAGCCTTTATCCGTCGAAGAAGACTCGGAACCACGTTCGTCCTCTGCACCTGTGCGACTTGGCCGACGAACGAGGTATGAGCGTTTTTACGATGAAGGAGAATTGAAACAAACGACAACCAGAACCTCTCCAAATCTCTTCCTTTTTAAGTATAAAAGTAGAATTTTGGCAAATGTTGTAAACATTTGAAGACGACTTAAAGATAAACAAACGGCACCATTGATTGCCGTGCGTCTGTTCAGAACACATCACAGATGAAGTCAAAATGTAGAAAGAACTGCTCAGTGACTTTGATTTAACACCACTTTAACCCTTTAACTCCCAAGAGTGCCAAATATCAAAATTCAAGTAAAATCCCAAATTTCGTTTTGTAAAATATTGGAAAACAAATGGTTCCATGCGAAAGTACAAATTTCATTTTGTAAAATATTGAAAAACAAATGGTTCCATGCAAAAGAACTGCCGAAGACGTTTCATTTGAATGGTCACACCATAGGATTTTGTCCACAGACTCAAAAGTTAGAACTACACTACATGTCTCTATAATTGGCTCTGGGAATGAAAGGGTTAAAAAGAACGCATAAGATGGCTTTGAGTATTCTGTAATTGTTAAAGTGTCTATTTTATCAACGGTTTACCTTATCTTCGGTTTCTTTACAGAGAAATGCCTACAAAAGATGGCACCAGGCCCCCTCGCAAACTCCCCGACCCAGCGTTACTGGTACAGAGACCAGGAACAGCAGCCGCTGCCCTGCAGAAACGGAAACTCGGGCCTTAAAAGAACCACATCTGGGATATGTGTAGATAAGCGTGCGGTAGCGCCTTGCAATTTTCGCAGCTACCTGCAATATGATTGGTGCGTGCATGCAGTGATAGTCGCGAGCAGTCAGAGTGAGGCGTGCTGTGTAGCTCAGTCTGGTGGTATTTAAGTGTGACTTCAGAATGCAGAGTTTGTTTTTAAACGAATGGACTTAGAAAAGACGAGATATCTGCTCGTTGAATATGTAAATATGTTGTTCACGTGTGCGGTTGTTATGTAAACTGTAAATAAATATGTATTTAAATGCACCCCTCTACTGAATGAAATACTGGTCTTTGTCCTCTCTAGTTTTGAATTTACAATTATCTCTTTTCGATACGATGTTTTATTTTGAGATCCTTTTTACGACAATATTTGTGTTGCGTTATTGGTAACTGGTATAACAATTAACATTAACATTAATTTAACATTAATTAACATTAACAATCTTATTTAGCGCATATATCAACTCTGTTTTCTACGCTTTACAAATAAACTAAAACTAGTTATAGGCTTGTTTAAAAAGTAATGCCTTTAGTCTGGATTTAAAAATGCCTAGGCTCTCACTAGCTCGGTCCTTTATCGGCAATAAGTTCCATAGTTCTGGAATGGCAACAGAAAAGGAACGATACCCAGAAGTATCATTAGATTATACGTTGAACGGGTGAAGTTGAGAAGTGTCAGATGAAGAGCGAAGATTTCTCGCAGGTCTGTAGTGGGTCAACAGTTCTCGTAAATATGAAGGAGATTGGTCATTAAAACTTTAAACGTGATCAACAACATCTTAAAGATGAATTACAGTCCGTACTGCGCAATCTCAGCTCGGCAATGTTTGTGAGACTCGCAAACAAGGAACGTTTACAAGCGAAAATAAAAATTACGGGACAAACTTACCTTTTCCTCCATTATTAACGTCAGATGTCCTTGCCAAACAATAATAACAAGTAAAAGAACCCCAAAGTTTTCCCAAACCGACGTTTCAGCTCATCGAGCATTCGTAAACACAACGGCTGTAATGGCGGACTGACAGTTTACTCACCATTTACTCCATGTATGCTATTACCGAAGTGTAACATATCAACAAATTCAAAACAAAAAATGAAAGCAGATTGCGCAGTACGGACTGTAATTCAGCTTTAAAAATAGCACGTTCAGCCAGTGTAGGTCCATTAAAACAGGTTTTATATGATCATGCATATGATCTTTATACGATCACAATGATGTGGAAACTAGTCACTCAACGCCCTAAATAGGGCCAGAAACGTGTTTCTCGAAACTTTCGAGTTCTTACCAAGCATTTATTCACCCGTTAAATCCCCAAAAAACTATTTGGATGTTTCTCGAATCTCCCGCCATTTTCAATCCGATATTTTCCCCAAAACTCACCCGGTAACTTACAGGAGTTTGTGTGCTTACCAGGAAGTCGTGTTTTCTCTGCAAAAATAAAAACTCGGGTCCGTGTTTTCGGGACGCAAACCTCATCAAAACTTGTGCTTCGAGAAGTGCTACTTCTATTCTTCCCAGTGGGACTTACGAGAGAGGTACCTGGACTATACTGCTAGCAATAAATAATGGAAAATGTTAATGTTGAAAAGTGCCGAAAATTTCAAAGTTTTCAGACGTTTCGGGCTTAGCCCTTCTTCAGTGAAATTCAGTGACTTCCGGTTTATTTAAGGCGTGCGCACTGTTTAAATGGCGCGTAAAACAAGAACAGAACCGTCAATCGTTTAAAATTTCACTGAAGAAGGGCACTTTTCAACATTAACATTTTCCATTATTTATTGTGTCACAAGTGCCACGCAGTTTTTTGAACTTTTTTGTTCAACTATTTTGCCTATATATACAGTCCCTCTCTGGACAGTCGAGCGGGCCAGCAAATCTACCGAACGAGCGAAAGTAATGCGAACCGCGATGGGCTCTCGGCTCGTTCGTTCGCTCCAGTCTCGCCGAGCTTGTTTTCGCGATTAGCTCGCCCGCTCGACTGACTGTAAAAGGACAGCTAAATGAGCAGTCTACAATTGTAGGCCGGACAAGGGAAAAGCCGCGATCAGTCGTGTTATGGACTGAACACAGGCTTTTGTCTTCAAAAAGGTCGCTGTTTATCGCGGCGCAAATCTAACTATACCCTTTTTGAGATTATATAGTTTTACAAGATTAATTTTCGATTTCCGGCTCAAGAGAGTTATCTAAAATAGTGTAGCTTTTCTAACACGGAAAGCTCTTCGCCATCTTTATACATTTGGCAATCGAAACTGGCGGAAATGGTAAAACAGGAAAGATTAAAATTATGCGTTTAGAACTCATTTGTATGCCATGGCGCGATAACATGAAAGACCTCTTCTTTATGAAGCGGGGCGGGGCAAACGCACACAAATCGTGTCATCATTTACATACAAACATACTGTACATACTTTATTTGATAAAGCAGGTTAAATAAAATGGCAGCAAATGCTGATATTTTTAATGTATGTTGTCAGAAACTCGTGCGTTTCTGATGTTGTATCACTAAATTTCCAATACTTAAGTACTCTATCGAGTCAGGAGCCTATTAACCGGCTCCTGATCCAGTAGATAAACTTCTCTATGGAGGATAAACCACGGTACAAAATAAATACCATCATGATCGGGCTCCCATTAATCGTTCCCAAAAATTTGTACTTAAATCTCAAATGCAGAAAGACAGTTTAATTAAGATATCAACTTGCCAAAACTCAGATAAGTACTGGCTCGTGTTCCTTTCCCTTTCGAGGGGCCAAGATCTACAATGCGCTTCCTTGCGACGTCAAAAACGTTGAAAAAAAACCTCATCATGTTATCTAAATTGAATTTTCCCTTTACATAAATTATATTTGCCAGAACCCTCATTCATAACTTCTGTTTGGATTAGTTTTATGCCTGTTTTAAAAGTCTCTTCTATTTTCTATTGTTTTGGGTCTGTCTATTAAAGGTAATGTTACATGCGCGGGACGATTCGCAACCACGATTTTTAGCGCAACATGGGTGCGCGGACGATTTTCTTCGCAATTTTTGCGTTGCAAAGTTTTTAAATCAGCTTCAACAACTCCAAAGGCAAAAACACGAATTTTACTCAAGTTGTTTCGTGTAATATACCTGTCGTTAATTTTGTTGCGCTAAAAATCGTCGTTGCGAATCGTCCCGTGTAACATCAGGCCTTAAAACAGATGGAGTGATTATTTAGCTAAATTAAACTTATCTAAACTGCCAAGTATAACTAATATATCAAACGCGAGGAAGGGTGTTTCATGTAATAGACGTAATATATCAAAGACTTCTGTAACAATGCAAGGACCACTTGGACAAACAGTAGCAAAATGTAGCTGGATCTTTGTGCAGATCAGGATCAGCAATGAACCAAAAAAAAAAACTTTAACATGCAAGGCTGATCAGACAGCTGAATTTGTTTGGTTTCTTTTAATATTGGCCAATATTTCGGTTAGGCAAAACTAACAGGGGCTAAGAAAGCCTAAGGCCCGGTTCAAACGTCGAACTTCACATGTGCCGAATCTAATACAAATGAGCAAAATCTATTGTTCTTGCTCATTTCCATTAAATTCGGCACATGTGAAGTTCGACGTTTGAACCGGGCCTAAGTGAAGATGGAAGAGTGTCACGATATCCAAACACCGAGAAGTAAGTTGAAAAACGAGGCGCAGCCGTGTTTTTTAATCCCCCTTCGAGGTGTTTAGATATCAGATGAAACACTCTTTCGAGTGTTGATATAACTTCTCAAACTGATCATTAAATGAAGCGCAGCCGAGTTTTTTTAACCGATTTCGAGTAGTTTAGATACCTGATGAAACAATCTTTCGAGTGGTTAATAGAGCTATCAACCGTTATGCACTACGCTTATGATTTTCTTTGTCTAAACTTGATGAATTATTAATCAGCTTGAGAAATTTATTTGAACTTTGCAACTTTAGAAACGAGAAGGAAACTGGGCCGAGTGAACTTTCGCGACGACTTCTGGGATCGCTTGCAGGGAACGCTTCTTTTGTCTCTAACTCTGTCCCCAGTAACAGTCCCAGAAGTCGTTGCGAAAGTTCACTCGGCCCAGTTTCCTTCTCGTTTCCAAAGTGGCGAGTAAAGGCCCGTTTACACATGCGATTTTTGATGAGATTTTGCTGCTATATCCCAAAAATCGCCGCCAAGTTGCATCAGGTTTCGAACATGTTCGAAACCTCTGCAACATTGCGCGAAAAATCGCGCCCTAATCGCACTGAAATCGCCGCTAGTTTAGGGCACGCGATTCGAAGAAAAAATTGCACAAAAAAATCGCCTGTGTAAACGGGCCTTAACAGTACCTGGGATCTACTACTGCTAATAACTATCTTAATCATTGAAGAAGGCCAAGAAAGATACCTTTTATCTCGCGTATTAAAACCAGTGCCAAGCGACTAATTGTCGCAAATTTTGCCCTTGATACAAATGTCATGATTTGGCATAAATACAAGAGGCTTCTCACATAATAGCATGATTTAAAAGACACCGACACTCGACCGGGTCAAAACATCATCTTTTCGTTTTCAGTAATGGATGCATTTTTAGTTATATACACATGCATGTATAAAAACACTTTTAAAGTAGGCAAAACTATAGCAACAAACCTATGGGCCATGAGATAAGCCGTACCTTGATTAATAAAATATATTAATCAGCTGCTACAATTTTTTTACTACAGAGAAACACAGATGAAATAGAAAACAGACTAGTTTTAGCTCGGAAGAAAATTTATGGACAACTTTTAAAATTTTATACAAATATCTCTGCCCTAAAGGTAAAGTAATATGGGCATTGCGTTGCAAGTTGACTGAATTGAGGACCGGCTCCAACTGTCCGTCTTAGAGAGGTGTCCGGCTTATAGAGAGTCGAGGTAACATGACACCAGTTATTCTGAGACAATAAAGCTGAACATATGCACAATGAATGCACGTCTGTTTTAAGTCTGTTTAAAGTCGTTTACTTAAGCAAAACATACAAACTGGAACCACAGAAAAGTGGACTCGTTTGTTCATATTCATCACTTACATTTCCGTTTTGAAGTATTTTTCACTAAAAAAAGCACTTCTCGCATGTTCTCAAGTGTCCGTTGACGGTTTCAAAGTGTCCGCTGTCCGTCTTAGAGAGGTGTCCGTCTTATAGAGAGTTTAGTTACAGAAAAATGACTGAAAAACGGCAGGGACCAACACCAAATGTCCGTCTTATAGAGGTGTCCGTCTTATAGAGGTGTCCGTCTTATAGAGGTGTCCGTCTTATAGAGGTGTCCGTCTTATAGAGGTGTCCGTCTTATAGAGGTGTCCGTCTTATAGAGATGTTCGTCTTATAGAGGTGTCCGTCTTATAGAGATGTCCGTCTTATAGAGGTGTCCGTCTTATAGAGATGTCCGTCTTATAGAGATGTCCGTCTTATAGAGATGTCCATCTTATAGAGGTGTCCGTCTTATAGAGATGTCCGTCTTATAGAGGTGTCCGTCTTATAGAGGTGTGCGTTAAGAGAGAGTTGACTGTATTTCCACCTATGCCCCCAACACTTTCATGTTGCAAAAAGGAGAAACGACGCCTACATTCTGCCGGCAATATGACAATTTTTCTCAGGCGTAGGTGGTAATACGCACGCGCAACATCAGGACTCTGCACACCTGCAACGCAACATTGTTGCGCGACAAGCTGCACGATTCTGTTGCCCGTGTTACTTCAATATCACGAAATACTGGAATTATATCCAAACTAAGACACTACCTTTCTATAAAGCAACTTAAAAAAATTTATTATAACCTAATATATCCATATATATCTTATGCCATCTTAGCATGGGGTAACGCCTACAAATCACATCTTCAAAAAGTTCAAATTAAACAAAATCACGTAATCAGATTAATATTCTTCGCTACATCTTATGGCAAAGAAACGGAGAACGCTAAGCCATTACTAAACTTATTAGATATTCCAACAGTACATAATGTTTACGTCTTGCATGCGCTTAAATTTACGCACCTATGGCAAAAAGGATTATTACCAAACATTTTTCAGAACACTTTTACATATGCCAACACTGTACATAACTATAATACTAGGTACGCAGCCAATCATAACCTATATAAATCAGGAGTAAGAACAAATATAGGCAAACAAAGAATCTCTTTTGTAGCAATTGACCTTTGGAAAGATCTCCCATCTGACCTAAAGGATCTAAGTGTATTCCTCTTCTCAAAAAATTTAAAACGTTATCTACTGTCAGAACAACACATATAATTTGTCTCCTCTGTTATGTTTTTTTCTAATATCATATTGTTAAATTATTTCATTGTAAATATTTTCACTTGTTCTAATTCATTCACCTGATGTAAATGTTTAACATACTATAGCTGGGGGCTAACTAGAAAACTCACCCGTTAATTTAGCTCCCAGGCTCAAAATTATATTAACTATTGAGATTATCAGTATTTAGTTAAAGTACCTATAACCCCTAGAAAGTTATTTTCAGAATCAACTCTATGTACATTGAATAGTTGAATGGTAAAATATTTCTGGTTTTGAACGTCGCGTTTGTGAGTTATAGAGATTTGAATTTACAAAATGCTAATTAGATGACGTCAACCCGGGAATCATTTATTATACAACTACTTGTTTTCACCTCCAAGTAATATTTTTTACGAATCAGTCGACTATCCACAGTTTATTTTTAGCATTTATCAAATTAATTATCCTCAAGCTGTAAACTGCGCATTGTAAATTGGCGTAGAAATAATGGCAAATTCCCGGTTGACGTCATCTAATTAGCATTTTGTAAATTCAAATCTCGCAAATCTCTATAACTCACAAACACGACGTTCAAAACCAGAAATATTTTACCATTCAACTATTCAATGTACATAGAGTTGATTCTGAAAATAACTTTCTAGGGGTGATAGGCACTTTAATAAAATGTGTATAGGTATTTTTATGATATAGTTGTAAAAAATAATGAGTAAAATAAAAGTATTGTTATTGTATTATTGTAGCATCGCATGCCTTTTGCCCGTTATTTTACTTATAGCTGTATTATATGCATACGTTGGCTAACTTTACAACTGAATGCTTCTCACGAGTCTTAGAGAATTCAGTGATATCTATTAATTTCCTGCTCAGTACCAATGATTAATAACTGGAAATCCGTCGAATATTTCATGGATGAAGTTTAACCGCAAAAATGTGACACATCCTCCTCTGTGTATGTCCATGTTTCCCCGCCAAAGCTTATACACCGTGAAAAAAATATAAATATTGGCTTAATGTTTTCCTTATAGCCGACTAGTGTGTATCTACACAATCAGCTTGAAATAAAAGATCGGGCGTTATACATTTCACGGTTTAAGGGCTCAAGGGAGAATTAAATAACTTGTGTATTGGTCACAATAAAAGGCGGAAACCACAACCTAGCATTAGCATTAGCTCATCTAATTCTTCATAATTTCTAAAGGCATAGGTCACGTTATTGTAAATAATTTTGTGAAATGCAACCTACAATATCGGTCACATTTGTTGGAACGGTTTCCGCTTTCTACCCCTTCTTTCCCCATCAATGTTGATGTTCAAGATGCTAGAGTCAAAAAAAAATTATGCGAACGCAACATTGGAGAGAGAGGAGCAACATTGGGTGGAGAGGAGATGGCCCGCACGTGCTTAACATTTCTGAACTGACAAATCTGGTCTTTTCGTGAAGTATTTCAAGTATTTATGTCTTGTATTGCAATATCGGTCACATTTGTTGGAACGGTGTCCGCTTTATTCCCCTTCTTTCCCCCTCAATGTTGATGTTCAAGATGCTAGAGAAAAAAAATCATGTGAACGCAACATTGGGGAGAGATGATCAACATTGCGGGGACAAAAATATAGTGTGTGTAGCAATTTCTATATAAAAATCATGTAATTAGTTTGACTGGCCTGAAAGATTAGCTTTTGCTACCGGCGGGCCTGTCTTGTAAATTGTATAATAATTAACTAATGAAGATTTTTGTTGTTGTTGATGTTGTTGTTGTTTGAGAGGAGATGGCCGGCGCACGTGCTCTACATTTCTGAACCGACAAATCTGGACTTTTCGTGAAGTGTTTCAAGTAATTGTAGTTTTAATCAGGAGAATTCTAAAAGTAGACGTTTGAATGGGAAGAGAAAGAAAATAAATACAGTAAACACCGAAAATAAACCCTGGGGTTTATATTTTTGTTGTTTATTCTGTTTTCGGGAATTATTGAAGACCGTGAAGGGAAGTTTTGCGCAGCAAAAGATGTGTTGGGCTTGTAATTAATGAGTATATTTTGACTGTAGTAGAAAACTTCAACACGCATATGGTCAAAATAACAGATAATAAAACTCGCTCAACAAAGCAAACAATACTAGCCCTAGGAAGATGAAATGAAATTTAGCGAGTTCAAATTAATTTTCAAGAAAACCTACGTAGTTTGGAATTTGAGTTATAAATAATCAACTTTTTTTAGAGAACACTTGACGTTATTCTAAACGTAAAGGGATGGAAATATTTAATCTACACCAGAAAATAGTTTCTATTTTAGGTCGCCAATTTGTCAAATTATCTAAGTTAAAAAAATGGTCACGTATCATGTCACGTGCGCTATTGAAAAGTTTGTTATAACGGCAGTAAGAACGTTAAGAACGATAAACCCTTTGGAGTATGTGCCAATTTTCCCTTCAGTTTCATTCCCTTATCACGAATTATTCATTTTCCTGGTTAAAGCCTTTGACCCAGTCGTTAAACTACGATCAGGCGCACTATTTTTTTTCGGAGCGAAAGTCGGGGGAGTCCATTCACGTTCCGAAAAATAAGAACGCCTGATCGCATATTACTTCGCGATCAGATTTGGACACATCAGATGTTATATTATGTTATAGCCTGTGAACAGGCTCTCTGGTGGGATATAGGGCGAAAAAAAAAACGGCGAACGGGGAGGGGGTGGCGACTTTTCTTCGCGAGTTCTTTTCACTGCTATCTACTTTCGTCATACCCCCACAAGGAGGCTAGTCTCCTACGCAGCCGTTATTAGGGCTCGTCACGCAACGCTCCTCCCCCACTAGTGGGGGAGGAGCGTTGCGTGACGAGCCCTAATAACGGCTGCGTAGGAGACTACAAGGAGGCCTGTTCACAGGCTAAATTATGTTACGGACCCACGAATGTTTCTTTTGTTGGCTTGAAGATGTATAGAAAGGCTAGCAAAAAAAATTAAATGCCTAAAAATGATTAAAAAAGAAAGAAAGAAAGGAAGACAGAGAAAAGAAAGTTTCACACAAATCCTGGTATTTTAGAAGGTCAGTCCCGCCGCAACATGGTCCGCCCAATCACACCATCTCGATCCGCCCTCACACCCCGCCAGCTCCCCGGGCCCCCCGTACGTGCATACACGAGTACGGTTGACTTGTATTCAAATTGCCTGTAATTTATTATCCCGGCTTCAAATATTCTTGGCCCTAGCTTTGCGGTTTTAAAGAAGATTGGTTGAGATTTTGATCAAGAGGTTTTTTGCGAACGACCCGATAAATAAACCAACGGAGAAAACTTTGTTCGATTCGTGTGTTTTTGCAATTTCTTTTTGCAGTAATTAATACTTCATTTTTCTCAGTGCCTCTTTACTTACTGTGAAGTGTTCAAGATGCACTGGTTTTTAGCCAATAAATTTTCACCGAATATTTTCGTCAATTTTTATTCGAATTTAAAGCAAACGATTTGGATCGAAACAAAATTCAGCTCTGTTTACGCGACCACCAATAATTTGTGAACGAAACCAACTCGCTGATCGATGCTGGAACATTTAATTTCCCGGCTTCAGGCAACTTTAAATACAGTTCATTTATCCATCAGTCAGTTGGCGGTCTTCAGTTTACTTTACAGTACATGTAATTAAACGGTAATCAACAAATCAAGTTCATCTTGAGTATAAAGTTAAGACAATTTTCCCCACACTCAATATGTTTGCGGTAAACCTATGATTATTTTGAGTGATTTTATGATCGGCCCAGTGAGATTTTAAAAGACGCCGCAAAAACGATTATTTAAATCAATTGTTCAGAATTTGAAGGAAACTTGTAATAATTACAATTTTGCCTATCTTTTTTGAAAAGGACCGTGCAGAATTTGTCTTAGACTCATTATTTCATTAAGTAATCATACAGTGAAAATCACAGTTGTCGCAAACAACTCTTGACTTTTCAGTTCATATATATTTTATAAACTAAAAACCACACGCTATTATTGGTTTCAATTTTTCAAGTTATGAGATTAATCGGAGAATTTTAGGTCATTTGAAAAGGAAATACATGTTCCCTTTTCATTTCGGAATGCGCCCGATTTTTAAACTCGAAAAAAATCTCCAAATTTATATTTATCGCGTCCTAAGAATTTCAGTACAGCGATTTGACGGCGACAATCGGCTCGTTTCTCTCTTCTTCTTCTTAAATTTAAAATCAGGAGATGATCAGAAATGAAATTTCAATCTGATTATACCAGCTAGCAGCATCGCACGAAAACCAAAACTTCTCCGAAACCTATTTTGAATGGTCACGCTCGTGGGCCAAAAGAAAAATTACTTTAGAGGATCAAAATTTTTGGACATCCGACTTTTCAAATTGTATCGTCAAGCTGTAATTGAATGTTTAGTCTGCCGCACGCCATCAAGAATCTATTTCGTCATCTCTTGTTTGAAAAGTTCCACCATTGCCTTTCCGACATTGACATAAAACTTGAAATTCCACGAGCTCACAAGGTCAAGAAGATAAGAGTTGTATCGATAACACACGGAAATTACACTTCAACATCCCCGCTGTTCCAACATGCACACAACACGATCAAAACGGCGCGCGGTTATCCAGTTAAAATGCTTTCACGCCAGTATAAATGTAAATTAAACCCATCGTACCACCCGAAAATGCAAAAACAAAAATTATTATTAATTCTGACACGTGCTTTGTATGTATGGCCACACGATTTCTCCCGTTATTTCGAGATCCCGTTAAAAGGGGCTGTAAGATAAAAAAAAATGTTTGTTGATGGAAGCAGTGACGTGTGTTCCTAATTTTTGCCGTTATTGCAAGATAACATGTCTGGAAAAGCAATCACAACATGAATAAAAGCCTTTGATATTTAAGGAATGCATTAAAATTGATTGTTTTATGTCAAAAATTTTAGACATAAACACGGAATAGAAAGCGAGACAGCTTGATTTGATTTTTCGTAACGGGGACGCCACTAGTTTTTCACAATCAGTTTCCTTTCTCCGCTGTTTGAAAAAAAAGAGATACGAATATTTTCTCGATTTTTCGCTCCGTGATGATTTAATCTATCCACGATGTTGGTCGTGAAATTAAGATGTTTTTTAACTTCCCTAAAACAATATCGTTTAAAACAATCCCGGGCGAACAATATGCCCATGAAAACATAACGTAACTCATTTTGCGCAAGTGTCAAAATTTTAATCGTTTCCCGACTCATTGTCAGAGCCACCACACGCTTTGAAAGCTCTTGTTTAAAACGAATTCTTAAAACCTCGCACGCATTCTTTTATACGGTTTTAAAATCGAGGGTTTTTAATACGTGAATTGTTTGTGAGTGGGCTGTTTTCTTTTATGCCCACGGAAAAAAATTGCGATCACTGTCTCTTCTGACAGGTGGCGGAGGTGCCAAGCGCGCGCTGCATTCTGGGATATACGGTGCAAGTTTGCCCTGTGAGCTGTGTGATTTGTGTGTATCTTGTTCTTTTGCGATTGTCAAGCGAATTGCCTCTCAAACCGCGAATAATTCTCTTCGCAGCTTTTGCACAGATATACAACGAGCTAAGGATAAGCGAGGGAACGTCCATATCCCGCATGATGGTGGAAGAATGCGCGGAAGACAGATTCCATCGGCCGTTTTCACGCTAAAGGAAGTGTGAACCGGTAACCCAGTGCGGACATGTAATTGAACGAGAAATCGGTCATCCTCATCATCTGGTTTCGTCTGGGCTTCGGCGTTTCGTTCCATCGCCAAGATGATGTGCGATATAATGCCTACGATCTCTGAGGACCCGCCAGAGATCCATTATGGGCAAAACGAGGAGACGAACTTCGAACAACTTATGGTTAATATGCTCGATGAACGGGACAAGCTCATGGAAACTCTTCGTGAAACTCAAGATTCCCTTGCGTTCACGAGAGCCAAATTAACAGAATGCCAAAAGGAGAAAGATGGGCTTATGAATCATTTGGAGTCTGTACTAAATGATGTAAGAAGCTTTTTTAGCTGTATTTTAACGCTTATTTTTCCGTGGTCTGAGGTCGAACCATTCATTCTTTCGGCTTACTCAAATACGCCATATTTGATCTGTAATTGAGTGTCATTTCACCGACCAAGTGTTTACTCACTCACAGAACACGGCTATTACTGTACACGAAGGACAGTATGTGCAGCATTTTAACAAGAAACTGTTTCGATTAACGACAGTGTGGTTTAATCTTGAGTTAACTCGAATGGTAAAAATTCCATGATACGACAAGAATCTTTACATTGTCGCTCAAACCTCCAAGCTGCATTCCTCAACACGGCGACCAAAAATTCCCCGTAGTTTACAGTCTCGAGTGCTATATTCAACCGAATAAGATGATAATACGAGTTTGCGGCATGAGAACTTATAATTTGCCAATGTGTTTGTGTTATTTCCACCAGAGTTCATGCATATTTATGGTGTCCCTAATTCGTTTTCACATCGTTGATGGCATCTTAGAGACTATCTTCTTGCATCTCACACGTGTTTATATAGATTTGCGATTTCATCCGGTAGAATTCTTTTTTATTTTTAGGGCGATGATCAACTAATTGAAAGGCTGGCTGGTTTAGATGGAATTATCACCGATCCGGGGCATAATTTAAAAGAAGATTCCGGCAAAAACAGAGTTCGTGTTTTAGCTGAGGTGAGTGGAGTTTTCTGTTATTCTTTTGGCGAGTTGCCTTTAATTACACCACTCAAGTTCGAACGTATTATTTTAATTAGCAGTTCCTTGGTTTTCTTTGGAATAATTTGCTCCAGAGAATGAATATTTTCTTGGTCGAGTTTTGCTTTTGCCAGCGAGGTGTTTGTAAACAATACCGGTGGGAAACCATTGTGAATGTCGTGATCTTAATTTAAAATTTTTACACAGAATTAAGGCTTATATCGAATCAAACTTTTTTTCTGCTTTTGTATGAAGTTTCCACAACCCTTGAGGCACAAAAAAAAGGTTTAACCTTAAGTTATACGAATCTAGCGTTAAACAATTTATATAACACGAATGGTATATTTTTTAATTTTGATCTTATGATCTTATGAATTTCTTGCCTGCTTGTTTATTTTGCGTGAGTGAATTTTTCTTCGAGTTTGAAGACGCTTTCGTCATCTTACAGCAAATTACAGATCGAGTTTCAGACTACCCGAACAGCGATGACTGCGAAGAATGTTTAGTTTTTTTGTGAGACGATGAATGGGGTCATAACAATTTGCATTTAATTTTTTGGCTTGGGTAGAATCATCTATCATGTTAGCAGAATCACGATTCTGCTTTTGTTCTCAAACGCTGCTCCCAGCTTGAGCGAAACGTCGAGCTGCAGAAAATATAACTTGTCTCTTTGCATAACTTTTGAAATATCATTATTGTGTGTTTCCGGTGAATACACTATGTGGTATTCCATTGCTGCACATAATTGTAGGTTTGAGATTATTGTCGTTTGCCAATAATCACGAGCTATTGAATCGATCATTTGTAATTTCCCTTGGAATTTAATCGGTTTTATGCGCAAAGCTGGTATTATTTGTCTTTTGACACTTAGCTAACGAAGGTTTTATTAAGCCCTAGACTGCTCAAACAAGTCAATTTTACCACTTGAATACAGTTTGAGATTTATTGCGACTCCAATTCTTCTTTGCTCGCATCGCGACGGAGAGGAAATTGCTTGCATTACAAGTTGTGTTTCACTGTCATAAACGTCTCGCGACCTTAGAAGAACCTTTTTGTGCAGACAGTAGTATGTTTACTAAACTCTTTAGTTTAATTTGCATGAGAATAATTTTGTGATCGGGGATTGTTGAGCTGGAGCATGTCGAGCGATGTGCGAATGTTACGCACTTTGATATCTGTCAGATGCTCTCGTGTAATGAGAACCTCTTTGCCCGTGTAATATTGCACGACCAGTGATATCTTGTTGATATCTCGCGATAAGAGAATTCCATTTTTGCTTGGCAGTGACGAGCGAAGCCTTCCCTTGGACAAATAGCAATTTAAAACATGTCCCGGGATGTGTATGGCAAACAGAAATCCTGTTGATATGTAAATAGAAACTGACACCAGTCACGGTATGCGACTTTGATTAAGTTACTTACAACTGACAATACATAACAAGTTTTAACTTCTTTGTGATCCTAAAGTTGACGAAGCTCGCCTAACTGTGAACTGTACAAAGTGAAAACCTTTTATGAAAACAATTTGTTGATTGTATTAAAGGCAATCTTTTCATCCATTGTCAGGGATGTAAATATATGTATTAATTTGTACAATTCCAAGGCTCAAACTATAATTAAATATGCATATCTTGCATTTTGTAATTTATTTCATCTTTTAATAATTATAACTGGTGAATTTTTATGTTGCTAACCGTATCTCACATGCCATGTTGTCTAAAATAACACTGTGTCTGATGGTTAAATACTAGTAACATTTTTAATGGAATCAACCCCTTGTGTTTTTTTTTTTAATTCTGGTCATTTGATTGATATTCAATTATAACTATGTTAATCTAATGTCAAACCTGCTTTGTCTTGATTTGAAGTTTGTTGAAGGATTTTTGTTAATTTTAACCTACTTGGCACAGTTAATTAAAGGCGATCAGGCCAGATTGGTAATGTAGTTGTTTGCTGAAATTATGAATCTGTTTGGTTAATAGATTCTTTTGTGACTCCTGAAGAGGTTTTTTTATATATAAAATAAATGCAGACATCACTTTACTGGTAAAAAACTGGTTTTATTCATTTTAGATGAATGTTTAATTTTGACATATTATTTTCTAGACATACCAAAATGCTGATGTAGTGATACTCAAAGATTTTGTCTAACTAAGTGGTTTCCTAGGTAGAACTACAAAATATGCTAAAAAGACAAACATGTTTGATACAACTTTTCTCAGAGATTTTTATTCTAATTTGTTAAGTCACTGAACCCTTAAATTCTTAGTGGTAACTAATTCCTAACTTCTTACCAATCTAATTTGAATAACCAACCTGACAGAGAATTTAAGAAAAATGTTTGCAGTTAAGATTATCCCAGCAATTATTAAAGAAAATTTTTATTATGGTACATGCTGCCATTAGAGATGTCAAAAGTTATGTCTATGTTGTTCAAGGGAAAACACATCAATGTCATTATTTTGTTTGGCTATTGCCAAGTGAAAAGCAATGGTCAGTAATTGGGTTATCTGCATTGCTAGTGAAACCAGCCAGAAAGTTATACTCGCGTACACTTCTATGGAAAATGTTTCTGTGTAAGGATTTACAATTCACCACATGAAAAGAATCATGTTTTGAAATATATTGTTTTACCAGCAATAATACATTATTCTGATATTGAAGTAAAAAATATTGTTTTCACAATCTGTGCCAAAATTTGACATCAATAATAATAATATAAAATATTGTAATATTGCATTCAAAAATATTGTTTTCAAAATTTTTGGTCACCAGCAGTAATTATATAATTATATTTATTTTGTATATTGGGCTTGTGGAAACTAACTTGTTGTTAAGGTGCTAATGTAAAGCATTAGTTAGTCCCTCTGTTAACACATGGTTTCCCACTATTTTATATATCTTTAAATAACACAATTTGGAGTTAAACTATTTGGAAAATGACCAAAACAATGATTCAAATTTGAAAGTTGTTCTCGATATTCATATTGATTATGATTAGGCATCCTTGAATGACTATCATGTAAAGTTAACACTTTAACTTGTGTTATAATAAAATGTCCAGCTCAATTATCTTGATTTGTTGATTCCTGTCAATGCATTTCCTTGCCTTTTTATGAGTAAATTCCTGGAAATATGATGTAGCATATCTTTCATCTGTTTATAAATTTGATCAAATTTTATCTCTATTTGTATTGTGAAAGTTAAACAGCTATATCAAGGCTAGTAAGTGACTGATATTTCCATATGTATGACTTTTACATGTGGGTTTTAATATTATTAGAACTGGTGACTGGCAAAATTAACCCTGCTGCGGTGAAGGTTAAAACCCAGTTAACATTGTCATTTTGCAAAACATTGAGCCAAGAGAACAGCTCCAAAATGTAAAAGTATTGCTCAAGACCTTTCACAGATAAACCCCGTGTCTGCTTATTACAGACACGTTGCTATTACAGGCAGCTTTCTCAGTCCCAGTGAAATTAAAGCCTATATATATATATATATATATATATATATATATGTTAATGGTTTAAACGTTTTTTCAATGGTCACTCTTTGGGTTATCATCCCCAGACACCAACATAGCGCCATACTGTACTACAGACCTTTGTTTTCTAAAGGGATTAGATAGAACTTGTTTTTTGGCAATTCCTGTCTGTCCTTTATTACAAGGTCAATATAAAGACAACAGGATATTAATTCCCTGACCATTAATTTTCTTATTTACATACCAAACAAAGATTGTTATGGATATTATACAGTGAACTCTTTCTAATACGGACACCATTGGGACCAGCCCCAACTGTCTGTCTTGGAGAGGTGTCCGGCTTATAGAGAGTTGAGGTAACATGAGACCAGTACAATCTGAGATAATAAAGCTGAACCTATGCACAATGAATACACGTCTGTTTTAAGTCTGTTCAAAGTTATGCAAAACCTACAAACTGGAACAAAAATTAATATATCAGAAAAGTGGACTCATTTATTCATATTCAACACCCACATTTCCGTTTTGAAGTATTTTTGACTAAAAAAAAGCACTTCTCAATCTGAAGTGTCCGTGGACGGTTACAAAGTGTCCGTTGTCCATCTTAGAGAGGTGTCCATCTTATAGAGAGTTTAGTTACAGTAAAATGACTGCAAAACGGCAAGGGACCGACACCAGGTGTCCGTCTTATAGAGGTGTCCGTTAAGAGAGAGTTAACTGTAGGCCATGTTTTCATTCTTACTAGCCTCAGAAAGTGTTTTGTTTTAATCAGCTTCTCCAGTTTTCATCATTTTACTCTCAATATTGTACAATCTAAAATAATAGCACTTTGTTTTCTTGTAGGACTTTGCAACAATGCTTAAAGAGCTAAACCAAGCCAGAGAACAGCTCTTAGAAAAAGACGAAGAAATCAGTGAACTGAAGTCAGAGAGGTGTAATACAAGGGTGAGTACTAAACAAGTGTCTTTTGAATGAAAATAATAACATCCACCAAAATGATCCCATAATAGAATTGTACAAAAGGAGTGTTTTTAATTTATTTTGAATGGTACATGTACATGTATGTTATCCCAGTTGAGTTTGTTGTTGGTTCTCGTCCTTGCTTCAAGGGTTTTTCTCCGGGTACTCTGGTTTTCCTTGCTCCACAAAAACCAACATTTCCAAATTCCAGTTCGATCTTGAAGCAGTGGAAGTAAGAGCAACTCTGTGGATTTTCACTGAAATTTCTATTTAACCCTATTTATTTATTTATTTATTTATTTATGTAAAGCAATGAAGCAGTCCCTGGAGACTGGTTTTTACTAGCGACAGAGTCAGAGTTGTAATTGGAGGATGTCGCTTATAACACTGTGAAAATTGAACAATTGAGTCATAAGCTCTATAGAATCAGAGCGGCAAGAATCGGTTTTTCATTTTCTTCCAATTGGGCTTATGACTCCATCGCTTGTGCTCTAGTGACAAGTCACAAGCAGAAGTGGAAGAATGAACCAATTTTTATTCCCATTTCCGGGCCCAATGAGTTCAGATTTCTGCTTACAACTCTGACAATCTAGTTTTCACGAGATCGTGAGCGACTGAATCATAACAAAAATCAGAAACTCTCTTTACGACTCCGCAGTTTGATTTTCATTAGATACGCTTCTGATTATGACTCTGACTCCAACTCCATTGCTAGTGAAAACCAGCCTTTAATACCTAGGTCTGGAGCAGGTCCCGGTTGTTCAAAAGGTGGATAGCCCTATCCACTGGATATATCACTATCCAGTGACTGAATCATAACGAAAATCAGAAACGATTCGTTATGATTCAGTCACTGGATGAGTATTAACAAAAATCCTTTGTGTTATCTGCTGGATTGTAATTTTTCCGGTGGATAGCGCTATGCACCTTTTGAACAACCGAGCCAGAAATTGAATGCAAGGTGTCAGACATGTCTCTTATGAAATTTATAAAAGCTTAGGTGAGTTTTTCATAATTTTCTTCCAAAACTGGGTGTCCATCTATAGGATGCCTGAATGCCCACCTGGCTAAAAACCTGGTCTGGAGAAGTTTCTGCTTAAGGGAGGGGGAAAATATAGCGTTTTTGTGTTGCTGGGACCATAATTATGTGAGCACTCACTTAGAAGAGGTTTCTTCCTTTATAGCAACTGTCCCTAAGCAGAGGTTCAGCTGTAGTAGAAATTATTTAAAAAAAATGTTTATTTGTTAATTTTTATTTCTTTTTGTTTGCTGCAGCTTCTTCTAGAACATTTAGAATGTTTAGTAGCACGACATGAAAGGTCGTTAAGAATGACAGTTGTCAAACGACAGGCTGCAACAACGGGTGGTGTGTCGTCAGAAGTAGAAGTTCTTAAGGCTCTAAAATCACTCTTTGAGCACCACAAGGCTCTTGATGAAAAGGTGAAAGATTGTATTTTGTAGACTTTAAGCCCTTATGAACCCTTTAACTCTCAAGAGTGCAAACAATCAAAATTCAAGATGGTCACATTTTAGGATTTTCGTCAACAGACTCAAAAGTTAGGACTACACTACATGTTTCCATACACTGTACTCGACTCTGGGTGTGAAAGGGTCAATTTACTTCCTGAGTAACTCCATAAATTATTGAAAGAGTTTGGCAGACTTAGCAATCCTCAAAAATTCGAGCTGAACCTTGCCACACAACCACACATTCTTTGTAAATTTAACAGTTTGGTGTCCATTTTGTTAGTATAATATGTTGTGATTCAATTTTTCTTTTGGTTTGAAAAATTGAGACCAGTTTAATTGTTGTTTTTCCTTTGTCTTTGATTATAATTTTACATTCAAAACATGGTGTTTGAAAAAATGACGGGGCACTTGCAAGGAAGTCCACTGGCAAATATTTTCTAGTGATATTTTTCTTCACACTATCAAAACTATATATTTGTGTACTGTGACCAACTCCTTGTTGTTCAGGGGACAGGCTGCAAGATGTCAATGAACTATCACTATCACAAAGAAAATCCTTAGCATTTTTAACAAACAGCTATATTCATTCAAAACTAATCAAAACTTAATAAAAGTATGTGGTTTAATAGTTATGCATGTACATGTATCAAGTTTATCCACAACTGCTATACTTATGAGAAAACCCTTGCTTTTTTTCAAAACTTTTATTGTGCAATGACCTTAAGATCATTTACATGAGGTGAGAATACTTGACACATTTTAAGTGTCCACCAGCATCATCTTTTGTTGTATTTGTACCTTTTGCATGTAACTGTCATTTATTACTCAGAATAAGCATTTGTTTTGGCTTGCAAACTCCCACAATCATTCCTTATTTGTACAATGTAAGAATGTCGTTTTAGCGTAGCTACCACACTGATGACACTTGGCGTTGTTTTAAACAAGATGTCATTGTTTGTTTTAGGTACGTGAAAGACTACGGCAGGCTGTTGAAAAGAACAATGCACTGGAAGGAGAGCTTGAAGAAACAAGAGAAAAGGTGAAGACTTGTCATTAAGCATACATGAAATCTCTTATGCAAAGACATACACTAATGGCTACATGTATCTATTAAAAGGGCTAAAATAAATGGATAATAACTGATATCAAAAGCATTAAAACATTTCCTCAGGCATTTGAATGACCACACAAAATTTTAAATAGATGATGTAGTTTTGTAGCTCATTCAACATCAATGTTTTGATCTATTTTGTTTGTTTTTTTAGCTCAAAGAGCTTGAACAAGAGAATGAAGATATCAGACTTCGGAATCTCAGGAGAGTGAGAACTGAAGAAAAACTTCACACGTCAACTGAAAACTGTGTAGAAAATGGCAATGAAGGTTCTAATGGAGAAAAGGTCAGTGTTATCACTGTATTGGGCTGGTTTACATGGTACAACTTTGTCGCATGCGACACGCTTACAGCATTCTTATGACATGCTTACAACACAAATTACTTCCTATAAATCAACTCAAGTAATGTTGTAAGCATGGCGCAAGTGTGTCTCATGCAACAAGTTGTACCATGTAAATCGACCCTTACAGATCAGATTTTGACTTACATGTACATTGTTACAGCTATACACAGGGTTGTCATTAGAAGCCGGCTACTGCAGTGTAGATGACTGGAAACTCAGAGTTTGAAAATCACTAAAGGACACCGGACATGGGAAGCTATTTTGAGTTTCTGATGACTGCCTATTTTCCTTGTGTAGCTGGCTTAAGACCTCAAAGCTTAATGACAGACTTGTATACATGCAACTTAGTGCTACATCTGTATTTAATGGCATGTTATTTTTTTGGAAGAGATATGCTTTTAACTTATTTCCAAGTTGTAGACTGTTCATTACTGCAGGAGAACATTACCGGTGGTTAGTGTCAAAACACAGGGCATCCCTGATTAGTTTCAACCCCATATTTGGAAAGAAAAATATAACAAGACTAATGCCCAAGATGCTTATTGGTTTATCATTATGCAGCATCTGGTTGAAACAGACACAAGGAAGTTATACTTTCCAACAAAATGACTCCATACACGAAAATACAAAATATACCTAACAGACTTAACCAAAACAATCTTGCCCCAAGCTTTACAACAAACAAAGTAAAAAAGACTTTCTAGGTGCTGATGTTGTACATGTAGCTAATGGGAGCCAGAGGCATTCACACTTATATTGCACATACATGGATACTCAAAAACTCTGTGGTCCAGTGGTCTTTTCACAAAATTCCTTGCCGTCATTCAAAGGAAGAAGCTGTAATGGAATTGAAGAAAATATGGCGGATCAAAGTCAGTATTTGGTATTAAATAGGCTGTGTACATGTGATCTTAGAGAAATCTGATTGCCAAAGTGGTGACCTACATTGTAAACCAGAATTTTTAGTCACCAAGCAGGAAATGTCTGTCGCAATTTCAAACCCTGACATGCCTTTTGTTACTGTACAGTGCTGCATTCTTGTAATGACTGACTGGTGTTCTTTGCAGCATCTTTCCAATGGACCTGTCAGTCTTGACATAAGTGCACATGAAGAGCAAATGGAAGAGATGCAGTTTCTTCTTGACAAACGAACCAAGGAGCTTGAACGGGTAACAAAAACATTATTTAAAACTACAACTGTAGCAGTAATAAGAGAGTGCATGCAAAATGGAGTAGCACAGAATTAAGACATCTGGTAGAAATGATTATAAAAAAAAAAACAATAATAATCAGTCATACATTAAAGAGGCAAATATGTCACTGTAATTTTGCTGATTTTCAGACAACGCTGTTAAATATTCAACTTAGTATATTTGCTCACACACAAAATGCTCCTAAAACACCTATAGGATCTTCAGTGTGAGAGCAAATCATAATCAGTTTTTAAACTTCTTCCAAAACACAAGGCAAGAACTTGAAAAAAAATAGTTGCAATCCATTTCCATCCTGGCCATCTGCAGCCAAAGACATCTCTTTATAATTTCAGTGCAATAAAAATTATAGTGATTGTCAACAGAACTGGTCCATTATTTTAAAGTTTCCATTGATTCAAATATGTTTTTTGGCTTGTCAAAAAATAAAATGACATAACCAGCCTTTAACTTAGGGCGCTTACCATTTGTCAGAACTGGCCGGCCGGACCGCTCAATTCGTTAATTGCGTCGACGAAGGAGACGCTTCCTAATCTTGTCGGCTAGGCGGAACGAATCGAGAAAAGTGTCGGTACCAAATCTGCGCCATCTTGAAACGTCACAACAGTATCCAGCATTCTTAGCGCGTCGTCTAGGCTAAGCGGAACGAATCGAGAAAAGTGTCGGTACCAAATCGGCGCCATCTTGAAACGTCACAATAGTATCCAGCATTCCCAGCGCGTGGAAATCAAGCATCATCCTGGGGAGCTGGGGTTCCGAAATGTCACATGTGAATAATCTATTTGTCTTGATTTAGTTTCGGATATTTTCCCGATTTTGGAATCGTACGGCTCAATATTTCAATGCCTGGTAAAAGTACGCAGTGGAAAAATTTATCGAAGGTTCTTCTCCGGACCAAGTAAGTTGTTGGGTCTCTTTGGAATCAAGCAAGAAGTTACAGATTTTCCTCGCTACCGTTCTGGTATGTTTTGAATGTTCTATCTTGATTTTGCTGTGGTTCTCTGCCTGATTTGGGAAGCTTTCACCTAAATACCGACGTCGTTCTTCGCGATGTTCTACGGTACGGTGCAATTCGCTTATGTCTTGTAGCAATAATTCACTGACCGGCCGCGCCAGGCGAACGCAGATTAACTTTACAGTGCTCGAAATTGCGCCTGTATCGGGCGCATTTGCGACTAAAGATTTCGCAATTTTGTGACTAAAATTTGTCTAGCTAATAAAGGAATTATATTCAACAGTCTTGTGTCTTACTTGCAACTGGTAGTTGTAATTTTATCCGAAAAATCCTGCGAAATTCACGTTGAATGTTGTGTGACTTAATCGTCGGTGTCCAAGAAGTTTATCACGGGAGCACTTTTTCACTTTTCTCAGAAATTTCTCATTTCCGGTTTCGGTATTAGTACATGTACTGAGGAGTATGATTTCAGAATCGGAGAAATAACCGAAATGAAATCAAGACAAATATACCATTTATATGTCGTAAAAATCTGAGACCTTTCGGAGTACACAGCATGGCAGGATTTTGCCCGATCCCACGGCGATATCGTGAATTTGTTTGATGTCGGCCCGACGTTTATCTCGCGACAAATCCCTTTTAAACAGTGGCTGAATTAATTCTGAAACTAAGGTACTAGGTCAAGACGAGGTGCCACGGGATAAGGAGACGCACTATAATCTATGATTACTACTAGTATTATTCCATTATTTGCCAGAACTGGTCGGCCAGACTGGTAAATTTGGAAATAGTATGCACCTTTTTGATGGTCTTGTAGGAACAAGTCTTCAAAAAGATGCATTCTAGTTACAAATGGACCGGTCTGGCCGGCCAGTTCTGACAAATGGTAAGCGCCCTTACACTGGTATGGATGCCTTGGAGTGAGTAAATGCATGCACAGGAACACTGTGAAGCAGGCGTTTATCAGGTTGGGTGACCAGCAAGCAAACAAATTTACCACCAAGGTCTGTTTTTCTTCTGAAAATTGTCAGATTTGTTTCCAACCTTGCTTGCTTTTGCCTTTTTTAGCTCACAAGAGAAAATAAAGACTTGAAAGAGAGATGTACAACACTTGAAGAAGAATTACGAATTTGTAATAAGCAAATGGATAGAGGAAATACCTCAATACAGAGATTGGAAAGAGATTTAGATGAGGTATGTTCATTATAAGCAATAAAGATGCACATTGTCTTTCTTCACCCAGGTGTATTAATTGGTTTATGGGTTGCCAACATAATGCTGGAGAAAATCCTGTGATGGACTAGCATAATTTCCATCGGGGAGGGGGGGGGGAGGGGGGGGGGGGGGGGTAGCAATACTGCTAGTTGCCTCATGTTACAGACACCAGGTTCAGCTCTTGCTATGTGGACCGTCTACAGACAGCTCATGTGCAACTTTACCTTTTTATCCAATAGAGTACCCGTGTACACTTTGCTGGGAAAACGTTTTTGCAAGATTCTGATGTGATATTTGTATTCGTTAAATTGTCAACAGGCAGCAGCACAGAAATCAGACATGGAAGATAGAATAACAACTCTTGAGAAACGTTATGTGCGACTCCAACATGAAGTCACAGCACTGAATGATGATAATGAGAGATTAGAAACTGAGTTGGCAAGTAAAGAAAGTGAACTTATACAGGTTAGCAAAAGTGACTATGACAGTCAACACTAGTCTGTGTTGTTGCATATAAAAAATTAATGTCATAAACTGTTACAATACAACACGTACATAATATATGGTTGTACAAGGCAATGTTCGTCTTATATTATCAGCTAAACAACTTATTGCCATGTTTAGTGGCTCCAGCTTTGTATGTATCTTACATACATTGTAGTATAAAAATTATAAATGGGAATGCTGCTATTGAAGTACATTCATATATCAAACATGGGAAAGAGAGTTTCATTAGGATATCCAAACACAGAGAAGTGGGTTGAAAAATGAAGCACAGCCTAGTTTTTTTTACCCAATTTGAGGTGTCTGGATACCTGATGAAACACTTTTTCGAGTGTTTGATATAGCTTCTTAAACTGATCGTTAAATGCTGAGAAAACGAAGGAATACAATTGCCAAAATCCGTGCAAAATTAATTAAGACCAGGTATCCAAACCTCCTTTGCCGTATTGATTTCATTTTAGAATGTTATTTACAAAACTAAATCTGATTTTTGCGTCGACGAAGGAGACGCTTCCTAATCTTGTCAGCTAGGCGGAACGAATCGAGAAAAGTGTCGGTACCAAATCTGCGCCATCTTGATTAAACATATGCTGAATGACCTGAATGCAACTTCCAGACATTAAAGTATATCTACATTTAATTAGTCGGTAAAATCCTTGCGGATATCACACCAAGTACTGAGGCGTATCATTTCAGAATCGGAGAAATATAAACCGAAATGAAATCAAGACAAGTATACTATTTATGTCGGAAAAATCTGAGACCTTTCGGAGTACACAGCACGGCAGAATTGAAGGATTTTGCCCGATTTCACGGCGATAGCATGAATTTGTTTGACGTCGGCCCGACGTTTTTGCTTGCGTGACATATCTCGTGACATAGCCCCTTTCAACAGTGGCTGAAACTGAGGTACTACAGTAGGTCAAGACGAGGTGCTACGGTATAAGGAGACGCACTATAATCTATGATTACTACTAGTCTATACAAGTACATGTATATGTTGTGGTTCAAATTTTTCTTTGGTTTGAAAATTTTCAAACCAGTTTGATTTTTGTTTTCCTTTGTCTCAGAATATGGTAATGAACATGAGACAAAGGAAAATAAAAATTAAACTGGTTTGAAAATTTTTAAACCAAAGAAAAATTTGAACCACAACATATACTTTATGTACTGTATTACACAAACTAAAATATATTCTTACCTGACATGTATACTTTATGTATTACACAAACTAAAATATCTTCTTATGCACCGTTTGAGTACATCTATATTATTTATATGATTTTTATCTGGAAATATTGTTTTGTGATTTAAGATTTCTTTGTTTTTCTAACAAAAGATTGGTCAGATGTTTAAGGGGCATGTCACCAGGATTTGTGTCACTTGTGTCATTCCAAAACCCCTGAAGTGTTTTTGTAGTAACAGAAACCTTAAAATAATGGTTTGGTTTTCTGATAAATTACCACCCTAATGTATCAAAACTGTTGATGAGTGCCTCTAGTCATAGACCGACTGGGTCTTGCACCTTACTAACTTTTTTCAAGTTCTGTCATTTCTGTTTCCCAAAATAGGCTATGGAACAGAGTTGTTTGATTTCGTTCTTTTCTTTTTTGTAAATAATATAAGGTATTGTAGCGTGGTTTTGAACTAAAAAGGTCACAATCCCCATGAAACTGCCCATTTAAAATCTTATTGTGTGGCATAGTCTGTGTATTGGTAGAGTAGAATCCTGCTAACTTTAACCATTAGGGAAAAAACAACATTTTGACTTATCAAAGAATAAAATCTTTAACTAAGTGAAACGGCAAGAAGTATGAATTTTGTGGTTTTGAGTTGTTGAGATTCTACTGCACGGTAACCTCCTTTCTTAATTTGAAAATAAACACATTTGAATTGGATTGTAAATGTAATCATTTTTCCATAAACATTAAGAGCAGATCCGTGCAAGAATCAAACAAAATCGCAAATCTTCAGCAAAGCTGAAAAAAATCAAATCCACTCCTCTTTTGCATATAGATAGTCTATAGTAAGTACATGAATGCCAAGTAGTTTTTTCCTTGAAATATCTATTTGTTTCCGAGAAAAACGAAGAAAGTCGTTATCACCTCAGGGCACAATTTGGCAATCCCAAACACATGCAAACAGGGTTGAAATAAGTCATTATTCACTCGACTCGCGTATGAAAACTACTGCGCTAGAAAAAGCTGTCATAGTTCCAATTTGTTGTATAACTTGTCATAGTCTAAACACCATGATTTCATAAAAATTGGATTAATCTAAGTATTCAAGGGAAGTCAAAAGCTTATGGCTCTCCCTTGCTCCGTAAAACGGTAGGCGAAAAACAACAATGATTTTGAGCATGTGCCTTTGTTCAGAATTTCGTAATATTACGAATGACAATACTAGAATTGACGATCTTTCAAAATATGTAAAGTTTAGTCTGGGGAAATGAATTTGAGATTTTTAAGAATTTGTTGAAAATCGTGAACGAAAGACATAATATCACGCCACCTTGTGTATGCGTGACCAACAACAAAAACACTTGGCAATTCAACTCTGACGCCAAAAAAACAATGGAAATTTACAAACCTTAACTTGGATATGACATTCTTGAATGTCCAAAATGTTTCGTTTTGCCGTCTGTTCATTTCATTCGTGAAGTTTATCATGAACAGTGAAAAGATCAGTGAAGCCCGTAGCCACGATCAAAACCGCTTTACTTTTCGCTGAATTCTTCGTAGCTCATTTGCACTTTCGTACTCTTTATACTGTTGATACAATTTTTTCTGGTGGAAACTGTAAAAGGGCTCACAATTAAGTGAACTAGTTCAAGCATGTGTTCCCAGTTTTCCATCCTTGCATAACCGTAAACCATTTTGAGACCATATGCAAATTACGTCTGAAATTTGCATATCAGGCTGAGCAAGCGTTCGTGACAGTCCAATTGGTACACAGGGTGGATATTAAGGTATTCTCAGTGGCCAAAATTCCATATTTTTTTCTTGAAGTTTGATGAGTGTTGTTCGGAAGTCTTCAATTAATACAGTTCAAAACAGGAAAGAGATCTCGTGGGTTTTAAAATACAGTATTGACAGAAAACCAATATTTATTACATGGGTGGGGTTGGGTTGGGGTGGATCTTGTCGGCCTGGATTTCACATGTTAAGCTACACAAATAACCTTTCAAACGAGAACGCAGGTACAAAGATTGAGCAATTTTGATCCATTTACTTGTCATTGTTTTTATTTTTAGAGTTTTATAAAGTCTTCTACTTCCGCTTCTGGTATCTGATTGGACTGCTATGGTAAAACAACAACAAAGACAGGCCAGCCCTAGTTTCATTTCTAGAGTGTGACAATCGACAATGCTTTAGTTGTGAGAGGAACATATATTCCTCCTTCATTGTCCCGCTTTTAATAAGAAATATTTCGGTTAATCTTCTCTTTAGCCGATACATACATGACTCGCGCTTTCCGCTCATTCCTTGCTCTGGTATTACCTTTTTCTGTTTTTTTAAGGGGGAGGTCGGGCAATAAGAAATCAATTCCTGCGAAAAATTGCAGACGGAAAAAAATAAACACAATAAGATGAAGTTAAAAACACATTCAAAACTAGCGGAAAAGAATCATTGCAAGGCACGTTTCATGCACAGCATTAAGAAATATAATTGATCAACTAATCAATTAATTAATTAATGCTAATATAATAAAAAGAAAATAAACTCATGTGATATTTTTTTGGTGTATATTGTAGAAGAGCTATAAGGCATTTAACTCTTAAACACCCTTATGTACTACTGGTCCAAGAAAGAAAATTAGGAAACCATGGAACAAAGAATCTTCCGCGTTCTGAATTCTTAGGGGTTTTTACAACAACAACAGTTTCATTTGAAACCTTCCAAATACAACAGTACCTCCAATTTATCATACATACATAATTTCATTCCACTTTAAGCGAGTGCTACGTCGCTTGTACAATATATGATAGTCCAATACACCCTCTGGTGTCGTATTCAGGGCCCATGCACCCCATTGGGAGAGATGGGGCAGAAAACGTTTGGGAAAGTTCTGCTTTCTCTAGTTCAGGTACTGCAGTCGCACAGTGTTCAGAGCCTTGAAGCATACCGCACTGTACATAGCACGAGCATTAAGGGTTTCTAAAAAAAATACATGAAACATATGGCAAAAAGACCCAATGAATACCTTATCCACGCATGTACCAACCGTGACTGTCACGAACGCTCACTCAACCTGATATGCAAATTTGAGACGTAATTTGCATATAGTCTCAAAACGGTTCACGGTTATGCAAGGATGTAAAACTGGGAACACATGCTTGAACTAGTTCGCTTTATTGTCAGCCCTTTTACAGTTTCCGCCAGAAATCTGGTAGAAAATTGTATCAACAGTATAAAGAGTATGAAAGTGCAAAGTGAGCTACAAAGAATTCAGCGAAAAGTTTTTAAAAGCGTTTTTGATCGTGGCTACGGGCTTCACTATTCATGATAAACTTCATGAATGAAATTGAACAGACGTCAAAACGAAACACTATGGACATTCAAGAATGTCATATCCAAGTTAAGGTTTGTATATTTTCATTGTTTTTTTTGTTTTTTGGCGTCAGAGTTGCCAAGATTCCTCAAGGAAAAACGTTTTTGTTTTTGTTGTTGGTCGCGCGCACACAAGATGGCGTGATTTTACGTCTTTCGTTCACGATTTTCAACAAATTCTTAAAAATCCCAAATTCATTTCCCCAAACTAAACTTTACATATTTTGAAAGATCGTCAACTCTAGTATTGTCATTCATAATATTGCGAAATTCTGAACAAAGCCACATGCTCAAAATCATCGCTGTTTTTCGCCTACCGTTTTACGGAGAACGGGAGAGCCATAAGCTTTTGACTTCATTTGAATACTTAGATTAATCTAATTTTTATGAAATCATGGTATTTAGACTGTGACAAGTTGTACAACAAATCGGAGCTATGACAGCTTTTTCTGGCGCAGTAGTTTTGATACGCAAGTCGAGTGAATCATGGCTAATTTTAAGCTTGTTTGGTGTCGCCAAATCGAACCCCGGGCTGAAAACTAATGTTTTCATTTTCCCAGAAACAAATAAGCTTTTCAAGAAAAAAACTACACAGCAATTGTATACTTACTAAAGGCTACCTGTATGTAAAAGAAGAGCGAATTTTAGTTTTTTAACTTTGCCGTGTAATGTTTGATTTTTGCACGGATTTGCTCTTAAGCTGTTGGTTGTGTTTAGTATCAATGTCATTTAATGTCTTGTTTTTACAGACAGAAGAAAAGGTCCGGTTACAGCAAGAAAGACTGGAACTTGCTGAGCAGAATCTTAACCAGTCATTACGAAAAGCTGAAGCACTGCCCAAAATTGAGGAAGAACTGGCAGTGCAAATGGCTGCCTTAAATGAGGTAGGGCTTACATGAAGTGAATGTCAAGTTTCATACATGTACAGTGTACATGGTCTCTCCAAAAAGTGTGGAAATATGTGTACATGTATGTGTTGTAGTTCAAAATGAATCTTAGGTCAAAATGATTTCAAACTAGTTTAGTTTGATTTTCTTTTGTTCCAGATTAATTGACATAATCCCAAGACAAAGAAAAGTACAAATCAAACTAGTTTGAAATCATTTTAACCTGAGATCATTTTAAACTACAACATATGCATTTTCAAGACTTGCTGAAAAAAAAGTTTTAGTATTGAAAAAGCATGGAGTTTTGTTAGGGCTGCTTCAAGGCTCAAAAGTCTGTGCCAGTTTAGCAGAATTTCATTTCTTGTAATCATACAGATTCTGATCATAGCTCAGGAGTTTGTTGTTCTGCTAATTAAATATGATTTTTGGGATGAATGAGTGTCCCTCAAGTTTTGGCTGGTGTATAGGTTGAGGTTGATTTTTGGGGCTGATTCAACTTACAGCTGTATATGTTGTGGTTTAATTTTTATTTTGGTTTAACATTTTTTTTTTCAAACCAGTTTGATTTTGATTTTCCATTGTTTCAGATTATGGTAATGAATCTAAAACAAAAGAAAATAAAAATTAAACTGGTTTGAAAATTTTAAACCAAAAAAATATTTAAACCACAAGATATTCACCAGAAAATATGGCAGTCAGTATTGCCTTATAAAAACTTTCCACTCAGTTAACAAGCTACATGTAAGTATGTGGTATTTTATTTTCAGGCTGCCGAGAAACATGTCACTGCTGAAGAGACTGCTCAACAACTGGAAATCCAGGTTCAGGACCTTCAGGCAGAGCTTCATAGGGTGAGTGGACTATTCTTGATCCCTCACTTTGTTATCAGGCAGCAGAAGACATGCATTACTCTGGACATGCATTATTCTGTGCATGTACATGCATTCTTCAAGTTTGATTCTTGCCTCAACAATTTAAGGTTAAAGCAGCAGGGCTATCATTTAAGGCCAGGGACAGTGTTTTTCCCTAGCTATTATGAGTTTTAGCTCCAGCTACTTTGGTAGAAAAACAAAACATTAACAACACTAAGAACCATGTTTTCCCACCTACTTTGTTCACATCACTTTACTGCCTTTCTAAAAAAAATTAGTGACAGCCCTGCTGCAGTCTTTTGTCCATATTATTTTAAAGCAGCAAAGCTGTCACCCCACCAGGTCACAGAGGGATTTTTCAGATCTTACATGTACACTGAAAAATTCAGCTTGTGATTTAAAATACTCTAACCCATTACAGTGCTGCTACTGTTACCGGGGCCACCTCGACAAAGTTAACCAATCACAAAACAGAACGGGAACACAGGGTTGGAAATAAGGAAAAACAGATTGACAGGTGATTTTTTGTGAAGCTGCAAAAAATCATTATCCCCCCCCCCCCCCCTCTCTCTCTCTCTCCACCCCACCAAAATTTTTAATAAAGATACAATTTTCTGTTGTGACGTCTTTGTCTACTTTATTTGCTCACAAATGTCAATGTAACATGAACACAACGCAACATGAACTGTTCTATTCGAAAAGAACTTACAAGAATTGTCTTGATGGAAAATCACATTTAAGTTGAGTCATGGTTAATCAGTCTGAGGATCCTGATTCACTGCTGCTTAAATCTTCACCACCACTGTGACAAATATCAACAAGGTCCAAACCAAGATCAGCATTTGATTTCTTGGAAGTCGCTCTTTGTTTGTACTTCTTTCTCTTTTGTTGATGCATCCGTCTTGGTTTGTCATTGTACCAAGCTGCTACTGCTTTTGCCACATACATTTCTGAGAATTTTTTTTTTTTTTAATTTTTTGGCTGGTAAATTTGATCGGTAATTACCGATCACCGGCCGTTATTTCCAACCCTGGGAACAATAGATTCCAACATTCTAAAGTTAAAATTTCATTGTTCTGTACTCGACATTTCATTATTCAAGTCGCAAATTTAAAATCTATTGTTTCTGTTCTGTTTTGTGATTGGTTAACTTTGTCTAGGTGGCCCCGGTAACAGTAGCAGCACTGTAACTCCCAAGAGTGCCAAAAATCAAAATTCAAGGAAAATTCCATTTTGTAAAATATTGAAAAACAAATGACACCATGCAAAGGTACAACCAAAGAGGTTTCATTTAAATGATCATGATCAGTTAGGAACACATTACATGTCTTCATTTATTGACTCTGGGCGTGAAAGGGTTACCAGTAACTGGCTTGAGCCTGAAAAAGCTACATGTACATATAACTAGAAATGTATTGCAAAATAATTAAATGCCAGTTATGTTGATGCGAAGGATCTTTCATTGTAGGCACGTGAAAGGGAAAAAATGAATGAAGACCATAATTCTAGGTTATCAAACACAGTCGACAAACTTTTGGGCGAGTCAAATGAAAGACTGCAAGTTCACCTTAAGGAGCGAATGGCTGCACTAGAGGAGAAGGTGTGTAAAACATGAGAAATCCCAAATTTAATTTTGTAAAATATTGAAAAATAAAATTAACGGTACCATACAAAAGTATTACCAAAGAGGTTTCATTTTAATGGTCACACCATTGGATTTCGTCAACAGACTCAAAAGTTAGAACTACACTTCATGTCTTTATAATTGATTCTGGGAGTGAAAGGGTTAATGTACTTGAGCTTATCATTCAAGTGGGAACCAGGCTTAATGTTTGCTTAATATTATTGGAAGAGCACTTTTGGAAGTATACAAAACAGATTACCTGTTAGATCATTGTGGCTTGGATGACTGCAGTCCCTGACCATAATTATTACAAGACAACTACCAGTATAAACTTCTACTTTCAAATTACACTACTGGACAGTCTGAAGAAACCTAACAGCAAATGCATTGTTGGGACACTAGGCAACACAAAGTGGAACATGTTCAGTCATTTCTGTCCAGTCCTGTAGCTTATGGTGTCTTAAAAAAATAACTGCCAGTTTTTCTTAAACAGACTGCTTTAACTCAAGACCTTACTGCAGTAAAATCACAAGTAGAAGATCTTCAAAGAGAAAAGGTAAATGTCACATCAGTGTTTTCTACTGTAGAAGAATTTTAATCATTAAGGTTGTATTCTTCTTTGCCAGTCAGTATATTTTCAGTTTAAGTTATCTTGTAGATTTTTATGCAAGTTGGAGCAAAAGTTTTAAAAAAGATCAATCCATGTTTCTTGTGCACTCTACATCAACATGTAGTACATACTGTACAATGTAGGATAAAATATAATGCGCCATGGGAAATCAAACTCAGACCAATTATTTAGAACAACCACCCCTCTGCACAGGACAATACATTTTGCAACCTAAGATTTGTTTGTCCTGAAATTGAACTAAGAATCAAATATTTTTTCACAAAACCAAGATTTTGAAATGGTGTCATGCAAAGAACCGCTCAAGCACAAACAGTATAATATTTCAATCAGTAAAGTAACTCTTTTAATTTTGTTTTTCTTCTTCCAGGAAATATTAGCTCTGGAACTAGGAAGGCTTAATGAAGAATACGAAAAGCTGAAATCCAAGGTATAGTTTGTTTTTCTTCGAGGAGCAGGGCTGGTGTAGTGGTGAGAGCTCTTGCCTTCCACCAATGTAGCGGGGTTCCATTCCCAGACTCATCATATGTGAGTTTGTTGTTGGTTGCCTTCCTTCCCCCAATGGTTTTTCTCCAGATCCTCTGGTTTTTTTTTCTCCATCCTCAAAAACTAAATTCCAATTAATTTGAGAGTCACAGGTTTGTCAGTCGCAAGACTGTTAATGTCACCATCATTAAACAAAGTTGTTTTATTTATTTATATTTATTTATTGGCTAATATGATATGGAAACTATTCAGATACTTCTACAATGTCTGATAGTAGAACTAATACCTTGATTAACTTTTAAACAGGCTGCTGATGACACTACTGTAAATGGTCCTGCTGTGCACTTCAGGTACAGTAATGACAACACATAACATTGAATAAATGATTTCGTTATTCAGGTTATATGTATCGGAAATCATATGAACTACTCGTGCATTTTGTGATTTATGGGCATGAGTGATGTTTTGAAAGTTCTCAAAATTGCGGTGAGTGCAATTTGAGAACTTTCAAAACATCACTCATGCCCATAAATCACGAAATGCACGAGTAGTTCATACGATTTCTTGTTTATAATATTCTCAACAAAATTTTGGTGAGGCCGTCACGGTACACTGCACGCGACTTTCAACTTTCACTTTCGCGCAACTTTAGTATTGCACTTTATAACCTAATTTGCGCTCTATAATCTATTTATGCATTTGTCATTGACCAATCAGAAACTGTATATTTTGTTGAGTATATTATAAATAGAAGATAAGACATGGGTGCACGGAGAACGAGTGAGATAATGACTTGAACACGAGAAGAGAAATTTCAAATCTCCAAGCAGCCATGTTTTATTTTGATTATCTTATAAATGACACTGATGCTGAAGTAATTTACGCACAACAAAATCATGCAACTTTGCGTGCAACAATGTTGCATTGCATGTTGCAGCCCTGATGTTGTGATATTACCACCTTTGCACGCAACAAATTTTCATGTTGCGGAAAGTAGAAGCAAAATTTGTTGCGCGCGTAGGTGGTAAAACGTGCAA
The DNA here is from genome assembly GCA_024195265.1 of Dendrophyllia cribrosa. Classification (NCBI taxonomy): domain Eukaryota; kingdom Metazoa; phylum Cnidaria; class Anthozoa; order Scleractinia; family Dendrophylliidae; genus Dendrophyllia; species Dendrophyllia cribrosa. The sequence continues at coordinate 10,872,018 of JAJLRJ010000009.1, read as the reverse complement.
CATCAGGGCTGCAACCTGCAACGCAACATTGTTGCATAACAATTAAGTTGCACGATTTTGTTGCCTGTATTACTTCACCTTAACAACAAAGTTTTAAGCAATTTTGCGAAGATTTACAAAGATTTTTCAAAAATTCTCTAAATACTGTCCAAAGGTTGTATGAACGTTTCTAATCATTGTCTGAAATTTTCTGAAGATTGCTGAAGAGTTTTGAGGAAGATCTGAAGAATATAGACCAGCACTTTTTTGCTTGTTTGTCATTAAATGAGGGCAGACATGGAGCTAATGTGAAGATATTGATACCTTCACCATAAAATTGATATATATTCTCATGTATCTAGATACGATTTTTCCGCAGTGGGATAAATCCTGGTATTCCGCTGAAGTTTATATAATAAAGCTAATTATCCCGTACTATAATTATGGTAATTTTTCTATATTTCTATTTTACTACATATAGTGAACCTGTCAAACGAGAGATGAAAGGTCGCGCTGGAATAGATTCACCAAGCCGGGTGTTCACACTTAATGAACAGGAGTGGCAAAAACTTGAGCAGGAGAGTGTGCTTAAAAATGTGGCCATGGCATTTGATAACAGTCGACTGTCTGACATTGAAAGTGATGCTGGCAGTGAAACGTCTGAAGAGAAAAGCGTGGGTGGTGATGCCCAGACGCTAGCGTCATTGTTACAACAGCAGATAGACATTATTAACAAGGAGCTCAAGTAAGTGGGAATTGTATCATTTGTGTTAATGTATTAAGTGCTATCAGCTCTTAATGATCGATGAAGAAGAAAAGTTGACTTTGATAAGGCATGTTCTTCCATACAGATCACTGGCCTTGATTTTATGAAACATATTATAAAACTCATTAGGCATCTACATGTACCATCTTAATTTTTTTTCTCTCACACATCACCGGTAGCCATGCCAAGCCACCTTCTGCAGTCTGACCTTTATTGTACATGTATTATAATGCTAAACCAAAATAGAGATGCTGAAAAAATTGCAAGGTTGCATATTTATACAGCATGCAAAACTGAAATCTTAGGGTGGGTGGGTGGGAAGGTTTGTGATGGCAGATGCAACAAAGCACCTGCCATTCAGGTCACATGACCTTATACCCATGCCCAAGTAGTGTGTGATAAAAACATTTTTCACTTAATTTGTTTCACTCAGCCAGTGGAAAATTACCCTTAACTGAGACAAAATTCATCAGCATGCATGATGTACTAAAGACTTATGGTACATTATGAGGTTTTGATTTCAAATCACATGCTCAATTTTTCTATTTTTTCAAATAGAGAGCACTTTACATAAAAACAAAGGATGGAGAAATATTTATGACTTCTTTCGGTCAAAACCACTATTAATTTTTCAAGTATTGTTGTTTGTTCTGATAACTGAAGTACATATTGACTAAAATAAACAATTAATCAGTTTTTTTTAGTTAGTAACAATTTTTTATTTTTGAATTTCCATTTTTAGTCAATTACAAGAGGAACACAAGTCCACAGAACAAAGAGCCATTGTACTGGAAAAGTCTGTAGAACGAAGCCCAAGGCATCAGGACATGTATTCAGCTTCTCAACAAGTATGTACATGTATTGAAAAGTAATAAGAGCAAATAATTTGACTCTTATGTGAATATGTTGCAGGTAAAATCCATTGTCAGGTTGAATCAGTATTCGATGTAGGTTACATGTGTACCCAGTATTCAATCTAGGTAAGCAAACCTTAACCCTAACACAAAGCTACAGCAACTGTCATCCCTAGCTCCAAGGTACATGAAGCCAGTGCTGTGATGGTTAGCAGTGTGTTAAAGTTAGCTAGGGTTAGCTTTGTATTAAATTGACCTAGGGTTAGCTTTGTGTTAGAGTTAGCAAAGGTTAACTTTATGTTAGAGTTAGCTTTGTGCTGGAGTTAGGGTTAGCTTACCTAGATTGAATACTGGGTACACATTTAACTTAGATTGAAAACTGATCTAACCTGAGACCGGATTTTACCTGCAACAAATAGCTAATTCTATAAAGGTTGCTTTGACAATTGGTCATTGGTAATTGGGCATTGGCATTTGGGCATACGGAACACAATGCAATGCTTTGCTTGAGTGAACACCAAACAATAGCTTCCCAATGCCCAATTACCAATGACCAAAGCAACCTTTATTGAATTAGGTGTATACCTCAGTGGCTATGTATGGATGCCTACCATTTGTCAGAACTAGCCAGCCAGACCAGACCAGTCAGTTTGTTAACAGAATGCATCTTTTTGAAGACCTGTTCCTACAAGTCCATCAAAATAATGCATGTTATTTACGAATTGACCAGTCTGTAGTGCCAGTTTGAAGTAAATACATGTATAAAGGTATACTGGTTTATGAATTGACTGACATGGTCAGCCAGTTCTGACAAATGGTTAAGCACCCTATGTTTTCATATGCAGGACTGTTTACATACAAAAAAATGCCTTCTACATTGTTTATCTATGAATTTTTGGATGTACCATCTTACAGAAATGATCGAAGCAGATGCGATGAACTCTGTGATAAGACTGTTAAAATTATTGTTGTTGAGTAATTTATTATTAAACATTGTTTTGGTTGCTTGCAGGAGCTGGTTGCATCTTCTACATCTTTTCCATTCCCTCCTCTTGATCCTATGGACACAACACCAATTTGGGTATGATCTTACAGCTGTAAATTTTGTGCTACAAAAAGTTAACTAGAAACTCTGTAAGGCATCCTACATCATAGATCTCCTGATCACAGTCAGACATCCCACGTCATAGATCTCCTGATCACAGTCAGACATTCTACTTCATAGATCTCCTGATCACAGTCAGACATCCTACATCATAGATCTCCTGATCACAGTCAGACATCCTACTTCATAGATCTCCTGATCACAGTCAGACATCCTACATCATAGATCTCCTGGTCACAGTCAGACATCCTACGTCATAAATCTCCTGATCACAGTCAGACATCCTACGTCATAGATCTCCTGATCACAGTCAGACATCCTACATCATAGATCTCCTGATCACAGTCAGACATTCTACTTCATAGATCTCCTGATCACAGTCAGACATCCAACATCATAGATCTCCTGATCACAGTCAGACATCCTACATCATAGATCTCCTGATCACAGTCAGACATCCTACATCATAGATCTCCTGATCACAGTCAGACATCCTACGTCATAGATCTCCTCATCACAGTCAGACATCCTACTTCATAGATCTCCTGATCACAGTCAGACATCCTACATCATAGATCTCCTGATCACAGTCAGACATCCTACATCATAGATCTCCTGATCACAGTCAGACATCCTACATCATAGATCTCCTGATCACAGTCAGACATCCTACATCATAGATCTCCTGATCACAGTCAGACATCCTACGTCATAGATCTCCTGATCACAGTCAGACATCCTACGTCATAGATCTCCTGATAACAGTCAGACATCCTACATCATAGATCTCCTGATCACAGTCAGACATCCTACGTCATAGATCTCCTGATCACAGTCAGACATCCTACATCATAGATCTCCTGATCACAGTCAGACATCCTACATCATAGATCTCCTGATCACAGTCAGACATCCTACATCATAGATCTCCTGATCACAGTCAGACATCCTACATCATAGATCTCCTGATCACAGTCAGACATCCTACTTCATAGATCTCCTGATCACAGTCAGACATCCTACTTCATAGATCTCCTGATCACAGTCAGACATCCTACATCATAGATCTCCTGATCACAGTCAGACATCCTACTTCATAGATCTCCTGATCACAGTCAGACATCCTACATCATAGATCTCCTGATCACAGTCAGACATCGTACATCATAGATCTCCTGATCACAGTCAGACATCCTACATCATAGATCTCCTGATCACAGTCAGACATCCTACATCATAGATCTCCTGATCACAGTCAGACATCCTACATCATAGATCTCCTGATCACAGTCAGACATCCTACGTCATAGATCTCCTGATCACAGTCAGACATCCTACATCATAGATCTCCTGATCACAGTCAGACATCCTACATCATAGATCTCCTGATCACAGTCAGACATCCTACATCATAGATCTCCTGATCACAGTCAGACATCCTACTTCATAGATCTCCTGATCACAGTCAGACATCCTACATCATAGATCTCCTGATCACAGTCAGACATCCTACATCATAGATCTCCTGATCACAGTCAGACATCCTACGTCATAGATCTCCTGATCACAGTCAGACATCCTACGTCATAGATCTCCTGATCACAGTCAGACATCCTACGTCATAGATCTCCTGATCACAGTCAGACATCCTACGTCATAGATCTCCTGATCACAGTCAGACATCCTACGTCATAGATCTCCTGATTACAGTCAGACATCCTACGTCATAGATCTCCTGATCACAGTCAGACATCCTACATCATAGATCTCCTGATCACAGTCAGACATCCTACATCATAGATCTCCTGATCACAGTCACTGTGACATTAAACATGGAGTGAGCCTCTAAATGGAAAGGACACGTCCCCTTTGAAGTGCTTTGTTGAACATTATTTTAATCAGCAATGTCTGATGCTGAAGTATAGTAATGGTCACAAGAGAATAATCCTTTGGTTTATTAAAAAAACTGATAAATTTATGCAGAATAAAACAACCTAAATTATAATATTATGTGCAAAGCGTCAGTACTGGTAGTTATCAAATTTGAGTGAATTTCTTTCTTGGCAAATTTCGTCTTTTCAGTGAAAAATAAAAATGACAGTAAGTGGTAAGCTTGTGATCAACAGGCCACCATACATCATACGATCATACACCATACAGTCACGTGTACCAAGAACTAGAGCAAGTCTCCGAAAGCTCAGTTTGGCAAGATTTTGAATATTATCAGTATTTATTAACATTCTCAACACAAAAACCGTGCTGAGTACTAAAAATATTCTTCGTCTAACTGTTCTGTTCAGAAGAAACAATTTTTTTTTTCATAAAAAAATTATTATACATGTAAACAAAACCCACTGGGATTTGTGATTGACAAGCTGTACACCTCAGCCTAAATATTTTGGTTAGTTCCCTGTTTCAGAGGAAAAAATAATAGCGACCTTTAGATTTGACTACGAGTACGAGATTGAGTATGAGTACGAGTTTTCAAACCAAATTTGTGTGCCTCATATAATTAATTATCACACCAATCTTATCCCTAACGTTTATTTGTTAGTCAGCAACAGGAAAGAGTTAAAGTTCGGGGGATACAATTATCTCGAAATTCCAAAGTCGTACTCATACTCGATTTCGTACTTGTAGTCAAATCTAAAGGTCGCTAATGTCTCTCTTGGTTGACAAGCACCGTAAGGAACAGAGCTGTTTCTTTAAATTTGAATTTCTTCATGTTTTTTGTTTTTGATTTGTTCTTTTGGACGGTACTCCTGTTAATGATGCTTTCAATTAATTATTTTTTTTCTCTACTACAGGTGAAGTCTAGTAAGGAAGGTTCACTTAACACCCTGGAGGATGCTCACACACCTCCCACGCCCAGCTCAAGCGCTTCTGATTCAACAGAGAGCTCTAAGCCCAGTCAGTCAGGCATAAACTCCAATTCATCACCTGATGATACTGTAAATACAGTTCCTTCTACCAATGGCATGATCAAAACAAGGTAGGAAATGGGCTTGGATCACAACAGGGCAGAGCAGAGTTTTCATTTAAATTTCCTTCTTTGAGTGCCATCTATAGTTGACAGTCCTAGAGGAAAATGTGGCAGATGTACAGTTGTAGTCCCAAGGTTTAACCAGCATACACACTTCAGAAGAATAATTTCTTACAGAAATGAATTTATTGGAAACTATACAATAGCAAGGCGGGTGCTACACATGCCTTATTCATTCTCTTACTTTTGGACCTTTTCTTTTACATTTTTTTGTCTATTATATCAACTCTGTAACGATAAGGGCTGATTTTTTAAATGAGATCTTAATCAAATGAAGAATGATCCTCGCAGTTGTGAACGCAATTTAAGCAATTGCGAAAAGAAGCCTGAAAAAAATTCAGGACTTCAACGGGGTTCGAACCTGTGACCTCGTGATACCGGTGCGATGCTCTACCAACTGAGCTATGAAGCCACTGACGTTGGGAGCAGGTCAATTGTAGGTTCATATGTTCCCGTGAAAGGAGTGAGTGTGAAATGATATATATGAAATAAATCATATATGAACTGCGGAAATGAAATCAAATGAAGAATGATCCTCGCAGTTGTGAACACAATTTAAGCAATTGCGAAAAGAAGCCTGAAAAAAAATTCAGGACTTCAACGGGGTTCGAACCCGTGACCTCGCGATACCGGTGCGATGCTCTACCAACTGAGCTATGAAGCCAATGATGTTGGGAGCAGGTCAATTGTAGGTTTATATGTTCCCGTGAAAGGAGTGAGTGTGGAATGATATATATGAAATAAATCATATATGAACTGCGAAAATGAAATCAAATGAATGATCCTGAATTTTTTTTCAGGCTTCTTTTCGCAATTGCTTAAATTGTGTTCACAACTGCGAGGATCATTCTTCATTTGATTTCATTTCCGCAGTTCATATATGATTTATTTCATATATATCATTTCACACTCACTCCTTTCACGGGAACATATGAACCTACAATTGACCTGCTCCCAACGTCAGTGGCTTCATAGCTCAGTTGGTAGAGCATCGCACCGGTATCGCGAGGTCACGGGTTCGAACCCCGTTGAAGTCCTGAATTTTTTTCAGGCTTCTTTTCGCAATTGCTTAAATTGCGTTCACAACTGTGAGGATCATTCTTCATTTGAGTTCATTTCCGCAGTTCATATATGATTTATTTCATATATATCATTTGAGATCTTAATGTTAGCCAATGTTTATCCTTTGTTCTGAGGTATTGAACACAATAGATTGACCAACCCTCCAAGCTAGTTTTTCTCTTTGGTGGCCATTTGGCGACCAGTAGGATGCTAGGTTAGCAAATCTTTGAATTAGGTCACCTGTGCCAAAGTTTCAGTCACCATGGCACCTAAAATGGTTGCAACTTGGAAGGTTGTAGACATTGGCTAAGATTTGATTTCATTTAAAAAATCCCAGTAGTGATCAGCTTCAAATTTCTCCTTGTAATATCATTGCTTAGGAAATCAGAGAGGTCACGAGAATATGCATTTAGTTATAATGTTGTTGGGACTGTATGAATACTGATATTCATTGAAGCCTTGTGTAGAGGCAGTGGGGATTATAACAAGAAAATTTGAATTGTTCCCCTCAGCCTTATCCCTGTTCTTTTATAGGCCACTTCGAAAAATACCATTACCGGGTGTAATTATTCAAATCTCCTTTGTTAGAATGGCACAATGGCATTCAGAGTACATGCACAGTAGGAATGCTAGGATGTAGCATTGTGTGTTCATATACAAATGTGCACCATATATGCAAATTGCCAAGAAGTTGAAGCATAACATGTGCAGTTCATGCTGAAAGCAAAAGAAGTTGGAAAAATCAGGCTTACATCAAGCACCACCCAAACCTGCACTTTAAAGAGTATTATAGTATTTTTTTGAAGTAATCTATTTGTAAGCCAACACCATGAAATTGGATAGACCTTACTGCCCCTTTCAATAACACACTTACTCTGAAATTTAAACTCCAGGTAATGTTTGTGTTTTACCCTGCTGTCAATCATAGTTCAGGAACAAACATTAACCCTTTGAGCCATAATATCAAAATTTAAATTCTCATTTTTTGTCCCTATACATTTCCTATAGAAGTATAGATGGAAAATTGTTTAGATATCAAGAGAATTCGTCTTGTGTGATCATGTCCTTAATTCTCATGACCTTTTTGATTGATAAGGCATTGATATTGATATTACAAGGAGAAATTTGATGCTGATCACTCTCAGGGCTTAAAGGGTTAAACCCCTGACAACAGAAACTGACAACATTGATTAAAATCAGCCAATCACAACTCACAGACATGACCTTTTGACTCTGTTGAGTTATGTCTCTGTCTTTCTGAGACGTCAGCTATCATAGTTGCAGCACTGAAAAACGAAACCATTGGTTGAGTTTTGCACACTCAGAGTGCATGCACTATTGATAGGCATGGTAAATAACAAATCAATTTTAAATCAATGTTTCAGGGATAGTTCAGCGGACTCTTTGCCAAGCATCACAAGTACAACCAGTAGTGCGGAATCTTTATCTAAGAGCAAAACACACAAGAAAGGGATCAAAGGATCTATTGGACGTATATTTGGCAATAAAACAAAGACTAAACAAAAGGACTCTTCGGAGGTCCCTACAGACTCTTACTCAATGCCCAATGAGCCAGTTTCAGGGGGCTCAGGGCAGCGAGAATTAGACAGAAGAATAAAAAATAAATCACACCTGCTAGCGGAAGCATTAGCAGCTGGGACGCCTTTTGCTTTGTGGAATGCGCCTACAGTTGTGGCTTGGCTAGAGGTGAGTTTTTGAGTTTTCACTGCAATCATAGTTTCACAAGTTAGTCAATCAAGGGGTACAGATAAATTTGATTGATAGGCATATTATGCATGCCTCCTCACAAAGTTAGGCATGATCAAAATAATACTAAACTTGGTAGACTCCAAGTCCCTCCAAGTCTTGTTGATATTGTTGATTTACATGTATGTTTGTGTTGCTTTTTTTTCAGTAAAGTTATAATTGTTTTTTTTTTTGTTTCGTTTTGTTGTTTTTTCAGTCAAGATTTGTTTGTTTCTCTAATGTTTGCCAAAATTCTAATGAAACATTAATATCATAAAGCTATGACAAAAAGAAACGGTGAAATATGTATGAATAACAACTGAGAGGAAAGAATGAGACAAGTTATGAGTGTCAGTGGTAAAAACTCTGGAACAGTTCATGCACTAATTATTATTATATTTTACATACCTTTAAATTTTGGAGAGGATATATTGGCTTTAAAAAGACAAACATACAGTTTTGTATCAATTTTCTGAGATTTTTTTTGCTTTGTTGTAGTTATGGGTGGGCATGCCTGCCTGGTATGTTGCCGCTTGTAAGGCAAATGTCAAGAGTGGAGCAATTATGTCGGTAGGAAGTCATAATTATTGTGAATGTTTTTGTGGTCAATACAATACCAGAATATTTTGTTAGTCAGGTTCTGCTAGGCTTTTCATAATTAACATACAAGTGAGAAAACTTGAAGGTGTGAACGTGGGTGCTAAAATTACCCACGCGCACATTCAAACTTTGAAAGTTTGGCAATCAGTCAAACTATGTTTGATAAATCCTCACATGTTTTCGCACCACCTATTGATACTACAGTTGAACCAATACCATTTCCAAAGTGGATAGTCGAATAATCAAAGGCCTCAATCTTAGAGCCATCTTATGAAAATGAAACAATGTAAGGTTAGGTCCACAGATCAGTTTTAAGTTTTTATACTGAGTTTGAAGTCAAAGAATTGAAGAGTAAAACAGATTTAAAATGACTAAAACATCTTAGTGTGACATAAATATGCATTGTGTGAAAGGAGACTGTCAAGACAACTGGATGATGTAATTACACTGGGGAACTAAAAAAAGTTTACTACAGCAATCACCTTTTAACACGTAATACACTGGGAAATTAAAAAAGTTTGCAGATGATGGAACAAGTGAAAATTTGCATATCTGTCCCCGTATCCTATATCTGGTTCAACACTTTGCATATTCACAAGTTAAAAACTGTGTTTCCTTCTTTCAGGCATTGTCAGATACTGAGATTCAGCACGAGATTGGAATATCAAACCCTCTTCATCGACTCAAGTTACGACTTGCAATTCAAGAGATTGTCACTCTTACAAGTCCATCCTCACCTACGACAAACAGAAATGTAAGAGATCGCTCTTGGGGTTTGGGGGGGGCGGGGGACAAACAGCATCTAATTGAAGCGGCAACACTATTGGTTGAGTAAACAATAGATAAAAGAGCCAAACAATGTCCCTATCCTTGATAACAATAAAGTCTATTGTTAAAGGTACTGGACTACTCCTCTTGGGGCCATGTTGAATTGTTCACTTAGGGTAGGTGTAGAGTTTGTATATTGAAGGGTCCATTACTGTGTGGCCACTTTGAAAAAGTTAATAGGGGTTTGACTGTAAAACAGAATATTATTTTTATAAATTATTGCCTGTGAACTTTTTGTCATCTCCACTTTCAGAAGACACAGTGTGGGTTGCCAATTTGAAGCTTTAACAGACGTTTGGAATCACTTATTTTGATCTGATCAAGTGATACAGAGTGAAAATGATAATAGCAAAATCACAAATATGTTATCAGGAGAAAGTGACCATTTTCTACTTCACATGTACAGGTGTAAGACACAACTACTACATCAAACAGAATTCTTTTTAACCTTGTTTCTTTTTCCTTGCAGTCATTAGTGTATGGTGAGATGAACCATGACTGGATAGCCAATGAATGGCTCCCGAGTCTAGGACTTGCTCAATACAAGGTGAATAAACCCCTTTGCTGTAAAAGTAGAATCGCACACAAGCCACAGGTGGCCCACACGAGCCACAGGTGACCCACACAAGCCACAGGTGGCCCACACAAGCCACAGGTGGCCCACATGAGCCACAGGTGGGCCACACAAGCCACAGGCGGCCCACACAAGCCACAGGTGGCCCACATGAGCCATAGGTGGGCCACAGGTAGGTGGGAGCGAAGGTCTTATGCAACTTGGTGACGATTTTAGGAAATCGCAGCAAATATCACACCTGAATAGCACAGAAAAACACCACTAGTTTACACTTTGGGCAAAAGATGCATTGGAGAGTGCGACAAAAATCGCATCAAAAATTGCATGTGTAAACAGGCCTTAACCACTACACCACCGTGCCTCCTACACCACCTTTACTGGGGTGGAAATAATTATTTTGCTTAGCAAGACATTAATTTTTCATTCCAGACCTGTACATGTTTGTACCTTAATACATATATGTACCGTAATAGGACATACTACAGAATTTGTAGGTTAATTATTGTAAAAAAAAATGTCAGGGCACCTACCTACCAAAGCTGATCCTTGTTGTATTATTTATCTCCTGCAGAGCACTTTCCAAGAATGTTTAGTAGATGCAAGAATGCTGGAACACATCAGCAAGAAGGAATATCAAAAGTATTTGAAAGTAGTTGATGGATTTCACAGGTTTGTACTTGTACATCTCGCATGAGCAGTCATAAATAGCATGAATTATTGAGTTACTATCAACTTGACACCAGTCGACTGACTGACTGATTTTCTGACTGACAGATTGATTTACTGACTGATTGATTGATTGACTGACAGTTAACTGACAGATGACTAATTGGTTGACTGTTCTGTTAATAGGTTATCTCATTGATGACTGACTGGTTGATTGATTGATTGATTGATTGACTGACTGACTGATGGACTGACTGATTGATTGACTGATTGACTGACTGACTGACAGGTTGATTGATTGATTGATTGATTGATTGATTCATAACATTTCTACCTGCTTAATGTTTTCAGGCACAGTCTACAGTGTGGTGTCAAATGTTTAGGATTTATGAATTATGATAGACGGGTAAGTGCTAATGTCTATAGCTACATGTATATCATGTGTATTTTCAACAGCTGAGAATAAATGTATAAATACTCAAGAAAAGATAAATATGTGCAGGACAAATTGATACTGAAAAGGTTTTCCTTTATCTTTTAGTTGCTGGAGAAAAGAAGGCAAATGTGTGCAGATGAGCCAAAAGGTGATATTTTTTATCTGCATGTTTTGTGCTATTTGTAGACCAATGGCATAGTATTATATTACTGTGGTGGGGGGGGGGGGGGCAATGGGCATCTTTCTGTATTGCGCCAATAAAGATAACAGAAATAATAATTATTTGTTATTTTTCGTGATCATTTCATGATATTGACATGATAGTTGTGAGAAAACCAACACAACACATCTTTCAGTTTATATTCTTTATTAGATATACATGTAGTAGGCATGTTTTGCTCATGTTACGATTCCAATGATTGTACCAAAGTAATAACATTGTGATTTTGATTTTTCAGATGTGCTTGTCTGGAGTAACGAGCGTGTAATCATGTGGCTAAAGAAGATTGGACTGTCAGAGTATGCCGATAATCTGCAAGAAACTGGGGTACATGGGGCTGTTATTGCGTTGGATGAAACATTTGACTTCAGTACCATAGCATATGCTCTGCAAATACCCAGTCAAAACACACAAGTAAGTCTCTTTTATCTTGGTTTTGCTATTAAACAAGCTTATAATTTTTGGGCAGTTTATGCTGAGGTACAGTGTTGTGGTAGAGTGGACACAACTACTGCATATAGCATCAGCCCTTTTGAATTATTTTTTTTTATTGAAAATGAGGGCAAAATTAATAGTTAACCTGTTAAGCCCCAGTAGTGATCATGACCAAATTTCTCCCTGTAATATCAATGCTTAATTAATCAGAGAGATCATGAGAATTAAGGACATGATCAACCAATATAATTCTCTTGATATTTTAACAACTCATCCCCACTACTTCTGTAAGAACCATATGGGGACAAGAAAGGAGAATTTGCATTTTGATCTTAGGGATTAAAAAGGTTAATGGTTCAAAACGTATTAACCTATTTCTGAGGGTCCCGTATACCCCTTTACAAAATTCATTCACATAAAAGCATCAGAAATTTTCTTGGGTCATGAAAAATTACAAAAGTACTTTCACATTCACGCAAAAATTGAGGAAATCTTATTGTCCTGATCAAAGTGTTGTCTCTTTTAGACTAAAAACGAGTAATGTAATGTAGAAAAAAAGGATGCACATTTATCAAAACACTAAAATACACAGAAATGAACTCAAGCAACACAAGATGATTCACGAATCACATTTAATTCAGCACTTTGTTCACGTGTCACTTTAAAGTAAAAACTTGAATTCACAATCATGTTAAAAGATCTTGAAATTAAAAATCACAAATAACGATCAAATAAAAGTCTCAATCATGTTTCACGGAAAAGAACTAGCCCTATTCACGCTTCAGGTAAAAAGTATAAGGGACCCTCTTTTCTTTGTGTAAATTACTAAAGATGGAATTTTGGTTACATCAAATTTTCGTGTTTTTTTTGTGATATAAAAAAAAACATGCAAAATTTGTCATGAAAATTAATATGCACAAAAATTACATTTCCATTCAAGTCATGCTCACATTAACATAAAGTATGCCTGTTCCAGAAATGCACAATTTTTATGTTATAAGGAAGGGAATGTCTTTGTGTGAATGTTAAACCTTTAGCTCCCATTGATCTGTAATGGTTATGCTTATTTTTGTAGATACGTCATGTTCTTGAGAGAGACTTCAACTGGCTCTTGGCAAATGCTACTGACAGAGAAATCGTAGATGAAGTAAGATTTCCAATTCTGTATCCATTTTTTGAAAGTTTTCTACGGCCTTCTCACCTAGTATAATTTCCTATCAGGCGTTTTGGATGATCAAAATTTTCAAACAAAAAATGTCATCTGCCACTTTGGACATAAGATTGATTGATTCTGCTATAATTAGAAAACAAAAAACAATAGATAATATTTTTGACATGTGTCTGTTCCAAAATTGTGAGGCGTTTCTCCATAATATGATAACATTTTTGAAACAGTAACAGAAACATTTTAGAAACAGTAAAGTGAATTCAATTTGTTATTATTCATCTTTTAAGCACCAAGGTATCTAATTTGATTAAATTTGCTTTAGCTTGGCAATGGGGGTGATTTTAAACGCACCAAATCCTGGCGAAAGATGTTTAAGCAGCGCGACAAAGGAAAAGACAAGAACAAAGACAAGGAAGCTGTAAGGAGAAACTCCTCAGGATCTGAATCATCACTCAGTCAATCAAGTGTGAGCTCATCTCCAAAAACAACAGCTAAAAATGCCAAACACAATGCAGTCAGCAGCGACAGTAAAGCTTCAGGTAAACACTATACTGTCTTGATAGTTGAGCAGGCGAGCAAACCACGCCACCGAGTGGACAAAAGTAATCCGAGTTTCCCCTTTTAGTAAAATCCAAGATGGCGGCCATATTGTCGGCCATTTTGGATGACATCACAGACCCCCAGCAGTGCTACAACCCATAATATTTTTCACTCTCTCCAGTCTCGACTCTCACCAAGCTTGTTTTTGCAATTAGCTCGCTCATTCAACTGAAAGGGACAGGTACTGTAGTCGTCTAAGTAAATTCTGACAGAGAAGAATGGAGGAAAGTTTACTTACAGGGGAGGGGCAAAGAAAGTGTAAAATATTGACTTTGGAGGGGTAGGGAGCAGTCAAGATGGAAACTGGAGCTGCAAGGGTAGTGGTACCAAAGTGGTAAATACTGACTACAGAATTACAGTTATTGTTACTTCCTTTTGGTAACTTTACACATGTAATAATGCCCTTGTGTTTGTGCTTTAGATGCTCTGATTACAAGTAACAATCTTGCGTAGCAGCAAACAAGCAGTTTGGTAAGCATGCAGTAATAAATATTCCTCTTGATACAAGTTTCAAGGCTATGTCACCATTGATAGTGTTACCTTCTAAAACTAAAACTTAGACATTCATATCAGTGGAAACCCAAACGTAATAGTCCAGGTTTGTTTAAAAATATTCTACTAGTGCTCTAAGAGTAAACGTTTTTTCAAGCTTATTTCCTTGTGTCTTCAAAAAAACTTGATAAAACTCTCATGGTTTATTCTCTCCTTGAAAATTCACTCGATATCTTCCTTAACCCTTTACTCCCTAAGGTGAATGCCACTTTTTTCCAAATTGATAAGGAGTAAACCTATGTCCATGTGTGATATACCATTTTAAAGTTATTGATCAGTGTATTTCATAAAACATATCAGCATCTGTGAAGGAAGTTATGGTTTTGATAGAAATGGGTTTTAAATGTAAAAATAAAAAAGTTCAATAACATCTTACTCTGCCAATATATTAGTTACACCCTTAAACTATAGCTCATTTCGAAGCTTTTAATTCATAGATTAATATGAGATCAGTCTTGGACTACAAATGTGTAAGGAAAGAAATGATGACAAGTTGTAGGGGTGGTCAACCATGCCATGTATAGGAGGGGGTCATGATTTTATGCCTTTGTTGGGTAGATCTTTACAAGATGATTTTGGTGGCAAAAATTCATAGAAATCTACCAAATATTGAGTAAGTTATGGCATTATGTGCCAATTGGCACTCTCAGGTAGTAAAGGGTTAACTGTTCTACATGGCACATGTATAAACATTTCATGTACGGTAAAGGTAATTAGTTTTAATGTGGGGCAGTTTAGACCAAAAAACATCAACATCCCCATGACATTTTAACTCCTTAAGGGTGCAAATACTCAAACTAAGACATTTTCTTCTTCTTGTTTCCAGGTGTCAAATTTCATTGGTTTATTGTTGATAACCACTATATATCAAGTATGCTTAAATTATAAATACAAATTTATTTTTTCATTTAGACAAGGTTATTAGTATTGCCAACTATACTAGTCGTTTTTAGTGCTTAAGTAATTTTATGGAATTGTAACAAAAGATTTATTATGTAAAGGAATTTGTGCGGGATTCATGGGGACCAATTATTTTGAGCTCCTACAATGGTTGGAATGTTTTTGTGGTTTTCCATGTATAATGATATGGCTAATGCCTGGCTTGTGAATATGATTAGTGCTGTCAGGATAATAAATTAATTGATCAAAATTATGCACATACTGCCTTATGTAATGCTAGTACCATGACTGGTTTTTGCAGCTTTCATCCCTTGATTTCAATTCGCAATTCAGTATAAAACATCCCCAGTGGTTTGGAGGCGAATCTTGGTGTGATATCACATCAAAATCGCTGTCTGGTCAATTTTCCATGCAATCACTAGATGGGTGTATAAATGGTCAAGGCATCAGCGGACACACAATAATTTGAAAATATACATCTTATTCCAAAATGGCGGCCAATTTATTATTCTTTTATATGGATGTTAATTAGCCTTCTTAGCCTCATTTTCGCGGGAAAATTCTTTTGTATTTTTTCAATGCCGATGAGGCAAAGAGGGCTAAATAACATACGTACAAAAGAATAAAAAGTTGGCTGCCATTTTGGAATAAGGTGTATAAAACGACGGATTTGAGTTTGTAAAACTTGTTTTGACATACTCATGCCATCTTCTGTTGCAACAGTGTACGCTACAATTTGAATTTCTTAACTTATTTATTTACATATAAAATGTATTAATTTGTAATCGTTATTGTAATCATTGTATTAGAGCGGTTTTCAATTGAGTGTCGTAAAACCAAAACCAAAGTAATTACTTTGACCAATCACAGAACTCTCAGACAATCTGATGAACCAATCAGAACTCGAAGCAAATACATGTACTGTAGCCAGTGAACATTTTCCTACCAAAGAAAAATTTGAACCGCAACATGTATATAAATACAGTGTAAGCTAAGAAATTCAAATTGTAAAGTACACCATTGTTACTGAAGATGACATAAGTATGTCAAAACAAACTCTAATGTGTTACTTTATTTCATCAAAAAATACACGTATAGCTAAAAATAACTTTTTGGCTTCAATAACCAAGTGAGAAAGGCACCTGAAAATTGTTGAACCTAAATTGGGAAAATATGACAATTTATCATTATTTGTAGGTTTGTCAGTCACTGCAGCACTTTCTTAATGATGGAAATCCTTTTGAAATACTGTCCCTTTAATAATTTAACTCATTCCGCTTATACTATATAGTAATTTCGAAAGCGCTGTTGGAAAGTTAATCTTGAGAACAAGGGTGAAACCTGCTGAAACCTAGGTCAAATTCTGGTAGTATCCGCAGGCGGCTCTTGATAAAGACAAAGTGTGCACGTTTTAAGACAATTTTGTATTGAATTGAAAGATTAATTGTACTGTTTCGAATTTAATGGAATTAACAATACCTCCTAACAAATTAAAGGAGGGTAAAATTATTACGTCATGAAGCGTGACCATATTTTGCTTGACATGTGATTGTCGTCAAGTACTATTGTTCCATAGAAATTGCATTGTTAGGTACATACAGTGTAGTCCAGTTTTATAGCAATGTAATAATTTAGATATGGAAGAACTGTTTTCAGCGTATTTCCCCCATTCGTGTTGTTTCATATTATATTCTTTTTAGGTAAACATTTTGATACCTGACCCTGTTATACACATAATAAATGTGAAAAAGATACCTATCGGGGTAAATGAAAAGTTCGCAGCACGGGGTTTTGGCATTTTCTCTGTGCCTTTTTCAATTGACCAGTGATGGATTTCCGTCATGTGATATATGGTAGACAGAATGTCACAACAGACAACCTACCAAAAGTCCCTGTTAACCCTTTTAACTCTAAAATCAAAATTCAAGAAAAATCCCAACAACTTCACGAGACGTAATATCATAGAGACCGTAATGATATAGCCTGTTCCAGGCTCCGAGATAGTTGGGAACGCGTGAAGTAAAAAAAAAATGGGAAAAAAATCGAGGGGGAACTGGGGAGAATTCCCCCTCGATTTTTCCCTTTTTTTTACTTCGCGCGTTCCCCACTATCTCGGAGCCTGGAACAGGCTAGTAATGATACTGTTAGTCCCCTCCTATGACAGGGATTATGGTAACAAAGGATGTGAACTTCCGGTAATCTGTTGTGACATTCTGCCATGTGTCACGTGAAGGAAATCCATCATCGGTCACCTGAAAGGCGTCGAGAGAGTGACGGTATCTTTTTTGCATTTTTTATATTCTTTTATGTTAAAATTGTCCCGGTTTTTTCAGTGTTAAGTAGATTTGGTCAAGCTTCCAATTTGTACAGAAATTTTTGGAATAAAAGGACAAGACAAGACATAATTTTAAAGACAGCAATTTGTCTATATTTCTTTGCTTGCTTTTTCATAAATTGATAGACAACAAATTAGTTACTGAATATAATGCAGGCATTGAATCTTAGGGATGCTTTCTACCCTGGTTTGTTAGGAATTGGACATGTTTTGCACTCGTACTCGAGGAATGTTAGCTCTCTACATTTGGTACAAATAGGTACTACATATATACCAGACATTGAAACAACTCTTTTGTTACCTCTCAAAATTTGGTACAAATAGGTACTACACATATTACAGACATTGAAACTTAAGCTCTAGACCCTTAGGAATTAGATGTGTTTTGCATTCTGACTTGAGGATTGTTAGCTCTCTAAATTTGGTACAAATAGGTACTGCGTATATGTCAGACATTAAAACTTGAATTCTAGACGCTTAGGAATTGAATAGGTTTTGCAATGTTAGTTGTGCCAGAAATGTTAGCTCTGTTACTATTATTATTATTATTATTGGATAGATATCAGTCCTTGATAATCTTAACTGGGTTTTGATCTGAAAAAGAACTGAATGCAATCATAATTGCAGGTATTGGCATAAATTTGAATTTGTTTGTTTTGTGTAATCGCATTTGGACAGAAAGCCAAAAATGACCTCAAACTGAAAATGACAGCTTCTAATGTGCTGCTATCGTTTTGCAATAATTTTGCATTGTATAAGTTTCACGAGAAACGGCTTGTTCAAGGGTTGACTTCTTTGCCTTCCTTGTCTTAGTATTTATTCACAAATCAGAACGTTCTTCTGTTTTCCGTTACTGTATATCAATTTGTAACATACGAAAAAAACTTTGTTATCTCTAATGTATATGTAACCAAATATCAATACATTGAAATACAGTTATATTTTAGTAAAAGCAGACATTGTCCTATTTTAATGTAATATTTTAAGGTAGGGAGCTGGTGCAATAATGTGCCATCAGGATACGGTGGAACCTCCATTAAAGTGCCTATCACCACTAGAAAGTTATTTTCAGAATCAACTCTATGTACATTGAATAGTTGAATGGTAAAATATTTTTTGTTTTGAACGTCGTGTTAGTGAGTTAGAAATTTGAATTTACAAAATGCTAATTAGATTACGTCAACCCGGGAATCATTTATTATACAAATACTTGTTTACACCTCCAAGTAATACTTTTTACGAATCAATTGACTATCCACAGTTTAGTTTTAGTATTTATCAAATTAATTATCCTCAAGTTGTAAACTGCGCATTGTAAATTGGCGTAGAAATAATGGCAAATTCCCGGGTTGACGTCATCTAATTAGCATTTTGTAAATAACTCACAAACGCGACGTTCAAAACAAGAAATATTTTACCATTCAACTATTCATTGTACATAGAGTTGATTCTGAAAATACCTTTCTAGGGGTGATAGGCACTTTAAGAGGACACCCTCCGGTTGTGACTAGAATCAGGTTTGGACCAGCGGTTTCAGTGAAAACATTGGTTTGTTGGGGGGTTCTCATTCTCGCATTTTTTTTTTTTCCGGATCCATTTAAGTCACAACCACATACTCCCCTTAATAGCCCATTTCGAAAAATACCGTAATAATCTTTTATGTGCATGCTCAACCTCACCGGGGTGTAATTATTCAAGTCTCCCTTGTTAGAATGGCACAATGGAATTCAGAGTACATGTAGGAACGCTAGGACGTAGCATTGTGTGTTCGTATACAAATGTGCACCGTATGCAATTGCCAAGAAGTTGAAGCAGAGCACGTGCAGTTCGTGCTGAAAACAAAAGAAATTGAAAAAATTAGGCTTACATCAAGCACCACCCAATCCTGCATTTTAAAGAGTATTATGGTATGTTTCGAAGTGGCCTATTGAGGTGTCCCCAGAATGGAGGTTTTGCCGTTTTAAAGGGACACTGTCCCGCCGAAATTTAGCTTATAAATACGTTATACCGCCAAATGCCACCAAATATACAACTTAGTTGTTAATAATTAATCATCTGAACAACGATGGCTGTTTTTTTGACATAACGCAGGCATTAATTTAAGCAACTAAAAATGTACCAAGTTTCCAAAGGTAATTTTCGTGCTGTACTCATCGCATAATTTTGTGGAAGCGTCAGACTGATTCGCCCAACGCTAGTTGTTCTAAACGGCAAAAGGGGCTGTTCATTGCCTCGGTCAGAGTTTCGAGGCTGTTGCGACTGATTAAGTTTTTCCTTAATTTAAGAGATCCCAGCTTGCAGTGAGGGCTACTGAATGCATGTGGCAAACCAGAAATGCCTTCATCGCTGATGTCGTTTTCGTCAAGAATCAAACTGTGAAGCTTGCAGTTGTGAATCCGGATCGCTGATAGTAAACTTGTGGCACCTTCATCGCCAACTTTATTGCCTTGTAGAGCTAAGCGTTGCAAGCAGTTGCGTTTTCGAATAGCTGCCGCCAAACACTTGCAGCCTTTGTTCTCGATTAAATTCCTACTCAAATCCAGTTCTTGAAGATCGCAGTTTGGGCTACCCAAACTCAGTGAAAGAGCCTCCACTCCCTCGTCCCCAATACGATTGGAGCTTAAATTTAAACGTTTCACCTTGCATTCTAGAGAAGCAAACGCTTGTGCTATTTTGTCGACTCCGTCGTTTGTGATGCCGTTCCCAGAGAGACTTAGAGACGTGATTTGATTATGCGAAAAAGTTAGAATTTTAGCGCAGTGGACTACGCCTTCGTCCATCAACTTACAGAAATTAAAGCCTAGACACTTAATCCTGCAGCCTGGGATCATCAAGCAAGGTAGCAAAGCTTCCAATCCAACACTCTCGATAATATTACCACTTAAATCAAGTTCCTCTAGATTTGTCAAAGTGGGAAATAAAGAGACCAGTGAGTGGATACCATTGATGGTAATGTTATTCCTTGCGAGGTCGAGGGAGCTTTGTCGAATTGACTCCAAACTAGCAACTCCTTCATCTCCTATGTTGTTATAGCTGAGATTTAACATGGAGACTTTGGTCTTCTCTTTTCGAAGCGCCGTGGCTAGTTGTGCAACGCCTTCACGACATATCTCATTGTAGCTAAGGTTCAATTCTTCTAAACAAGTGTTTGAATTAAGTGCTGAAGAGAGCTTTGAGACACCAGCGGTTGTGATACCATTGTCAGCTACATTTAGAATCTTCAACCGACATTCCTTCTTCTTGAGAGCTTCGGTGAGTTCCTTTAGCCCCTGATCACCCAACGTGTTTCCTTTCACGTTTAACTCTTCGGTTGGCCCCTTCCCGGGAAGCAGCAATTTCTGCGTTAATTGTCGTATGCCCATCACGCTGATTTTGTTATCTGATAAGTCGATGCTTCTGATGGACGCAAAAGGCGAGGTTCCAAGCACATTCGCAAGAGCAGAGCATTCGGCAACGCCAATATCACAGCAAGGAAATTCAATGACAGGAATAAACTTGCTCGCTACCTCACGTGAAAGTTTACAATCTTTAACCTCCGCCACGCACTTGATCATCACAAGTTGCAGTTCCTTTTGTCTCCTCTTGCACGGCTGAGATGCATTGTCCAGCTCCGTAATGGGGTGGATCGCTTCTTTCTTCGTCTTGTCGGAGAACTGTGATAGTTCAAACAGAAGACCGCAAGCAAACTGAAGCACTTGGTCTCGCTTACTTGATATGTTCTCTTTGACTTGCTTCACCAAGCTCTCGAACCTCGTCAGTGAATAATCGGAGACAGTGAAGTGGGCTGCTAGAAATTCTTGAAGATAACCCCAACGGAAAGAAAAATGTGTTTCTTGGCCATCTTTGTCTGGGTCGATAGGGCGAAAGTAAATTGGAACATCCTCGACGGACAGCACTGAACGAACCTCGTCTCGAGTGAAGGTGGCCCTCCCTTCATCGATACTTCTCATTGCTAAAGAGCAGGCGCCGCTGTGAATGTTAGCAAGATTGCGAGGAGTACATTGCGTTTCTGGTAATGGTTTGACTCCATGGTTTGCAAAGGCGAGTCGATGGCTTGAACCATGTGATTCTGTCGTAGCTGTACCATTCGTTGAGCTTTCTTCTTCACTTAATTGTACTGAAGAGTTCTTCAGTGACGGCAGTGCATCAATTGAATTGAATGCAGTTGCTGAACATAATGATTGCTTCTTTATCGGAGAAATCATTTGCATCACTGCTATGTACAACCGTGTAAGAGAATCCGGAATGCTGCCTCCCTTCTCCACAACAGATGTCGTGTCAGGGCATCGGAGCCATTTCAAGAAGGAGCACATGTAGAAGCAGTTCGATGGAACACAGCAGATGGAAAGAGCTTCGTCTGTTAGGCCTTCCATCAGCATCAGCCTATCCAAGTCGACAACTGCTCCTGAACTACTGAAATACCTTTTTATGTACTCTTTGATTGACTGTGGAGAAAATCCTACGATTTCGGCTTGACTCTCAACGCCGAACAATTCTGAATAGTTAATGTGTGATAACCTGGACAAAGCAATAATTGTAGCACCCTTTAATAGCTTTCCTGTTATAAATTTCTTTAACATAACTGGAAAAGGCATTTCTTCTTCAAAAGTATTCTCAAAATCGGTTTCTTGAGCCTCCGTTGTTGATTCACCGACGTTGTCAACAACGATCAAAACGGCACTAGGATCACCTTTCACAAAATCGATGAATTCCAAAGGAATTTGATTGCGAATTAATTCTTTCAGGCTAACAGTACTCTTTGCGTCTTCTAGACCGTTGAAATCAAAGGACAAGACAATCTTAATTTGATTCGAAAGCCCTGATTCTCCCTTCGCCCATTGCCTAACGATCTTTTGAGCAAACGTCGTCTTCCCCATTCCGGCCTTTCCAGTAATCAGAAAGTTAGAGATGTCCTCGGCATTTTCCGTTGACTTCTTTTGAACGGAAGAATTCTTTGCACTGGAATTGGGACGTCTCGCTTCTGTGATGACTGGCTTCGTAAAAATGTCATCTAGTTTTAAGACACCGGTGTTGGCAAAATGGAAGTGATCCACATATTCGGTTTTCTCTAAATAGAAGTTTTTCATATCTTCAAAATATTTGGCTAATAAGTTTTCAGATTCGTTTTCAGGTTCAGGATCAATTCTCCTGAGGTTGAGACGAAACAAAATGAACTGTCTGTCGGTTGGTATTACACACGAACATAAACAGCCGTTATCAAGAGGTTCGCGGCGATGACCCTCATCCTCGACGAAGACTGTTCTACTTCTTGATCTCATCATATGCAAGATGTAAACTAATTCTACGAACGAAATCAGCGTTAACACCGCAAGAACAGTTAGCAGTGTTGTTTGCAAAATGGATTTTTGCACGCGGTACTTGTCAGTGCAAGTGATATTTCCTTTTGGCTTCATGTCAGGATGAGTGATATTCTGAAGAGAACAGTGAAGACGCACAGGGAACCAGAATTGAACAAGCGAAATGTGAATGAAAAGCATCAAAAAGTGGACAAGCAGTTTTGCAAAAAGTTGTACGAAGTACGCTACGTATAGATTGCAAAGTGGTGTTAAGATTTTGTGCGTACGAAACTTCCTTAGCCTTG
This sequence comes from Dendrophyllia cribrosa, assembly GCA_024195265.1. Classification (NCBI taxonomy): domain Eukaryota; kingdom Metazoa; phylum Cnidaria; class Anthozoa; order Scleractinia; family Dendrophylliidae; genus Dendrophyllia; species Dendrophyllia cribrosa. The sequence goes on along the minus strand of JAJLRJ010000009.1, from coordinate 10,848,547 downwards.
GGACAGAGTAGGCGGTGTACAGAAACCAAATGGCAAAGGTAACGACCCCGTAAGTGATTATAAAGGTTGAACGACGCTGCAGGCGAGAGTTGTCGTATTCAGGACACATTACATGAACATTTGGCTGTGCTGAGGTGTAGTTGCAGATGAGGTTGTTGTCCATGGAATGAAGTATTTCCATTCCGATCAACGTAGCCAGATAAGACAGGAACCAAATACAGACATAGAGTTGGCCAAAATATGTCTGGGACTTCCAAATCAGCAAAAGGAATTCTTTGAGTGCGACAGCTGCCATGGAGATATTGAAGAGCTTAAAAACGAAAACAAAATCTATTTAGTAAACAGTGCCGTATGTTGTATTTAGAAAGAGGGATAGGGTCAGGATTTGGAGAACCGGGCGGCACAGCCCCACCAAGAATTCCGAGGAGTACCCCCCCCCCCCCCCCCCCCCACCCCAACTCGGCCCAGAGTCAATAATTGAGACAAGTAGTGTTCTTGTAACTTTTTAGTCTGTCGATGAAATCCTATGATGTGACCATTAAAATGAAACCTCTTCAACAGTACTTTTACATGGTACCATTTCTTTTCCAATATTTTATAAAATGAAATTTGGAATTTTTCTTAAATTTTGATTTTTGGCACTCTTGGGTTACGGTGTGAACTGTAGTTGGTTGTTATCTTGAAGATGTCTTGGTGTCTGGAATCCATCCGCCTTGCGTGATAATGAAAAGCGAAAAGTGCTTATTTATCAGTCAGTCAGCTGCAAAGAAGCTGTTTGCATTCTGCGGTTTTTGTTTGGCAGAATCGGATGTTTGCTTACCTCAGTTGTCTGACATCAATTAATTATCTTAATTTTATACCTCTGCATCTATGGATGAAATCCTGATGTGTTGCCTTTCAATTAAAAGCTTTTGATACTGAATAGTGCGGTGTTACTTCAATACTTGCTTTCTTCAGGTAGTGCAAAAGTTGGCTAGCTGTAACATTATAGCCTTCGGAAAAGAAAGGGGGGGGGGGGGGGGGGGGGGACTCCTCTAGATAAGGTATATATGTATGCCCGTCCCCGATGGGTGAGGTTTTCAAACTGGTTTGGTCTGAAAATGGAATAGATTTTTGCTATTTTGGCTCGAGAACTAAGGAAAATTTAATGCTTTTATCCGAAAATGGGTACTGAGGGAAGTCTAAAACAAGAAATCGGTCGCCCATCCCCGCCCAAAAATTTTGAGAACTACTCACCCGGGATTTTAGTTTGCAAAGGAATAAAGTGATGAACACGCGTACGTATGAGACCCGGGTATGAGAGGCCTTTTCTCAAAGTTAAAGGTTTTAGAATCCAGGAAATTGGATGAATTAAACTTTGATTTTTGCCCATATGCAATAATATGAATCCGCTTTAGGTCGATATTAGGCATTTGTTACTATTAGCGCCTATTATTTTCCGAGGAGAGCTCCTCGGAATTCGAAGTAACCACCTTCAAAGATCGGTGCTTGAATCGCGTTGTTCCAAACAGGAACGCTAGATCCAGGGGGGATACTCTGTACATTCTTGGGTGGGGGTGTGCCGCTAGGACTCTGAAATTCTTACCCTACAAGACCATGTTAAGCTGATTTTGCAACCCTATGCTAGACTAGACACCGAAAATTCCTACCCTATCCCAGACTTGCTACTAGCTTTTAGAACTGTATCACTAGAAAACCTTCTGTCAACAATGTTGCCACGATGATTTTATTTCTGTTTAGTGAAGGCTCTTTCTTTTCTAAGTTTCAATTCCTATTCTAGACTTCAATAAGTCTTCATACCACTGAACAGTTTCTCGACAAATGATCCCTATTCTAGACCAAAACTCTCTGATTTCTATACCCTATCCCAGACTAAACTGCTTGAAAACCATATCCTTCACAGTGGCTGATAATCGTATAGCTTATTATTGAGAGTGCCCCCCCCCCCCCCCCCCCCCCCCCCTGGCCGGGCGCTAGCTGTACACGCATTGTGTTGATTCCGCATTAGATCAGGAGCACCCCCCGGGGGGGGGGGGGGTGGCACGTAACAAGGAATGTTTAGGAAAACGCTTGCAATGACAAGCTAATACAGCTTGAGCTTTTCGGTTCCTTTAGCTGAATATTTCTGCGGCAGAAAAGTTTAAGAAAAGCCGAATCTAATCTCCCGAATTTATTAGCGGCTTTCAACGTTCGATCCAAAATCCTAGCTGACCTTATGTCCGGGCCTTATTTCGTACCCAAAACGACATGTTTCGACAAACGAAAACAAGAGGCGTTAAGCTTTCCGATGTTAGGAAAGTTTGAGGCGACATTTTACTAACTCGTCTTTAATCTAACTTACTACGAATTTTTACGATGACGGCTTTCCAAACAGCTTTCCACGGAAACAATGGCTTACCTTTTAAAATCGTTTCGTCGCCTTGGTTGATGTGTGACGTCCGTCAGCTATGAAAAACTATTTCAGCAATGAATTCAAATTTTCTCAACCTGAACTCTTGAGTGAGGAAGAAACAGTAATTTAGCAGTTGGGTTTTGAGCACAATGAAGAAGACATTAGCGACGCAAAACCCTTATCAGAGGTTTCAAATTTCTTTATTAATTTTTTTTTACCAGAGTAATACAATATGGCGCGTCATGTGTACTACAGATGGCGCGCCATAAATACAACACTTGGATTTATAAAAGGTCGTGTCCTTGTCAAAATATTAAACTTCGCTTAATCCATCGTTGCGTGTTTGCAAGCGCAAATGGAAGCAAAGTATGTGAAGTATGCGCGACCGGAGACACGTGTTCACGAGACCGTAAAGAAACTGTGTCAGCAATATTTTGGTACACTTTGAAAAGCCACAAGGTATATTTGTGTTAATTAAACGAAAACCATGCCAAAAAGGTAACAACGGTCCAGTTTTCTTAAAAGCTACATGTACGAGTCAATACAGTGGAGGATATAGACTCTATCGTAAGGGGGTGGGGGCGGAATGAATGGAGGGTGGGGTAGGGGGAGGAGTGAATGGGGGAGGGGGGTGAAAATGTTCGAGACTAGGTGAAAAAAATTTCGGTCCTTTTGGCCTTTTCCAGGATAAGGTCACAGGTTCAATCCTGAGTGGCGATTTTTGATTTTCTTTTTTACACTTAAAAATTTATTGAAAATAAAATTCTAAGTGTCGACATTACGTTATATAATTCTCAATAAGGTGTCCGACCTCCTTCTGAGCAAAAGAAGGTAGACTCTACCCATCCATTCTCGTCCCCAAACCCGCCTGGCACTCTTCACCAAATTGTGACTGAGCGGAGTCCGTTCCCAGGAAGAAACAAAGATGGCAGGAATGCTTACTTGTTCAAAGAATGATATTTTATTTGAACTCACAGTGATCAGGTAATTGGACTGCAGGAACACGGCTTTGATTTTATTCCAACAGTCCTTTCTCATAAAAAAAAATATATATATTCTTATGACACTGAAATTAAAGTGATGAATGTTAAAGTTTGATAATTGGAATTTCTGCAAAGACGGTCCAAACGGACCAAAGACGGTCGAACCTACCAAACCAACATATTAACGGCCCAAACACGATGGCAATGAAGATTTTGCATAATTAAGCAAATTTCTGCATTTAAATTCACTCTTTTTTACGTGACCATGAAACAACTAAAAGTTCAACGAAACTCAAACTATTAATTTAACAATACAGCTCACTTGGGTTTTAATAATATCAATTTTTTTTATTGAAGCTAACAATATTTTACAACTGTTAGACGCTTGTAAAAGTCGTTCATTTATTCAGTAACATTTATCCACTGTACTTATATCAGACCCAGTGTGCGCGGCCGTTTTCACAAATTGTAGAATATGAAAGGACATTGTGCCACATGGTATTGCAAACGGCACAAAGCCAGTCAATATAAATAAATATGTGCTCCTCGCGGATTTTTGTAAAACTCTCATATGTACAGTTTAAGACAAGCTTTAAAAAATGTCAGGTATTTTCGCAAGCAAATAACTCACTGCTGATAGTTGTGATCTCGCAATAGCCCAATTTCCAGGGTTAACACTCGTTAACATCTCTCAAACAAAGTTACATGAAGTAAAACCTATTTCACACTTAAGAGTAAAACTAGCTGCCGGGAGATGTAATTTTTAACATATTTATAGAGTTACCCATAACAATAAATGAAAGCTAACCGTTTTCGAATCAGTGCTTAACCCTAAACACTGTAGATCAATGATAAACCCCAAAACGCTACTCTTTGCTTAACCGGAGCTCTGTTCTCTCAGTTCTCTGCCCAATAAATGGGGTTCTGTTCTCATGTACATCAGTACTACCGTCGTACAGTATAACGATTAAAAATACTACGTTGTGTAAAACCTCATAATTAAGGTGTCCAAGGTTAGTTTTGAGAGATGTTAACAAGTGTTAACCAATAGCCCTTTTCGCGGTTAACTTTTCTCATAAAAATCAACGTGGTTGCGAGGCAATTTCGGGCAATTTTGTAGTTTCTGCCCGAAATTGTCTCGCAATCATGTTGAATTTTATTGTAATGCAAATAAGAAAGGTTAACCGCGAAAAGGGCTATTTCCAGTTGTCTGCTTAGGGACCTCTCCTTTGAAAGTGAGGCTGTAGGTTGGATAACTAGGTTAAACATTATTAAATAAACTAAATTTATAATTCGACACAACTTTAATATTTTTATCATTATATAAATTATTTATAATTACAGAGCGGTTGTCAATTGAGCCGGTCGAAAGTATTTCGTGATTTCTTTGGTTTTGCATTGCTACGCTTTGTGATTGGCTAAAAAATGTCGCGCCACTTTCTCAACCAATCAGAAGTAAAACCAAAATCCGTTGTGAGTTTGTTCATACGCGTTTTCCCGCGCTTAGCACCAGCTACGTGTATTTGCATCGAGCTCTGATTGGTCCATTGGATTCTCTTCCTCTGTTTGATTGCCCAGAGTAATTACATTGGGTTTGATTTTAGAGCAGTTTTCAATTGAGTGTCGAAAGTAATTACACAATTGCTTTGGTTTTGCATTGCTACGCTTTGTGATTGGCTAAAAAATCTCGCGCCACTTTCTCGACCAATCAGAAGTAAAACCAAAACCAATCGTGACTTGCTCGCACGCGTTTTCCCGCGCTTGGCGCCGCCGACATGTAATTGCTCCGACCTCTGATTGGTTCATTGGATTGTTTACGACTGCTGTGATTGGTCAGAGTAATTACTTTGGTTTTGGTTTTACGACACTCAATTGAAAACTGCTCTACGACACTCAAGTAAAAACGGCTCTAATTACTCTTACTGAATTCATATGTGTAATAATTTTGGGCCCTGCCCAACACAAGGTAGCACAGGCTGGCACAAGTCGGTCTACTTTAGTTATACCCAATTTAACCAGGAGCCCATAATCCCGGAGCGTGCAACTTCCATACTGCGCCTGTGAAACAGCGTTTTTACAAGTAGGTTTATTTTTAGATAAGCCTTTCCCGTGAATTGGTTTCGGAAAACCAATCACAAGCAATTGCATAATTAATAACATTCACATGTTCACATAGCGACTGGAAATCAGACATTCGCCACACAGGAATGTGAACATGTGAATAGTTATTAATTATGTAATTGCTTGTGATTGGCTTTCCGAAACCAATTCGCGGGAAAGGCTTATCTAAAAATAAACCCACTTGTAAAAACGCCGTTGCACGAATTTATGGTAGTTGCACGCTCCGGGTAATGGGCTCCTGATTTAACCTGACATTCACCACCAAGGGCATCGCATCTCCATACCATACTTCATGATCATGAATCATATTTTTAACTACTATTTCTATCATTCCGTGGAATAAATTATAATAAATTACAGAATTGCATCACCTACGTAATGGTATTAAAAAACAGAGCCTGTTCAAAAATTTATTCAAACTTTTCTGAGGGCTTTAAATGTTTGCTTTTTCATAACTTATACTCTAAACGTGCAAAGCTTGGTCGTGTCAGCAATTGTATGGGTTTGCATTGCGCCACGGCCGGAATTCCCAAAATGCCAAATAATGCATATTCGGTTTATTACTGAACAAATCAGTCGTTTATCAATCATTATTTCTGCAACTAAGCCATATAAAAACGTAATGTAATTGCAATCAAGTTATGGTTGATGATATTTCATTTTTAAAGGGGGATTCTAACTGTCAATCAAGTAATACACTAAACCGACACACACTAAAGATGAAGTAATACGGATCGCGACAACAAAATTGTGCAACTTGTCGCGCAACACATGATTTTGCGATGCAGGTTACAGTCCTGATGTTGCGCGTATTACCACCCACGCGCGCAACAAATTTTCATTTTGCAGAAAGTAGACGTCGCTTCTACATTTAGCTCAACAAGGTATTGCAAAGCGCCACCTCCCTGACCACATTTGGTTGTTGTCTATGCATATTCTGCAACTTTATTCCCAGGTCTTTGGAGTTTGGAGATAGCGGGTACTCGTTCCCAGGATCTCGGTATTCAAAATGGCGGCGAGGTGAAGATCCTGGTAAGGAATGCCGGGAAGGAATGTAACTCATAGCTCAAACAAAACGGCGAGCATGAAAACATAAAGCTACTCCTTAGCCGCTGAAAAGTCATTTGGAGTTGCAATCAACAATGCATGAAAAACTAAACTTCAAGACATTTGTTGTTCGATAGATCGTGGGTTGAATCGGCCAATCATGCGCGGTAAGACACTTGCTTTGTATTACATACTTTTCCTTGTTTTAAAGTTAAAAACAATGTCGATTTTGGTGATAATCGGCAATAACAGCAGCTCAAGCTATTTCACAATTTACCAGCATTATTCACCGCTTTTTGCGATTTATTTATTTAAAAAAATATTTGCAAACCATCATGTTACCTACACCCAGACTATTTACTGGTAGCTCTACCTCGTCTCGTTGACCGCGCGAAGACTGAAGTGGGGTCCCATACGCGTTGACCGCACGAAGCTCCATTAGCATAAAGCAACTAGCCTACTTCCCCCTGGATGTGATGCTTGTCTATCGCAGTGATAGCAGGGGGGATAACAAACGAGAGAACGCTTTCCCGGCGAATGTCATCACCGCACAAGATAGAGTCCAGCCTAAACTTGGAGAGCGAGAACGCCTCGAGACTAAGCTCGCCTTGTAAATTTCCATAATGCTATTCGCCAGCTAATTAAAAATGGAATGTTCTTAAATCGAGAATTGAATTTTCATCTCCGAACGCGAACATAGTTGTAGTTTTCCTTGTGTTTTGCTTTCCACGTCAGGTTAATCTTTTCGGCGTTTGATACAGTTGCATTAGGTTTACCACATACTTTGAAATAGCCAGACGCAGTTTTCTTCGATTTGAAGCAGATAATTCTCCTTCTCGGAGGAAATCGCTTGGGACAAGGGTCACGTGATCACACGGGAGTCTCATTTTTTACTCGAACCTCTTCCATTCCAAATGAATCAAATGTACTGACTGTCATTTGCCCCGAAGGACTGATAAGGGGTCCGTTAAAAGCCTCGTTACCATCGGTTAGCTCTCTCCCGCACTCGCCATTCTCGGCCATTTCCATTGCCTGGTTTAGCTCCTCTCGTTTGTAAAAGTAGTTGAAATTTGAAACAATAACAGGAACCGGAAGAGCGATAGTAAGAACGCCAGAGATGGCGCAGATCGAGCCCACGATTTTGCCTCCAAAGGTCAGTGGCGTCATGTCGCCGTATCTGGGAGATGAAAAAGAAAGGTAAAAGAGAAAACAATTATGAGAATTTTCTACAATTTTCCATTTTACATTGATTTTGACGACACGGAATTAGTCAAGAATCAAAGCGAGGACTAATAACTAATACGACGGTATCCCACCGCGTGTGAAGGCGTGTGTACTGAAGGAAAGCAAGACAGTGATTCAAATCAACCGCCATTCGTGACTGTTTTTTCTTGCATAGCTTTGCCTTTTTTCTTTTTGTTTTTTGGCAAGCGCACGAAAGCAACCGCCAGAAATAACTTGTGCACAAACTAACAAATACCCGGTGCATAGTTCAAAAGAGTAGTAAAAGACTAATTAAAACTTGTTTAGTGACCGACGAAATACTGTATGAGTTACAATCGAATGCTTAAAACTGTTGTTTTTTGTCTAGGCATTTCAATTTAATCAACCTACTATTTTAATTCGTAGCCATATCTAGCCATTTTAAAAAATTTAAATCAGCTTAAAAACAGAGGAGGAGAAGGAGTGAATGGGCGGAGGGGCGGAAGGGCGGATGGGCGGATGGGCGGAGTCTCCGGGCATCCCCCCCACCCACCGTCCCCCTTCTAGATCCGCAACTGGTGAGGCGAAAACACTGATTGATACACCTAAGCTTTCTTTCATGCTCCCAGTGTTTCATTTTTGTGAAAGTTGAATGTCTTCCCTTTCTGCTGTCATAAGCTCAAAAATAGCAATTATATATTATACAGCTATATATAGCGCAAATTATGGTAGTTTCTTGGTGTTGCGATCACCAAATGACGTAAAACAAAAGATTCAAAAGAAAGTAAACAATACCCACACCACAACACAATAGCTAACCAACATTAGTATCACCCAACTAGTGGACTAATGCAAATCCTGCATTTTGATTGGCTACGCTACTAGGGGTCTAATAGTAATAGTCATCGAGTAGCGAAATTCGCCGGTTTTATTTTTCGTTTTATTCCCAAATAAATATTTCTTCAACTTGCAATTGCTTTTTTTTATTATTGCCTTTTTCTGTCCGACTAGTTGGGTGATACTAAAACAATTAGACCCTTCGCCCTCAAGGGCTACGGGTCTAATTGTTAAATAGTCTCCGCAACACCAAGAAACACCCCAAATTATTGACTGGTATACGTCGTTTAGAAACCCGACATTGTCAAATGGACATTTCGTTTTTAAATGAATATTTCTTCTCTTTGATATTTAATATTGACTTCTGTTTCTACACTGAAAATTCCTAAAAATTGCTTACCATTTAATATATCGTAGCATTCATTTACAGTGTTGGGGTTACATTCCATCCCCCCGGGGTGGGGGAACTCCCACATATGAGCTATATAGGTGAAGGGCATGGTTTTCAGGCAGTTTAGTCTGGGATAGGGTATAGTAATCAGAGCTTTGTGGTCTAGAATAGGGTATCATTTTCCGCAAAACTGATCAGTTACGTGAATAATTCAGCCTAAAGAAGGTTAACTGGCAAATGGCATTTGAAAATCGGTACGGCGGGCAGTGCGGCATTTTTACTGATCCGTGTTAACTAATAACTCTGATAGTGAACGAGTTTCTGGAAAATAGCGAGTCTGGAATAGTTCTAGGATAGGGTAGAGTTTTTCGGTGTTTAGTCTAGAATAGGGTTGCAAAATGCAGCTAAAATGGTCCAATATAGGTTAAGGGTCTTAGAGTCCCAGCGGCACACCCCCACCCAAAAATTCGCAGAGTACCCCCCCCCCCCCCCCCCCCCCCCCCGGGGGGGTTATATCTATAATAGATCAAAGTTTATTTCTATGTATATTTTGGTAACGTTATAAAGCTCATTTTCGATTTGCTTTAGTGATAAAAATAAGTACTGCGCAATTTTAATCTTGCATGATTGGGTTACAAATTTGAAAGGTTTTGCATCCGGTACCAAAAATAAAACTTGAGTTCGTAGTGTTGTTAATTACTAGTCGATCTCCAGTCGTGAATTTCTCGCCACCTTTTCCTGTAACTCTAGCGACAGATGATGATGCAATACTTATCACAATATTTAGAGATATAAATCAATTAGAGACAATGTAGAGGAAAGATACGTTTGCACAAACACGTTTATGCCCAAATTAATTTGCCGTATGTTCCTGTCTAGACCATATCAAATCCTTTGTCTTTCAGTTCGTCACATTTGAAATGCATATTCTTCTAAACTCAATTCAGTTTTCCCGCAAACTTGATGTTATAATAAAGCTAAGACCGGTATTAACACTGCCTTTCTAGTTTACACTAGTAGAATATCCGTTCTAGGGAAATGCATATTCTTATAAACTCAATTCAGTTTTCCGGCAAACTTGATGTTATAATAAAGCTAAGACCGGTATTAACACTGCCTTTCTAGTTTACACTAGTAGAATATCCGTTCTAGGGAAATGCATATTCTTATAAACTCAATTCAGTTTTCCGGCAAACTTGATGTTATAATAAAGCTAAGACCGGTATTAACACTGCCTTTGAGTTTCTAGTTTACACTAGTAGAATATCCGTTCTTGGGAAAAAAAACCGAGAGGATCCCGGCATAACTTACAGTACGGATCGAGAAAAACGAGGAAAACTAGTAAAACATTTATTATCTGATATCTTAAATCGAAGATAAGGGCAAACCTTTTAAGTCAAAAGAAGGACGGCTTGATTTGACTGACGTACGTCGAAAGAAAGAAACGAACAAAATTCATTGACCATTTCGAAAACAGTTCGATCGTTTCTAAATTCGGCGTAAACTTCCGTGGCTCTTGGATCTGATTAAGGACACTGAAAATATCTCCTCATCAAATATTCAAATATTGTTTTTTGGCTTTTTGTTGTTTAACATTGAGTTTGAATTTTAGTTTTTGGTACCCTTTTGTTCGATGCTTAACCTTAACAGTTGTTCGGTAGAGTTAAAAGTCTTTGCCGATTTATTCAGCTCTTTACAGCTTCCAATAAACACGCACTTAACACTGACTTAAGACAATTGTCAATGCTAGTGTACTGCTAATCAGTTTTTTTACAAAGTAAAGGTTTAATTTTGTTGAAGAGGGTTTTTCTAAACTGACATGTTAACCTCGTTTATTTGTTCTGTGATCCAAACATTTCCTTTGGATGATTCTTAGTAATATGGAAAACAACCTTTGTAAACGGATGTTATAGGACTCTCAAATTTTGCGGGCCCTGTACGGTAAACTGAATACGGACCGAAAATTGACCAATCATAGCTAGTGCGCGTACGACTTGAGAGAAATAATAAATATATAGCTCTGACAATGGTAAAAATTTGCAATACGGCATTTTTATATTACATTTTCAAAGCAGTACGACAATTTTGCATGCTGAGAGAACTTATAAATTTTCTTCATTTAGTTGCTCCAAGAAATTCTATATACTCCAAAAGCCTTTAGAAGCGTATCGAAGCGGCTTCTTCGATCTCCAGAAGTCTTAATTATTTTTTTTTGTTCAGAACCGAACATTAAATTTGAAAAGCTACGAGCTGGTTTGTCAATAAATTAACCAAATTTAGGAATTATGGTATTGGTAGAGCAGAATATTGTGGTCTACAAATATCGGCTGTTTTGATCTATTCACCTTTGGAATCCGACATAGCTTGAGGCAGAATGTGCAGGTTTCTGATAATATAGTATGACCATTTAATGAAAGATATAAAAAAACATTTTCATATGGTGTTTCTACAAGATTATTTCTATTTTGAAATGCTAGCTAACTAATATGCGAAAGTCAGCGAGCAGTGGTGTTTGTTCTTCAACATTTTTGCAAAATAAAATTTGTAAATTTGAAATATTTTCAAGTAGATCAATTCTTAGATATATAAGGTTCATTTGAGGTTTTCAGAGCGAAAACAAATTCTTTTCTTACCCAACAGTTGTCATGGTAACCACTGCCCACCAGAATGCATCCGGGATGCTATTAAATTGGCTTTCTTTGCTGTCCTGCTCTGCATAGAACACAGCGCTAGCGAACAACACCACGCCGATCAACAGGAAGAAAATGAGCATGGCAAGTTCCCTTGAGCTTGAACGTAATGTATAACCCAGCACTTGTAAACCCTTGGAATGGCGCGACAACTTGAAGATCCGAAAAACGCGAACTAAGCGAATCACACGAAGCACAGCTAAGGAAGTGACGCGAGCTTCGTTCATTGGAAGTGTTATATAGTACGGCAAAATCGCTACTAAGTCAATAATGTTTAGAAATGTGCGAATAAAGACTAATTTTTGCGGTGAAGAGATCAAACGTACAACGTATTCTAAAGTAAACCAAGTGATGCAGAGAATCTCGATGACTTTCCAAACCAATCCACCAGTCTTTTTTTCGCTGGAATTACCGCTTGTGCTGTTTGAGCTAACATTTTTAATGTATTCGTCGCAAGCGGGCCCATTCGGGTCGTCAACGCACCTAAATTTTGGTAAAGTCTCCAGGCAAAATACGACTATTGATAGTAAAATCACTGATACGGACCACAACGCTAAAAATCGCGCCGGCATGGAGCTATCTGGGAACTCGAATAATTCCCATATCCTTCTCTGTATTTGGTTAGTCGGCAGTTTTGGTTTTTCCTCGCTAATGTATCCCTCTTCCACTTCGAGTCGTTGAAGATATACCTTGCCAAGTTCAAAGAATTTCACCTCTTCGGAGAAAACGTAAAAGGGAACGCCATTCGGTCGCACAAGTTTGCCATTAGATTGGTAAAAAAATAAAATGGCTTCGAACGATGACCGATTTCTGTCGAAAAAATATTCATTGTTTTCACTGTCAAAGTAAAAATCCCTCTTTGTCGCGGAGCCGAGCAGTGTTGCCGGGAATTGAGAAAGTGTTTTTTCGTACGTTTCAAACCGCAGTCCACTAACATTTATGATAATTCTTCGCCCTTTATCGCCATTTTCTTCCTTGGACGTTGGCTTTGATGCCAGGGCCGTGGAGTTGCGGCTTTCGTCCGATGGCGACTCGTTGGTCGGTTGTTCGCCGATGTGATTCAATCTATTGGTCTCCATTCGAGCTCCCAGATGGCAATAAAGCAATCAAAAAACGAGCAATTGATGCCCTTTTAACTTTCCGTGGGCTGTCGAAAAAATACAGGAAAATATTAGGTCTGCTAGAATGAGTCTTCAATTATACGTTGAGCTGCGTAAACTCGATCAACTTCGATGTTTTCGTTTAGATTTGTGTTCGCTCTACCAAAGTGGGCGCCACATATGAATATGACAGGTGGTGCAAATGAATACAGTTTTTATTGTTTTTTGCTAGCTGTCATTTTAGAATTGTAAATTTACAGAAAGGCTACGCTACATGAATAATTCAAATAGATTAATGTATGCACAAGATGGAGATTTTCCTGACACATTGTTAACTCGCATAAAATCGAGAAAAACGTTTTAAAACATGTACGAAAAACATGATTAAAGTAAAAAGTAAAATTGTCTAACCGAAGGCGAAAATCGAAGAAATGGCAACGATTCATTGTATAATTTGCTAATTACAAAGCGAATATCTTCTTTGATCGACTTTCAATGTTGCGCACTGTAGTAGATTTGGATGAAAACATTCAAATCAGTAAAACGTTGAAATATAAGTAACTGTGGATGTTGTGTGAAAATGATTTTGCATAACAACAGTGTTCTGAGTTTCGAAAATATTCCGCTCTATGGACAATTGAATGTGCACGCTAACTAATGTAAACCAAAATATAACGAGGAAGTAAAAGATAATGATTTAAAGTCAAAAAAGAAATTTGAATAAGACAAAAATCTTTGTACAAGTTGTAGACACTGTACACCAGATATTTTTTTCACATATTTATGTTTTTCTCAAGGTACAGCGTAGGTGTTTAATTCGCATATATCAGTCGTATTATTTTAATTCTACAATTTACGGCTTCCTGGTGATGCTATTAACATGAAATATTTACTAGGTCATAAATTTCATAGAAGGTAATAATAATAATAAAACAAACCCATTTTTACAACCTTAATAAAATCCCAAGGATACTTCAGCAATGTACAACTATCTTATAAAAAAAGAAAGTTCCAAATCGTTTATTTACACACATGCCATAAAAATCAATATTTTTATACCGCCATCTCTTACTTGTACCTGGGAAGGCAGTCGAAAACTGAATGTGAAATTGTTGTGCCTGAAAAAGCTCCGGTTCATTTCGAGTGCCCGAATGAATTATTTATCGCGACTTTAAGACTAATATTTATATACATCAATTCGTGAAAAGCTCTGCTAGACTAATTACAAATGAAAAATGTTGCTGTTGATAGCGTTGTGGCTATAATATTTCTGCTTATAGTTTTCTTCCTTCTCGATTTTCCCTATCTTCTTTCATTGAAAGTCGTTGTGCGGTTTTTCCAATAGAACACAATAAACATCAATTTTGCTTCTTCGGTGGAATTTTTGGCGAGAAAACTGACTCTTTTACAACATTGACGAAAAAGCTCGCATTAAAAATACATCTGTTCAATCAATCCTTGTCTTCAATGTTCTGTCATGCTAATTAGGGCTGAGTTATTGAATAAGAAGAAGGCAGTTCATCTACCCACAAGTAATACAATTCACACGTTTCTTTCTAAAAGCGTTTCACACGACCTTTAATGCCAAATTTCTAAAGCAGCCTTAAATTGAAATCAGTGTACGCTTGTGTTACGCTCTTGTTCTAAGAACGTGTTAAACGAAAGCAAAGAATCAAACGCATATAGCAATTGGAGCTAGAAATCATAATCTGATTTTAGTTGCTTTGACTAATAAATCCAATCTTACTGAACAAGATTAAACTATTGTCAACAAAAAAAACTCATTACATTGTGATAATTTTATTTTGTATTTCAAATGTTTTGCTCAGTGAAGATGAAGTGAACTCATGGCACTGTACAAAGGCAACGCTAGGAGGGGGCAGATAATAACGATTTTTTTCCCGCGGCTATTTTTTAATCGTAGACTGGCGCGAAGCGCGCGAGGAACAAGTAACGCGCGGTTGTTAAGGCGCGGATAAACGTGAATTTTAATAAAAATTTAAAGAGGTTTAAAGAAGGCATAGAAGAAAGAAAATGATGTTTGAAACACCAACAGAAGACACCCCAGGTTGATAGTGGACTATTTTGGTGTCCAAATCAATTATTAACTACAAATTCTAATTTTAAAACTTCATTAAATCTTCAATATTTCTTATTTCCCTCAATTTTACAAATCCTTTGAGAAAAACTATTTCCTCCCAAAAATTTACAAAACATCCCAGAAAATAGATTCATGTTTTTATGCGAGAGTTTTTTTGGACTGCTTGAAACGTGAACGTGATATTCCCATTAAAGCCATGTTAAGTGTCGGAGAAATTGGCAGGTGGACCTCCGCTTTAACTCGTCTCCAGGCCACCCCCAATCGAGCACATAATCATTATTGTCAACTAATGTTTTCTTTTTTTTTCTGTTTGAAGAAAAGAAGAAGGCTAACGTATTAGACATCAATTTCAATATATTGGCGACCAAGACAATAAAATGGAAAAATTAAAACTGAGACGACTGTAAAACGGTCAAACTCGCATACAATTTTAAGGGGCAGTGCCCGTCCGAAATATCTCGGTTTCGCTTACCTAATTTCCACGTTATATTGCCAACCAAATATACAGTAAGATTAACTTGGATAAAAGATTCTAAAGGGCAAAACGGAACAAGAAGTTTGGTAACAAAGTGTAGGATTACAAGGATAGAAGTGGGATTACGGTTAATCGAATTTGATTTCCTGAAAAGCGGTCCACAATTTTGTCTCTTTTGTGACTTTTGGCGATTTTGTTTTCTATTGCAAGTTAATAAAGAAAGTTTAACCCTTTAACTCCCAAGAGTGCCAAATATCAAAATTCAAGAAAAGTCCCAAATTTCATGTTGTAAAATATTGAAAAACAAATGGTACCATGTAAAAGTACTGCTGAAGAGGTTTCATCTAAATGGACGACTGTTATTCGTTTTTTGGTGATATTTTTGTGATATTTGACATTCCTTTTTTCATTAAAATGGTCACATTTTGGATTTCTTCAACAGACTCAAAAGTTGGAACTACACTTCATGTCGCCATAATGGACTCTGGGACTGAAAGGGTTAAGCCCTAGAAGAGATCTGATTTCTCCTTGTAATAACATTGCCTTATCGATCAAAAGGTCATGAGACTTAAGGACATGACCACACAAGATGAATTCTCTTGTTATTTAAAAGATATATTCCCACTACTTCTCTAGGAAATGTATAGGGACAAGAAATGAGAATTTAAATTTTGATATTACGCTTACTTAAAGGGTTAAAGCAAGCTCCAGGCAATACTAATGGACACAATATATCAGCCCTAACTTCGAAATTTTTCGGGCCTTCTCTTTCGGACGTTTTTCAGCCGGAAAATGAAGGTTTTATTCCATTTGTCCAACAACAGTGCATGAACGTTAGTTCATGGCAGAAATGAATGATAAGAAAGAACTTGACTGCGATGAAGCTGTAATAGTTCTTGAAGACAACAGTGATGAAGAAAACAGCTGTATCAACTGAGTTGATAAGGTAAATTGGCCACCATAAAAAATATTACAAAAGCTGACGTTTCGAGCGCTAGTCATGTCAGAGTAGACTACGAGCAGTCCCTCTTTCCCAGCTTAGTCCGTCGAGCGAGAAATGAAAAACATATTGGCAAGTGGAAAATGGCCGCGCAAAAACTGGGGCCATTTTCAGCTTGCCCCGATGTTGTTTCGTTTCTCGCTCGACGGACTAAGCTGGAAAAGAGGGACTGCTCGTGGTCTGTCAGAGTGAATCAAGGAATTGTGGGTTGTGTTTGGTCAAAATGTCGAATGGTAGAGCTACGCTATTGGTGAAAACATGGTAACGCGAGAAACAAGAACAAACCAGTTGAGTGAGGCCTTACAGAGTTAAGACAACACCCCAGCACAGTTAAATTTCTGTAAATCTCCTGATTTATATTTTATTGAGTCATACTTCTTTTTGTTCATACACACCATCAGAACATTAAAAGCAGACAATTACTAGCATCTGACAATGCTTTAAATCGACTTGACCATGTAGAATAATTGTTTATTCACTTATCAATTCATAATTAAACTGAATCCACAAAAAAGAAACACAGTAATCCAAAAGCCTTAAAACCATTTTCTCTTCGACTTATGCTGAGTTCACATTAGGAACGAAATGCGTTTCCCATAAAAAGGCATGTTTGCAATGTCACTGTTCACATCAGCTGTTAATTTCAAAACAAGTTTCACGCCTGGTTCTATAATTTAAGCTCGCATGGAGCTCGAACTTGCCGTTGCATGATTTTGTGGTTAAATCCCACTTTAATCCCAAGAAGCTCTTAAAGTGGGAGGACACTTAAAGGCATAGATGAGAGGGCCCAACAGGAAAATGGGACACCTTATTGAGACTTGTATAACGGAGTAACTGGTTAGCTTTCAGTTACAGTAAGGGGTAGCAGTAGTTAAATTTAGGACTAAGCAACCCGAGAAGCTAGGTGGTACAGTGGTACGGTAGGCTATGTAAGCCTAAGCCTAGCTGAGGTCACAGGTTCAATCCTGAGTGGGGATTTTAGATTTTCTTTTTTACACTTAAAAATTTATTGAAAATAAAATTCTAAGTGTCGACATTACGTTATATAAGTCTCAATAAGGAGTCCTGGGCACTCTTCTATCCCTTCAAGTGCTTTCCCTTAAGGAACGAAGGGCAAATGCAGTGTTTAACAAGGAGACGACATTTAACTACCTCGGAGTGAGGTACTTTCAATCATGCTCAGAAAAAACAGTTTCGATCATGATGCGCCCAATGCGCCGCCTGATGTGAACACTTTTCATGTAGTGAAACCTGTTTTATTCGTGATCAGACTAAACATGTTTCGCCCTGGTGTGAACACAGCATTCGTTTCAGCAAAAAGTAATTTCAAATACAACAAAAAGCGCTAAAAAAATTGAATATATCCGTCAAATTCTAGGGGTTCGTCATGCTGTTTTCGGTTTTCTGTGCCGGCATAACTCCTGAAAAAAGGAAAAACACACAATTAGAAGGAAACTCACGAGCCGGGGGCTATTCAAAACTCTCCCCTCCTCTCCCCGCCTCTTTTATTTAATCCCGCCTTCAGTGATGGAGTATATAAAAAACTCTTTGTCCAGGGCCACAAGGAAGTATAACCGCCTGCCCTCACTGAACAATTGTTAAATCTAGCTCAGTATTTTGTTTTAATTTAAAAGAATCATCTGATCCGCTTTTAATTGAGACGGAGTCTTGTAGAGGAAGATAGGCCGCAAGGACAGGTCTGGGGGGGGGGGGGGGGGGGGGAGGAGGGGGAGGAGAGGGTGGGGGTGTTTGGGTTAGTTTTTGCTGGGTATAAGCCACTGGCTTCTCAGAACCCCCACCCATTACAATCTATTCTGTGGCCAATTATAGACCCCATCTTGGTCACTTATTGTTTTACAAATAAAAATTATGCAATTCAAATTTAGCCACTTTTGTTTTAAGCATAAACCTTGTTAGCCCTTTTAACCCTCTTTTGACTCAGTCTTCCTTAAATGTCGAGCATGGGACAATGCGACCTCGTCCAGCGGTATATCCGGTTAGCCTATCACCAGGAAGTACCCCATCCCTCCGGGGGAGGGGGAAATGGGTACTTTTACAGTTAGGGTTATAAATCAACACATATGTTATTGACAGCAAAGCAAGTTCTTGTTTTAAATGGTAGTACCTCAGAAAGCACTGTGAAATTCGCTAGTTTCTCTCCCTTCTTTGACAACACTGACTGGTAGAAACGGGTGAGTAGATTTTTGAAGGTAATTCTGTCGGGACGAAAATAAATCATTAAACTATTTGAATTTTCGTTTATCTACCTGATTTTTAAAAAAACATGATCGACGAAACTCGGATAAGTCAAGTTGACTCTAGGATTCTCTATTTTCCATTTAATTAAAGATGTTCTACGTATTTATTAGCATTTTCAGCTAAATGCAAATTAAAGAATGACACAACCATATTCTTCAGTAAAGAAAATGATCAGATTATTATTCAATTAATGCATGGTGACTTGTGAACTCGCAAACAGAAAACCGCTATCTTCTCTTGCCGTGTAAGTCACGGGCGCTAACGCCGTTGCATCCTTTAGTCGGGTTTTGACTGCTTAATGCTAACAACCACCTTTGTCTCGCACAACTAAAATATACTTACATGGGCATAAGTAAGCGCATTGTTCTTTTCTGCAGGGCTAGCACCTTTACCAATCCAGACAAAACAATGTTTCCCTGAATCTAGGATAAACACTGAAAAGGAATTCTCAAGTCAGTACTGGTGGTGACAAAAATGTGGCATTGTGAAACAGTGGCAGTTAGCCAAGTTAATGTAAATCTGTGTACTGACTGGCATGGGATGTAGATCAAGGTCCTATCTAGGGGGTAAAAGCCCAGCTCCCCCCACCCCCAGTATATAAGTAAATATGTCGTGAGAAAAAGCATCCAGGTCAGTATACATGAAGTAAACATTCCCTGTTAAAGGACACTATATGGTAAGGAATATGGAGTACTATAAACTACTGGTAAGAAAGGAAAAATTGCCATTGGCCCGTGGCCTTCGGCCATTCGGAACTTCTCCCCCAAATGAATAATGCTGACCTAGATAGAACCCGATGTTGTTGACTCTTGCTAACACAATTTGTGAAATTATGTTAGAGAAAAGTGGGTGAGGGATGAGGAATGAGGGGTGCGGGGTGCGGGGTATTTTTTGTGGGGTAGTGGGGGGGGGGGGGGGGGGGGGGGAGTGAAGGTTTTCATTTCGGATGTTACGGTATTCGTACAACAAAAGGTACGTACCATCATCGCTCTTCAGTTCACTCTTTGTTACGCCTTTTCCTCGAGCAACTTCTTCAAATTGCATCTGAGCTGACGCATCTGACAACCTGAGAATTAACTGAGTTTCAGCATGTTCTTTAACCATGTTAACAGTTTTTGGCGCGCGAGGCATGGGCACGAAAATGGCGCAAACGCGCGTTTCTTTATTTTGATGACGTCATGAAAACATAGAGGTCTTTACGGTAGCCAAAACGTTTATTGCGCTCGCTCCACACAGTAAATTTTAATAAAAATTGGCAGATTGGTAGGATTTTTTGGGTTCACGATCACAAAAGGACAGCAATGTTTGTACATAAACAAACCCAATAAACGTAAAAAACAAAGTGAGTAAATTGCCGAAAAATATGTACCGATTTTTTTTGTACCGATTAACGCTAGTTATTTGCGGGTTGCTACTATATTTTGTTTTATTATTTGAAAAATAAATCGTTGTTGTTGTTGTTGTATGGGTTTGTCCAATAAGCTCCTGGTTTGTCAGATTAGACTTACTGAATCATTATTCTGTTTCACCAAAAATCGTGAATATTTACAGTGTAAAAACCGAGAAAAGCCTTGGAGAGGTTTACCAGCCTTGAACAATAAACCCAACAACTCAATGGTTGCCATGGTAACGAGACAAGACTGCCAAATCAGATTTCCCTGTGAAGGAGAAAGTTTAAGTTCCATGTATGTGTATATTATGCCTAGTATCGGAAAACAAAACTCTCGAAAGACAGCAATAAGAATAAGATCATGTATATTTTATTTGGAAGACTGGCCAATAACTATATGGCACCACCTTAAAAGCACTTGCCTTAATTTATTTTCTGTGAATTAAAAGTTGATGAATAACTTTTCGACGGGAAAAAATGGTAATTAATTTTTTTTCTTGCGTTCAGAAATGTTTCACCCTTTAAGTGGTTGGCGATGCAATAAGAACTTCTTTTTTAAGCTACATAACATCTGATACAGGGGTGGTATCAACTCACCTGAATAAGATTTTTTCCACGTCGCTGCCACCAGCATCAGTCTGCAACGAAAGAAAAATTGATAAACATTTTAATTGAAAAATATCGCTTCAAAGGCAAAGTTGCGAAGTAAAATTTCATGCACAAGAGTACCATAACTGTTCGATTAAATCTGAAACTATCGACTTTGACCCCTGACTATTTCAACGATAATACCCTTCTTACCGGGCGACATTGATTCTTGAAACGTTCGCAACCTTTGCCCGCCATTTTTATATTTGAAACGTCCGCAACCTTTCCCCGCCATTTTGTTTCTTAATCGTTTGCACCCTTTTCCGGCCATTTTGATTCTTTAAACCTTCGCACTATACTATTTTCCCAACATTTTGATCCTTGAAACTTCCGAATTTTCCGCAACCTTTGCCCGCCATTTTTATATTTGAAACGTCCGTAACCTTTCCCCGCCATTTTGTTTCTTAATTGTTTGCACCTCGTTTGCACCCTTTTCCGGCCATTTTGATCCTTGAAACGTTTGCACTATTTTCCCGCCATTTTTATTGCTGACACGTCTGCACTATTTTCCCGCCATTTTTATTGCTGACACGTTCGCACTATTTTCCCGCCAATTTGATTTTTAAAACGTTCGCCGCGCATTTTGCCTCGCCATTTAATACAAGCCTGAAGTCCTCAAGTTCAAAGCAACAACACTCTTTCGCTTTTGCCAAGCAAAACATCACTGCAAAAGTGTGAATAGCATCTACATCTCCAGAGTATAAAGAGCGCATTATCAAGGAAAGAAGTAAGAAAGCAATTTACGAATAGAACGTTTTCACCTGATGTCACGCTGGTGTATGAAACAAAAGATTTCTCATGAACTCTTTAAAACTTTCTTTTGTTCCGTACATCAGCATGGACACTGCGTTTTTGATTTTTATAAGCTTATAACTGTGTTCTGACATGTTTTCTTTCCTGTGAGACCTTTGGGGAAGAGGAGTTTCAAACGTGCCACTGTATTTTTTAATAATGAGATGAAGTAGTGTTTCACGGTCGTGTCCGCCATTTTGAAAGTCGGGCATGCTGCAAAATTTTGATACAGTCATGGTATAAAACATGTACAGTAAAATTCCGCGTATTATAACCTACAACTTATATATTTGATGGATAAGACGATTAAACAGGATCTTGTAAAAGTTACTAGAGTTCAGACATTAGATTCATGAAATACCACTAAACAGTAAAAACAGCAGTAAATATCACTTTTTATAGAATATTAAGTTGCATTTCATGAGTTTAATGTTTGCACTCTATAAAAATCAGGTACAATTACAGGCGTATGAGTAATGTCTTCAAAAATATGAGCTTGATGGTCACAATGATCTGACAAATAAGAACCTTTTCCAAATTTCAGACTGAATTGGTTCTTATAAAAATGGGCGACTAAATGGCAAGTTCTTAATCTGCTAGGTTCTTATACGCGGGATTTTACTGTATCCGGAAAAATGAGATATCTGGCTTGTTTCAGGATCTTTTCGAAAGAGGTTTTACTTATCAGAACTTAGAGGTACAGCTATGCTGTAGAACATTCTACACATTTGGCTGTAAAAAAGGTTGCAAAAAAATTTGCAGCGAAATTACTGTCAAACCCTCTATAAGCCTAAAGCTACAGCTTATACATATTCATACATTGTAGCACATACCCTATCTTTAGGTCGCTTGGTGCCTGGCTCTCCCTCGTCAGAGAAAATTTCCAACAATTCTTCTGGTATGGCACTAACCATTGCATTATCTGCAAGGGTTTAATAATTTGAAAATACCTCATGTAAAATCTAACTTGTTGTTTAACAACAATACACTGTGGAAGATGAGTCTTTGCAAAATCACCAGCAGTGAATTTTTGTCAATAGAAATGCCTTATTAGTCAAACCACACTTTTACTCAAGGGTGCATTTGATTGGTCATATTCCTGCAAGATTTTTAATAAAACTTCTCTATTACAAGCCACCACTGATGGGGATTTTGGAGTCCATTGGAAAACATATTTAAATTTGTCTATAAAAAGATTTTGTTGCAGATAATAAATTATTATAGTTTAATTGCAGTACCATGTTCCCATGTGTGGTACAATTTCTTCTCATGAAGACTGTTGCTCCATGACCTTTTATTCTTGCCTTTTATCAGTTTCCATACACACACAGGCACAAACAAATTCCACTAAGTATTCTGCATTCTGCACTTCTTCATCCTCTTTTTTTTTTTTTTTTTTTTTTTTTTCGGGGGGGGGGGGGGGATTAACCATGTTAAAAATCCACTTTCTCTGTACCAGCTAATCCACTAGCTGAAAACTTACCAATAACCTCCACACTTGGTTTGCCACCTCGATCCGACTAAAACACAATAAAACAAAGTGTTATAAACTAAGAACAATAATATTGACTTCAAATCACTCACTAAAACATTTATTAAACAAGCAGGGCATGATTGAAAAAAAAAAAACCTTAGCCTGTCTTACGCAATAATGACTCTTTTCATCTTAGAAAATGGATTGAACTTAGTGCATCAATACAGCTGGATAAACTCTGGATAATCTACAGTCCAGGGCCGGGTTGTTCAAACCGCGGTTAAGCTAACCCAGGGTTAGCATCAATTTTGATTCTAGTTAAATAATTAATCAATGGAGATTTTTCCAAAGTATTTTTGCCCTTTAGTTTCATCTCTGACTTGTCTTCGCATGTAACTTATAATTAGCTTTTGAAAACACTTCTAACAAGAGAAATTAAATCCTTGGTTAAGTTTTAATCCTGGGTAAGTGTTAACCGACTTTCAAACAACCAGGCCCTGAAAATATAACTATATTTCATTAATATTTATAAAGAAAATATTTAAAAAAAAAAATAGAACATTATGAAAACAAAGTTTATTATGCATGTGGCCATTTATAAAAGAAACATCCTCGCAGTTGTGAACGCAATTTAAGCAATTGCGAAAAGAAGCCTGAATTGCGTTCACAACTGCGAGGATCATTCTTCATTTGATTTCATTTCCGCAGTTCATATATGATTTATTTCATATATATAATTTCACACTCACTCTTTTCACAGGAACATATGAACCTACAATTGACCTGCTCCCAACGTCAGTGGCTTCATAGCTCAGTTGGTAGAGCATCGCACCGGTATCGCGAGGTCACAGGTTCGAACCCCGTTGAAGTCCTGAATTTTTTTTCAGGTTTCTTTTCGCAATTGCTTAAATTGCGTTCACAACTGCGAGGATCATTCTTCATTTGATTTCATTTCCGCAGTTCATATATGATTTATTTCATATATATCATTTCACACTCACTCCTTTCACGGGAACATATGAAACTACAATTGACCTGCTCCCAATGTCAGTGGCTTCATAGCTCAGTTGGTAGGGGCATCGCACCGGTATCGCGAGGTCACGGGTTCGAACCCCGTTGAAGTCCTGAATTTTTTTTCAGGCTTCTTTTCGCAATTGCTTAAATTGCGTTCACAACTGCGAGGATCATTGTTCATTTGATTTTATTTCCGCAGTTCATATACGATTTATTTCATATATATCATTTCACACTCACTCCTTTCACGGGAACATATGAACCTACAATTGACCTGCTCCCAACGTCAGTGGCTTCATAGCTCAGTTGGTAGAGCATCGCACCGGTATCGCGAGGTCACGGGTTCGAACCCCGTTGAAGTCCTGAATTTTTTTTCAGGCTTCTTTTCGCAATTGCTTAAATTGCGTTCACAACTGCGAGGATCATTCTTCATTTGATTTCATTTCTGCAGTTCATATATGATTTATTTCATATACAGTGTAACCTGTATTAAGCGGACACCCTCGGGACCCTCGCTAGTGTCCGCTTAATAGAGAGGTCCGCTGAATGCAGGTTCGTTTTACAGTAAAAATGGGAAGAAAATTTAGGGACCCAAGCAGCTGATGTCCGCTTAACAGAGGGTGTCCGCTTAATATGGGGTCCGCTTAATACAGGTTTCACTGTACATGTATATCATTTCACACTCGGTAAAAACTCTCGGCTATATGCCAAACCCCCTTCTGTGGCCTAAATTTTACCTAAACTTGGCTTGACTTTGTGAAAAATCATTCGGCTTATAGCCAAATAAATACAGAATTAGTGCTATATAAATGTTACCTATTATTATTATTACTATTATTATACATTCCGGATAGTATATTTAGTTATATAAGAGTATATAAATGCATAGTAAATGAGAAAATAAATGTTCATTGGCTCAAGAAAGGAGAGGGGCACATATAGTGAGACTAATACTGTGCCCCTTTACTTCCCACTATCAAAATACAAGTTCTCCTTTCTTGTCACCATACTTTCCTTATAGCAGGAGTGGGGAGAAGTTGTTAAAATATCAAAAGAATTCATCTTGGGTGATCATATCCTGAATTCTCATGACCTCTCGGATTGATAAAGCATTGATACTACCAAGGAGAAATTTGATGCTAATCACCTCTGGGGCTTAAAGGGTTAACTAAATTAATATTACTACAATAATAAGCTCAAATATGGAATTATGGTCAGACAAGACAATGTTTTCAATGACCTTGGAATACTGGTAGAAACAAAACATTAATGAAATACAGTAGAGCGCGCCAAGGCGTGCTTTAACAAATTCTTTACACTGCAAAATTAATGTAAAAGAATCTATAACACAGTAAGTCTCTTTCACTATTTCCATTAACTATTTACTTTCCTTCGTAACATCTGGTTTAAAAAATGGCCTTCAGTGGTGAATTACAAGAATTAATCCTTGCGAATGGTTGATAAATATCTAAAGTAGATCAAACTTTTTGTGGCTACTTTTGGTCCAATCGATTTGGCAACAAATTGAAGAACTGAAATCTTTGTTACATACAAATGTACACCGGATTTTAGTGAGATATATATATACTCCATACTGAATGTTTCAGTGATTCTCAAGAGAATAGACAAATACGGCTAACGCATTGTTGTACCCAATTCAAACCTTCTGAGAGTAAAACTCTTTGTTCGTCATATTTCCATATCAATGAAGCATTGACATGGAAATTACAGTACATGGAAATATTGTGAACAAAGAATCTTATTCCCAGAAGGTTTGAATTGGGCACAACAATGCATCAGCTGAATTTGTCTATTGAAACGTGTCTCATGAGAAACAAAATGAGAGGTAGCAACTTACATTTGAGCAGTACTGTATTATTACTGTTGTTGTTCTATTTAAAAGAAAATGGAAATCTTAGCTTTGTTTTTACTTACCCTAAGTTGGTCCCTGTATTTGCCTGCTTCATATCTCTCATCCTTGCTACTACGATCTCCATTCCACTACAAAAAAATCAATTCACAAAATCACATAAAAGTAAACTCATTGTAGTATACATGATCTTGAATAACTGAAGCCATGTATGATGGCTGACTGCACAAAGCACAAGCCAATACTCCCAAGTGCAGCTCCAACAAATTCAATTTGTAGCCATTTAATGGATTTACCCTTTGAAGGTAAATTAAAGTTGCACACGAGCCAGAGATGGTCCATATGGCCAGAGCTTTATTAATTCTGTAGCATGAAGCAACTAGAATATTACAACTTCCCACTGGACAGGATGCTAATCCATTGCAAGGGTTTTCCCCACGATTTTGTCACTGGTACCCATTTAAACACCTGACACCATTTAAACAATAAGTCTGCAACACGTACATGTACATGTGTCTGCTCATCGCTAATAATTATTGTTCCTAAATTTCACGAGGTGTATTCCAGCTTACTTGACTGATAATTGACATTGGTGATGTAGCCCTATGTCAATTATTTGACAATTCATGATGAACTTCATGTAGTATAATGCGTTGATAATTGATAACATATTGACATTTGTGATGTAGCCCTTATGATGTGTAATGTAAATCTACATGTATCAGAGAAATCTTACAAGCAACCTAAAACTCATCTTATAGGAAGTATATACATGTACATGTAGTGGAATCAGGTTACAGTGTAGAGTCTCCCCAGTTCCCAGGGCAGATACAATAATACCGACAAATATTTAATTAAAGTTTAGTACTGAAGAATAATATTAGGACTTATTGTGTTAAATGTACCTGATAAATCTGGAGACCCAAGTCAATCAGGAAAACGTCTTCATCATTCAAATAATCCTTCTTGAACTTCACTTGTTTGACAACCACCTTATTCTAAAGAAAGGAAAATTCATACAATATTCATTACTCAGGCTCACCTAAGGCTAATGATCATTACCAATCTACAAGTTCACTACACATATTTTCGTAAGCTACCCAATTAGCCTCTTCCCAGGTTCATTGGAAGGGTCTCCTGCAAGTAAATATGTGTCTTTTCGCATAATATTACTTTGCATGGTCACTGAATCCACAAGGCAAAGTTATAAATTGCAAATAATGTAAATTTGTTTTGTAATTGCAATAGAACTGGAACTACAATGATCATAGACAAAAGTGTTGGGAAGGTTGGCAGTTTTTACCATTCAAATCTTTCTCTCTCCCCCTCCCTGTGGCTGTGTACTGCTGCCACTTGTAAAGGTGCTATTACACATAAAATGTTTTTGTGTAAGCCAACTTGTCTTTCCAAAAAAACGTGTTGCAAGTTGCACACACAATTTTTACGCATAACACTTCCTTGTGCAACTGAATTTTTTTTTTAAGTCGCACAAAAAGTTGAATCATTTTCTACTTTCTACAACAGGTTGCATGGCAATTATAACATGTAACAAAAGGTTTTAAAAAAATAACAGAAGGTCCATTCCTTTACCTTTTCACCAACCACATGGAAAAGACGAGCCTGGTACTCCTTAGGCTTTACATGTCGGAATCCTGTTTCAGCCCTGAAGGACAACAAATTGCAAGGTTAACCTACATTAGTAAACAGCTGAAATGTAACGTAAATCCCAGTTATTAAAGCCCTGGGCTTATAAAACTGTGCAAGGTTGGCAAGGCTGGCAAGCCAAAAACATTGTGATAAATAAGCAGTTAAATTTGGTGCAAATTTTTGTAAAGAATTGCTGTTAAGGAACTGCGGTGTGGTGGTGTATAACTCATTAAAGTGCCCCTGTGATCAAATTTTTGATTTTCATTTTTTTACATTTTCGTGTATAATTAGACTTTCTTACTCATCTTGCCAAATTTCAATTTCTTACGAACATCAGAAGCCATTATATTTTAACATTTATTTCCGAGAATTTACGACCGCCATTAATCAACCGTGTTCCAAGGCTTGGTTGCGAATGGGAGAAAGTGACGTCAAAGACTCAAACATACCTCACGGGTTGAAATGATAATAACAATAAGAATTGAAAATCATGCGAAAAGCAACAAAAACTTTGGACTTATTCTTCGTGCAATTCTCTACGCTTATTGTTATTATAATTTCAACCCGTGAGGTATGTTTGAGTCTTTGACGTCACTTTCTCCCATTCGCAACCAAGCCTTGGAACAAGGTTGATTAATGGCGGCCGTAAATTCTCGGAAATAAATGTTAAAATTAAATGACTTCTGATGTTCGTAATGGATTGGAATTTGGCAAGACAAGTAAGAAAGTCTAATAGTACACGAAAATGTAAAAAAATCAAAATCAAAAATTTGATCACAGGGGCACTTTAATAGCCTGTTAGGCAGTGCAGCATAGATTTCACTTACCCTCCTTTCAATTCAGTCATGCGCTTGAAATAGGATTTAAAGCGACCAGATTCATAACCCATCACCTCACGATGTTGAACAGGTTTATCATCCAACTGCAATCAAAGTCAATTCAGGCAACAGTTACATTGTGTAGCTCACAATAAACCAATTCATCTGTAATGTACTTTCTGTTAAAACACCAAAAGAAGGGGATCCCTACAGTAAGACATGATTGCTTAAGTTGGTGTACAATGCAACTTGACATGTTACTTAGGTTTATCATCCAACTGCAATCAAAGTCTGCCAATTCAGGCAACAGTTACATTGTGTAGCTCACAATAAACCAATTAATCTGTAATGTACTTTCTGTTAAAACACCAAAAGAAGGGGATCCCTACAGTAAGACATGATTGCTTAAGTTGGTGTACAATGCAACTTGACATGTTACTTAGAACCAATGCTAAGTCATTGGAATATACCGTGTACATGTAACTTCAATTATGAATTAGCTAATAAAATTAATCTTTAATATTAATTTAAGAGATAAAACTATAGTGAAAAGTTTGCCATAAGTGCTGTAGATCTTTCCCAAGAGTTTTTTTTCTTGAAGTGCTATAAAGTCATCCAAATGACTATAACTTAAATTTACTGATTTTTTTATCAATTAATGATCCTCAGGCCTCATCAGTGTCCCTATTACACATGTAGATATATAGGCAAATGCAGACAAGTTTTTAGTTATGATGATGAGTCATGAACTAACAAATTAATGAGGTGAAGATGACTTGGTTCATTCATCCAAAAGGAACTGGCTGAGGCTTCTGTAAAGGTACACATACACTGTATTCAATCATGCTATTATATGAACCACCTGTAGACAAGCTTTTAGCCAGCAGGGTGTCCAGGCGTCCTCTGGACGCCCACTTTTTGAAGAAATTCATGAAAATTGCACCTAATCCTTTAAAAATTTATGATGGGAAATATCTTGAGGACGCCCACTTTTCAATTTCTGGCTAAAAGCCTGCCTGTAGATACAGCTTACATAATCAAGTGTTTGCTGTTGAAGACATGTTAAAGACATTAAAAACTAGCAGTAATCAAAGATTATGGAGACGCATTCAAAGGTTTCCGTCTGAAGTGAGACCCTGAAAAAGGCAATAGGGGCGGCCATTTGGCAGTCTGGACACCAAAGATATTCAAATTTTTCTGCATGCAAGGCACAGGGTAACCAACATGAAATTATGATTGAGTTCTTCAAACGCGATAACTACACATGTAAGAGCAGGCTGCTGTCTGTTACAGCACCACTGACCCCACTGCAGTACTTTACACTGTATCTTCAGAACCATACAATTCATGTAATTATGCCTGAATTCAGTCCTCTTCTAAACACTCAAATAAAAGAAGTGAAGTCATTTTGCAAATTCCTGCCATCTTGTTTCCCTGTTTACAAGAAGCGTTGCGGTCAAGCCTGGTGTTTTACCATGTTTCATTGGTTGGGATACCTTAACCAAATCAATCAAAACTGGTTTGGGTTGAATTGGATGGTCCCAACAGAACATGACCTATTAAGTACCACCATTACATGCAACATAATGTATAGTGAGGGAAATCCACACTAGTCCATTTGTTGCAGGTCAAATCCTGTCTCAGGTTAAATGTGTACCTACAGTGTACAGTAGTATGTAATCTAGGTAAGGTAACCTTTACCGAAGCACAAAGCTAACTCTACCTGACAAAGCTAACCGTCACACCACTGGCTATAATATACATGAACATACATGTATCTTTGTGCTAGGTGTCTGTGACAGTTAGCTTTGTGTTAGGGTTAACTTACCTACAGTAGATTAAATACTGGGTACACATTCAACCTACATGTACAGTATATTGAATACTGATTCAACCTGAGAACGGATTTTACCTGCAACACATCCACTTTGAAACCACCAGGACAAGAATCGACACTTAACGTTATTTGTGTACACTAAAAATTTCTGTACACCATCATTTGAGAAAAAAAAACCATAACTGTCTTAGATGTCTCAGCACCTGCATACATGTTAATGTATTTCCATTTCTAATAATGCACATGTTTCTAGTTTTCAAAAGTAAACAGTTGTACACACAAATGCAAATAAACTGGCAACCAAATAAATTATTTGTAAACATACATGACTTGCTGCAAATCACAAAAATAAATTCCCTTTAAAGAAATTCAGTTTCCACAAAATGCAAAAAAACTGCCAAATAAATTATTTACAAAAAAAAAGTCCCACAAAAAAATGAATTTCATGCCATACAGTACTATGTCATTTTGGTATATCACATGCTCACATAGGTGTCAAGTTCAACAGTCTTGTAAGCTGCCGTGCCATACTCGTCTTGGGTGGAGTATTTACCAATCCAAAAATGGACATCATGGTCAAGTTCCTACAGATCAGACATGAAATGAGGCATTCAGCATATGCAAGTAAGAAAATATAGAGTATAGATTGCATGCAAAAATATAGAGTATAGATTGCATGCAAAAATATAGATCATTGATGGCACCCCATTTAAGTAGAACTCTTAATAACTCCAAGCTTTTTCAGTACACAAACATAAGAAGCCGCAATAACGCTTGTTACTGCTACAGTATATATATAGAGAGTTTTCATTACCATTTGATAAGTTAACACATGGTATTTGCATTTGCATTTTGGAAAAATTCAAATGCAAAATGCTGTCAATGTAAAAGCCCAACCCATTTTATACTCTCTAATAATAAGCCCTCCCAAAACTAGTAAGACCTGCCTCCTCCTCCCACAAGAAAAAGTCCTTTACACTCAAAATGTTATGTACAATGTATTTCATACCTCACTATTGGGGTCCTTTTTGTAAGTGTTGAGAATGATATACGAGTCTCCGTCATAAAAAGATCCATAGTCCTCCTGAGGCCAGTCTGTTACCTGTGTTCAAACCACATCAGTAAGCAATAAGTAAACAAACTTTAACTTGTACAAGCAATATTTAGGGTTAGGGTTAGGTTAGGGATGGGGTGGGTGGTGGGTTGGGTTGGGGGGGGGGGGGGGGGGGGAAGGTGTTAAACCCTGACCCTGTGACACAACTCTCTGGTTTTCCTACCTTGTTTCAGGCAGAATTTCAATTATTTTGAGACATTTAACCCAAAATCATACCCTTTTTAAGACAGAATAGTAAGAATAGTGATAAACTCTTCCTTATTTTAATACAAACAAAATCTATTTACAGCTTTATGGAGACAGTAAACTGTTTACCCTAATTATTTAGCATGCATCAAGCACTAAACACCTTTTCATTAACAGTCTAGTAAGGTGCTATCACAAGCTTTAAGTAAAAGAGTAACAAATCACCCTTTTCCCAAAAAATACATGTAATTTAATAATGCATTGTGACAATATTTTACACTTAGTTAGATAAATATTGTAACTCAACTCACTTTCTTATAGCCTATCTTAAATGGATATCGAATCTCACAGGGCTATGACAGTTATGTGCGATAATGATAGACAACTTTTACATTTTACATTCAGTTAATACATGTAACTATTTAAATTTGTAATCATTTTTAATTACAGCTTAACTTAAATTTATACACTTTTAATGAAGTTTTTTTTTTGTATCTTTTATCTTTATTATTTTCGTGGCATACCTGGAAACTAGCTCTTAAGCTAAGGGCACTGACCATGTTAAATAAAGGATTGATTGACAACATGAACCATTTTTCCTAATCAAAGGGCTCGAAGCATAACCATTCTATTCCATTTTTTTATTTTTTCGCACTCAGTTTACCTCATTTTTGGCATGTGACCTACACATTAATTGCAGAATTTTTTTTTATTTTTCGTCATTTTAGAGAAATAATAACCTATGCAAAAAAATAAACGAACAGGGATATTACGCCCAAACAAAGTAAAGAAAATATTACAAGTCTGAAAGAACTTTGGATATCAGGCATTTTGACCACGGCACGGGATGGGAAATGGCCCACAACTCACAACGCTGCCCCTTTAATGATCCGAAGTGATTCCAGACTTTCCTGTTGGCTCATCTTGTCTACCACGGCCCATTTTCACCTTGAGCACTGAATAGCGCTTTGGACACAAGGTACGACAACGACACGACTAATTTCTTTGAGAGGTGCCAGAGACTTAAGGATTTCCGGACTTTGATGTCCTTCCACAGTGCTTTCAATAAGACCCGGCACCCGCCGGAGCTCCGGCGGGTGTCCTGTTGTGAATCACCCAGTAAAATTAATGCATCTCTCTATAAAGGGGAGATATTTTCAGTTTCTTATTATTGCTCTCTGACGGGTGCCGCACAAGGGCAGCCACCTACTTAAAATCTTATTAAAAAGCCCTGCTTCCATTACCAAACGGGCCTTAAACATATTGGCTTATACGCACACTACAGGAGATGTGTTGCCATAGCGAGCTTGCGATCGATAAGCAAGCCAGCGTACGTAAATAACGGTATTTTTGTTCAGGTCGTTAGTGCGGGTCAGGAGTATTGCGGCCGCATATTCTCACGGGCCAATCTGTTCTTTTTTGGCATCGTTTTGAAATACGTTTCATACAGTTTTGGAAGGAACTACGCTCAGAATGTACAGTCAAAGCACTAGAGGGCCAGAACTCTTCTTTCTTCAGGTAGTTTAGTTCAGTTAGTTTTCTTTACATACATTATTTCTCTCAACAACGGAAAAACCAGCATACAAATTTCTGAATGATGTTTTGCAGTTAATATGTAGGTCACATGCTCTGAGCGAGAAAAACTAAACAAGGCATAAAATTGACATAGAATGGTTATGCTCCATTTTCAATTTATTTTACCCTGTTCAAGATAACAAACCCCTGAATCCAAGATAAGGGAGTAACCCCCCAGACCGTGACTTTCTATACTGGTAATTACCAGACCTTGCATGCCCAGTAACCACTCATAATTTGTGCCTGCCAGCCTCAAATATAAATCCTCATAATAGGTTGCAGATTAAAATCCAGGAAAGCACCCAAAGGCATTTTGATAAAAAATAAGAAATATATGTAGAAATCATGAACCAGAGGTAGTATGATATAACATTGTAATAATATGTTGGTTTGAATGTATTTTATAATGTCATATTTCAAACATAGGGAAGAGTGTTTCATTAGGATTTCCAAACACCGAGAAGTGGGTTGAAGTTAGATATTTTTTTAGGCCAAACATAACCAATACCTCCATCTAGCTATTTGCTTATTCGGAGTATGTTTATAATCGCCACCATATAAGGGAATAACTCGGACCTTAATAATTTAAACAGCAGATTACAGAGGTCAGAATGCCCCGAGTGAGTGAAAGATTTAGAAAGATGGCATAAATATACATTAACAGGAAAAAATAAAAGAATTAGACAAGGGATCGAGACTGATTATGTCCTGAATGTGGATAAAAGCTTGTTTAATGGCTCGGTGCGTGCAACCGTGTTATGTTTACAAACAGTCACGAATAATTTATAGTTTATAAACCACGGAGAAACGTACAACATCGTATAATTATTGTGATTATAAATTTTAAAAGCCGCTCAATTATACATCTATACTTGCCTTAAATTTCACAATCCGCCAGATCCTGATTCCGACTTTTTCTCCCGCACCTTTCCAAGCTTTCTCCTCTATTGCGGATTCCTTCTTGACCTGAAGACAGAAGAAAAACATGTATTTATTGCAATAAATATTGTATCAGGTACCACACCGTCAGTCTGTAGGCCTCTGTATAGCGAGTATAACTTGTAACTTTTTTCGATTCATAGCGCATGAAATTATGCTGGTTTCTGAATTTATAACCCCGTGAAGAGATTCTTTTCGATAAACAGCGTTCGAGATATTTTTTTAACGATTCAAATTCACCCGACATGCGGAATTGTCTCGCGTGTTTATCGAACCCAGACGTGGCAAATTGTGCAAAGTTACAGCTCTTCTAGTCTCACTCTAATGAATTTGCTTTAAGGAAAAACATGGCTAGCTATACTAAATTAGATGTTCCATTACATCATTGGCGAGTTACCCCGACTGTCCACCAACTAACTAGAACAAATTTGTAAATATCATCGAGGCCCTCAGCCATTTTGAGACCGAAAGCTTACTTTTTTCTCCGTGTCCGAACCGAAGAGTGCTAAGTTGGAGTCCTTCCAGTCATATTTCTTGGCCTTTACAAGTCCTGACATTTTCTTTAGCCTCGTACTAAACCTCTGCTCACTATAGATATAGGACAAATAAAGGAGTTGCCTGGTGGGAGGCTGTTGATGTTACTTCTGTAGTAACTTATTAACATATGACGTCGTCCGCTTGGCACTCAACGCTGTACAACCTCGTTCCCAGGTTCCTCTCTCTTTGATAAATGGTTCAGGGTAGGACTACATATAGCCTGTGAAGCTGACGGTATTGTCCGCGCGGGATAGCAAATTTGGCGGCAGAGCCGCCGTTGAGTCGAGCGGTGTAAGCCACGAGAACTTTCTCGCAGCTCACCGGCGGCGAACCGCCATCGCGCGCGGACAATACCACCAGTTACGCAGGCAACTAGGTCATCAGATTGCAGTATAGCCAAACACATATTTGTATCAATTAAAAATAATGGTCTAGTTTTTTTTACAATAACTGTATTGCATAGTGCATGAAAGCTATTAATGTGGATTGCAGCTTGAAAAATTAGGCTAAATTTGCCGTTTTCCCCACTTTTTCGTTTTAAACTGACGATACGCTTCATTTTTCGAGTCTAGAAACAGCATTTGAGTCATGAACCACAAGTCATTTTACGTTTAGATCATTTTCTTTCCTGCCAACCCGACATTGTCCGTCCATAACGAAGCGAAGGCAAATTAAAAAGTACAGAAAGGAAAACATGTTTGAACTGCAAGTTTACCAAGTAGAAATGTACTCAGAATTCTTTTTTTTTTGCGTCTCAGATAGTACTTAGAAACTTTTTTTTTTGCGTCTCAGATATGCATACCAGACGCATTTTAGCATATCCAGTGGACAAAAGACTTTGTTTACGATCGGCGTCTCAAAAGACGACGCTAATCATGTTCACAAAACCAGCATACATCGTTAAATCCCAATGAACACTTTCGGAATCTGTATTCTTTTTTTCCGGTATGCATGTGAAACGTACATTAGGACATCGGTGTGTTAACCTCGCCTATTAGTTATTTTTAGGCTCGTGGATAATAATACATCACATATCCTCTCGTTGCCTAAAAATAACCCTTACTAACTGCAGCAATAGCCTTGCATACCCGGGGGGAGTACTTGACCAATATTTGGGTATAGGGGTGCCGCTGAGGGTCTGAGACCCTGATCCTGTTTAGGACAAAAATAAACGAAAAAACCTACCCTGTGTAGGACAACACCCTCTATTTTAGGATCCTGTCTAGGACATGGCTCGAGCGTGGTTATTGATCTGAGCTTTAAAAAATGGTAGACGGATCCTTTGAAAAGAAAACGACTTCGCCTTCGCATGAATATACCAGGCACAACAAGGTAAGTCGCCACAAGCGCGAAAGTGACTGGAATCATACCTTGTTTAGGACAGATTCAGACCCTGTTTAGGACAGACTCACGTTAAAATATATACCCTGTTCAGGACAAAAATGCCAAAAACCATACCCTGTCCAGCGGCACGTCCCCGTATAGGTCATATAAGGGAGTACCCCCCCCCCCCCCCCCCCCCCCCCCCCGGGCTTGCATATCACTTATACATTCAGTTGTTTGGATATTAACATATATTAACTACTCATGAACTACTACATGTACTACTCGGGAGTCCCGTTTTTACGGCAATCATGACAAAAACGCAATATAGGAGCTGCTGTGATTTGCGCACAAGCAGTTAGTGCGAACCTACCGCATCACTCTGTAGTAGCTCGTCACGTTTCGTTGGAACTGGACATTAGTGACCTTCAGATTGGACTACGAGTACGAGATTGAGTACGAGAACGAGTTTTCAAACCAAATTCGTGTACCTCATATACTTAATTATCACACCAATCTTTTCCCTAACGTTTATTTACGTGTTAGTCAGCAACAGGAAGGAGTTACAGTTCGGTGGATACAATTATCTCGAAATTCCAAAGTCGTACTCGTACACGATTTCGTACTCGTAGTCAAATCTGAAGGTCGCTATTTATTAATTTGACACTCGAAGTTAGAATAACATCACATGCCTCAAGTTTAGAGTCTAAGAATGACAAGATAAATATCATTATATGTATAAATTGCAGTCGATACCGCAAACGCGGAGCCGATAACATATATAACATAATATCACAGTCTAACTGTTAAAGTCGAATAAGGAGCAATCTTTCTTACCTGTTTTATTTATTATATACGCTTTTACAAAAATTAATATAGCGTATTACAAAAAAAAAAAACACTTGAAACTGAAATCCCCCTTACCAGCCGCGACTGACACTGTTTAATATATTGTATAATATTGCATTAAAATTTCAGAAAAACAGTCTTTTCCAATCTATTACATTTATACGCTTTTACAAAAAAATGATATAGTGTAAATAAATAACTTGAAACTAAAAACATCGTTCCTCACCAACCGCTGCTTAATAGATTTTATAATATTGCATTTCAGTGTCCGTTTGTTATGTCTACACTGCTGCCCGGGGGGACTCCCCTATAAAAATGACGGGGGTGCTCGTCGGAAAATTTGGAAAAACACCCCAAAAGGTACCAGAATCTCGTTTGATAGGCGTGGCTCAAATATATTTTTACCGCAGCGGTATTAATTTTATACAACACAAGACATATTCTGTGATATTTTTTTTTCTGCTCAGTACCCTAAAATAAATTGTAAATGAAAGGACCACTCGACAAATTCGAAATACTGGATCCCTGGGAAGGATCTGATCAGCGAAATTGATTAGAAGCAAATGAAATGAAAGGCGGATCGTACAGTAAAGGAATATATATATTTTTTTTTTCCAACCGATCAATTTCGAACAGCACGGCTGTACTGTTCGAAATTAATCGGTTGAAAAAAAATATATATTCCTTTACTGTACGATCAGCCTTTCATTTCTTTTACCCTAAAATGTACCGCGATAATTCTAACCATGGTCACTTTAGATTTCAGCACCCTAAGCGGTACCAATCTACAAGTGTGAGCCCTAAAACGTACGACGAGCGCCCCTGTCATTTTTATATCGGAGTCCCCCCCCCCCCTCGGGCACTGCTGCTGCTGCTGGAGAGCTTTTTAGATGCAAAATATCCGCCGAGACCTTTAACCTTCTTTATAATACTCATCCAATCGAATCGAACAACGTGGATCTAATTTTGTAATCATCTGTAAATACAATTTTACTGAGTAGTGCTATCCCGTGGTACTGTATATTTTTTTCACTATCTTAGAAAAATAAATTTAAGTTTTGTTTTGCCCGGAACAGTTTCAGGACACCAGCCTCCAACTTTTTTTAAAAACCAATATTATCCGAGGGCGCGTCGAGGATAGCTGTTTGCATACTTTGAGTCATTATACATAAAACGGTTTAAAATGAAAAGTTAAAACAATGGTCTTAATAAACTAGTGCTCCAAATAAAACTTCACCAAGTCATTAACATATGTCATGCATGTATGCAGGTGGCGCGATTTATTTACCCGGTGCCTCCGGCAACTGCAAAAGCGCTGCAGAATGTGAAAGTATTTATACGTTTTCATATCTGTACATAAACATGCACGCAAAAGATTACAGTGTACGAAGAATAACAACATCTTCGACCGAGATATTTTGATGGAATGCGCTCAATGCGGTAAAAATGATGAGGGCGGATGAGGGCTTCCGAGAAACGTTCATGTCATAAACATCACGTATTACATGTCTTATATTAAATACAAACTGTACTACATGCATCCCATACTGTACTTACTTGTTTTTCGGTGTCGCTTCCGAAAAGCGCCATGTTCGTATCCTTCCACTCACGTTTCTTTTGTTTCACAAGCCCTGCCATTGCAACTGAGGGTATAACCTGCGCTGGTATTAAAATACTGTTTCGCCCCGCTGCCTTCCTGCTGTAATGACGTGTATTTTTAGGAGCTTATTCAAGTTTTAGAATATTAGTCGTGTAATATATCAGCCCGGATCAAATTATAACGTATTCTCAACCTGATTGGCTCATTACTTTTTGTTTTTTACACCTGGCTCCTGCCGTGTTATGACGTTTTCAGCCGAGTGGAGCCTTTTCCTCATCCCCAGTCGTCTCTCGGTCTCCTATAATACTACACGATTCGCATATAATTTACCGCATATAAGTGAATCTAATTAACATCAAATTACCGCATGCAAGCGAGTAACGGTAGGCCCTATTTATCTACTGCCAGGAGAAAAACCGAAAAGAGAACTTTTTAGCATATTTATAGAGTTGCCCATAACAATAAATGACTCTGCACACTGTAAATCAGTGCTAAACCGGAGCTCTATACTCTCAGTTATCTTGCTTAATCATCTGAATGGGGTTCTGTTCTCGTCTACACGCAAACAGTGTTAAAGGGGCTTTGTCACCATCTTTAGTGTTACTTTAAAAAACCCAACAGACATATTTATATCAGTGAAAACCCAAAAATAATGGTCCAGTTTTGTTTACAATTACTCTACTAGTGCTCTAAGAGTAAAAAGTGTTTTGGACTGCAGAATAATTACAAATAATTGGCCCAATTTTTTCAAGTTTATCGCTAAAACTCAGATCATGGGTTATTCTCTCTTCGAAAATTCACTTTTACTGCGCTAAAATAGCTTGCGAAGCTGGTGGGATTTTTTACCCGGGAATAAAGTTTTGGCAGTGGAACCGCGAATCAGGAGCGGCTTGCGGCGAAGGCGGGTGCGTCTCGGCTGCCAAAACGTCCCACCACCCTTAACGATCCCGGATGCTGGGCAGAGAAGTCCTAAAACACATGTCGCAAAACTTAACCAAGGGTATTTTTTAGCGGCGTCGCCACGGTGCTGAATAACATTAATGACAAAAATCACCACAGGTGAGAGGGGTAGGGGGAGTGGGAACCTGAGCCCGACCTCTGTAAGCCGTGCAAATAGCCAAATATTGGGTTCCAATAATAGCTTTTCCCAGAAAAATGGGAAGAGGATTAACAACGCACCAAAATTTGGACCAACATTTTGGAATCGAAATCTGTTTTTAAATTCTTCTGAATTTTGCTATTGCATGATATGACGTAAGTGCAAGACAAGAATCAAACATAAGCTCTCCCTTTGATTGTAGACAGTCGTAGATAGCACACGGGTAAGTCACTTAGACTTCTCGTTCGATTGTCGACTTAATATACGGTGAAACACTTCACTTAAAAGAGAATAAAATCTCACAAACTTAAGCAATAGACTATCAAACAGAATGTTGTTTAGACTGCATACAGTCTCTTTCTTTCGTCCAAATTTGCATAAATATTACATTTCCCTCGCGCCAAGGATCTGAGGCTCTCTCTTCCGCAGAGGCCTCCTCGTCACGCTCCACGCTTGGCAAAAAACGCGCGGAGGCTGGGTAGCGGTAAAAAGTAAAGCGCGCGGGGAACTCTGCTCTTTCGCTCTTCCCATCGTTCCCCGCGCTCCCATTTTATATTTTACTGTTCTTTACTGATAGGAGCCTCTGCGGAGGAGAGAGGATCTGAGGAAAAAAGACCGACTGCTCACCGTCTAAATGTGCTAAATGTGTTAAACTTTGTGTGTTTCATTGGTGGAGGTGCAATTAAAAAGATCAGTGATTTTGACTCTAGTCACAGATCCCCTGCCTCTCTGCATTTCTCCGAAAGTTCCAATGTTTATTTCTGTCCAAAAAGATCAAAACACAGGAAGTGCCATTGGAGCTTGCAGATTTTATTCTTTACAAACTTTTTTTCTCTACAGTCAAGACTAATGTATATTTTCCACAGTAACACTTTCGCTCTTTGTCAAGAATCCCATATCAACGGTCCGAATCTCGTTATGAATGAAATAAAATGCGAGTTCTGCAAAACTCTCTTAATCGTCGAGTCCTGTTTAACCGCATCCGCCTTCACCACCACCTCCGCAATCACCACAACCTCCGCCAGCACCATCACCACGATCGGATTCGATTCTTCTTCTCTCCTCTTCTCTTTCGTGCTCTCTTAGTCTTTCGTCCTCTCTTCTCCTTTCCTCCTCCTCCTGCTTACGTCTCTAAAAAAAAATGATGGACAAAGCTTAGCTAAGCTTGTTACAAACTGGACTAGAGCAGTTTTCAATTGAGTGTGAAAAGTAATTACACAATTGCTTTGGTTTTTCATTGCTACGCTTTGTGATTGGCTAAAAAATCTCGCGCCACTTTCTCGACCAATCAGAAGTAAAACCAAAACCAACCGTGACTTGCTCGCACGCGTTTTCCCGCGCTTGGCGCCGCCGACATGTAATTGCTTCGAGCTCTGATTGGTTCATTGGATTGTTTACGACTGCTGTGGTTGGTCAGAGTAATTACTTTGGTGTTGGTTTTACGACACTCAATTGAATACTGGACTATCAGGTGCACCCAACGAATCGTTTCGGTAGAAAGCTGTTCGGAAGGCCTTAGCCTGGGGGGGGGGGGGGGGGGGGGGGGGGTGGGTACTCCCTATAATGGGCTATACGGGGATGCTCCGCCTGAAAGGGGTGCCTTTTTGAGGCTGGAGGTATATGAAAGGGTCGGGATTTCACGAGTTGAAGTATATGAAAGGGTAGGGATTTCACGAAGAATAGGAAAGGGTAGCGAAAACACGAGTCGAAGTATAAAAAACGTAGGGAAAACTGTGATTAAAGTATTATAAAAAGCGCCTTTCAAAATATATCAAACAGACGCGCGTAAAGGCTATATGAAAAGGGTATCATTTTCAAAGAAAGGTATATGAAAGGGGTACCATTTTCAATGAAAGGTATATGAAAGGGGTACCTTTTCTGTCAAAAACGGTATATGAAAGGGTAAGGGTTTGTACCTCGGGGCGGAGCATCCCCGTACAAAATTTTGTTGAGTACCCCCCCCCCCCCCCCCCCGGGAGGCCTTAGGAGCCATCATAAAAATTCGTAATAAATTAGATAGAAAAACTAGAGTTTTACTAAGTAAAATGTCGCCTCAAACTTTCGTAACATCGGAAAATTAAACGCCTTTTGTATTCGGAGGGACAAGAAAATGTCGTTTTGGGTACGAAATAAGGTTTTCGGAAATGAGATTGAGCAGATAGTAAATTTGGGAGATGAGAATTTTTTCCCTGAAATTTTCTGCCGCTGAAATATTCAGCTAAAAGAACTGAAAAGCTCAAACTGTATAAGCTTTCACATAGATTCCTTCAAAGGCACTAAAATGATAGGGAAAAACAGTTTAACACCATTCCAAGCGTGTTCCTTAAGGCGGGAGTTAATCTAAACGCCACTTTTCCGCCACTTGACATGGCTTTAATGGAAATATCTCGTTCACGTTTCAAGCAATCCAAAACCTCTATGCTTAAAACATAAACCTATGTTATGGGGTGTTTTGTAAATTTTTGGGTGATTTTTGGGTATGTTTGGGAGGAAATAGGTTTTCTCAAAGGATTGGTAAAATTTAGAGAAATAAGAAATGTTGAAGATTTAGTGAAGTTTTAAAATTAGAATTTGTAGTTAATAATTAATAGACGGATACCAAGTTAGTCCACTAGCAACCTGGGGTGCTCTTACGTGGGTATCGACTGTCTGTTGGTGTTCCAAAACTCATTTTCTTTCTCCTATCCCTTCTTAAAACCTCTTAAAATTTCATTAAAATTCAGGTAGACCCCCGCCTTAACAGTCCTCATTGGGTTATTGTCGGTGTTATGTCCTGAATTATTCATGAGCTGATCACATGTAGGATCACGTGATAACACAGTAAAATTACAGAAGGAGTTTTTCTACAAGCATGGTAGACTGCAAAACAGTCGGGTTTTTTTCCGCTGGCTCGCTCGCAAAGGCGCGAAGCGCCAAAAGCGTCTAAAGCGTGGATACTCGCGCGCGAAGCACGCGAGCCTCACACGAGCGTCTCTCCCCCAGTCCCACTCTCTATATTCACACTCGTTCCAGAAATTTCGTTCAAAGGCCGCGCGCATTCGTATGACCAACGCAAAAAATACGACTGTTTTGCAGTATACAAGCATGGCCTTGTAGTTTTTTTTTATTTAATTCCGTTCGAGATTACTCCCGATACCACATCTGGCGACGAGGATGCAGCCATTTATGAATCACTCATCCAATATTCACAACAACACTGGTTTTCATTGAAGAATTCCCTGTGCAAAGTTTTCTTGGAAGCACGTTGTGATTGCGACGCGCTCAACTCTGTGAGACCTCATGGCGGTTTCGCTGCCAAGTTTCCCACCGTTCGACGTCCATGCCGATGGAAATGCGGGTCCACGATGGAAAAAATGGCTAGGACGCTTAGAAAGAATGCTCATTGGAATGAACATCACAGTTGCGAAACGAAAACGGGCTTTGTTGTTGCACTATGCCGGCTCCGACGTAGACGAAATCTTCGACACTGCCAAACACAGGCGACGATGGCGATTACGACACGGCCGTCTTAAAACTAAACGAGTATTTCTCTCCACAAGTGAACACTACATATGAAGTATACAATTTTCGCCAGACGAAGCAGAAAGAGGGTGAATCACTCGATAGTTTTCATACCAGGCTTCGCCAACTCGCGAAAACCTGCGAATTCAGCGATGTTGACAAAGAAATTAAAGAACACATCATTTTGACGTGCAGTTCCAGCTGGCTTCGACGCCGAGCACTACGTGAAAACCCAACGTTAGAAGGACTATTGAAGCTAGGCAGAGCATTAGAACTTAGTGAGAAGCAAGCGAAAGACGTGGAAGCTACCGGAGGCGAATTCGAAGCTGTCAACAAAATTAAACCA
Organism: Dendrophyllia cribrosa; assembly: GCA_024195265.1. Lineage (NCBI taxonomy): Eukaryota > Metazoa > Cnidaria > Anthozoa > Scleractinia > Dendrophylliidae > Dendrophyllia > Dendrophyllia cribrosa. The sequence goes on along the minus strand of JAJLRJ010000009.1, from coordinate 10,805,389 downwards.
AAAGAAGATAATCGGGACAGCCGCGCGCGCGACCGGCGTGACGCACAGTCACGCAATCGTCGTTATGGAAACAAGCAAGGCAAATCTCCTAGAAAATGTGGACACTGTGGTGGGTACGCACCTCACAAAAATCCATGTCCTGCACGAGGAAAGACCTGCAAAGCCTGCGGGAAAATTGGCCATTTTGCTCATGTTTGCCGTTCAAAACCTCGTACCGTGGCCCCAGTGGAAACTGGTCAAAGCTCTGATGAAGAATACGAGTATGTCTACACTATCGACCATCAAGAAAACAAGAAGCCGCCCATATGTCAGCTACAAATCAATGGAAAAACCGTGGAGATGATGATCGACTCGGGTGCATCTGTTAACCTTCTTGACGAAACAACATTTCAAAGAATTAACAGTCACGGCAGCGAAAGCCTGCAACCTGCTCACACCAAGATTTATTCCTATGGATCTAAAAAAACCCATCCTCTCCTGGGAACTCTCACTGCAAGTGTGAAATACAGCAACGCGAGTACCTCTGCCCAGCTAATTGTTGTTAAAGGTGAAAATGGAAATCTCAGCTATCACACTGCACAGAAACTAGGTTTGATTGCGGTTTCTATTAGCACTGCCACTGTCGCTGAAAGAAACAAAGACGACCCAGAGTTTTTAAAAAGAAGAGTTCAAATCACTGTTTGGAGGCATAGGAAAAGTACCAAACAAAGAAGTGGTTACACATTGACCCAGATGTTACACCCCGACAGCAACCCCACAGACGAATTCCATTCCATGTAAGAGAAGATGTCGAAAAAGAGCTTGAGAGACTTGAGAAATTAGACATCATTGAGAAAGTTGAAGGGCCCACATCCTGGATCAGTCCAATTGTTGTCGTCCCCAAGAAATCCGGAGAAGTTCGAATCTGTGTTGATATGCGAGAGGCAAACAAAGCTGTTAAGCGGGAAAAGCATCTCATGCCAACCATTGACAACCTTATTGCTGATTTGAATGGTGCAACACACTTCAGTACATTAGATCTGTCCTCAGGGTACCACCAGCTCGAGTTAGCACCTGAAAGCCGTTATGTCACAACCTTCAGTACACATGCTGGCCTAAGAAGATACAAACGTCTGCCATTTGCAATTAATGCAGCGTCAGAAATTTTCCAGGAAGCGATCAGAGAACTCCTTACTGGCCTCCCAGGATGTAAAATCATCTCAGATGGCATCATAGTATTTGGAAAAGGCCAGGAAGAGCACAACAAGAACCTCCGTGGTGTCCTCAAGAGGCTCAAAGAAAACAACCTCCGTCTGAACAAAGACAAGTGTGAGTTCTCCAAGACTGAAATCAAGTTCTACGGTCACATTTTCAGCTCTGTCGGTGTGAGACCTGATCCAAAGAAAGTTGACGCAATCCACAAAGCAAAACCTCCTCAGAACCCCAGTGAAGTGAAGTCTCTTCTTGGTATGGCACAGTACGTATCTCGATTCATACCAGACTATGCCACAATCACGACTCCATTGCGCCTGCTGACACGACAGGACACGCCCTGGAAATGGGAGCAAGAAGAACAGACAGCATTGGACAAGCTGAAAGAAGCCCTCGTTGGAGATCAAGTCATGTCTTATTTTGATCCAAGAAAGAAGACTGAAATCATCGTCGATGCAAGTCCAACTGGCCTTGGTGGACTGTTAGTACAGGAAGGCAAAGTTCTTGGCTATGCAAGTCGTTCCCTGAGTGATGTTGAAAGTCGCTACTCCCAAACAGAGAGAGAGATGCTTGCTGTAGTATGGGGAGTAGAACATTTTCATCTGTATGTTTATGGTGCCCAGTTTTCTGTCATCACTGATCATAAGCCCCTCATTGGCATTTTCAAGAACCACAAGCAAACTTCCCCAAGAATGGAAAGGTGGAAACTTCGACTCATGCCCTATGACTGTCAGCTGATCTATCGGCCTGGAAGAGATGCCGAAAATCCTGCTGATTATATGAGCCGACATCCCTGTCCCACAGCACTAGAAGAACAAAATTTGGCTGAAGATTATGTCAACTATGTATGCACTAATGCAGTGTCAAAAGCAATGACACTTGAAGAAATCAAACAAGAAACCAGAAATGATGCAGAAATGCAAGCTGTCATCAAGGCTGTAGAAACTGACCAATGGAATGTCCCGGAAGTCCAGAACTACAAGAAGCTCAAGGAAGAATTATCAGTGTTCAATGGACTAGTGTTGAGAAGAAACAGAATTGTAGTACCATCTACCCTCAGAAGTAAATCTGTAGACATAGCACAGGGTGGTCACCAAGGAATTGTTAAGACAAAGCAACTCATCAGAGACAAAGTGTGGTTCCCTGGAATTGACAAACTGGCACAAGAGAAGGTCAAAAACTGTCTTTCATGTCAAGCCGCATCGACCAAGTCACCACCGTTAGAACCCCTTCGAATGACCTCACTCCCCAGCGGACCTTGGAAGAAAGTTGCAGTGGATTTTGCTGGACCATTCCCATCTGGTGATTACATCATGGTAGTAACAGATGAATTCAGCCGCTTTCCAGAAGTAGAAATACTTACCTCAACATCAGGCAGAGCTGTGATCCCTAAACTTGATGCAATATTCGCAAGACAAGGCATTCCCGACGTCCTGAAAAGTGACAATGGCCCACCATTTAATGGTCATGAATTTAAGAACTTTTCTGACTACCTAGGATTCAAGCACAGAAGGATCACACCGTATTGGCCAAGAGCAAATAGAGAAGCAGAACGTCTGGTTCAGAATTGCTCACCTAGAAGGCAAAAATTGGAAGCAGGACTTGTACAAGTTCTTACGGCAATATCGTGCAACGCCTCACTCCGCCACTAATGTGTCTCCAAGTGAAGCCTTAAACAGCAGAAAGCTCAAGACTACAATACCAGAGCTACCAATCACCCAACACAAGCTGCCACGATGTACACCTCAAGATCCATCAGCTAGCATCGCCCAGAGAGATGTTCTGCAAAAGCAGAAAATGAAAGTCTATGCTGACCTCAAGGCGCACGCTCAAGAACGAGAGATTAAGCCAGGAGAAGTTGTACTCATGAGACAACCTAAACAGAACAAGCTTAGCACTCCAAACAACCCAAAGCCTTTTATCGTGGAGGAGAAGAAAGGTACCATGGTCACAGCGAGTAATGGTTCCCAGACTGTTACGCGGAATTCATCCCAGTTCAAAGTTATTCCGAAACATCTTGCACCCAGCCAATAGAATGGTGGAAGGAAAAACGAAGAGAAGACACAAAATCCATCCGAAACCAAAGATGACGCCCAGCCGAGACGATCGAAACGACAAATCAAACCTCCTGTCAGATTTTCAGACTATGTACAAGTCATCTATGAGAAATAGGCTGGAAAAGGAACTTTTCTGATACTTTTGAGAACGTTGACATTATAAGAAGTGTATTTTTTTTAAAAAGAAAGAGATCTTAGTTGAATGTTGATTATTGACTTTGATTATTGAACAATGGACATGGATTTTTAAGAATTTTAGAACGTTTACTTCTTGAAGTACAGTTAGTCACAAACTGTTACTTGTAATTTTCTTGGAAACGTTGTGGTTTTTTTTCATCCGAAAAAGAGAAGGGATGTAATTTCCTGAATTATTCATGAGCTGATCACATGTAGGATCACGTGATAACAGTAAAATTACAGACGGAGTTTTTCTACAAGCATGGCGTTGTAGTATGTTTTTATTTAATTCCGTTCGAAATTACTCCCGATACCACAGTCGGAAGAAAATTGGCTGCTACACTTTCAATCTCTTCACTCTAATGAACCGCTTAATCCTACCCAGCAGATAATCTGTGATGAACTAAAAGTAGAAGAAGAGTCGTAAACAACAATTTCGTCCGTTAGATTACTTGATTACCGAAAATAAAATACGAAAAGCTGCCAAAAAGTTAAAGAACAACAAATCTTCTTATTCAGATAAAATTAGAAATGAAATGATTAAAGCGTAGTCTTAATGACCTAATGCCTGTTTACTACAAACTGTTTAATGCAGTTCTAAGGTCAGGTGCCATGCCCCAGACATGGTGTGGTGGTCTCATTACACCAATTTATAAATCAGGCGGAAGAAACGGTCCGTCAAATTACCGTGGTATCTGTGTTTCAAGCTGTCTGGGAAAACTATTTTGTTCTACTTTAAACCAAAGACTTCTCGAGTATGTCGCCTCAAATAATATACTTCACAAATCACAGATTGGCTTCTTGCCAAATAATCGTACAGTAGACCATGTCTTCACACTTCGAACCTTGATAGACAATACGTTCATATATATGAAAAAATTTATGCTTGTTTTGCAGATTTTAGAAAAGCTTTTGACTCAGTTTGGCACAATGGGTTCTTGAATAAGTTATTGCAAATTAATGTAGGAGGCTGCTTTTACAATTTAATTAAAAGCCTTTATTCCAAGTCTTTTTGTTCAATAAAAATTGGTCAAAGCCAACCACGACCCTTTGAATACGCGAGAGGTGTACGACAAGGTTGTATTTTAAGTCCACTACTTATCAACCTTTACATTAACGATTTATCGTTTTCATTTGAAAATATTTTGTCTGATCCTTTTGTTCTACTAAACGGCACAAAATTAAATTATCTTTTATATGCGGACGATTTAATCATTTTATCACGTTCTAAAACAGGTCTACAAAATTGTCTTAATGCATTATCTTCATACTGCAACACGTGGATGTTTAGCATAAATCCTAAAAAAAACCAAGATTATGGTTTTTCAAAAACGCCCAAGAAAATGCTCTGAATATAGATTTTATATGAATGATCAAATTATTGATGTTGTACAAGATTGTACTTATTTTGGAATTAAAATTTCCTCTTCAGGAAATTTTAAAGTCTCACTTGATCATCTAAAAAAGAAATCACTTCACGCTCTTTTCAGTCTGAGGCTACACACAGATTTTAGTAAGCTAAATCCGTCCCTTGCCTGTAAAATGTTTGATACCTTGATATCTCCAATTTTGCTCTATAATAGTGAAATGTGGGGTGGATATACCAAATCTGATTTTAAGGCTTGGGATAGCTCACAAATTGAAAGAACGCATCTTCAGTTTTGTAAACGCTACCTTAAAGTGAGTAATAAGGCTTCTAGATTTCCTTTCCATTAATCTAAGAATCCTCAACTACTTATTATACCTACAAAATAAACCCCAAGACTCTTTTGTTAAACAATCCTTCTTGATCTCATTAGATCTTCACTCGAATGGTAAAATTAGCTATCACTCTAATCTTATGAAGATATCCGAACATTTTAATTTTTAGAAATTTTAGCCCCGATTTATTAAACACCGCTGATAGAAGTCAAACACTGTACAAATTTAATAAAACAGAAATATATTTCTTATTGGCAACATATACTTCAGCATTCTCAAACACTAGAATTTTATAAGACTTTTAAGAACGAATCTGATACCCCCTCAAATTATCTAGGCCTAACTAAAAGAGAATCTGATAGGAGGGCATTAACTAAATTACGTATAAGTAATCATAAACGTATGATCGAACTTGGCAGATACAACAAAATTCCCAGAGACAAAAGGCTTTGTCCAGTTTGTGGTTCAAATCAAATCGAAGACGAAATCTGTTGTTATTTTTATCAATTTTGTTTTCTTTCCTTTTGTTAGTTAGTTGTAAGCTTTTGCAATATTGTAAAATCTACAGTCATGCAAATAAAGCTAAATGTTGTTGTTGGGTGACCCTGAAAGATAAATTATTACAGCCAGATTGAGAAACTGCTGTCATTTCATTTGTCGACATATTTTTCCCAACTACATGTATGTTGAAACAGATGAAATTCAACTGATTTAACTAAAAGCCATACAAATTAACTCAGCATAAAGCCAGACATGAATACCAACATTCGAGATTTGGATCGCTTGGCTGTTTTTTCTTTGTTCTTTCTACTGTAACTTGATCATGCATCCATACGAGTGTTGTAGCGCACGTAAAAACTCAGATCAGTGTACTGACTGCATGAACCATTATACAAATTGTTACCTTTTCGAAGACAAGCTTAGAAAAGGAAAGAAATTGAATCATAGTTTTAGCCCACTACAATTTAGTCGTCTGGCCAGCTGATTGGAGTGTCGTCATTAGTACAGAGTATAACCACGTTTCGTTTGTTATGCATTGGTTCAACACGGTGAACAAATTGATAATGTAAATAATTAACAAACCTCTTCTTCAGACGAAGGGGTAGATCCCATGACGAATCAATTTCTTTTTCAACAAGCTCCTCGAAAAAAACGATTATTGTGGGCCACAAATAACTCACAGAGTACAATAGTAAAACTGCGAGATGTGTGTGCCACGAAATACCTATACCAAAATAGTCGAGGATAACCTTGGTAACGCAATTGGCCAATCAACATTAAGAAAACCAACGTCGTTTTCAGGGCTTTCCCGAGGTTGTAAGAAAACCACACAATTTCAGTTTAGCCCACGCGAAGCGCGTGAATAGAGCGCGGTACGCGAAAAGAGGGGAAACTCTCTTCGCGCTTCGCGCGCGCCCCAAATCCGCCTTCTCCTCCCCGTTCAAGCGCCTGCCACGGAGGCTATCTCTTTTAAGCTTCCCGCTTTTTCAATAAGCCCCCTGCTCCCCCCCCCCCCCCCCCCCCCCCCCCCCCAAATCAAGATGACAAGCAAAGACAATTTATCAATTAACAGGAAGCAAGAAGACAATTGTCTTGAGGTGCTATGTTTTTGAAGTTGTCCGGCCAAAACATGTATTTTTAATTGTTTCTTTTTGTTGTTGTTGAGCATTACATTAAGCAGCCTCATACATAAGATTTGAAAGTGATAAACCCCCATCTCTAAAAAATCCCTCTCTATTAAGCCACGCTTTAAAAGGTTTTAAAAAGAAATACCCCCCCCTTCCTCCCCCATGGGCTTATTAGAGCTTTTTCGGTATTATAATTATTATAAACGCGTTAAAACGACGGCAGTAAATCGGAAATCGCGATTTCAGTTACTAGACCGGAGCTCCTGGCCGTGACAATAGTTTCCACGGCAAGACTGGCGTATTTTTATTCAACAAGTTCCTCGTGTTATCAATAAAACTGATTCTCTCTCGATTCTCTCGCTTGTAAAAGTACATACTTTAATAAGTATTTTATGACATAGAAGAACTGGCAAAACTATAAGTCTTTCAACTGCCGTGCAAAAGCAATAAAGGAAACAGTGAAAAGGTACGGTAATTCTCTTTTTTCATAAAAATGTGAATTTTAATCACAGAAGAGAAAGGCATACGAATGAGGTTGTGATACAAGTTGCAGTAGAAGTAACAGAGAAAATGATACCTTTTAATCTCTTTTACTTTAGTTTTATTTTATAAATAGTGTCCTCACTTAGCAGAATGCTAGACCAAATTGACACTCGGATTTGGAGTTGATGCCAGTTTTAATACCATTTAGAATTTTTTTAAATCAAAATTTCCAGCAGGATCATGATCACTTTTGTAAAGCAGTCCATTTAAAATACTTTGTTCTTACGATGCTTAGAGCGGTTTTCACTTGAGTGCGTCAAACCAGAACCAACAGACGCAAACAATCCAATGAACCAATCAAAACCAACAGACGCAGACAATCCAATGAACCAATCAGAACCAACAGACGCAGACAATCCAATGAACCAATCAGAACCAATAGTCGCAGACAATCCAATGAACCAATCAGAACCAACAGGCGCAGACAATCCAATGAACCAATCAGAACCAACAGACGCAGACAATCCAACGAACCAATCAGAACCAACAGACGCAGACAATCCGAAGAACCAATCAGAACCAACAGACGCAGACAATCCAACGAACCAATCAGAACCAACAGACGCAGACAATCCAATGAACCAATCAGAACCAACAGACGCAGACAATCCAATGAACCAATCAGAACCTGTAGCAAACTGCATGTAGTCGCCATCAAGCGCCGCAGGGTCATAAGGCACATAAGTTAAAGAGGAAAGAATGGTAAACAAATATTCGCCTGTTGTAAACGCAAAAGTAACGAAACAACGAGTTTTAAAGATTTTATTGAATAAAAGTCAGCCGAAATAAGTTACAAATGCACCTAATACACCAGGTTATTTTGTGAACTTACGACTTAAATTGCAATATAAAAATTTGTAATTAAAAAAGATTTGGAAATAATTGCTTGCTATACAGTGACGTCAGCAATAACTGTCCAATAACAGCGCAGATAACGGTCACAAGTTTTGAGCATGAAACATTGCATTGTCAATCAGACAAAACATGCTTTGATGAATCACTTATGAGATTAGTTAATTTAACAAAGGAGTACCGTTGTTTGAGTGTCTTCAGCTCTTCGAATTCACCTCGAGAAGACAGCACCCCTTTAAATCGCATTAACGTCCCAAATATGGTTGCATAGAAACAGTGAACGAAGCCCACGTTTTTATTGCACACTACTGCTGACTAATAAGAGGCGAACCTGTCGTCTCGGAATTAATTGTGAACGTATAAATTTAAACCGTGTTAACTTCCGCCCTGCTATAAACAAGAGACGTACGTACACCATAGAAACTTGTTATTAGGCTTTCTCACTGAAGTTAACACGATTTAAATAATCTAGTAAAGACAAATAACTATACTTTATTCCCAGAAGCATAAAGTTCTTGTGGTACATCATATAAAGCTTAAACGAGAAAGCTACTGTTCATTAGCGACAGTTCTTGTTATAAAAATTTATTGGCCGTTCTTTTTATAGCCTGTGACCAAGCTCTCTTGGGGAAGGGGAGAGGGATAGAGCCTAGCGTTTAGGCTTTCCCTTTCTATCGGACGTGCGTGATTTCCGCGTAAGGTCCTAGGAACGATTCACGTGTCGGCAGAATGTCGTTCGGTGACGTCATTAATCGACATCGAGAGAGCGGAAAGGGAAGACCTGGAACCGGATTCACGAAGCCCTCCTAAGTTAAGACATATGCTAAGTATTGTTTTTTAACAATAGCCTATTATTGGAATGACAATAGACTATTGTTAAGAAACAGTACTAAGGATTGTCTTAACTTAGGAGGGTTTCGTGAATCCGGACCCTGGGTTTTAATGACTTCCCCAAAATCAATAACTAATAAGAAGAAATTGAATCTGGTAGACTGGTCGCAGCGCCCCAGCCTTTCTATCTTGACAACTAAGCAGGCGAGCTAACAATGCGAACCTGAGTGGAGATTATGCGAGTAAGTTCTCCCCTCAGCTGGGTGGCTACTCTAGTCTCGCATACATGAAAGGAAAATCATAAGAAATGCAAAATAACAGAGGACCTTACACGAAAAGTAGTGTAAAATGATCGGGCTTTCCTGATTCGTTAAGAAAACTTCTACTTTAACTAACTTACAGAACTCGAAGCAAAACTATGAAAGCGGTGCTAAGCGAGGGTGTTGTGGCTGATTGGTTAAAAGACTATGTTTCCTATAATTAGCTAGAGCAAATAACAACTTTCGTAACCGGTCGTACAACTTTCGTAACCAGTCGTACAACTTTCGTAACCAGTCGTACAACTTTCGTAACCGGTCGTAGGTTGTTAATAGTCCCCAGTTTTCCCGTGTCGGTTCGTTTTGCCTCCAGTTTGAATGCATCGGGAAGGAAATCCTGGTTAGTCAGTTGCAATATCTCTGATTATTTCATACTTATTGAGATTTTCTATATTGAAATTTGGCGTGTGAAAACCCCGTTCGGGGTTCGCAGCCAATCAGAATGGCGAAACGACTTTCTAACACGTGAAAAAAGCGTTTCGTCCAATCAGAAATGTATAAAATATACAAATTACAGTAAGGGCAGTGCTCGTTGGTTTGTATCTCACTCGCTCGCAAAACCTCGCTCGTTCGATTTCTGATACATCACCAACTCGTGCGTAAATACCGTACGCCCGCACTGCCCATGAAATAATCTATATTTTATTTTAGATAGAATGTTAAAGCAACCGTGATGTTAGAGAATGCGGTAGATAAGGGAACGCGGATAAAATTCCGGTTATATTTGCTTTTCTAACTTATGTAATGTTATAACAATACGCAAGCCAGCATGAATTTCTTACAGATTCGAGTTTTCAACGAGCAGATTTATTTATACCGATCCTATTGATTTTAAGGTGGCTCCAAGTAGTTTTTTTTTTGGGGGGTCACACTTCCCTTGTTGAATGCGCTTATACATAACCTTACTTTAGCTCAATGAATCTGAATTTGACACCAGATGTTAGGCTTGGATGAAAGTTTTGGGCGATGCTATTTTTGTGCTAATCATCGTTTCCATAGCAACGGTAAACAACATGGCGAAATACAATTTTTTCTAATTATCTTTCGATTTTGGTGCTACCCGCGACGAGCAAATAAATGCGTTATAATCTACACAGTGTCACACTAAATGGCAAAATTTCAAACAAATTAAACTGTTAAACATTTTTAACATGTGTTTTTCATGTTTGAAAATATAGGCGGTCAAAACATTCCATAAGTCTCACAAATTATCATTAAATTACCACAGAAAATTTCCTAACTTCTCGGCAATAAAGAGATCGAGCTTTTCATTCAAATGCAGTTTAAAAAGAGTGAAAACGTCAAGCAAAACTGCATTTGAATGAAAAGCCTGATCTCTTTATTGCCGAGGAGTTAGTCAGAGCTATTTGCAGGGAGTAATAATTTAAGTCTGAGGAAACTTTCTGTGGTAATTTAATGATAATTTGTGAGACCTATGGAATGTTTTGACTGCTTATATTTCAAATATAAAAAAAACACATGTTAAAAATGTTTTAGCGATTATTCAAAATCGAACAGCACATTTATTCGCTTGTCGCGGGTAGCCCCAAAATCAAAAGATATTTATAAAAAACTGTTTTCGCCATATTTGTTTACCGTTACTATGGAAACGCTGATTAGCATAAAAAGAGCGTCGGCGAAAACTTTCATGCAAGCTTAACATCTGGTATCAAATTCAGTTACATTGAGCTAAAGTAAGATTATGTATACGCGCATTCAAAAAAGGCCAGGGAAGGGTGATCCCCCAAAAGCTACTAGGAGCCACCTTAAATGTTATTAGTTTCATCCTGCATTGTTTTAAGTATTTGCTTGCAGACAAGCTTTCTTATCTATTTTTGGAACTGTCACTTTAACTCTGAATTCTACTACATTTTGGTGAAGCAATTGCAATGACGTTTTTGAAAGTGTTCTCTAAAAAACTTAAAGCAATAAACATTTTCTGAAAAATATCCAACTTGAAACATACTTTTATCAGTTTCGTAATTTTGACAGTTTTTCGCGGCTGTCTCATTCGGCCCAATAGAATATGGAAAAAAGTGGCGTCTTCTTTGATTTTGATATGGCAAAAAAAACTATGCCCTTGTTCTTCTCGAACAATTATTCTTTTTTAAAGAATCGTTTCAAACATAAAGGTGAACATCAATTTCTTAAAAAATAATAAAACCTAGTTTTCGTATCTGCTGGATGAATTATTTAAACAAGTTGGTCCTTACTATTAAAATTTTTAAATGGCTGAAACTAAAAATAAAATATCAAATGTTTAAATCACGTTCCTTTCGTGCGTACTATTTCAGTTGCAGTTCAAGAATTATTTGAAACTTCTATATAATATTAAAACACTAAAACGCAATTTGTTCTGTTGGGTTTCCAATCTTCTCAGCCAATCAAGGAGTTAATTTATCGGCACGTTACAAATTGGACTCTGGTGCCTCTCACATTTAGTGAATTTCTGATTGGTTAAGAATTGGGAAAACCAACTGAATGACGCAGAAATGTCAATCAAACGCTCTCTAGAGTGCCAGATTTACAAAGTTTCAAAGTCGAGCTCGCCGAAAAATTTACCAACTCGACTTCAATTGCATTTTCGTTTCTGTATAAAGTGTGTAAGCGAACCGTGAAAAAAAGGTTCCATATATTATAAATTCAAATTCAATATACCTTTGTTGTGATAAAGGTGAAATTACCGCTTTTGAAAAGGGTTGTTAGGATAAATATAAATTGGTTATTAACGCAATGCTATTACCTACTTTATAAACCAGATTAAAATCCTTGGATTTTTTCATACCTGTAAAGGACACTCATGAATGAGTATCAAATTGTCTCTTTCATTGTAATTTTTATCAAACTATTAACTGTAAGTTCTATGTTTTATAAATAGTGGGTTAACTGGTCTTTTTAGCTACAGAGTTAGCCATGTAACAAGTGAAGACCTTACACATAACATACGGACCTTTCCTGACACCAGATGATTATAAATAAAAGTTGTTTACCGATATTTTCAGCAGTAATTATATCTGACCAATCATGACAAACGCAATCAACCAATAGCAACCGACAACTGCCAAGTGCGGGAAAACATGTAACGAACGCAATAAAATGGGCGTAACGTTCGTCACGATTGGTCAATTAGTCTTTGCTCCTGATTGACTAAGAAAACAGATTATTTACTCTAATTGGCTATCTATCTATCTATTGGTCACAGCTACTATTCAAAGTGGGTACATTTTGTAGGCCGCAAGTTTTCAAGGACGCGCGTGGAAGAAGCACGCGCATTCCTTAAAACTTTCGTCCTACATTATTAAACCCGGACAGTTTCAGAGCTCATCAAACGTATAACTAGATCAAACACAACTTGAGTTTTTAAAAGTCAAACGCCGCAGATGCGCTTCAAGAGGTACTGTGATTAATACAGTGGAACCGGCTTGCGTAAGCCTCGGCCGACACCCTCATGTTCAAAGATCTTCTTGGAAAAGGTGTCTGTTTAAAACCAGTGTTGTGTTTGTATAAGGCTGGAATCATAACTGAGTTCCTGTCTGAGAGGTGACCGCCTTAGTGCAGGTTAGACAACATGGACCTTAACCAATGAGAACGTTGACGGTCAGAATAGCAACAAGAAGTCGAAAGTTTCTTTTTGAAAAACTCTTCTGTTGACACGATCACGTGAGAACACACGATGAGGGAAACAGTTGACTTCCGGTCCCATCAGTAACATCCGGGACCTCACTATTCTCGTTGCTTAAGGTCTCCAATTGGATAATTAAAGTTTTTAAAGTCTACTGGATGAGCTCGCAGGTAGATGTTTTTAATCTACTTTTTTTATATAATTGGACGGTACATAGTCACATGACATTAATTAAATTGAGCATGTGACCACGTGCTCCTCCAAATAAGGAAACAATTGGATAGTTGCTTAAATGGAGTTAAGGCTAACAATTAAACTACTTTTTAAATCTCACCTTTTTTGTACAACGAAAACATATGAATTAGACCAGAAACAAATCAATTATAAATCGCAGTGCAACAATTCGTTACCTTCCTTCATGATTTAGTGATTTATCTCTTCAAACACGCTTTGCCTTCTTTTCCGGAGCTTCTTGTTTCTTCAGACTGTCGATCGATGGTTGCTGAAATTGGGCAAAATTGAAGCTTCCATCGTTGCTTTTCACTTTCAGAAGTGTCTCTTTGTTTTATAGTGAGATCACAGACCGATCCACTAACGCTGAATTCCATGCAAATCTCCATTATCTACCAAAATCCAAGTAACGTGAAAATTCTGAATTTTTCGACTCAGAGTTTTAATTTTGTAAAAACATTGTTGTGTGGGATCAGTTGCTGGCATTTTTTAAGCGCAAAACGAGTTTAAGGCGCGCTTTAAACCCGGTTTAACTGTGAGTTTCCTATCTTTTTATTTGTGCTTTATATATTCTTTATTTGGAGTCAAATTACAACACCTTTAGCGTTTTTCCATTTTGTGTTATGCACTCATTTGCGGTTGATCTTCGTTTTTTCTTCTCGGTGTTTCTCACATCACCTTTTAAAATTTCATTGACTCTATCTCTTTGTCAGGGAAACCTGTCAGTCCTGTTAGTGATTACAATCAAACCTGCTTTAGCTTCCGTGTAATACTGATTAATATTATCGCAGAATAAAAGTCGTATCATATGAACGTGCAATTCACCAATCCGTGAAACCGATCTAGCTTCTCAGGTGCTAGACTGTCGTATGAGTCATCCGTGAATTTTCGTGGCCACTGTTCATGTCGCCGCTGTTCATGTCGCCTCTGTTCATGTCGCCTCTGTTCATTCCACAAACCAGGATGCCTCTAGGCGATTTAGGGCTTTTGCCACCCATGTGGTCTAGTTCTGCGTTATGTTTGTTGTTCATTGCGGCCTTCTCCTTGTTCTTTTCTCGTTGTTCTTCAGCTTTCTTCAATTCTTCTTCCTTTCGCCGGTTCAACTCTTTGTTGTAGAAATTCTCAAAGTTGGACACAATAACAGGCACAGGGAGGGCAATAGTGAGTACACCTGTGCACAAGGAGAAATACAACAAGAGAATTAAAACTATGACAATTATTTCGAATAGCCATGTTCTAACGCTAGCGTGTAATCGGTTATTTTCACACTATGCGTTTCTATGGTATAACGAAGATCTTAACACATTTTGGTGTTAGGGTAAAGTGTAAACACGGAAAACAGCATTTGTGTGGAAATCCCGGCGATGTCGAATAATTTCTGTATAATTACATTTCAGAAGTCTACAATTTGACGATATCTGAAAGGATTTCGAGAAACCATTTTGGACCCAGTTGTAGATTTAGTACGCGGTACGTAAAGTCCAATCCAAGATCGGGGAAAATGTACAAATAATTCTAAAGCGCTTACCACTAAATCAGCGGTCATACTGATAATTGATCCCCAAAATCATTTGTAGTTATTTGAGTTTACAGATATTTAGTTTTCGACATGCAGGACATGTCTTGGGAGAACTGTTTCACTCCTTAATCCGTGGATTAAAGGTTAAGTGCTCTGGTGAAGCAAGCTTAGCCAGATTTTTATATAAGCCTCGATTCTATGACGCACGAGGTCTTGCATCAGCCGCCATGTTTGTAGTCAAGTTGTTTTATTGTTATGTTTTGGAATACATTTGTTGGTTTTACGGCTTGTCTTCAGCTTAACTATCGAACATGTGACTAACACTGAAATGTTCATATGAAATAAGTTCATGAAGCTTAAAACCTTTAACTATTATATCAAACATTTCCGCGAAAATGGTTTGATTGTCTTATTTCATCTAAAACTAAACATAAAGAAAACAAAACACGAATATCATTTATTCCCACTAAATGTTATTTGTTCTTATGAATTTTATTCATGGACTGCAAAAGTCAGCCGACACGAAATGAAAATTTGCCGAAGGAATCATGGAATACTGAACGTTTTTTTAAGCTTTTTTTCTTTTCAAAGTAGAAAAAAAAGAATGGTTGTTCTCTGTAGAATTACCCAGTAATTTTTTCACTGCTTTGTTGCAAAAATGATTAAGTTTTTCTGGTTTAAAGGGATTTAAAAGGTGCTGGTTATCGCTAAAATATCGACAAGTGAAATCGGTTTGCAGGTACTCATTCGAGATAACAGGTGCTACTACAACACAACTATAACTGATTAATAAAACACGCTTAACCTCTCGCAGCAGAATATTCAATGTATTTATTTTCCAAGCAAATTAAATTTTGAATTTGCATGGGAACATACGCAGAATTCCTCATTGCAGAACATCTTTTCGAGTAAAAAATCTAAAAAAATGTATCCATCGAGTTTATTGGACGTTAAAATTAATACGCCAACGAATCTCATTTCACCATGTTATTCGCAATTCTGTGTTCTATTCAATGTTTTTTCTTACAATAGTATACGTAAGGTGTGTTACCGAAAAATGTTTTCTTTTGTGAGATTTCCCGCTGTGAATTAAAACTCTCACCCGACTATGAACAAGATTAAACGAAATGCGAATAACACAAAATATCTAGCACTTATCTTCCCTAAGAAAATAACGTCCTATAAAAGGCATACTCAAGTAGTTGAAACTCAAAGATGCATTTGTTTGAATTTTTCCATTGAGGTATTTTTCATCAAGCATTCGTTTCAGGCAAGTTTTGAATTTTTAAAAGCCTCAGCTGCAACTCACAATATTGTTGTTTGATTTTAACTCTATTACGTCGTATCACAATTGTTGATTTCATGAAGAGGATTTCTTCATTTTCGAGTCAAAGTTAACGCCACAAATTTGACTCATCACCTTTCTATTCAGTAATTAACATGTAACTGCAGTGAAACGTACTTTTAACGTATTCAAATCAGGTAACAAGAATCAGCCAATATAAATATTTTCTATTCTCGAAGATTTCTTCTTTTGTGTATGTTTTAAACAATCCTAATCCAAGTTGCAACAACTCGACTTGATTTCAACTTGTGCAAGTATACATTTCAAGTGAAAAAAAGAACTTGTCAGAAAACAAAAATTCTATAGATTCCCTGAAAGTACAAGATATGTTTTTCCATGCGCGCTTCTTTATCCAGCAGGTAGTAATAAATATTTCAATACGTGACAAGCTTACTGCAGAGCGAATGCACAACTCTAATTTAATTGTTTTCCTTCGTTAAGTGCACTGGATTTCAAACTCTTTTTCTCTGTGTTACTATTTTTCAATGCTGTGATTGAAAATAATGCTTCATAGTTGAAGTTTGACTTTTAACGTTTAAAGCCAAGTTCATGTCAGAATCACGTTTTTATTGTTTTCTTTTTCAGCGTTCTGAAGCCAATTAATATTTAACAACGGATTTCAGTTCGCAATTATCTGAGAGAAAAGTTTTAGTATTTCATACAAGGTGAGGGAAAGATACCTCGTTCGCCATCAAATGAATAAACATCAAGATTGACTGAAATAATTTTGGTTTCTTTGCAGTATATTATAATCGTTTTCTTTGGAAGAAATAATTCATCACCACCAATTCAAAACAAAGTTATTGTATTTGGTTCCCACATACTCAATTACTTATTCACAGAGGTTCGAAAATGGCAGAAGGTGTGCAAACTTTAAAACGCGCGCGTTTCGTGAAACGCGCGCGAAGCTCACGACTCAAAAACATTTGGAACGAAATAAAATGAAAACTGTTCACAGGATGTTTGCCGCAAGAATTCATCTTTGAAATTAGTGAATAACTACTTATCTTTTCTCGAGATATGATCCTCTCTTTCAAACCACAAATTTATGCTATTGGCAGTAAACATTACCTTAAATATGGCTCAATGACAAATACGAATGGGATAGAATCCGAAGTATTATCGTTATCAACCGAACAGATTAATGCTTACTATATTTATTCATTTAGGTGCATTTGAAAACGAAATTCTCTTTGTTTTTCGATTAGCCTCACTTTGGTTAGCTCCAATTTCAGTTAGTGAGTTGGATCAGTTTTTTTTTATCGCCAGTTTGTAAGAAATCATTTTCAAATAAAAACAAAAATATAAAAATAAAAATGTCCGCCTAAAATTTTTACTATGAACATAATCTGTCACCTATGGATTGAGTCTCATTGCTTTCTTTTGAAATCATTTTACCTGAGAAAGAGAAGGAATGACTATAAGGTTCTTCGATTCACTGAACAGTACATCATGTTGGTAAATCTCGGAAATGTCAAAGTTCAGTGCATTTTGTTGGTTTTTCTTGCAGATTTAAACTTGTTTGTGACTTAACACACATAAAAATGTGCATTTCAGTAAGTTGTGTTAGTTCTCCTCTTTAAGAATTCAAGTCCACTAAGCGCGCGTCCATGCGGTTTCTCGATTTCCATGCCCATGGTTTCTAAGCGCGTGTCAGTGCATTTCAAGCCCGCGTAATGAACTTTGTTGGCTTTTAATCCCACTAAGCGCGCGTCGATGCGTTATGTTGGCTTACCTGAGATAGCGCAAAGCGCTCCCACGATCTTTCCCGGGAAGCTCTCTGGGGATACGTCTCCATACCCCACGGTAGTCATGGTAACAACTGCCCACCAGAAGGCGTGCGGAATACTTGGAAAATTGCTATCTAGTCCTCCTTCGGCGTAGTAAACGCAGCTCGCAAATATCATAACACCAATAGCTAAGAAGAACATTAACATTATCAACTCATTTAAACTCGCTCTGAGCGTGTTCCCTAATATCTGAAGACCACGCGAGTGTCGCGAGAGTTTGAACACGCGAAACACGCGGACGACACGTACCACGCGGAGTACTGAGATAGATGAGTCGTCCTTATCAAGTCCAAGTTGAACATAGTAAGGTAAAATGGATAATAAATCAATAATGTTCAGCGCGCCGATAAGAAATTTGAATTTTTGCGGAGACGTAAAGAGGCGAATAACGTACTCGCCCGTAAACCAAGCGATGACAAAAGTGTTGAGCTGGAACCAAACTTTATCATAAGGGTTAGGAGGCGGTTTCCAATCATCAGTGGCGTTTTCTGGCTTCGCTATTTTAAAGGCCGGTAGCGTTTCGATGCAAAAAATGATTAACGAAAAAGTAATAACTAGCACCGAGAAAATCGCTAGAAATTTCGCCAATTTCGATGAATTGGGGTACTCCAAAGTATTCCACACAACTCTCATGTAGTAGTTATTTGGCATTATCTGTTCTTCAGGCTCATCTGCGATTCCCGCCTCAAGTTGTATAATATTGACTGCTTCCTCTGGCAAGTCATAGAAGATAACTTCGTTGATGAAAACATGCGGCGGAACGTGTTCTGGGCGTATAAGAGTGCCTCCGGATTGGTAGTAATAAAGAATTGCATCAAACGCAGAGCGATGTCGGTCGAAAAAATACTCTTGGCGTTTAGTGTTGAAAAACTTAGACCGTCGGCTTGCGGATCCTAGAAGGGTATCGGGAAAACGCATAAGAGTTTCTTCGTACGTTTCAAATCGCTTTCCACCAACGTTTATAATAATCGGGTCGTCCATGTTTGACGGAAAGTAGTTTGCTAAGGCGTCAAATCTCGACATTAACTGTTTGTAGCCTCGAAGATGACTTCCTGGCGACCCATTTGGATCCGAGTTTGAGGATGCTGTGGCAGCGGCTGTCGTCAACATTAAAAATGTCACAACAACGAGACGGTCCGTTCGTCCGCTTGTAGATTAATCTTGTATGGCGCGTTGCTAGTCCCAAGTTTACCGCAAAATTTGTACACATGCGTAATCACGTCATCTCGCTACGGTGATTCGCTTGTTGAACTTGCTGCGGAGTATAAACGGCCGTCACTATAGATCATTTTCAATTTTTCAGCTTTTAACTCTCACGGCTTCTTCACGCCTGCCTCCGTTGGTTTAACAAATGCAAGCCTTGACACATGTTTACATTAATATATTTATGACTCTGTGTTCGCGGACCATTGAAAATTGTTACATTATTATTTCATGAAGATGTCTAGAATTGTAATTAACCATCTTCGCTCGTCCAGGGTAGGAATACACTTCTGGGACTTGAAAAAGCAGCGGTTTCTTGTCAGCAACGCTGGATTCGTGAACTAAAAATTAAACTTTCGCGTGAAAATTGGATGATTTTGTTAGCGAGCGGTAAAAGAGCAGTGATGGATTGTGAAAAACCTAGATTGAGAATTATGAAAGTTTTAATCGCCGAAAGCGAAGACATTTGTATGCAGAGAAGGAATGGGCTCAAACAAAGACTTGGGAAGTTCTCCAACTGAGCGAATACAAATTTGCTATTTCCATATTTGTAAACTTCTCACATTAAGACCCACAAAAGCTGAGCTAAAATTGCTTTGATTTCTTAGAAAATGTTGGAAAAAATGCCAATTTTCAACAGAATTTGCATTTTTGTGCTAACCCCACTAATAATGTTGTTATTTATGAAATGTTTTTACAAGTAATCTTGTGATGCGATAAGGGACTCCTCTATCACCTGTTCTTCGTCGGAGGAATTATCAAAATTCAAACTTTTAACTCTCGGAATTACTTGTCGCAAATTAAATCGAAAACATAGCGTTTGTGTGGCTTTGTGCTTTAAACAACCACTGTAACGATATTAAATTTACCATCGAAAAACCGCTCCTTTCCGCTGTGGAAATGACGCGAGTAAGAGCGCAAGAATTTTAAGCGGCAAAAACCGCGAATCCTCGAAATTGCCTGCTGAAAAATTTAGCTTGGGTTGATACGACGGTTTATTTTATCACAATCGAGAAATAATAATTACCGATGTGATAAGAACACAAGAGACTCTCAGAGAGAAATATAAACACAAGATTTTACGCAATAATAATATTTGTTTTTCGATTTAGTTCGCGTGAACGCGGCTTCAAATCGCCAAAAAAATATTTAGTCGACGCAGATACAACAATAGCGTTATTCAGTTAAGCCATCCACTTAAAATTTAAAATTAATTTTTTTTTTCACGAAATGAAATCGAAGAAATTGTAATATTTTGCCCAGATTCAGTTCAAGTTTATAGAAAATGTTCGTTTCCAACACAGTACCTGCAAGTTTTGGTCAACAAAGATAAACGCCTTTGTTCAGAAGAAATATTCCAACAGAATAGAAGGATCTAATTCCTGCTTGCGTTAAATTTTTAATGCTTTCAATGTTTTGGAAAAAGTGCTTAAATATGCACTGACTCGGTCAATTTTGTAAATTTTCGGTATCTATCGTAACGTCTTCAATCGCAAAAGAAAAACAGCACAATGTTAAAACCCTTGCGTGTTATATATACGATTAAACGAGCGAGTTTACAGCGTTTTCTGTGATCAAAATGCAAGCTACAAAAGCTACGAAAATAGAAGTAGCGGGTATTCTATATGCGGACACAAATACCACCATACTACCCTAATTTAAGTTCGCCTAGGGCGATAATGAAAGACAGAAAAGAGATTTGACTTTCAAGATGTAAACAGGCCCAAAGAAAGCGGCCAAAAAATAAACAGAAACTCGAAACACAGATTTTTTACAGAATACTTTCGCCGAGCCTATATATACTAAACATCCTTCTTGGAAAGCGTTTTGAAGAATATGGAAGAAACTCTAGTGTAGAGGTCTAGCGGAACAGATGTTTTTAGTTGTGTTTTCAATATCATTGTTTTGCTTTGTCCTACCGGTTTAAACGAGCGATATCCCGGAGTTTTAATCTTAGCCGTACTTTGGGCATAATTGACCACAGTTCTCGCGAGTCGTGGCGTGGGTATATAATTGAAACACGAAAATGTTCAGTTTTTTTTTATCTGACACGAATGATTAAGTTTATACAGCGATGTTTTTTGCAAAGTTTCATATTCTAACGTGGTCTAAATTGGATTTTTTTAAAGAACTTCAATGAGAACTTATTCAGACGATTCGAGGTTAAAAAGACTAGAGAAAGCCACCCTTACTCACTGAGAAAGCTTGCTTTTTGTCTGCGAAACTGCAGGTCGATCGCTTGAATCAACCTGAAAAATATTTGGTTGGTATTTATTTACATAGAAACGCTTCTATGAAAATCAATAAAACATGATTGAGCCATCGCTTTACAGTTCTATGTTTATCCAATTTCATCTGCAAAAACGGAGAAAATTAAAAAATTATACAAGAGCACGAAAAAAGACTAAAAATAGTGAAAACTGTCAACATTTCAGCTCTGTGCAAATGATGAGATTTTTCTTAACTTAAAAATCTTCTTTTAACATACCAGCTTAGTTTCATTGATTCAAGTTTATTGACAGGGGGTAAACACGGGGAACAAAACAGGCAAACACTATAAAGTCGGGCGTTACATCGAGCCAAAACTGATGGAATTTTGACAAATCAAATGCAAATACATCTTTGGTGCTATACGCGCTTATTTGCAGAATACTTTAATAACACTGGTACGCATTATAATATTTAGTGAGAGTAACACATTACAATATTTTATCTAGGAGTGAAAATTTGATGTCAAACCCCTGTAGTTGAAGTCACAATGTGATATCCTGCAGATATTTTAATGAAATGCTTCGAAAACATTATCAGGAAAATAATTAGGTTTCGCACAGAATCAGTTCTTTCCACTAAAGAACTGAAAATATTATTTCAATAAAATAAATTGTTTGAGTCCAGTTAATCTTCGCCTGAAAACGAGGTACCTCGTCAATATGTTGCCTCTTGAAGAGTTTAAACAAATAAAATCTCTAAAATAAACATTTCAGAAAACTAGCAAAGTTTTTAAATTTATTTGAGGTGAGCCGACTACACAATTTGTCATGTTACAAAATTCTGTGATCGAATTAAAAGAATTTCCAATCTTTTTTGTTTTTGACTCCGAACACAAAACTAAATTAAAGTTTATTCTACCATTTTCACTTTTGCAAAGATTGACTGACGAAATAGTAAAGACTTGCTAAAGGACTTTGCAGTACTCACTTGCATTTATTATCAAATAAACAGGACTACAATTAAAAACTAAAAACATCAAAAAAAGGTTGGTGAAACAAACAAAAGATTAAAAAAGTTGAAGAACTTTTTATCCTTCAATTAAACCGGTTGTACTCTAGCATTATCACAAAGAATTTTAAGGGATAAATAAGACTGGAAATCGAAGAAAATTTCTTCCAAGTTATACACAAGACTTATTTCGATAATTATAGAATTTCAATTTTTAAAATGAAATCACTAGACCACTGTATGATTTTATTACTCTCAATATTCCATTCGATTTAAATTGTTTTTTTTCTTTGTAAAACTTTGACAAAAACCACGGCAGATATATTTACCAAAACTGGTTATCCCGTCAATTGATTTCCATAGGAAGGGTCCAAAACGTTTTAAAGGTTCTATACCGTTGGGATTTCGTGTTTTGCTGATCATGATTAAAATCTAGAGGGCTTTTTGAATTTCTTTTGATTTTAAAGAGAGTAATCACTTTTAATTTCGAAATTATAATCTATCGGCTATTTTTCCCCAGATTCATTCGCTTAATAGCAAAAATATGGATTCTTTATCAACTTATATTACGCGATGAATCTAGAACCTCGGTTACGTTCGTCAAACTTATTTCGGTAGAAGGCTCAATAGCAAATTTAAAAGCTTCAGTTTTGTTTCTCATCTCAATTCTCAACTTGAATAAATAAAACAATTGTGTCTTGTTCTTATTTCTCGTGACAACAACTTGAAAATCACCGTTCGACGACGAGTTTAAAACAATGATAAGTTTCCTATTGATGGCTTCCTTACCGGTTTTATCGTCAAAGGAAAAAATCAAACTGGTAAATATTTCGGATATATTTCGCTGAATTTAAATTGAGATTAATGTTAAAGTTAGCCATAAAATTCTGACAGCAAACTAGTATACTTTTAGTTCAGTAACACTGACTGTTTTAACATATTGTTATTCAAATGACTAACTACAGAGCAAGAGAAGTTCATTTAATTTAAACTTGACTTTTGTTTAGAATCATTTCGTGTTAAAAACAACCATGCTTCTAATGAATCCGTATAGGCCCCATTAACTTGGTAAGAGACAGGAAAACAGGGTGTACGGGGTTCCATGGGAAGGAGGGAAAACGCGTACGCCGCACAATTCCAAGCGCACAACGCTTACCCATAAGCCCCGCATTTCTTTCATTTGGTTTGTGCTCTAAATTAAGAAAATATATTAAGACACTTTCAAAAGACAAACTAAAGTTGGCAAACGTGGATAGAAAACTCCAGAAAGTTGTCAATCTCGTGTTTTCTCCAGATACCACGCAGCTCTTAACAACCTCTAATTTCATTGGACTTGGGTATCACGCAGCTCTATTGTCACGTTTTGAGGGCTAGGATCCATTGTTATGTTGTTTGCTCTATTGTTTTCTCAGCAAATGAGAGAAGACCTTGTAAGAGCTGCGTACTGTCCCGTTTTCACACAACAAACGTCCAGACACATCAACTGGCCTCGTTCTCTGGGGTTCTTTCTTCACGGAGAGGGAGGAAGACAGAGGACCCTGTGAACTGAGGTTGCACATGCTGAAATTGCAGCAAACGTTCGCATGTCAAATGCGAGTTTGCCAACTCAAAATGGTTGGCGAAAAGGTTAGCAAGCAGCAAGAATAGATTGAAACAAGTTCTATTTGTTGCCAACAGTTTGCCAACAACTTTGCCAACAACTGATTGCCAACAGTTTGCCAACAACTTTGCCAACAACTGATTGCCAACAGTTTGCCAACAACTTTGCTAACAACTATGCCACCAACTTTGCCAACTGTTAACCCTTTAAGCCCTAACATCAAAATTTAAATTCTCATTTTTAGTCCTATACATTTCCTATAGACGTAGTGGGGAGAAATTGTTTGGATATCAAGAGAACTCATCTTGTGTGAGCATGTCCTTAATTCTCATGACCTTTTTGATTGATAAGGTATAGATGGTTTTCACGTTACGTCACGGCGGCCATATTGGTGTAAGAATTTTAATGAACTTCTTTTGTTATGTACACCAACATGGCCGCCATGGCCTTTGTCATTTAAGTCCCACAGGACTGAAGGTCACGTGAGTGAAAACCATCTATTACCAGGAGAAATTTGATGGTGATCACTCTTAGGGCTTAAAAGGTTAATGCAACGTTCACACACGCCAACTAGAGTTTCACAACACAAGTTTACCAACTTTAGTCAGTTAGTCGTGTGAAGGCGCCTTTAGATCTTTAGTTAGAAATGTTTCTAGGCATACCTAGTGGGCTTGTTTTGGAACACAGAAACATGAAATTGAAATAAATGTACGCGCTCCTTACAGTCATAAAAAGCATTCAGAATGAATGCATGAAGTAGCAGAGGCTGCGATCAATCTGAGTTTGCTGAGATGTATCATAAATTGTCCCAAAATTAAAGGTAGTTCGGTTATAAAGATAGAAAAGGAAAAAAGTGACATTTGACTCAGTATACCCAATTACGTATTTCGATGGATTTATTGTCTTTTTTGTCTTCAATCGTTTTTTTTTTAAATCTCCAACCAACCAACACGCGCAAGATTTCAATAAATTCAACTGGAATTATTGAAAGCCCGAGCCAAATTCATACCGGGATAGCCGTCGAGACTGGGCTGCAGTAGCGATGTTTGGGTCGAATATTCAACGAAAGTCCTTTTAGAGCTAATGATAACAAAACCTTTTCGAGCTGTAAGACATTTTAAAGCAGTACTTTTCGTTTGTCAGTTCATTTGGCGCATGAAGTGATTCATGGCATTTTGTGTGAAAATCATTTCGAAACCTTTGCGGGAGATTTTAGACTATTTGTATATTTGAATATTTTGAGTACAAGGCATATTAGTCTATTACATGTCTATGCATACATTCAGTTAGTACTCGATGGTTTTGTAGCAAATTGCAGGAAATTAATACAGTAGTTGGAATTCGCGAGCCAGATATCGAATAGTACAGGTCTATACTGTATTTGATGACAGGTCTGATACGATATTTGGCAACTGATATTCATCCAGTAGATTATAATTGGCAGGTGGAATCATAACAAAATTCATATCGAATGGAATACTTGATTAAGATAACAGTTATACTCTGGCGACTTTATCTAACACCGCAAAAAACCTGACATGGACTGGAAATTATTTCCTCCAACACAAGCCAGTGTTTATAGTCAAGAATGTTCGAAACACAATCGAGTTTCTACAGAACAACTTTTCCATAATCTGGATGCACTGATTAGAAGAGATGTAAGAGATTGTTTATCAAAACAACTACAAGGTCTTCTTAACAACAACGTGAGAATATATCAAGTTAGGGCAAGCTTTCAAAGACGGCAGAAGATCGGGAACTTGGAAGTTGGAGACAATGTCGGAAGAGAGGCAAAATGTAACTCGTTGAAAGAAAAGCATTATAAACAGCTTTCAATGAAATGTCCTAACACTAAGGTTCACAAAACGTTAGTGGATTCCGATTTAAGTCGTTTTCGCTGTGGCAAATCTAGATCTGCTGCGGATAAAAAAGACTCGTTCTCTTCAAAAGAACCAGCAATTCCGCGTCGAATTTCTCCGATATTTTCAAGCAGTAAATGCAATAATGAAAGGCGGCATCAGTTGACTACCGAAACCAATAATGGCGATGATGTGTTACCTAGCAACGGATGGTGGCGAGAGCAGGGCTCAAGTGACTCAGAAACCGAAGCGGACGCTGAAGAAACTGATTGCAGTGAAAGTTTTAACCTCGATAAGTCTGGACAATCTCCTGTTGCTTGTACTAGTTCAGAAAGTGACACGCTGTCTATATTTGTTTCAGAAGTTTCAGAAAATAGCCACTGTGGAGCGAAGATGCAAGCAAGGGCAAGCTCTTGCCCCGGTCGACTTTCGAAAGCTCAGATAATGCAATCTAATGAACGTAACGGAAAAAGAGAACCTTGCAACTTCTTTCAGTTGACGAGTGGGGCTGGGAACGAAACGGAAAGTTGTGGGGTACCCAGTCCACTTCAAACTAGTCCGGTTCCCGATGACAAAACCTGCAAAACCTGTTTTGAAGACAAGCCTCCGTCGTGTTTCAGTAGACCGTTAACCGTTGACCGTGATGCAGCCATATTTGACGACAATTTGAAATTAAACTATGGAGAACTGCTCCAACATCGCCCGAATACGGCAAGTCGAATAAATTATAATACATTAGAGACATCTCATGGATGTAACTCTGCAAGTGCGCCGAGTGAGGGACGCATAATTAAATCAGGTGATCATTCTGAGAGACGCCTTGAAAAACGTAATAAAATTCTGTGCGCTCTACCTAACGTGAATAACAAAACAAGGCCGGCAGGTTATCCAGACAAGGCAGTTAAAAGACGCCCAAACAAAGCAAATATGCCAGTGAAGTTAAGGTTTCAACATAGGAGCAAATCCTGTGTCAGCGGAAAGCTGTCAGAGAATAGAGACACAGATGAGAGAGTTTTACCCACAACTTTGAGCAAGTCAGCGGATGCATCGTATTCGATTATGACTCCATATATGGCGAATATTGTGTGGTCCGTTATGGATGACGAGAAAGTGCTCTGATATCAAGTCACTGCATGAGTAATAGGCTCCTAGTCACTGCTATCATAATAGTCATGGTACAAGTCTTCTTCGCGGACTTCTTATAATTATCCGCAAAAAGCGTTCAGGATTCCTGTGGAGTCGGAGGCGCGAAGACAAAATCAGACGGAGACTGAACTATAGGCGAAGAAAGGCTGTCCGCTAGCCGCGCCACAGGATACCCATAACGTTTGCCCGCTCACTATTATCATGCTACCACCCGCTACTTAAAGAATGAGGAATAACACAACTATTTTGACTATGCTATGACGGCGTAATAATGTCATTTTTAAAATTTTGATCATATAACGCGCCTTCATTTAGGAGTTAAGCCTCTTTTTGATGGCTAAGCAAGAGGTAACCTGCTACTAACCGAGATCTTTTCCATCAAGCGGATCAGAACTTCGTTCAGAAACATGCTGTTTTAATTCTCAGTGATGTTGACTCATTCCGATTCGGTTACAAGCAGAACTCAAAGACTAATCTACTAAAAGACTAATTGTAGCCAATAGTGTTTGGACAACTCAATTTCCCTCGCGTAAGCTTACTAAATAATAGAAATTCTACAGATATTACGTTTTGCATCTTTATACCTAAAGCTCACTTCATATTCCAATTAAAGGCTTTGCACTTACTAACAGCAGGTGAAAAACACCTATAAGACTCGCTTTATAATCACGAAGACTGAGATATTTCCAAGAAGAAAAAAGATCTACATTTACTGAAATGATGTGCCGTAACATTATATCCATATTGGTCGCGCCAATATATAAAAAGTATAGTATAAGAAGTTTGTAATGGGCCAACGGACAATACAAAGGCGCCGGATCGTGATGGATCTAATCAGCAAACTTTAAATAAGGGGAAAAATGACAACAAGAAAAGAAGTTTCATTTCAAATCACCAAGAAACAAAATAATATCGGATTATAATGTATACAGCGTACAATTAAAAAATCCAAAAGACAAAATAATATAAGATGAACGGTGTTGAGCTGTTTTCGGCGCGAGCTGATCGAGTTGCTTATAATTGAAAATGACAAGGTGAGCAACTTTTTCACGAAACGATATTCATAGAGGAACAGGCCAGATGCATTGTTTCATTGGAAACAAAATGTTGTGAAAAATGAGAAGAACTAAAAGTCAATCTTTGGAGTCGATTGTTTCTTCTATTATTCAATTATTCATCACATTTGGAAGCGTTTGAGATTCCGTCTCTGAACCGTTCTTCTTCCATTTAAGATACAAGATAACGAATCAAGTGACTTCATAAAAAGACGTCAACTCTGGCAATTAAAAATAATAAAAAACAGTAATAATAAAAATAAAAAGGATCTGCAAACATTGTAAATCATCTGCAAAGCAACGATCAGGCCTTGTCTTAAAAATTATGTAACTATGTTTATTTTCGAGGTAGTTTCAAAACTTTCTTGTCTGTCTCTATGTTTCCGACTCTTTTTACTCCACTCCTGAAAGATTTCTCACAAGTCAAATGTTTTCCAAGGCTTCAACACTAAGCGGTTATGCGGACAGAGAGATTAACAAACCAATTAAAGCGCATTTTGGTAAACGCGTACAATGCTCCAATGAGCAAAAAAGAAAACGAATTGTTCTTTTAAGAAAAAAATGAGAAAATTTAAAAAAAAAATTAGGGAAAAATACAATAAAAAAAAGAAGTTATGTCTTTTTTTTTTTTGCACTTGAAGTTAGCAACCTTTATCGAAATTGTTCTCTTGAAGCAAAAAAAGGACAGAATTTAAAAAAAAATTGAAATTAAAAGAAGAAAAAATTAAGTTGGGTGCTTGTAATGAAATATGCAAGTCCAAAATTAACGTACATACACAGAAAAAAAAGCAAAATCCCTACAGAACTAGCTTGGCTGGGTTAAAAGGGATCAGGGAGGCCCTCTTATTACCTCCCTAATCCCCTTTAACCCAGCAGAGCTTGCTGGCTAGTTCTCTGTCCTAATTGTATGTTTATAACTAGAGTTTTATTTAGAATAGATGTTTTAACTTTTGCAAAAATTTTAATGTTATCTTATATTTTTAATCAGTGTCACCAATTAGTGTGTATAAACGCAAGAACGAATGACACTTAAATAAAGATTACTACTTTTTTCACTACAACTACTACTACACCGCAAGCATTTACTGCTTTTTGTTAAAACAATATCATGAACTGTAGTTAGTATACCCATTAGGTGTTGTAAAAGGCAACCGACAAAAGCTGCAACAACAAGTTAGAAAAGTTACAAAGTTATCACGGATAAATGCAATGAATGAATGAATGAATGAATCGTTTATTTAATCAATACTTGCAATCCGTAGATTGAATTACTATCGATAAAAATATTTACAAAATATTTACAAAAGCATAATTTATAAACAGGAAAAAATTATCTTGGGAGACCATTCTTGAAACATTTAAAGTTTGCGCCAAAGCCAAGCGAGAACCTTTCGTCTGAAGCTCGCACACACTTTTGGGGAAGATAGGTAGGAGGCAGGATAGGTAGGAGGCAGGATGGGGAGGGTAGGATAGATAGGATAGGGGTGGGGGTAGTAGGGAGGATAGGTAGGGGCAGGATAGGGGAGGGTAGGATAGACAGGATAGAGAACTAGCCCGCGAGCAAGCTCTGCTGGGTTAAAGGGGACTAGGGAGGGAAAAAGAGCGGCCTCCCTAATCGCCTTTAACCCAGCAGAGCTTGTTCGCAGGCTAGTCCTGTAGGGGTTTTGCTTAAGGCCCTGTCACACTATTGCGTATGGGAGAAACGTATGAGTTGCGTATGAAAATTCACAGAATAATTTTCATACGCACAAAATGCCCTTGAAAATACAGCGTATGACCAGCGTACTTGACCTATGAGTAACGTACCTCTTGCGTAACGCTCGCGTATTCAGCGTATCCCTAGCGTATGCTTAGCGTATAAACCATACGTCCGATTACGCACAAAATTTTTAAGCATGCTTAAAAAAATTTTCTGCGTCGCCGTATGCCACCGTATGCGACCGTGCTTGAAACGTATACAACCTATGCCTAACGTACCCCTAGCGTATGTCAGCGTATACCAGCGTATGAGTGATATTTTTCATACGCAGGCATACGCTAGTGCGATACGCAATAGTGTGACAGGGCCATTAATTTTTACATCTTTTTTTCTTTTAATTTCAATTTTCTCACTTTTTCCCCTTAAAACAGCCATTTCCAACTTCAGTTTTTTTTATTCCATTTTCAAACAAATTAAATTAAAAAGACATTAAATGACAACAATTTGTGTCGCCATTTTCGAAATAAAGTACTTGACTTTCGATAAAGAAAATTTATCGTAAATTGCATGTTTTTTTTTACGATAATTAATCGTAAATTGCACGATCTTTTACGATAAATACTCGTAAATTGCACAATATTTTACGATAAAATTTTTAACATTTGAGTATGTGGATGAAATCCTCTAGTGTGATGTCTTAAGTTTATAACGAATTGTTGTGTGCTCAGCTAGGTCATCTAGAATGTCGTTTTGTAACTGGTTTGTGTTAGTGATGTATTAGATATGTGTACATAGAAACCTTTTATCGGACCAGGTTATGATGTTAATAAAAGCGTTTGTAGCCCAATGGTTATATTTATGTAGTGAAAGACAAGTTTTTGTATATGCGTAAAGCACTGTTTTTTTTTTTCAGTTGAGCTAGCACAGTAGCACTTCGATATTTCTCCAACAATTACAGATAGTTCAGATAAAAATTTGGAACAACAACAAAATTATTAAGAAGCTGGAAATATCCTGCAAAAATCAACAACAACCATTCAAACAAGATCTAGTGTTCAACGTTGCACTAAAGGCAAAACCATGGATCAGATATGTTACTTAAACATAATTGTATTCATTCATTGAACAAGTTTGTACAAATTATGCAACAACAACAAGTGTTGTATAATGGATAAATGAACCTACTACGTAGAAATGAGAAGTTCAAGCAAGTAACCGTGGACGACATTCCTGCTGGTGTACGTTAGATCAAACTAGTGATCTGATCGGTTTAACAAGTGAAAATAACAGTATAAAAGCAAAGACCGATACAACGTAGGTAAAATTTTTAAAAGGTGTACTATATTTCGGCTGGCCAAACCAGCCTTCGTCAGGTACAATATGGTAAAATTTACATTGGCTTTATATAGTTGACACGTATACGTAACAACGGAAATACGTAGGGCTACGCCTAGAAAAATAACAATGATAGACAGAAATAAAACCAGCTGATAACGAAAAATATACAGAAAACAATGAAAGGAAACTGATACAAAAGTGAATAATTGGTATGTTTCTTCGCGAATATTGAGGCCGTGAGGTACAAGTGTTCTGCCTTTTGAAATAAAAAAGCTTCTTTGGCCTTACGTTTTGAGTCTCTGTTAGAGTAAACTTTTTTCAATGGGAAGTAGTTGCATATAAGAGAGGAGAGAAAATGTTCGGCGGCTGTAGTAGGTTTAGACTTCGTGTTAGGATTATCTAGGGTACGGCGGTGTTCATTAAGGTGGCTCACAATAGTTCCCAGAAATTTCCATCACCTATAAATTAAATATAAGGTGGCTTTGAACCTTATGTACAGAACTTTTTTAAACTTTGCAAAACGTTGTATCTTAACATGCCAATTACAATTCGATAATAAAAAATGGGGGTCATCCAGCTCGTTTTTTAGTTATAAGCACGTAAAGCTAAAACTAAGGGGTGTCTTTAACATGTTATACTGTTACTATGGTAACCTGCTACATCATAAAAGAGACCACAACTTGTTTACCAATGATTGGGCATTTGTTTGATATCATTAATGAAGCATCAACTGATAAAGAATTATAGTATTGATCCATCAAAGTATAGGTGATGGAAAATTCTGGGAACTGTTACTAGCCACCTTAAATCTGTCTTTTAAGCGTCATTTAGTCTCTCCAATATATTGTAAATTACAGCGGTTACATTGAATCATGTAGATTAAATTTTTGGTGTCACAGGTCAGGTTAGATTTGATAGTGCACGCTTCACCGGTAGAAAAGAAAGTATAGTTAGTAAGTCCGTCAGAAATGTAGGGACAAGTAGCACAGTTCTTTCCGCAACGGAAAGAACCGCAAGGGAGTTGGGAATAGGGGTTAGTAGAGTTAGAAGGGACTATAGCTGAAACGTAGTATGTCACGGAGGTTAGGGCAGCGTCTGAAGGCTACAAGAGGCAAATGTTTAAAAGCTTTTTTACAACGTTCAGAAGAGAGTAGTAAATTATAATGTTTTATAATTATGTTAGAGATGCGAGGAAGTGAAGGATTGAAAGTCATAATAAAAGGTATACGTTTGGGTTTGTTGGTGTTTTTGGCTTGTAAAGTAAGTCTGCGGGGAATGTCAGCAGAACGCGCTGTATATGTCTGGTAAGGAAGTTGCGGTTGTAACCTCGTTTAAGCAGGTATGTAGTTAACTCAGAAGAACGACTGGCCTTGAATGTTTGTCGGTAGAACAGATACGTCGTAAACGGAGGGCTAGACTGAAAGGAATGGCTTTTTTATTTGTAAGGGATGACAAGATGAAAAAGGAGATGTTGGTGTTTGTCTGTAGGTTTTGTGTAAAGGTCAGTACAAATGTTACCGTTGTGTAAGGAGACATTAACGTCAAGGAAAAGTACGTTAGTATAGGGCTGGAGTGTGAGCTGGTGAATTTAATGCATTAAATTCACCGAGGGTGAATGTTGTTAAGATAATCGATGAAAATTTTTAGGTTATCTAAACCTTCAGTCCAGATCATAAAAATATCATCAATATATCGTAGCCAAGTGTGAGGACGAAATGGGGCTTTTTCGAGAGCATTGGCTTCGAAATATAAGAGAAATAGATTAGCAAAAAAGGGGGCCATCCTGGTACCAATTATTTATGGTTAGAATCATGCGAATAAGGTCACAGAGTGTGCTAGTAGGAATGGTAGTATGAGAGCGAGTGCGTAAAAAAATGATCAGAAGCATTAATACCTTCATTATTTGGGATGTTAGTGTATGCTGATGAAACGTCAAGTGTAACTAACAATGAATTAGCGGGTAAATTACCGATGGTTTGGAGTTTGTTAAGGAAGTCGTTAGTGTCCTAGACAAAAGAAGGTAGTTTATGAACTATAGGTTGAAGGTGATGGTCAACGAAATGTGATGTGCGTTCAGTAGGATGGCTATTAGATGATACAATGGGGGTTACCTGGTTTGTGTATTTAAGAGAGAATGTAAAAGCATCTTGGTTTAACGTCAGTTTGTATAAGGTATTGTTTGGTTTGGTTGCCTAACTGACGTTTGAATCGACTTCGACAGAAAGAGCTTGGTAAATCAGCTTGGTATCTTTGCTTATCTCACGCTTTCACACCACACGTACACGCTTTCATGCACCGTTTCAGCGGACACGCCTTTGGACGCCTGGCATCGTATACATGAAGGTCAGTGCTGGTTGTTGTTCGAGGGGGACTGGAAATAAAGTTATGGCGGCGCGGCGGGAAGGAGCTAAAATCACATTTTGGCTACATTTTGGCTGAAATAATCAAGTCAACGGTTGGTTTCACTTGAGGCGTCCTAAGCAATTGCAGTTAGTTATGACCGACAATATTGCTGTCCTAGTAAAATAGGCATAAGTCTTATATTTATCTTTCACAGGTTTGTCGCGGTTTGTAGTGCTGGTAGCTCTGCAACTTCAACTTGAAGGGAATTTTTTCACAGCAATAATAAGCTTAAAACCAAGATGTCGAACTGGTCTTCAACATTCTGGGGAAGTACGGCCGGATTGTTTGACGAAGAAGATGAAGGAGACACTTTTGATCCGGAACAACAAGTTAGTACTGCCTTAAAGGGATAGTATCACGAGGTCGAAACTTGAAAACGTCGGCCCACTTTTCAAGTTTGATTCCGCAAATTCAAAAAGGCCGTCGAGAAGTGGAGGTATTTGTTGAATCAAAAAATCCGTTTTGATAGCCAAAAGAAAGAAAAAATCACCTTTAACAGTGATATGTCCAAAATTCCGGTGCAAGAATAGTGAACAGTGCGCGCGTGGAACCTCGTGATACTATCCCTTTAAAGTGCCCCTGCGATCAAATTTTTGATTTTCATTTTTTTACATTTTCGTGTACAATTAGACTTTCTTACTCATCTTGCCAAATTTCAATTCATTACGAACATCAGAAGTCATTTTATTTTAACATTTATTTCCGAGAATTTACAGCCGCCATTAATCAACCTTGTTCCAAGGCTTGGTTGCAAATGCGAGAAAGTGACATCAAAGGCTCAAACATTCCTCACGGGTTGAAATTATAATAACAATCAGCATAGAAAATTGCACGAAGATCAAGTCCAAAGTTTTTGTTGCTTTTCGCGTGATTTTCAATACTTATTGTTATTATAATTTCAACCCGTGAGGTATGTTTGAGTCTTTGACGTCACTTTCTCCCATTCGCAACCAAGCCTTGGAACAAGGTTGATAAATGGCGGCCATAAATTCTCGGAAATAAATGTTAAAATAAAATGACTTCTGATGTTCGTAATGAATTGAAATTTGGCAAGATGAGTAAGAAAGTCTAATTGTACACGAAAATGTAAAAAAATGAAAATAAAAAATTTGATCGCAGGGGCACTTTAAAAGGGAAACTATGGAGAAGGAAATACAATCACACACTCTCAATAGGCACACAACAAGAGAATCGAGATCCGTACTTTCCCTTTCGGGGGGGTACTCTTGTATATAAATTAAATGTGCTGCTGTGAAGGGTATGTATGGGATAGGGTATAGAGATCAGAGAGTTTTGGTCTAGAATAGGATATTATTTACCAGAAATGATCAGTAGTAGGAAGATAGAGTTTTTCTGAAAAATAGGGTTAGGTAAGGATTTTTAATGGCTAGAGTAGGGTTGCAAAAGACAGCCGAACGTGGTATCGTATAGGCAAAGGGTTTCAGAGCCTGCCCCCCCCCCGCTCCCCCCCCCCCCCCCCCCCTCCTCCTCGGAAATCTGTAACTTGCATAATTTGTAAGGCACTATTGGACTAAACTATCGGAAATCTGTAACTTGAATAATTTGGAAGGGACTATCAGACTAAACTATCAGAAATCTGTAACTTGGTATCGTATAGGCTAAGGGTTTCAGAGCCCGTCCCCTCCCCCCCCACTTCGGAAATCTGTAACTTGCATAATTTGTAAGGCACTATCGGACTTAACTATCGGAAATCTGTAAATTTGCATAATTTGTAAGGCACTATCGGACTAAACTATCAGAAATCTGTAATTAGCATAATTTGCAAGGAACTATCAGACTAAACTATCGGGAATCTGTACAGTAAAAACCCTTGTGTAAGAACCTACATTTTTTTAAGTATGGCAAAATAGGTTCTTGTATTTTGCCCTGGGGGGTACTCCCATATAAAAATGATGGGGGTACTCGTCGTTCCTTTTAGGGGTCAAAATTTGTAGATTGGTACCGCTAAGGGTACTAAAATCTGAAATGACTACCTTTAGAATTACCACGTACCTTTGGGTATGAACCAAAAAAATATGACAGAATATAACGTGTTGTTTTCGAATTGGTACCTCTTAGGGGTAAAAATTATTTTGAGCCATGACCATCAAACAAGATA
The DNA here is from genome assembly GCA_024195265.1 of Dendrophyllia cribrosa. NCBI lineage: Eukaryota > Metazoa > Cnidaria > Anthozoa > Scleractinia > Dendrophylliidae > Dendrophyllia > Dendrophyllia cribrosa. The sequence continues at coordinate 10,769,944 of JAJLRJ010000009.1, read as the reverse complement.
GAGTACCGAAGTGTGACGTCACACTTGTGAAATTATGGGATTTGATTAGATATTCGGAAAGGGCATGACGAAAAATGCCCGCTTGCCAAAAATCAGCATCTTATTGCAATTTGGGGGTGAGATATTGGCACTGTTATGCTCTGATGACTCCATACAAACCTTTCTAATTTTTGCCTTGGTTCATTAAGTAATGAACCAAGGCAAAAATTAGAAAGGTTTGTATGGAGTCATCAGAGCATAACAGTGCCAATATCTCACCCCCAAATTGCAATAAGATGCTGATTTTTGGCAAGCGGGCATTTTTCGTCATGCCCTTTCTGAATATCTAATCAAATCCCATAATTTCACAAATTTAGTTTTTGTGACGTCATCACTTCGGTTACTTCTACTTCTGTTACCTTTTAGGGTGTTTTTCGAAAATTTCCAACGAGCACCCCCATCATTTTTATATGGGAGTCCCCTCCCCGGGGTATTTTGGGGTAGTTATTGGCAATATAGGCTTAGTAGGTTCTTAATTTCTATGAAGGAGATATACAGTACAAACCTCCTTTAAGCAAGGTCCATGAAGACAATTACAGTATGTACTTTATATAAACCTGTTTTTGTTGTAGGAATTACATACTATTATTTGTAATTACAGTTTGGTATTTTCTTGTAATATAAATTTGCAATCTCAAAGTCAAACTCCTTGGTTAAAATTTTTATCATAATTTAACTGTAACCCACATATAAGAACCTGCTTGATCTTGCTTGGCTTAGAAACAGGTTCTTACATTTTTGGGTACTAAAATACACCTTATTCCAAAATGGCGGCCAATTTATTATTCTTTTATATGCATGTTAATTAGCCCTCATGGCCTCATTTTCACTTGAAAATTCTTTTGTATTTTGCACATGCTGACGAGGCCAAGAGGGCTAATTTACATGGAAATAAAAGAATAATAAAATGGCCGCCATTTTGGAATAAGGTGTATGGCAAATTTCTGGCAGCAGGTTCTTAAACCACTAGGTTCTTACATGTGGGTTTTTAACTGTAACTTGCATAATTTGTGATAAAAAAACACAATCAGTTAGAATCATGAATTACAATCAATTTATTATAACTTAAATGTTATTTTTCTTGTTTTTCTTTGACAGACTCGTTGGGACAACAAGGATAGCCTTATATTAGTATTTGACTGCTCAAAAGAAATGTTTCAAAAGACAAGAGGAGAAATTCCATTCCAGCTGTGTATAAAGGTTGGTAACTTCAACCTCATTTTACTTACTTACGTAGGCCCATCGCTGCAGGTGAGGCATAGGCCATTGGTAATTCCTCGCCGGTGAACTCAAGCTTGGGTTTTTTATTCTACTTCCTTCCAGGTGGATCCCATCAACTTAATGCTGCGTCAAGTCGCCAGCTGTTTTTAGGGCGTTCAATCTTAGTGCTTATCTCTAAATAGCTCCAGAAAAAAATCATGACATTTTGTAGACTAGTATTTACATTGTAACTATATCACTCCATGAAACAAGTACAATTTTTTTTCTATTGATAATGCTGTCAGTGGTTTCATTAGCAGGCGACAACCAATGAACTTGGTTGTACAAATTGTTATTTTAGAAACTTTAATGACTTTAGCCAAGCAATGGAAAGGTTTGTGCAAGCATGTGCATAGCCTGATACAGTCCCTTAACTTGATCATTTTTTTCCACCTCTTCTCTCACTAGTGTGCTGTGAGTGTGTTGAAGAACAAAATTATTAGTAACGACAAAGACTTGATAGGCATTGTGTTCTTTGGAACTGTAAGTATAAGTCAAATGCATAAATTAAATGAAAAATCGCGTTAACATGAAAAAGGATTCAAAGTGAAGGGAGAAACCTGGGGAATCCAGAGAAAACTTTCAGTACAAAGCAAAAACCAGCCACAAAGTTTAATAACCAACCTACATGGCGTCAAGTTGGAGATTTGGACTTGTGACAGGTCATCACCAGTGTATATTGTATGAAGTACAATTTTATCTGCACTGGATCAAATTATCTTGAACCAGTGCTGGATCAAAATATTAATACCAGTGCAAAATAAATTATTTGTACTGACCAGTGCAAGAAATAATAAATTGAACTGGAGCAAAACAAGTGTGGCGCAAATTTGGATCTACTTCAAATCGTAGCATTTTTCGTAGTGCACTACGCTGATACGTTTATTTCATTTAATTTGATTTGATCATGACTAATACCATGGTAGTGTGCAATATCCAAAGAAAGCCATACTCTCTGTCAACGTTACCATGGCTACCATACATATTAAGCGTTAGATGTTAGATTTTTCTTTAAGCTAAAGGTAGACCGTGTGACCGTATAATAGTATAGGTTTAGGTACACCGTACGATATTATCACAATATAACAATAACTTTCAGTATTATAAAAGTGACAGGCCAAACACGACTCCCGCTAGTCGCAAAATGTATAAAGAAGCCTTTAGAATAGTTTTCCCAAGAAAGTCTTCGAGATATTTGTTCCCTTAGATCACCAAAATAGAATTGTGACAAGTCACTATTATCTATCCGTTTTGCATGCTTGATATTGTGTGACTCTTTGGTTTTTTGATCTTTGGGATATAAATCTCTGTAACTGACAGGAGGTTTTCATGCTGTTTAGCCATTTATAGAATTCTTCTTTCTCTATGCCTTCGTTATTCTAGCTCTCTTGGCATATGTTAGGGCTTCTTTGGCTAACTTTAGTTGCAAGATAAGTAGTGGACGGCTGCAATTTTTGTAATTGCTATGAAAATGCTCGGATCAGAAATCTCTTTGCCCATGATTTAGTGTTTATAAAGTCTGCGGTGTGCTAGACTTGTGAGAAAGTAGATCTTTATCATGGATGTAAGCGTCTAAGATCCAAGTCTGAAGCTGCCGTGTCTATTGGAATCAAGACTTTTTGCAGTTTATGTTTTAGCTCCTTGTATTATTCTGCTCTAGAGTTGTGTTTCATGGAGCTAAAAGGACCTCCGTTGTTTCATAATGGCGTTATCGCATCCAACATGCCTTTTACAGATATGGTGATCTGTTTTGAAAATCTCACGGATACTAGTGATTACTTACATTCTTTCTTAAGCTATGCTTCTGGTCACAGGCCAATGTTTGGCTTCCTAGATATTTATGTTTTTGTGCAGGCAAGATGGTTTTCTTTAAGAGCACTACGTTCTTTGAACATGTAAATCTTCTGCTCTCAATGGTGTTTAAACCTGCAGTAGTAAACGTGGGAAGCGCAGTAGTCTCATGCGAGGCAGAACGGGGCCCGTCCATTAAATATCATTCAGAGTTAAAAAGTGTTGACGGGCCTGCACGACTCCTGCAGTTCGCAAATGAATTTTAAAGCCTTCATAGCTTTGCTTTTACGTTCTTTCTTAAGCAAGACTCGAGTTTCGGTTCTAAGGTGAACCTCATCAGTTGCTCCCATAAGTGAATGTCTCGCGCGGAATAATCATGAAATTATTCCGTTGTACATGAAATCTTTGCCGCTTTTGTACTCTTGGGAAGGATCGAATGTTCCGTTATCTCATTGGCTCGTTTAATTGAACCAATAGCATTGGTGTAGTTTCGATCCGACGTTAGGTTGTGTTTCTTACTGAGGCTTTTTTGTTAATTTCTGAGCATGTAAATTATTTTTCTGACACAAAGAACAGCTCTTTTAGTGTTGTAGAGAGGAGGTCTCGTGTATCTCTCAATGAATTCGAGATACATTGCGTATTTTTTCTACAACAAGCGTGTAATTCTGGTGAAAAGTTGTGTTTTGCTTCATGCAAAACACAACTAAAAGGGCTACCCTCCGTTGAAAGATGGTGGCATGCAAAACTGCACCATCGTTCCATGCAACCCAACGACAATAAGATCCTACGACCACTACGATACTACCACATTAAAAAACAAAAAAAGGATTTTAACTTAGTGTCATACAGGACTTAGAACAATTCAATTACGATTTTACTTTGGCGACCACACGACGAAAAGCGTAGTATCGTAGTATGGAGGACTTAGATCAATAGCCTTGGAAAAGGCGTAGGGTCGTAGTATTCATATTGCCGTAGGCTACAGAACGAGCACGTAATTGATGAATAGCCAAAACATAAAGGCTACAATGTACAATAAAAATTGGAAACTCTTTAAAAAAATGGAACTCTAATATAAAATGACAAAGCATGCAAAACTGTACCATCATTCCATGCAACCCAACGACACTAAGATCCTACAACCACTACGATACTACGACATTAAAAAACAAAAAAGGATTTTAACTTAGTGTCATACAGGACTTAGAACAATTCAATTACGATTTTACTTTGGCGACCACACGACGAAAAGCGTAGTATCGTAGCATGGAGGACTTAGATCAATAGCCTTGGAAAAGGCGTAGGGTCGTAGTATTCATATTGACGTAGGCTACAGAACGAGCACGTAATTGACGAAAAGCCGAAACATAAAGCCTACAATATACAATAAAAAATGAAAACTCTTTAAAAAAAATGGAACTCTAATATGAAATGACAAAAAAAAATCGCACATTGAGACTCGTCGTATATATCTATAATCAACTACGAAACTACGGCTACCGTCCGTTACAAGATGGTGACATGCAAAACTGTTCCATCATTTACATACCATGCAACCCAACGACACTACGATCCTACGACCACTACGATACTACGAGATTACAAGAAAGTAACCGCTCTCACGCGACATATTAAACAAGCGTAGCACCGTAGTGCACTACGAAATATGCTACGATTTCAACTACATCCAAATTCGTGCCAGGTATAGAGCAAAATGTTTCTACCATGGCAAAATATTTGCATTGGTGCATAACTATTCTTTGCTACAGTACTGTTCAAATGTTGTTGAAGATTCAAACTTAAAAGAGCAGAAGTGTTTTGTTACAAGCCATTATCTACTGTCAATATATTTTTTTAACAATGAATTGAAAGTAAATATTGGCCTGTAATAATAATTATTACAACTTATTTAGATGAAACAAAATTTGTGGTATGACATCAGTTTAGATGATGCATTTTCTTGAACCAGTGCTGGAGCAAAATGTACTAGGGCAAGTAAAAGAGCACAAATGTTTTTGTTACAAGCCAGTATTTACTGTCAATATATTTTTAACATTAAATTGAAAGTAAATATTTGTCTGTAATAATTACAAACTAAGATGAAACAAAATGTTTTGGATGACATCAGTCTTGAGTGATGCATTTCTAAATCACAAACTGTAGGTACCAGGAACCACGCAACCTTTAAACAATTTCATAATTCAAATATACAATACAATATTTAGCTAGTTATATATTATATACATATGTATTATTATTATTATTATTTTATAATTTCTAGTGATTTTATTAGACTTAATGTATTTTTGCACTTTTTAGATATTTATTATTGTAACTTAGGATGTCTTTTTATCTTGAGAAAATAAAGATTATTTTTTATTTATTTATTTTATTTAGCTTGTGACACTATTTATACTCAGTAATAAAAATAACTATCACATGGATTGTAGCTTGTTCCTAGTTATTCTTTGGCATCTTTCCACTTGCCAGTAAAAATACATCATGATAAACATATAGCATAGGATACCTAGTCAACTCTTCAGTTGCAATATCGCTAGCAATCATGAAGCACCTCTTAAGTTCATTGGCAGTTTTCCCTCCCTACCAATCCATGGTTTTGTTTTACTTTATTTCTGTAGTTTTGTTTACTTGTTATGTATCCTCATTTAACAGCCATAAATTGAAGGGCTCGGGCATAACCAACCTATGTTGCTTTTTAGGTAGTTTTTTATTTTTCTCGCCCAGATTTGTTCATTTTTGGTAATGTGAGCTACAAAATTTAGTTCCAAAACATTGTTCAGAATTTTTTCTGTTGTTATTTTCGTCGTTTTTGAGAAATAATTTATGCAAAAAAATATCTGCATGTCTCCAGCTGAATCCCACTCGAAAAAAATGAATCCCAAAGTTTACCCAAATTTCTCAATTTTTATATGCTGATTTTTCACTTCAGATGGCCAAGTTTGGGTCCATGCCGCTAAGTCCCGCTCAAGAAAATATCCTGAAGTCCATTCCCTCAAAATCACTTTATTTTATCGCCAATAGTCAGCCACTAAGTTCATGTTAACTCCCTTATGGACCTCCTAGGAAACACTCCTGGTCCTCCGCTGCCAGCTCATAGCCTTTGCCCACCTTGCCCGATTTCTGCCAGCCAGCAAGAACTCACTTCGAGCTGTATTGTGTTATAGTTTAGACACACTGCATTATTTAATCCTATTCAACTAGAGAGCTAATGTTCTTAAAGTGCTACTGCGATCAAATTTTTGATTTTCATATTTTTACATCTTCGTGTACAATTAGACTTTCTTACTTATCTTGCCAAATTTCAATCCATTACGAACATCAGAAGTCATTTTATTTAAACATTTATGTCCGAGAATTTACGGCCGCCATTAATCAACCTTGTTCCAAGGCCTGGTTGCGAATAGGATAAAGTGACGTCAAAGGCTCAAACATACCTCACGGGTTTAAATTATAATAACAATGAGCATAGAAAATTGCACGAAGAACAAGTCCAATGTTTTTGTTGCGTTTTCGCGTGATTTTCAATACTTATTGTTATTATAATTTCAACCCGTGAGGTATGTTTGAGCCTTTGACGTCACTTTATCCCTTTCGCAACCAAGCATGGAACACGGTTGATTAATGGCGGCCGTAAATTCTCGAACATAAATGTTAAAATAAAATGACTTCTGATGTTCGTAATGGATTGAAATTTGGCAAGACGAGTAAGAAAGTATAATTGTACACGAAGATGTAAAAAAAGGAAATCAAAAATTTGATCGCAGTAGCACTTTAATGTGTTGCTTTTTAAGCAGCAGAAAATGGATTTTCCCTGGTGCATGTAATCTAAGTAACCGTAGATCATCCATTAAGCCCCCACCCCCACCCCTCTTTGGAGCAAGACATTTATTATTTATTGGTCGCACCATAGGATTTTGTCCACAGAGTCAAAAGTTACAACTACATTACATGTCTTCATAATAATTATTGACTCTGCGAGTGAAAGGGTTCATGAAATAATTAATAAAAAATATACAGACAGACCTCTGATATTGATTTCAAATAATTATTATTTTAAATTCCTAGGATAAAAGCAAAAATCCAACTGATTTCAAGCAAGTCTATATGTATCAGGTAACATTAATGACCTGACCATTGAAATGAATTAAAATCAATGTATTTATTTCAAATTGTCATATTTTATTTTCAATATTTGAGGCTTATAATTTCGCTCCACTGAACCTATAAATAGGAGCCCTGATACTTGCCAAAGGCGAGAATGGCTGTCTGTCTTGTTGTTCAAACAATGAATATAAAGTTCAGCATTCAGTTCTCTTCTAAGAGTAGGTCGGTTGACTGTAGGAGTAGGCTGGGGTATCATACTACACAGTATATAGTACATTTTCTAGCTGAACATAATTATTAGGCGGTCACTGCTTTTTGAGCCTTCAGCCTACTGGTTTTGAGAAGGCTACTGTAGGTTTACCGTACCTTGCATATCCTGCATAGTCCTGCATACATGTATATCCGCTGTTAAATTCAAATTTTGCAGGCCAAAAGGGTCGCTCATATTACAGGTAGCCATTACTATCGGATGGCTAAAAAGGTTTAAAAGGCTATACGGTCATCAGCCCAAAGCTCTTTGGGATTTCTCGAAATAGGAGACAAAATGCTTTTTCGTATTCTGGTTACTTTCTTTATAAGTTTATGCAAATGTACAAACAATATAATTATTTGGAATGAATTTGCTGCAGCATGAGAGTCAAAAGTTTTTCACGTTCTAGTTATTTTATTGCATGTTCATGAAAATAGGAGATGATCGTTTGGTATTTACTGTAAATACAATGGTAGTGAATTTAAAAAATTCAATTACGATATTCAATTTTCTCAGCCACGTTGCATTAATGTTGCAAAATATACTGCATGAATTTGAAATGTTTCATTGAAAACAACAGATTTTTTTGGGTTTAAATAGGCTGCCACTTTCAGAGGGTTTGTTACATTCAGGGTTAAATAGAAAGGGAAAAAAATGAATTTTACTTCTTTTTTTTTTTGGGGGGGGGGGGGGGGGGGGGCGACTTTCAGAATTATATGGTGATGATAAAACTTTGTGTTTTACAGGAGTTAGATTCTCCAGATGCTAATCGTATCCTTGATCTTGAAAAATTCCTCGAAGGTAAGAACCCTGTAGAACGTGGAATTAACTATGCACCTGATATTAATAATTACTACACATTTTTATTTTACCTTTTAATGAATTTGTTGGTCACATGAAAAATAATACTTCTGTCTCATACAGAGCTTATGATTTAAGGAGGCTTGCAATGTCTTTTTTCTTTTCACCTTGGGGTGTATCTCTTGGAATCAAACATTTTCATAGAAAACAAACTTTGATTTATTTCATTTTTCTTTGCTTCTTTCTTATTGTTTTGTGAGTAATTTTCAAAACAATATCTTAAAATTGTTCACACCGCAGTATAAATCTGGTAAAGCATGCTTATAATACAGAAATAGGAGATGTTATAGTTTTCCAGTGGCTCCCAAATCCCAAAAAAGGTGATTTTTTGTGTCCATTTTTCAAAATTCTTATTCCGGAATACATTCAATTGAATGCATCCCAGAAAAAAGGCAAACTTTAGGCTACACTGAGATTGGTAGCTCAGTGGCAAAAGATCATTTTTAAAACTAAAAAAAAAAGTTTTTTTTTTTTTTAAATAAAAACACGAGTCATAGTCGATGTGGATCCTTTTTGTTCTGTTTGAGTTTTAGTCTCAGAGGCGCTCTGACAGCCCTGTAAAAGAAAACAAGACTCACTTTTCTACACAATCTTAAGTTAAAGAATTTTTGCTTTATGTTATACACCTCAAATAAATAAAAATCATAATTTCAAGGCTCAAAAAGTCTGGTCAACTTATATCACCGGATAAATAATAATAATAATAGTTCATTTATATAGCGCACACATCTACTATTTGCTCGAGGCACTACAAAGTTATCTCTAAAACCACAAATTCACTCTAAGAAACTTTAGAAACTAAAAAAACTAACAATATACCTAAGAAACGAGAATCTAAAAATTAAAAATATGATAAAGAGTCACTCTCAATAGATTTAGTAAAAAGAAAAGTCTTGAGTTTTTTCTTAAATGATAAAACTGTACTGGATTGTTGTATTTCCAAAGGAACAGTGTTCCAAATCCTCAGAGCGCATACAGAGAAAGCTCTGTCACCATATGTTTTGGTTTTAAATGTTGGCTTAAAGACCTAGTTGATTTCCGGTGTTTCAGGAGATCCATTAGATATTGCGGGCAGAGACGATTCAATGATTTATAGACAAAAAGATGCTTAAATACGATTCAATATGAGACAGGCAACCAGTGAAGTTGTACTGAGGCAGGAGTAATATGGTCATATTTCCTTGCACCAGTGACATAACGAGCAGCAGTGTTCTGGATATAGATGTTTCCAAGCTGCACCCCGGATTTTGAGCAAACATTTTGGGCAAAAAACTGCGGCTTATACGCCGGTTTTTATCATGGTATAATATGAACATGCTTTTAGTTGCTTCAAGTCTGCTCTTATTGCCTTTACCAGAAGACAATATTGAAAATATATGTCTATTAGACAGTGTACATTCAATTTATTTTTCAGATGACAGTTGTGATAATTTTGCAACCAAATATGGACACAACAGTGGATTTTCAATGAATGATGTTTTGTGGACATGTACTAACATGTTTGCTAAAAGGTAAAGCTTTTGTTCTAGCTGAGGTGTGTTAATGTTTGTTGTTCCAGTGCAGCCAGCCTTCCTAACATTTTCACTCCCAGAGTTAATGGACATACGGCTGTGCTAAGGTGGAGCTGCAGTCAAGGTTAATGTCTTTGGAATGAAATATTTCCATTCCGATCAAAGCAGCCAGATAAGGCAGGAACCAAACACAGACACATAGTTGGCCAAAATATGTCTGGGACTTCCAAATCAGCAAAATGAATTCTTTGAGTGCGACAGCTGCCATGGAGATATTGAAAAGCTTAAAAGTGAAAACAAAAATTTGTTTAAAAGTGAATAGTTCTTTGTATGTTGTATTTAGAAAGAGGCCTTTCACCCTTTCAGTTAGAGTCTGCTGATGAAATCCTATCGTGCAACCATTCAAATGAAACCTCTTTGACAGTCAATTTTTACATGGTACTATTTTGTTTTTCTCAATATTTTAATTTTTGGCACTCTTGGGAGTTTTGTTAACTGCTGTGAAATACAGATCAAGATCAAGATTCTTTCATTGTTAAACAAAGATGATTTCATTAATTTTGTTTATCTGATGGACTGCCAAAAATTTAATGAATTTAATGTATTCATAAGGGTAGATATTTAACTGATGTAGGAATATAGTTATCAATGATATATAAGTAAATACCGTAACTCCTTAGTTTATTGTATGGTTACATTTTAGCTCTCAAAAAATTGGACACAAGCGAGTCATGTTGTTTACAAACAATGACAATCCGCATGCTGATGACCCTGCCCTTCAAGTAAGATTATTGTCTTTGAAGCAATTTGTTCAGAAAACAAACCATGATGTGTTTAATTTATGCCTTTTCAAGATTTATTCAGTTTTTCTTTAATTTGCTAATAAATTGTCGGCACTAAATTTAGATAAATGCGACCGAGTGCAATGTTGAGTTATATAAGCATGCAGGAATTAAAACAAACACAAGAAAAGTGTTTAGAGAATTAAAGCTCAAAAGCCACAGGTGTGTACTTCTTGCACTTCTCAAACTCAACGGTGCACAAGGAACAAGCTTTCTATTCCCTTTATACTATAGAATGTCCTATGATTGCGTCAATCATACTGGTGATGAAGAAGCTGCGTGCATTATTTAAGCAATAGAACACATTTTCTATGAGTTTACTGGCGTTATAAACCCATGCGGGATGTTGGGAGAACATGGGAAAACCTTGTAAATCACGAGCGATTTACAAGCTTTGTGAACTTCACTTCAGCTCAGTGAACTTCACAAAGTACATTATCGAGGTTGCTTTGATTGTCCTTTATCGCTGCATGTAAGCCTTTCCAAGCCAATGTTAAATGAGAATATATTCCTGTTATTGATATCAGTTTTAAAATAAGCTTAGTGTTCTTTTGATGATCATAAGCCATTTTTTGCTTGTGTGCATTGCAAATTTTTGTCTTTGATGTAGGTTTGAGCAGCAACTTAGTGTTTACAAGAAACATATCATTCTTCTGTTCTCATCTTCTAACAGACCACAATATGCAATAAGACACTAAACTGGCTCGAGTTGTAAAATTCTTTTTCCTCCCGCGTGTGGTGATGCGGTAACGGAAAATTGAACTTTGTTTGCTTTACAGTTTCTCTTGCGCGGTTTTCTATGAGTTTACCGGCACAATAGTCAATAGGTTTTTGACCAATCAGAACGCGCGTAGTATCTCAGTTATTTTATAAAACTCGATAAAGCATGCACATGATGTAAGGCACATGCTTTTTTTAGATATAATAAAGTCCATCTGACCAATCATAGTGTGCACTGATTTCTTTGAACATTGTAAAAAAAAATGTTACTAATTTATAACTATCAAAAGAATCTTAAATCAACTTGTTTGTATTGGCATTTTTCTAGAGACAAGCAAAGACAAAGTCTAGGGTAAGTACATGTATAATGTTGATGACTACTTTTCAAATTTAATAGTCACTGATGATGACTTTATCAGTGTCCAAAAAAGTCATGAAAGTCAAGGCATGGAAACATGTATTTAGCGACTTTTAGTTATCACCTGTGATCATGGGTGATTAATCACAAGGAATAGAAACCTACATGTACTATTTCAAAACATCAAGAAGATATTTTCATACTAAATGTTCATCTGAATTGCATTTCAGGATCTGAGTGAGATTGGCATTGCAATTGAGCTGATGCATATTCAACCCCCCGACCGCTCTTTTGATTCAAGTCTCTTTTATCAAGTTAGTAGTCACAACAGCTGTATAAGTGAATGATTGAGAAAAATGCAAAAGTCAACTTAACCTGCGATCAGGCAGGCACTCTTTTTTTTTCGGAGCAGGAAGGCGCTGATTGGTTGTAAAACAAAAGAATCAATGAGCTGCATTCTGATTGGTTACCTGGGTAAAAATTCTGACTTCCGGTCTGAAGCATACCCAAAACGCTAGTTTATCATAGCGGCTGTCGCATTGAATGTTGAAAGTGAATTATCATTGGCTTTGAATTTGTCCCTTCGAGATTTTATTCGTAAATCCTTGAAGGACAAGCAGAAAGAATGTACTTAGACAAATTATCTGTTTGCGAGAAGACGCTATCGCTCTGACCAGCCTGCCGATCAGGTAGAACTTTTAAATTCAAAGAGCGTTTTCTTTTGCCCAAAATATTCTGTTTCTTTTGCACTTGGAGTCAATCTGCTTGGCAAATTATTGTGGAGCCATTTTGTTGCAACGTCAGTTGCTTATCCTTGCGAGCTTAAACGGTCTTCAGTTCAGCAAAGAAATCCTCTCACAATTTTGCGAACTTGCTGCTGTAAAACGTCTGTGAAATTTGCTGACTTTGCGGAGCTATATCTCCACTATTTTAAAAGATATGGCTTTTAAACTCAGCCACTTTACCAATTTTGAGATGCTTTGTCCAGCAGTGTCGATGGATTTTTGCTATCAGGCCAATAAAAAAATTTGGAAAAATCGTGACAAGGTCTATAATTTTTCCAATGCTCTTGGTCAAATCTGATAAAACAATTCTTTCAGCTGTTCCACAGCTCTTTTCACAGTGCAGCTATGGTTAAACTGGTTTTGCAAAAGTAGCTGTTCTGCTACATTTTTCGATAACATCACTGTTGACAGATTTCTTAATTTGGGGGTGGCAGGCGGGTCGTAAAATAAATGTATCAGGCGTTCTTTTTTCCCTCCCCTCTTTTCTTCCCTCCCTGCTCTCCGCCGACTTTCCCTCTTTATTAGGTTGGTTCCCACTAGCATAAGATTGGAAGTGGAGGTGGAAGCGTAAGAGCCTTACATTTTACTGTCAATCTAACAACAGAGTCGCAATCGGAATTGGAAGCTCGACGGAATCTGAATTGGAAGGATAAGAAGGTTTCCTTTTTCTTCCAAATCTGCTTCTGCTTCCATCACTCACTATCCACTTCTGTCCACTATCCACTTAGAGGGAGGCAGTTTATTCAAAATGTTATGAATTAACCAAAGAGTCTAACTTTATAAATTATTTATGGCAAAATAATTTCTAATTTAGGCTTTATAATGTTAATAATCTATTGCTTATCTCAGGATATAATTCAAGCAGATGAAGATGAAGGAGGGATTTTGCCTGATCCTGCAGAGAAGTTTGAAGAACTTCTTTCAAGGTAAACCATTAGTAAACATTTGATATTTTATCCATTATTAAACAAACAGGAGATTAACAGTTGTAGCTGAAATTGTTTTCAAAACTTAGTGACAACTTAAACAAGAAAATTAGTGTAACTGTAATAAAGTTTTAAATTTACATGGAACAACTTTTTGTTTTGTTATAGTTTTTTCTCATTAGGATTTTTATGTACTTAACTTTGTACTTTATCATTTAAAACTGAAGATGATGGAAGAGGTGTCGAAACATGTCTTTAAAAATCAAAACTGTTGTCATTTTTCTTAAACTTGTAACTTGCCTGCTTGGACCTTTTGGTAATAAATGACCTTGTAAGTGTTACAATACAGGGTGCAGAGAAAGCAACACAAGAAACGAGCACTGGCGACTCTCCCGATGATGTTGGCTGATGGAATTGAACTGGGAGTTTCTGTGTAAGTTTGCATACACACCCATACAAATCACATCAAAATTGATTAAAGTTATAAGCCAGTGAAAACTATCCTGTGTACAGATATAATAACTTACAGGTAGGTAGTGTTCTTGGTTGAACCTGTAACCTTGAAACCTGTGAGGGATGTTAATATCTCACTTGTAAGATATCAAGTTATCAAGAAATTTCTGAGATATCAAGATATGATAATTTCCGAGATATTAAGAAATCTCCAAGAAGTCGTAATATTTGTTTATTATATAAATGACACTTATTAAGTAATTTCAAGCAATTTTCTGAAAATTTCTCAAAGATTTCTCAATTTATTGTATTCATAAAAATCCCAAAGTACCTTGCGGTCTTGTTGCGTACGCTTGAAGCTCTCATCTGACAACCTAAATTGAAATAGCTGTACAGTGTATATGATAAACTCTAACAGTACTACTTGAATGTTTTTTTTTTTGTTAGTTACAACCTCTGTAGTTCTGCAAAAAAATCTAGTTACATTAACTTGGATAGCCGCACAAACGAAGAAGTTAAAACTCACACAAAGTACATCTGTGTGGTGAGTTAAATTTTACTGTTCTTATGCATTTTTTTAATTATTAAATGTAAATCTGGTTAAAATTAATAAAGTTTTGGTACAATTTTCAGCTTGAACTTAAGTGCAAGTACTTAGATTTAACTGATCCCATTTCAAATAAGATGTTAGTCAATGAAAGTAAATATTTTGCAGTTACATTTTTTCACTAAGTACAGTAATTTTACAAGTGCACTAGTGATTGGGGGATCCTCCCAGATTCTTTTAAAAAGCCAATGCCTTGTAAAATATTCAAGAAAAAACTGCAAGAAGTTTTTAATAGATCAACATCTACATGTAAATTGTACATAGTTACCGAGTAGTTTAATTTATTTTTATCATTTAGTATTTTGAATCATATAATTATTTTATGTAATATATCAAACACGAGACACACTGTTTCATTGGATTTCCAAACACCTTGAAGTGGGTTCAAAAACGAGGTGCAGCAGTTTTTTTTAATCCACTTCAAGGTGTTTGGAAATCTGATGAAATACTGTATCATGTGTCGAACGTTTGATATTACTTCTCAAACAAAATGATTTTTCCGATTTTCCCTTAGAGGTTCGAGTTATCGGGATTCAACTGTATTATTAATTATTAATTATTTATTTAATATTATAATATTGTGGTCTTTCAAGATGATTTATTGTTATCACAGGATACTGGAAGAGAGTTGATGCCAACAGATATCAAGCTGTATCAGATGTTTGGAGGGGAAAAAGTAGGATAAAATATTCTTTTAACAATATTTATTTTTACCACAATTGCCGGTGATCTTGCAATCTGATTGGTTGATGCGGGTGGTAAATGAGAGTGTAGACAACGGTGCTGGCGCTAACATCATGCAATGCCTAAAAATTGTGGTGAAAAAAAAACAGATTTCCACCGGTTTTCCGTGGTGTGGACTCTTATTTACCTCAATTTACGTCATGACATGGTCAAAATTTGTTGCTGACTCACTCGGCTGCGCCATGTGAGTCCACAACATTTTGACCATGTGATGATGTAAATCGTGGTAAATAAAGAGTCCACACCACGGAAAACCGGTGGAAATTTACTAAAGTGTATATATTTAGTCAGACTTCTTGAGCATATGAGCATGCTCCTCTTAAGCCCCGTCTATACGTTCCAACATTGTCATATAGCATTTGTTGGTCTAACAATGTTAGAACGTGTAGCCGGCATGTTAGATGATGTTTGTCTAACATTTTTTGTTAGAAGAACGTTTTGATTTCAATCAAACATTCGTCTAACAAAAAATGTTAGTCAAACATCATCTAACATGCCGGCTACACGTTCTAACATTGTTAGACCAACAAATGTTATATGACAATGTTAGAACATGTAGCCGGGGCTTTAGTGTATGCTGTAAGGCAATCATTTCCTAAAGACTGTTTTATTAGATGGTAGGAATTTTACTACTGACATTAACATATTCAGTTATTAACTAAGACCATGCACATGGTACTGGTGATCACGGCCGCAATTTTGGCAAAAAATTGCTCTTACTAGAAACTATTTTAAATCAGATGGTGTGAAAATTTGGCCACAATTTGTTGAAGATATTTCCTGTGGAGTGTCTTTTGTCTATTAACAGTGTAAATTGCAAGGAAAATAGTTATCAATGATTTAATGCTCCTAAAATGGACTCTTTTGAAGCACTGCCCATAACATTTGCAGACTCTATGTAACCATGCACAATTTAGTTTTTTTCAGCCGTAGTAAATAGAACAGCAATAAAACTTCCTAGTAAGAAGTATAAACTTATTGATAATCAAAACCTTGACTAAGGCTACACCTAATGGAAAAATTAATAATAAAAATATTCTTCTTCGAGCTAATGCTGATTACAGGTAAGCAACTTTCTACTGGCCGTCATGATGTGCATTTTATAAGTAGTTCCCACTTCATTTCAAGCAGAAATGCATACATACATACTTTATTACCTTTCCCCAAGGGGGCTTTTCAAAGATAATTACAATTTAATTAGAAATTTAGCTAAAAAAAAAAATGGATCGTCGGTTTTAACAGTTGTCTCAATGACCCATTTTGACTAAAATCTAGTACAGGCAAGTTATTTGAGCCATGCCTAAATCCGTAGATCATGCCTTAAGTGTGCACAAACTGTGCATAAAGTGTGCCTAAATTGTGCGTAAAGTATGCACAAATCATGCCTAAAGTAGTGTGCACAAATCGTGCCTAAAATGTGCCTTTCTGATGTCCATGCATGCTTGTGCACGAATATTGAGCATGAATTGAAACAACGATTTTATGTTACTGCCATGATTGCCAGTACCATGCACCAGGCCTTAAATACAATGTAAGTAAAAAGTTGCTGTTGCATGAAGCAACTAGGAATATTGCTACTTCCCCTGGATGAGATGCTAGTCCACTGCAGGGTTGCCCCTAGAAGAATATTGCGGTAGCCTGTATATTGCGTGTTCCCTCGCCACGCATCCTCAAAATTTCACCCAGTAAAAACTTTTGTCCTATAAATAACCTGGCGCTTGCTATGCAGGCTTTGTTGCAGTACCCATTTATACAATGGGTGGAATCAAAGACAATATTAAGCAAAGTTTATTGTCATAGCAAGGAAACAACAGGATGGCAGAGGCCAGGGATTAATTAAAACCACCAACCTTTAGATCTGAAGTCCTGAACACGCTTTTAAACCACTTCACGTCACCACTGTGCCTCCATGATATATGTTTAACATGATTTGTTTAAATTCAGGTCATCTTTGAAAAAGAAGAAGTTGCTGCCATGAAGACATTTGGTGATCCAGGTGAGTAAAACTTATTAAACTTACTGGGACTAACCGGCCTTTGACTCCCAAGAGTTCCATGACATGACAAAAAAATTATTCAAGAAAAATGCAAAATTTCATTTTGTAAAAATATGGGAAAACAAAATTAATGGTACCATGCAAAAGTACTGCTGAAAAGTTTTCATTTAAATGGTCACACCATAGGATTTTGTTAAAACTACATTTCATGTCTTCATGATAATAATATGGACTCTGGAAGTGAAAGAGTTAATGTAAATTAATTTTGTAAACTTTTTCTTTGTCAGTTTATTTTAGTTTTTGCATATAGTTAAGTGACTGTATTTATTTAAATAATTATAATTATTATTAATATCCATTTCCTTTTATAGGTCTTTTAGTGATGGGATTTAAACCTAGGTCTTCAGTGAAGAATTATTTTCATATCAGACCTGCACAGTTTCTTTATCCCAGTGAAAAGGTGTGCCGATGCAATGAATACCTTTTAGTCTGAACTAGTTGTTTGAGAATTTTGTTTCAAGAAGGCATATCTTTGAGCTTAGTTTGATTCAATCAAGGGGTGGCTGATGGTCAACGTTTTATTAATAAATTACTATTAATAAATTGTTTGTCCCAGGTGCAGACATAATCCCATGCCCCTCTTGTTAAACACGGGGTCCCTGGTCGACCCCTGTAGCTTTGTCCATGATTTTGTTGCCACTTGACCAGCCATGATGCAGCTTTATTATAATCTGTCTTAACACAGGTCATGGCTGGCATTTGTTTATTTACTCAACTGCATTCATTGTTGACATCATGCACATACAGAAAACTTCACAACTCCGCAGACTTAAAATTAGAACCACCTTGTACAGCATAATAAACAGCAGTACCACAGAAACGTACTGCTTAGTAGCTTTCATTTGATTGATTAAAGTACACTAGAAGATTTATCCACAAATTAATTAGCACTACTTTGTACAGCATTATAAAGAGTACCACTGGAAATAACTGTTCAATTATTAGCTTTCATTTGATTGGTCACACTGTAGAATTTATCCACAAACTCAAAAATCAGAACGACCTTGTACAGCATAATAAAGAGTACTACAGGAAAGTACTGCTCATTCCAATAGCTTTCGTATGAATGGTCACACTTCAGAATTTCATCCACAGACTCAAAAGCTAGAACCACCTTGTACAGCATAATAAACAGTACCACAGCAAAGAACTGCTCAATTCTTGGTTTTCACGTGACGTCATAAAAATTCAAAAAACTAAAGTATACGTCCTACAATGCTGTTTCTAACATGGTATGTGGATACCAGTGTTATAATCTTTTACAAAAAGTTTCAGGTTTTAACGATGTTTTGCTTCCTATTTATAAAGGTTTTAAATGTGTCACGCAATTCGTCACGCTATTTCAGATAAGCCGTGAAAATAAACAAAATTGAACCAGTTGAAAGTTATTTTTGAATTATAGATGCTTATAAGTCGACTTAATGGCACTTATAGTGAATACAATATTTTGTGATTTGATTTTTGGTGTTATTAAGACTTTAAATTTTTGGTGGACATGTCCCTACCACCACGATGGCCGCTCCATACATTTCTCACTAAAAATGTCTAATACTCGTTCACCTATAACTCTTGAACGAAATGCTTTTGCGCTTCAAAATTTGGCCCAGATGTGTAGTTTTGAAACTCTCTACAACTCCATAAACATTTTGGAATCGAAATCTGTCGTTTAATGCTTCTGAATTATGATATGACGTAAGTGAAACCCCCGGGGGGGGGGGGGGGGGGGGGGGGGGGGGGGGGGGGGGGGGGTACTCAACAAATTTTTGTACGGGGATGCTCCGCCCCGAGGTCGAAACCCTTACCCTTTCATATACCGTTTTTGACAGAAAAGGTACCCCTTTCATATACCTTTCATTGAAAATGGTACCCCTTTCATATACCATTCACTGAAAATGGTACCCCTTTCATATAGCGTTTATGTGCGTCTGTTTGTTATATTGAAAGGCGCCTTTTATAATACTTAAATGGCAGTTTTCCCTCGGGGTGAAAACCATGAATAGCTTTCATTTGAATGGTCACACTTTAGGATTTCATCCGGCAGGGGTAATTTGCCGAACGCCGAATGTCTGTCAGCGGTTTATCTTGTGAAACATGTGCTTCACCATGGCGGAGCGAATTGTTATTTCGAGCAGGTATCTAAAGTCTTGTACTACCAATAAAACAACATTTAACCTGTAATTCTAGTAACCTCACATATATGATCGAACTGGTAAAAAATGTAAAAAAAAAAAAACAATACATAGGGGAAACCAAACGCACGATTCGTGAACGCTTCACGAACACAGAACACAGACAAGGGACAAACAACCCACATCACGCCAACTCCACAGCAGCGGTCCCTACACATTTCAACTTACCAGGTCACTCTTCCGCGGACATGAGACTCATCCCGCCTGAACTGCAGCCTACCATCAATGCTTCCCGTCGAAAAGCACGCGAGGCCTTTTTAATTCACTTTATCACCAGAAGGCATTAACCGAAGGAACGAACGCTGAACTCATACACTATATATTATTTTTATCTTATGTTTACAAGTGCGCTGTCTACATGTCATGTATTAGCCAATCATTTATAACCATGTATCGTTCAAATTTCAGGAGCCGTTACAATGTTTTCTCATCGCCGAGAAAACAGCGACATATCCGGGACCTTCTTACGGTCCAGAGCGCTAAATTTGAAAAGCTTCCTTCTGACAAAAGAGCCAAATTTCAAAGAAACTTGGGGAAAATGGCGAAACAAGGTGTATGTCTTACTCCATAACAAAAAAACTAAGTACTTTGGCGGTTAGGTTCACCCTGGCTTTTTCAGAAGAGGTGCTAAGGAATCATTTAAAACTTTAAAACGATCTAAACACTGTTAGAACGCGATAGTTTGATAAAAATTTCGGTCTTCGAGCCTCTCCAGTCCGCCATATTAAAGTTCTGTAAAGAGCGCGAGTCAAAAAGCGTAACGAACAGACAAGTGACACGCGCATCGCGCTCGCTATTTGGCAAAGCTTTTAAATGAAAACCATGTTCTGCAGAAAATGTTTTTGCCATCGTACTCTGACCATTGCGAATCTAACGAGTCAAAATGAAAATCTTGCCCCACACGAATTTGTTGACAAAATGCTTTGAAAAGAACGCGGCCCGCCTTTAGTTACTACACGATTGTCAACTTTATCGCACCTTGGGACTTACATCACGCATAACCGTGTTATTGACAGCAGTTGAAACTGCCAAGAGACTAGAGCCTAGACTATTCCCAAAGCTTATCAGGTTCTGTTGAGCAAATACAACCGACTGGGCTGGGGTGTACGCTACTCTATGACTGGCATCACAAAGTGTCCTGGACGGGTGCACGCTACTCTATGACTGGCATCACGGAGTGTCCTGGGGGGTGCACGCTACTCTATGACTGGCATAACAAAGTGTCCTAGGGGGTTGCACTCTACTCCATGACTGGCATCACAAAGTGTCCTGGGGGGTTGGCACGCTACTCCGAGACTGGCATCACAAAGTGTCCTGGGGGGGTGGCACGCTACTCCATGACTGGCATCACAAAGATTTTTCGGGGGGTGCACGCTACTCCATGACTGGCATCACAAAGTGTTCTGCGGGGTGCACGCTACTCCATGACTGGCATCACTAAGTGTCATCGCCGAGAATACGGCGACATATCCGGGACCTTCTTACGGTCCAGAGCGCTAAATTTGAAAAGCTTCCGTCTGACAAAAAAGCCAAATTACAAAGAAAATGGCGAAACAAATTAGGTTCTTTGGCGGTTAGGTTCACCCTGGCTATTTCAGACGAGGTGTTAAGGAATCATTTAAGACCCTTTTTATTTCCCTGAGATTTGGACAACTTCTATCGAATCGCGTTCTAAAATTCGCTTTTCTCGCTGATTTCAGTATGGAAAATACACCGCATTGATATTCAGGATGGTCTTTCTCTTCAAGAAAGGACCTGCTAACTAAGATTCACCCTGGAAATGTTATTTCACATTTCTCATTGTCCGGCAAATAGAAAGACCTATATTATTTTTTAAAACCTCAGTTAATATACTCTAGGTCTGAACTACGTTAACCGATCGAGTAAAAGAGCGCGTCTAGATCTGGACTGCAAAACGCTTTGTAAAGAGCACGAGAAACAAAGCGCAAAGTAAAAGCGAGTGACCCGTGATTCACGCTCGCTATTTGGCAACGCTTTTAACTGAAAACCATGTTCTGCGAAAAATGTTTTTGCCATCGTACTCTGGCCATTGCGAATCTAACGAGTCAAAATGAAAATCTTGCCGCACACGAATTTGTTGACAAACGCTCTGTAAAGTGCGAGAAGAATAGGACACCACATCTTTTATAGGCATTCGACGCACTTAAAATAACTTTAAAACGATCTAAACACTGTTAAAACGCGATAGTTTGATACAAAATTTCGACCTTCGAGCCTCTTCAGTCGTCTGACATATAAAAGTTCTGTAAAGAGCGCGAGTAAAAAAGCGTAACGAACAAGCGAGTAACCCGCGCATCGCGCTCGCTATTTGGCAAAGCTTTTACCTGAAAACCATGTTCTGCGGAAAATGATTTTGCCATCGCGCTCTAACCATTGCGAATCGAAAGATTAAAAAAAATAAAATCTTGCCGCACACGAATTTGTTAACAAAATGCTTTGAAAAGAGCGCGACCCGCCTTTAAAGGAGAAGTTCACTCCAGAAGGCACTCTTTTCTTCTTTCCACTAATGAAAAGTACATATCGAGAAAGTTTCAGCTTCTAAAGAGCTTCCAATCCCAATTAAATCCTTGTCCAAAGTAGCCCAAAAATCGTTTTGAACGCCGCCATTTTTTAACCATATTTAGCAGCCTGGCCTTGAGATGTGACGTCATTCCGTCCAACTTGAAGTGACTCGTTTTGTTTACTATACTGAAATCATGGATTCAGAGGGTTATCAAGCGTCCCGGCCGTATTTCTCGAAATTCACCGGAATTTTTAAAGCCCGTTAAGGCTCGAAGTTTCTTTTTTCGAAAAGTATGAATTATCTTCCTGAGATTTTATACGGACCCGAGTTTTTTTGAACACATCGCAGCATCGTACATGATCTTTATAATTCTTCGCTCTATGGCGCAGACACACAGAAGAAGAAGAAGAAAACGTTTGAGACGGATGTTACTAAAACGGGGAATGGGGAATGGGAAATTGATTTTTTTAATTAATTTTTTATAATGCGGAATAATTTTTTTCAGCGGCGATTATCGATATCCACGCTTTATTTGAAACGTTCTGCGCCAAAATAAAAGGAAAGGAATAAATTGATGATAACAGGAGAAGTGACCTTTTAATTGCCTTGTTTCGTTATTTCACTGCCTGAAGCTAAGCCAGTATTATACGAAAAGAATTTCATAGATATTGTACATCTAGTTTTCAGAGGTGGCGATAATTTTGGTTAAAAGCAAAAATCGGGGTCTTGGTCGGGCGTTCGGTCACACTCTGAGGACGAGATTGAAATATTGTGAGTATCAGCAGAGGTAGAGAAGGACAAAAGCGCTTGCGGGGGACCCATGATGTTCATGAAATTGCAACACAAAATTGCTATTATGACAAACCCCCCCCCCCCCCCCCCCCCCCCCACCCCGCTACATAAAATCACCATTATGATAGAAGAACTAAGGGACGTTTCTCCTCAGCCCTCGGTAAGTTCAATCTCAATCCATTTTTGCAGTTACTGAAATGTTTTTTAGAAAGTATTTTGTTGTAATACGACAAACGAAGCCTGATCGTTTCTCTCACTCTCAGCACAGTACTTGCGCTTTTGAAGCGGAAACTATAAAATTCAAATACCGTGTTCAAATGAATTTTTATTTCGTCAGGTTGAAGAGGGACAGAACAGCCAGAAACCTCAGCTGCGAAAAATTCACCACCGTTATAAGATGTAAACTGCACGTGTCTTGTGATCCATTTCTCGTTGTCAAACAATCGCGTTGCTGAAAAAGACGAGAAGATTTGAAGATTTTCCACGGAAAGGACTACTAGCCATGCTGTACTATTTCTGAGAAACCAGTCATCACGAGTTTCGCTTGCGCTAGTGAATGTTTCTCGGGCTAAAAAAAACTAAAAACGATCACTTTTTTATTTCACTTATTTATTTCAGGAATAAAACTTGAATATAATTTCGTTGTGTCTGATTGCGAGATGTTTTATGAAATGGTCACGTTGTGTTACTGAAAGGTTTCAAATTACTTTTGACATTATGCAAATTGGGAAAATTGTTTATTTTTACCACCACTGAAAAAGTATATTTGATTCAAAGGGCTAAATTTGTTTTTCTCCTCCAGAATTATCAATTCTGTCGTTAACTTTGATTAAATTGATAAGTTTTGTTCAATTTTTTTTAATGATAATGGCGGGAATACGTCAAAACTTTCAATTCGAAAAGTTGTTTTGACCCCGGGTCCGTACCAGGCAAAATAAACAAAAGATTCACGGCTTCAAGTGTCGGAAACACAAACCAGTTTACATGTAAAATAAAGTTTTGTTTGGTAGAGAAACTGTGATCAGACACAATGTACTTGCCTCACTTGTCAAGCTTGTGGCTGCAGTGAAACTGAAAAATCATATTAAAAAATCATATTACTTTCACAACCAGCAGAAGCGCCAAGCAGATAATGAATTTGACAGGTTTTAAATGAAAATTTGCATAAACATTGGTTGCGCGTGATGCAATTTCATGAACTTCATGGGTTCCTCGCAAGCGCTTTTGTCCTTCTCTACCTCTGCTGATACTGACAATATTTCATTCTCGTCCTCAGAGTGTGACCGAACGCCCGACCAAGGCCCCGATTTTTGGTGTTAACCAAAATTATCGCCACCTCTGAAAACCAGATGTAAAATATCTATGAAATTCTTTTCGTATAATACTGTCTTAGCTTCAGGCAGTGAAATAACGAAACAAGGCAAGGTCACTTCTCCTGTTATCAGCAATTTATTCCTTTCCTTTAATTTTGGCGCAGAACGTTTCAAATAAAGCGTGGATATCGATAATCGCCGCTGGAAAAAAATTATTCCGCATTATAAACAATTAATTTAAAAAAAAAAATCAATTACCCATTTTGAATTTCCCATTTCAATTCCCCATTCCCCATTCCTCGTTTTAGTAACATCCCGTTTGAGACGGGAATCAATAGAAATTTAAGGGCCTTTTAAGCGATGTGAGATTTAACATCGGCACAAACAGGAAACGACTGAAATAGTTTCTCAAGCCGAATAATTATATATTTATTTGGTTTCGGCGTTTTTTATATACACAAATCTAATTGTTTAGCCAATAGGTCTTTGGTGCAGAATGAGGTGGGAGATTTTTCAAATGAATTTCTTGCGTACAGTTCTTTCTCAAGCTTTTAAATGTTTTATTCTGAAATTAGCATGCATCGCTAACGCTTTACGACGACGCTTTTATTTTATGCCGATTCTTATTGAAGTAACAACAGGAGTAACAAGGATTGGTAGCGATTCCAAAGCAAATTTTGCCGATAAGCTGATGATAGAAGTTTTTTGCTTCTCATAATATATTTCTCAAACAGGAATAAGCTAAATGTGAGCAATCAAACTTAATTTTTTATTCGACAGAAATAGCTACAAAAACTGCACAGCAGCGTGCGTGTCGCGTTTCAACGCCAAAATTTGCATAGAGGCATAGAATTGGACAAGGTCAAAATATTTTAACACGCAATGAAAATAATAACTACAAGGACTATTTCATTGAGACTGATGTGAAACGCATATTATTGGAAGAAATATATTTCTATGTTCAAATTGTCAAAGAAACTATCCAAGACCTCATTACTAAACAACAATTACCAGTTACCGCCAACAATCTCATCATCACTACTCCTAGAACCTCACGCGTTTATTTCAAACCTAAAATTCATAAACCAAACAATCCGGGCCGACCCATTGTTTCCGCTTGTAGCTGTCCTACCGAACTAATTTCTAGCTATTTAGACAAAATCATGGCCCCCATTGTCAAATCACTACCCTCGTACATTAAGGACACCAATCACGCACTCGAAATTTTCCGGGATTTCAGTTTTGCCAGCGAAAACAAATTAATTTTCACTATGGACATTACCTCTTTATATACCGTCATCCCCAATGACGAAGGACTTCAAGCACTAAAATATTTTTTCGACCAGCGCTCCATTCAAAACCCAAGCTCAGAAACACTGCTCCGCTTAGCCGAATTAGTTTTGACACTTAACTGTTTTTCATTTTCCCAAAACTACTACAAACAAGTAAATGGAGTCGCCATGGGCACCAAAATGGGACCAAGCTACGCTAACCTTTTTGTAGGCCACATCGAAGACAAATTTTTTAATCAGTACCACGGAACCAAACCCGAACTCTACGGCCGCTACATCGATGATTGCATTGGCGCTACCTCTTCCAGTAAAGAGGAACTTAATCAATTCATAACTTCTGTCAATACTTTTCATCCAGCTCTAAAATATACCTGGGAAATTTCCGAAACCTCAGTCGCTTTTCTTGACATTAATATTTCAATCAACGGTAACAGTTTATCCACAAGTGTGCACTACAAACCTACAGATTCCCACAGTTATCTGTTACATTCATCCTCACATCCATCGCACGTTAAAAACGCCATTCCGTATTCTCAATTTCTCAGACTTCGACGTCTATGTAGTGATGACTCTGATTTTTCCAACAAATCAGAAGAAATGTGCCAGTTTTTCAAGAAACGTGGGTACCCTGACTCTGTTGTTAATACGGGCCAACAACGTGCACAACAGATCGACAGACAGTCAGCACTACAAACGCCACAGAAGGAAGAGAACGAGAGAATTCCATTCACCCTCACTTTCCACCCACACAACAACACAGTCAAAAGCATCATTTTAAAAAATTTCAAATTACTCCAAAACGACCCCGAAACTGGCAGAATTTTTTCACAACCCCCACTAATTTCATTCAAACGTGACAAAAACATAGGCAACTTTCTAGTTACGAGCGCACTGAAATCTGACGATGTACCGGGAACTTTCAAATGCACACGCACACGATGTAACACTTGTCCTTTCATTCACAACGCGGACAAAATAACAGGACCCAAACGATCTATTAAAATCACTGATCGTTTTACATGCACCTCCGTAAATGTTATCTACTGCATTACATGTACTTTTTGCAAAAAGATATACATTGGCGAAACAGGGAGGAGACTGGGCGACCGTTTTCGTGAACATCTCCGAGACGTTGAAAAAAATGACAAAGACGCATCCAAACCAGTCGCGCGCCATTTTAATCTTACCAACCATTCTAAACAACACATGACAATCTGCGGCCTTTCCCTACACCGGGGTAACACAGAAAGCCGTAAAAACCTAGAACAAAAAATCATCTTTCAAATCGGCACTCTCAAACCCCACGGAATCAACGAACGCTTTTCATTCAACTAATCTACATTTGTTTTTCACGTCACCAAATTTCCACCAATAGCGTAGCTCCACCGCTTACTATATAAAACCACACACTACCCACAATTCCTTGATTCGCTCCGACGAAGGGCTAGCGCTCGAAACGTCAGCTATTTGAATCTTTTTACGGTGGTCAATTTACCTTATCGACTCATTCGATAAAACTAAATTCTCGTATTTCTATGTTCAGTTTGCTAGTGGAGTTTTCTTTCAAACTAAGTCACTGCTGAATGTTCTGATTCCTGTTATTTTATACGTTACAACAAAAACACCGGGAAGCGAAACAGGAAAACACTGAAATGTCAAACAGTTCGAATAAACTATGTACATTTGACAACTGGCTGAGAAGGAACTGTACTTGTACAAAAAGCAAATTGATTAAAAATTGTTGTTCAGTTTAATTCACAGTCAACCTGCTCTCGCGGAAGACCTAAACAAATCCGACCATATGTATAAAAAATCCCCGAAGCCAATAAAATTCACGACTTGAGATAAAATTTCAGTCTTTTCGTACTTGCGCCGGTGTTCAGAAAACTGTCACATAATCTCTACAAACTTCGTTGAAAGCTATATTAAGTTTGATTGAATTTACCTTTTTCTTTCCGGTCTCAAAAGTTTTCCTTCATTTTGTTAAGGAGTAAGGAATTATTTTCTTAAAAACCAGGTTGCGTGGTTCGGTGCTGTGATGTGGTAAAAAAAAAGTCTGGTCGATATCACTCTGCTTCGGGAAAAGAGAAACTTCGGACTGAAACATAAATTATTAAAGGACCTCGAAAAGCAGAAAAATTACGGTGAATTTCGTGAAATGCGGCTGGGACCCTTGAAAACCCTCTTAATCCGTGATTTCAGTTTTTACCACAATTGCCGGTAATCTCGCAATCTGATTGGTCGATGCGGGTGGTAAATGAGAGTACATACAACGGTGCTGACGCTAACATCACGCAATGCAAGTTATAGACAACGCTTGCTCGCGCAATGCAACGCGTTTTGTAACGAAACTTCAATTTTTCCTTGTATTTTTTTCTAAATATTGTGCTAAAAAACAGATTTCCACCGGTTTTCCGTGGTGTGGACTCTTATTTACCACGATTTACGTCATCACATGGTCAAAATTTGTTGCTGACTCACTCGGCTGCGCCTCGTGAGTCCACAACATTTTGACCATGTGATGACGTAAATCGTGGTAAATAAGAGTCCACACCACGGAAAACCGGTGGAAATTTGCTACTAGTCACTTCAAGTTGGACGCAATGACATCACATTTCAAGGCCAGGCTGCTAAATATGACCGCCATCACAAAGTGTCCTGGGGGGGTTGGCACGGTACTCCATGACCGCCATCACAAAGTGTCCTGGGGGTTGGCACGGTACTCCATGACCGCCATCACTAAGTGTCCTGGGGGTTGGCACGGTACTCCATGACCGCCATCACTAAGTGTCCTGGGGGTTGGCACGGTACTCCATGACCGCCATCACTAAGTGTCCTGGGGGTTGGCACGGTACTCCATGACCGCCATCACTAAGTGTCCTGGGGGTTGGCACGGTACTCCATGACCGCCATCACTAAGTGTCCTGGGGGTTGGCACGGTACTCCGTGACCGCCATCACTAAGTGTCCTGGGGGTTGGCACGGTACTCCGTGACCGCCATCACAAAGTGTCCTGGGGGGGTTGGCACGGTACTCCATGACCGCCATCACAAAGTGTCCTTGGGGGTTGGCAGGGTACTCCATGACCGCCATCACAAAGTGTCCTGGGGTGTTGGCATGGTACTCCATGACCGCCATCACAAAGTGTCCTGGGGGAATGGCACGGTACTCCATGACCGCCATCACAAAGTGTCCTGGGGGGTTTGGCACGGTACTCCATGACCGCCATCACAAAGTGTCCTGGGGGGGTTGGCACGGTACTCCATGACCGCCATCACAAAGTGTCCTGGGGGGGTTGGCACGGTACTCCATGACCGCCATCACAGTGTCCTGGGGGTTGGCACGGTACTCCATGACCGCCATCACAGTGTCCTGGGGGTTGGCACGGTACTCCATGACCGCCATCACAAAGTGTCCTGGGGGTTGGCACGGTACTCCATGACCGCCATCACAAAGTGTCCTGGGGGGGTTGGCACGGTACTCCATGACCGCCATCACAGTGTCCTGGGGGTTGGCACGGTACTCCATGACCGCCATCAGAAAGTGTCCTGGGGGCTGGCACGGTACTCCATGACCGCCATCACAAAGTGTCCTGGGGTTTGGTAACGGTACTCCATGACCGCCATCACAAAGTGTCCTGGGGTTTGGTAACGGTACTCCATGACCGCCATCACAAAGTGTCCTGGGGGGTTGGTACGGTACTCCATGACCGCCATCACAAAGTGTCCTGGGGTTTGGTAACGGTACTCCATGACCGCCATCACAAAGTGTCCTGGGAAGTGTCACGCTACTCCATGACCAGCATCACAAAGTGTCCTGGGGAGTGGCACGCTACTCCATGACCGGCATCACAAGGTGTCATTGCCGAGAATACAGCGAGATATCAGGGACCTTCTTACGGTCCAGAGCGCTAAATTTGAAAAGCTTCCCTCAGACTAAAGAGCCAAATTACAAAGAAAATGGGGGGAAATGACGAAACAAGGTGTATGTTTTACTCCATAACAAAAAACTGAGTACTTTGGCGGTTAGGTTTACCCTGGCTTTTTTCAGAAGAGGTGTTAAGGAATCATTTAAGACCCTTTTTATTTCCCAGAGATTTGGACAACTACCATCGAATCGTGTGCTAAAATTTCTTTTTTTTTCGCTGATTTCAGTATGAAAAATACACTGCATTGATATTCAGGATGGTCTTTCTCTTCAAGAAAGGACTTGCTAACTAAGGTTCACCCTGGAAATGTTAGCCTCGTGTCTAAACAAAAGATTGGCAAAGTTTGGATTTAATACGATGCGAGGAAATAGTATCAAAGCACACTTTTCTAGAAGGTGCATATGTTCCGTAAACTAGAAATGGCGCTCCAAAATGTCTTCCTACGAATTCCCACGAGACCGGATTCAAAAATGGATTCAAATTTGAAAAATTATCTCAACACAAATATTGTTCCCTCAGTCATGAGAGGAGGGCGCTTGCTTTTTGCTTGTTCAAGTTAGGATTTCAAAGAGAAGCCATCATCTATTTCACATTTCTCATTGTCCGGCAAATAGAAAGGCCTATATTATTTTTTAAAACCTCAGTTAATGTACTCTAGGTCTGAACTACGTTAACCGATTGAGTAAAAGAGCATGCCTAGATCTGGACTGCAAAACGCTTTGTAAAGAGCTCGAGAAACAAAGCACAACATACAAGCGAGTGACCCGTGATTCACGCTCGCTATTTGGCAAGCCTTTCAACTGAAAACCATGTTCTGCGGAAAATGTTTTTGCCATTGTATTCTGACCATTGCGAATCTAATGAGTCAAAATAAAAATTTGCCACACACGAATTTGTTGACAAAACGCTCTGTAAAGAGCAAGAAGAACAGGACATCACATCTTTTATAGACATTCGACACACTTAAAATAACTTTAAAAGGATCTAAACACTGTTAAAATGCTATAGTTTGATAAAAATTTTGGTCTTCGAGCCTCTTCAGTTGTCCGCCATATGAACCCTATTCGGCCTGGGATTTTTTTGAGTTCCTGAGCCTGGGGGGGGGGGGGGGGGGCACATTGTGCCCCCCCTTCGTAACTTCAAGGACATTAAGGCTATGACAATGAAACCTAGCTATTTGAGCTATGAGCCTTAACTGATCGCATGATCCAATTTGAAATATAGTTACGTTCATGAAAATATGGCACTTTTTTGTAGGTTTTTATCGTTCTGAACGTTACAATTACAGAGGTCTGATGTCCATTTAAATTTCCGAATTCTTCGGAACATCTTCGGACATCTTCGGAATAGATCGGGTTTTCTTCGGATTCAGTCGGGTCGCCTTCGGAAATCCTGGCACTCCTACGAAAAAATTCTCACGTCTATCACTCGGAAAAAGTTGGCAGGTATATAAAGAGCGTGAGTAAAAAAAGTGTAACAAACAAGGGAGTGACCCGCACATCGCGCTCGCTATTTGGCAAAGCTTTTAACTGAAAACCATGTTCTGCGGAAAATGTTTTTGCCATCGTACTCTGACCATTGCGAATCTAACTAGTGAAAATGAAAATCTTGCCTTACACGAATTTGTTGACATAACGCTCTGTAAAGAGCGAGAAGAATAAGACATCACGTCTGCGGGTGGCCGTATTAACGGGGTTTCATTATAAGAAAATGTATGAGTGCGCGTTTCGCTGGGACAAAATAAAGTGACCGTATTAACGAGGTGACCGTAAGGCGGGGTTCCACTGTAGTACTCCTCAGGGCCAGGGCTATACTGAAAGAAAACATTGTAACGGCTCCTAAAATTTGAAAAATACATGGCTAATACATGACATGTAGACAGCGCACTTGTAAACATAAGATAAAAATAATATAAAGTGTATGTTCCTAATGCCTTCTGGTGAGAAAGTGTTCCCTCTATGAATTAAAAAGAATTATTTTAGGCTGCAGTTCAGGCGGGATGAGTCTCATGTCCGCAGAAGAGTGGCCTGGTAAGTTGAAATGTGTAGGGACCACTGCTGTGGAGTTGGCGTGATGTGGGTTGTTTGTCCCTTGTCTGTGTTCTGTGAAGCGTTTACAAATTGGCATTTGGTTTCCCCTATATACATGTACTGTTTTTTACATTTTTTTTTAGATTCGATCATATATATGAGGTTAATAGAATTACAGGTTAAATGTTGTTTTATTGGTAGTACAAGACTTAACGCCTGCTCGAAATGACAATTCGCTCTGCCATGGTGAAGCACATGTTTCACAAGATTAACCGCGACAGACATTCGGCAAATTACCCCTGCCGAATTTCATCCAGACTCAAAAGTTAGAACCACCTTGTACAGCATAAAAAACATTCCCACAGGAAAGTACTTTTTGTACAGCTTCCTCTTTATCAGTGCATGCAGGAAAGTATTTTCTGTCAGCAGTGATTTTTCCATATCAGGACTATATTGATAGAATGTAATTATTTTGTTCAACAGAGTGTGTCTGGAAGTACAACATTATTCTCTGCACTTCTTAGCAGATGTCTTGCAAGGGATGTGGTGCCTATATGTAGATACATTCCTAGGATTAACACCCCACCAAAATTTGTGGCTCTGCTACCCCAGGTGCATAAATACATATATTATAATATTATTAAAGGACTGCAATATGAAGCTTTTTTAAAAGGTTTAGATAGCAGCAGGCAAGTTATAAGTTAAAGAAAAACAACAACAGTTTGATTTTGAAAGACATGTTTCAACTGTCAGCTCTCCTGTCATCTTCAGTTTTACAGAATAAACTTTAAGTTGAATTTATAATATATTATAACATAGCTAGCAGAGCTGCGCAATCAAATTCAGTATACGTAAGCGTGCTCAATATCTCGATAGTGCCACTGATAGCGTGAGCAAATCGCTTCGCCAGAATTCACGTCGGATTTGATGCACAATTCCACCGGCTATGTTATAAAACAATTGGTTCATGCTTTTAGCTGTGCACTATCGAGTTATGGAGCACGTGGGAAGTTTGGAGAGCACTCAAGAAGCTAGAGTTGCCCTCGGCTATCACCTCAGGCAACTCTTACGCTTCTTTCGTGCTCTCCAAACTTCCCACGTGCTCCATAACTCGATAGTGCACACTAAAGCATAAACCAATTGTTAATTAACCCATTGACACCTGAACCGCCCGTAACCGCCCGTACAAGACTCCACTGCTTTAAAAAATTGTAACTTTCTCAATCGTGCGAACATTGCCTTAACTAGCAGTTGTGAGCATTGACTAGAAAGTCTTTCAAATTGAGATACCCAATAAACACAAAAAAGTCAGCGATTTTTGCAGAATATCAGCGTTTGAATTTGGACAATAACAAAAATTACCGTTTTTAACGTCATAGAAAAACAACAAAAATCACGTTTTTGCCTTTAGTTTTTTTTATTCAAATCATCGTGGCAAATCCAAAAGTCAACATTTACAGCAAAATTCAGTCCTAGTCCTAGCTTAGCAATGAATTTTTTTGCTCTTATTCGTTGCTCGGGCCTAGCTACAGCTTCTTATACTAGTGCATACTCACCTTGCCTCGATTTTCAACATCACCACCGCACTGCATGCTGGGAAAAAGCCAAAAATTTTGACAGCGTTCCATTCTTTCCCCACACATTTCATATTTATACTAAGTCCACAGCCACTCCGACCCACCGCCGAAATTTCGCGCTTGTTGTATTCTCCTGTGGTCGCAACTTCCAAAATATGCCGCGGTAGGTCGAGAAATTCATCCAGAGTCGAGTCCCAAAGCCACTTCGTTTCCAGGCGGCCATTTTTCCAGTTCAACGAGCAACGAGCCAAATTCGTAAACGAAGTACAACACCTAACTCGCTTCATTGAGAAGTGGACTCAGAACTACCTCCAAGCTTAATGATGCTCACCAGGCAGCTACTAAAGATGAAAAATGGCTGTGAACTTACCAAAAATCGTAGATAATTCATATTGGACCCTTTATTGCAAATCAACCAAGCAAAATGAGATCGTCACAATGACATTTCCAGTAAACTCAAGCCTTCAGTGTTTTAGAACAGCAGCACTTTCAATGGTAACTCCAAATATGAAGTCACGAAATCCTATGGGGCGTGTGTATGCAGAAAATCACTCAAAAACGTAAAAATCCTCAGGTGTGAATGGGTTAAGTACACATATTAATGAAAAAAACTATAACAAAATAATTAATGAATATGTGACAATGCATAACTATAAAGAAAGTTTTAAATTTACAAGATAAAAGAAGCTATTCATATCCAATGAGAACAGCCATTTAATTAAACCAACAGTTGTACTATGTAAATTTAAAACTTTCATTAAGTTACGCTCTTTATAGTTACAATTTCCAAGCCTTCTTTTTAATATTATTCACATATCGTTCGTTTTGAGACTAAAATAATGTTTCAGTTTTTTAACTAATAATTACTATTTTGTAATTCATGCTTGTTGCTAAGGAGGAAGAGTTAGATGAACACAACATTCAAGTTACCCCATCAGGATTCCATTTGATTTTTCTCCCATTTACTGATGACTTTAGAAGACTGAAATATGAGGAGACTCCAAAAGGTTAGCTTTTGAAATAATGACTAACTTAACTTCTGTCTGGACAGGTAATGAAGTAAAACCAAATAATGATAAGTCCAGGGCTGTCAACCGGCAGTAATGGCTATTTTGACGTATCAACCATACATGGGAGGCTGTCTTGAGTTATGACCGCCTGTTTTCCTTGTGTAGACCTGTAAGTCACAGCTGAAGATTAAGTAAGTTCAAGTTTATTGCCATAGATTGAAAACAGTTGTATAAATATAAAATTTAGTGGCAAGGAAGCCCAAAGGAAACCACTGGGCTTATAAATGATAGGCTTGAAAGCACACTACATTTATTGAAAACTAAATAAATCCATTTTGTTAACCAAGGTAGGTTTTTTTTCCTTCATAATGTTTGACAAGTTTCCAAAATAATGTTACAGTAGTTTTAGTTTAAGTTGTAGTTAAGATTCTTCCCTCTTGGATATTGCTTTAACAGGAATGGATCATAACCATGTCCATAATGCCAATGTTCGGTGGCTGGGGGGACGGGGATGGTAGAGGGGGATAGAAGGTATAACTGAGAGAATGCAGGAAGCTCTAAAGCTAAGCTGTAGATTGTAGTTCCAGTTTGGAAAATCAAATATCAATAAATTGTTTTTATTAGGGTGAATCTTTGTTTTGAATTTCTTTTTTTGCAGCTACGACAGAGCAGGTCAATAAAGCCAAAGAAGTCATCAAATATCTCACACTTGGATTTAATAGTTCACACTTTGAAAATCCTTGTAAGTATCCAATTCTGTTTCAGAATTACTTATTTTTTTTCTTAATTTCACTCTTTAATGCTGTTTTTCCTCTTTTATTGGTAGCTTTACAAAAGCACTTTAAGAACCTTGAAGCTTTGGCTTTAGACAGAGATGAACCTGAGGAAGTTATCAATTTAACAGGTAAGCAAACTTTATTTTATAGATTACACTTCAATCTTGATCTAGCTTTACAGTGATCTTCGGCTAACTAAAAATGAAAAAGCAGCTTCCCGGCTTAACTCCGTAATTGAAGGGCCGAGAGCATGTCCAGCCTATATGACTTTTTAGGCCCTTTTTTATTTTTTCTCGCTCAGAATAGCCTCATTTTATCGTACAATGGATAATATCACAAGCCCTTGTCGAATTTGCACTAACCCTAAGGAATTTGACCAATTTCACCTGAAAAAAGCAGAGTTCTGGCCCTCCAGTGCTTTGGCTGTACATTCAGAGCGCAATTTCGAAGCCATTTCAAAGCAGTATGGCCGTGAGAATACGCGACTGCAATACTTCTGACCAGTGCCAACAACCTGAACGAAAATACCGTTATTTACGCACGCCTGGCTTGCTTATCTATCGTGAGCTCACTACGGCAACACATCGCCTCTGTAGCGTGTGTGTAAGCTAACGTGTATGAGGCCCGTCCGGTGATTGAAAGACATCATTAAGTCCGGAAATCCTTGAGTCTCTAGCACTTCTCAAAGAAACGAGTCGTGTTTCTTGTCCTTCCTTGTGTTTGAAGCGCCATTTAGCGCTCGAGGTGAAAAACGGACCTTGGTCGGGAAGACGAGCCGGTGGGAAAGTCCGGAATCACTTCGGATCAGAAAAGGGGCAGCGTTGAGAGTTGTGGGCCATTTCCCATCTCGTGCCGTGGTCGAAATGCCTGATATCCGAAGTGCTTTGAGACTTCTAGTATTTTGCAATAACTTTCGGGCGGGAACTCCATTTCAGTTTTGTTGTAGGATTTCCCGACATGCTTTGCGACAGTGGTAGATGGGTCCGCTGTGCGTGGTCGGGCACTTGAAATACAGCTTTGGGCAGCTCGAAGTGAGTTGTTGCTGGCCGGCTGGAAGACATTTCGCATTTGGAGTCTTTAATGCAACATTAAATTCGATCTAAAAGGATTTTGAAATCGATATACGCGTTTTGATGCATATCAACCTTTAAATAATAAAACTTAGCCTGAACTGAGCATGTGTTCCTCGGTGGTCTAGTGGTTCGGTCCGGGATTTGCGCTCGGACGGCTTCGGGTTCGATTCACGCTCGATTCACGCTCGGCATCTTTTTTTTTTTTTTTTCGAACTGGACATCATGAAAGTGATTTACTTTTTTTTGCGTTCGTCAAAAATCCTTACGTTTAATTTAAAATATCGAACCGTGTCAGTGTGAAAACAGAAGCTTACTGCAACATTGCGTTACAATAGAAGCCTTTGATTTATTTATCTTTTTTTTGCATACGGTATTTCTCGAAAACGACGGGAAAAAACAACAGAAAAAAATTCTGAACAATGTTTTGCAACTAATTTCTAGTTCACATGCCAAAAATGGACAAATCTGAGCAAGAAAAAATAAAAAAAGGCCTAAAAAGTCATATAGGCTGGACATGCTCTTGGCCCTTCAATATTATACAGCAGCTGTATTTACACTAATCACATATGAGTGCTGGGTTGGGTGCATATTAAACAGGCTTATGTTGAATTAGCAAAATAGTTGAACAAAAAAGTTCAAAAAACTGCGTGGCACTTGTGACACATTAAATGATGCAAAATGTTAATGTTGAAAAGTGCCGTTGAATTATGTTGAATTGTTCAAGTGGCCATTTTTCTGTTTTTCTAAAATTTCTGGTGAAATGTTTACATTTAAATTGGAGGCCACATCCAAAAACATGATGCAAATTCAACCAAAACCTACTAAAAAGTGACTAAAAATCAACATTTAAGGTGGCTCGACTGGGTTTTTTGGCGACATAACACCCCAACTTTGAACAACTGATACTTCACTGTCTGAGCTCGATCAGGCAAGCAGCTTCACACACCTACTAGAGATGAAATAAACTTTCCAAAAAAGTAGATTTGATTGACATCGGTGTTACCATAACAACGATCTGATGACGTCACGGTTTTTGCATATTAGTAATTTTATTGATATTTTAGCATAAAATAAAGGTTAATGTTGGCAAGCAACAACTATTGAGCCTGCATTATTACTGCGGTTTATCCCAAACACGTGATTTCCTTATTTGGCAGCCTGCCTTGTGTCTAATTCTGTGCCAGTCCTTTCAACTGCCAATGTTTCAGTGGCATTGGGAACACTATTATGTTGCTTTGTACTGTTTATCGAGAACACTATGATGTCTCATTGTACTGTTTATTGAGAACACTATGATGTCTCATTGTAACAAAATTGAGAACACTGTGTCCTACTATAACATTTATTAAGTAATGCTATCCAAGATTTAGATAGTTTTAGTTAAGGTTTAAGTTAGAACATGTGATCATACCTGCTTGTCCACTCCTTAATCCCCTTTCTCCACCAATGGTCTTTGGTTCATTTCATTTCCCCGTGGAACGGATAAGAGCTGTATCCAGCCCTCGCGACCAGGTGGAGAAAGGGTCTTAGAGACTGGGCTTTACACAGGGTACTTCTCGTATTACTCGGCGTTTTGGGCGGGGAATTGCTGCCTGCGGCACCCCTTCAGCCCTGTGCTGAAGCCCCGTCAGGGAGTGGGGGCTATAGAATTTGCTGGACTTGGTTAACTTGGCCCAAGGACATTATGCCGGCCGTGCGTTTTCATGTGTGAACTATGGCCCCCTTGCAGTACAGGCATGAGGCACCCCCTCGGTATGGCGCCATGCACCGAGGCCCCTCATTCGGTCATCATCCGGTCGGTGGGTTTTATCCG
Organism: Dendrophyllia cribrosa; assembly: GCA_024195265.1. Lineage (NCBI taxonomy): Eukaryota > Metazoa > Cnidaria > Anthozoa > Scleractinia > Dendrophylliidae > Dendrophyllia > Dendrophyllia cribrosa. The sequence goes on along the minus strand of JAJLRJ010000009.1, from coordinate 10,732,300 downwards.
AGCCTTGCAGGTATATTCCCTGCCCAACTTTGCCCACAAAAGAATATTGTGTTTTCTCTGTGTCTGCGCGCCGTAACATTAATCAACATCTAGACCTAAACTTTTAAAACGGCTGTATGCCTCTTATAGTCTAAATGTATGTCTTCAAGACTGCAAAGTTTGAAAAAATTTTATGAGAGCGTTTTCGAATAAAATTGAGTTGAATATTTTCCATCAAAAATTTAAAAATTCGCATTACTTTCTGTTATTTCGTCGATGCCAGCGTTTTCCTGATAAATTGAAACAATATTTTCACCATATATTATTCGTGTGCCATAAAACTACATTCCTTGAAGGTTTCATCCTGTTTGCTTCACTAGATTTCAGTTGATGTGATCGGAAGCAATGTCTTAAATATGCTCGTTCTACTCACAGAAGTAACACTTTTGTTAGGGAAGCGTTTATTTAAAAACTAGTCAATGAAATTTTTTTAAAATCTTTTGATCTAAATTGTACATGTAATGCACTATCTCTGCAAATTTCAAGTGCATTGAATCATTTAAGGGCACGAAATACAATATTAAAAGTATGGGGGACTTTTGCATTAGTCTTCCAAAGTTTCATTGCCGTATTATTTGTTGACAGCTGGTTTATTTCAGGACTTTCTCTTTTGTCTACATTCTACATATTTGTGCACTTTTGAATAAATTTTAAACGTGTTACATGTGCATGACCGCAGCCTTATGTTAATTGCCATTGTTGTCATTGTACTATGAAAATAATTTTGCAGGCATGGCAAACGTGTTGTTTCAAAAGCGGTTCATAATTATATTTCAGTGTAAAAATAAAGAAAATCCATTTGCGTCAATTAAATTTTAGGAAATGTTCGTGCTTAACCAATCAGAATAGCAGAAGACAATAGCCAATAGCCAATAGCCAATAATTTTGCTTCTTTGATAAAGTTCCCCAAATACAATATCTTTTAAAACTTGCATGTTGTGCATTTGGGTCTCAAATTACTTGAAACCTTAAAAACATTAGACAAAATGCACCTTGAACCTTAACTTTTAAGCAGTTTTTGAGTCTAGGCCAATGAGATCACTAGTTGTAACAATGAAAAAAGTTGACATTCCATCGTGTATTGCTGTTCAGCGCTATCCTTCTTATGCGGATCATTACTTAAATACTAAACCCTTCAATTTAACGCCAGATAACCTACTGATAGCTCAGGATTGCAGATAATTAGATGCATGACAAATTTAATAAGCCTCACAAAGTGTCCTCTTGCTCTTCAACTTCACTTGTTTTCAAAAATTCAGACAATAAATGTCATGAAGTGTCCCCAAAATTCTGCTCTTTAAGTAAAGATTAACAGGTGCATTTACCCTAACCTAAAAACAACAATAGAGCGATTTTCCTGTGACCTTGAAATGGAACGCGCATACAAAGCCAAAACAACAAATGAAGGAAAAAAGTAAACAGATTGGTTTATCGAACAGAGTCAAACACGCACGGATTTTGATTGGCTTATCGAACATGCAACGTGTTGAATACAAAAAAAAGTAATTTTCTGCTTTTTTCCGCAACTCGAAACAACAACATGCCGAACTGGAGAGTAAATACTTGTGACGGACTTTACAACTTTGGCATAACCTCTCCCTTGCAAAAAAGGTACCAGATTTTGGCAGACTATGCAGTAAGTGCATGCCAAAACCGCGTATGCTACAATACCGCTCGAACAATTTGCGAAAAATTCATCAAGACTGGAGATTGTCAAGCTGGAGGAAGAGGGAGGCCACCAAAGAAAATGGAACCTTCGGGCTCTCCATCCTTCGGTGTAAACTCACTCCAGATGAAATGATGAAGCACGAAAGACTACTTCCTTGGCTATTTAATGAGAAAGACCTCTGAAATAACCACAGATACAAAAAACACCATTAAATTTCCACCGACTTTAGAAAACACGCACAACACAGCACATTTGATCTTTTGTCCGAGAACTTTCTGAAAATTGTGCAATCAATATTCTGTTTGACGTCATTCTGTTTTCGACATTCCGATTGGTTTATCGAACAAGCGCATTTGCCATATTAGGGTTGTTTACGCGGGAAACAAAACAAGGCTTTTGTTTCGATCTGTTCAATCATTGGCGGATGAAACAAATCACAAACACTCTCCAAACTGTTTTTCTAGGTCATACGCTAACACTAATGCTTACCTTACATTTCAAAAAAGATAGTTAAAACTTAGACTTAATGGGACACTTCGTGTTGGATATCAAAATTTGTCATGCATCTTATTATCTGCAATCCTGGACATAAGGGGGGGGGGGGGGCAATGCTCAACAAAGGCCTTTTAAGGGTTTGTAATTTTTAGCAAATCTGGGACTTGTTTTTGATTAGAAGTCTGCTGGCAGATCTTATTATTATTATTTATGTTACATCAGGGTTTTTTTAGGGTTATGTCCTGGGCCACTTGTGGAGGCACGGTGGTCTGACTAGTGGTTAGCGTGTCAGACTTTCACTTATGTCCAGAAATGCAGGCAACTACGAAAATGGCGATTTTGGCGAAATTTCGTCAAATTCGTCAAACCGTAAAAACAGCTAAAATTATGCAAACGATTCGGTGATTTTGGCGGATTTGGCGATTTTGGCGAAATTTTGTCAAATTCGTCAAATCAGCCAAAATTATGCAAATGATTTTAATAGATGTCACCCTGCTGTGATGGCGGATTTGGCGGATATCTCCAGACTTTCAACGTGAAGGTCGGTGGTTCAAGCCTGGTCTCTGCCATTGTATTGTTTCCTTAGACAAGAAACTTTGCTCCACGTTGTCTCTCTGCACCCAGGTGTATATATGGGTACCGGCGACATTATGCTGGGAGATAACCTTGTGATGGACTAGCATCCCATCCAGGGGGGTGTACCAATACTCTCAGTCACTTCATGCTACAGCAACCGACTTACCCTTACCTCTGGGCCACTGGACTTATTTTAGATCTACTGTTAATTTTATGGGAATTTTTTGGATCTAAAAATTTGGCAGCATTTGTCCCACTCTGGGACCCCCCACCTACCATTAAAATGTCTGTAAGCTGTATACCATATACAGTAGTACCATACTACCTACCTGTGTAGTCTTTTCAAGTTAATACTAGAAATATGTCTCGCAGAACCTCGCGAAGCTCGGGGGAGGGTGCACCGCGAGTCGAAACTCTTGATTTGCGTATGAGGCTTTTCGCCATTCCACTTCGTCTTGTTTGCAACCAAAAACGTTGGTAAAAGGTCCTTTCGATGGTTCGCCTACCGTTCGCGTACTGTTCGCGTACCGTTCGCGTACCGTTTACCTCCACCATCTTTGTTTACTATGCTCCTATATAGGCTTACATGAGGTAGTACCACGCATTGTTGCCAGGCAACTACAGGTATATACAAGTATATATATATATAAATATATTTTTCACTCAAATTCACGCGGCTTAGCTCCCGAGGCATGACAAATTTATTAACCTCGCTTCGCGAGGAATAATAATATTATATTTTTTGTGTTTCATCTCTATTTACAGAGCCAAAGGTAGAAGCGATTGATCGTAAGGCTGGTGAAGCTGTAAAGGAGTTCAAGGAAGTAGTTTTTCCTGACGGTTATAATCCTGTGGGCAAACCAGCAGCAAAGAGAAAGGTATTCAGTGTTTTCCACAGCTATTTGTTTCCCACAGACTACTTGACCAATGGTGCAACATTGTGAGGGGGGGGGGAGGGAGGTGACATATATTCCTAGTGAAAGTAAGAAAATTACAATTGTGACAAACGTTGTTTTTTGAAAGTGTCTTAACTATTTTTGATGCCAGTTGTAGGCCATTAATAAATTACTAGGTTCTCTACATCCTACATACTGCTAGGATTCGTGGTATCCTGTTAGAATTTTGATTTTGTTTTTGTTTTAGGCTGGGGCAGCAGAAGGGGCTGCAGCCAAGAGAAGCAAGCCAGGGGATGACGTAGAAATTGACATGAGAGAAGAAGCACAGAAAGGCAGGGTAAGCATCAGGAGCCAAACTAACATAATGAACTCCAGACTACAGAATTTCAGTTGACATGTAATTACCCCTTCATGTCAAATCTAATAAGACAGTTAACTGACTCAGTTTTCAGTGGTAGAGAGTTTATTCTATGTGACTGCATGATGCAGTTAATCAGTGTGTCCATTGGTTACTTCTGGTTGGGTGATCCAATCCGTGTGTCATACATAGCCCACATTTGACCGTTGCTCATCACTTGAGTTCTCAGTAGCTCAGTGGTTAGAGCATCCGACTGGAGTACGGAAGGTCATGGGTTAGAATTTTTTTCTGAGTGCCTTCCTCTCCAAACTCATCATTCATATATTTCGGAAAGAATATAATAATTATTATTAGAGCAGTTTTCAATTGACTGTCGAAAGTAATTACCCAATTGCTTTGGTTTTGCATTGCTACGCTTTGTGATTGGCTAAAAAATCTCGCGCCACTTTCTCGACCAATCAGAAGTAAAACCAAAACCAATCGTGACTTGCTCGCACGCGTTTTCCCGCGCTTGGCGCCCGCGACATGTAATTGCTTCGAGCTCTGATTGGTTCATTGGATTGTTTACGACTGCTGTGATTGGTCAGAGTAATTACTTTGGTTTTGGTTTTACGACACTCAATTGAAAACTGCTCTATTATCATCTTCTCCCTGGAAATTTAATTGCCCTCTAAGATACATTGTTCTATCATATCCACTTGTATTAACCTTTTCACTCCCAGAGTCGATTATGAAGACATGAAGTGTAGTTCTAACTTGAATCTTTTGATGAAATCCTATGGTGTTACCATTCAAATGAAACCTCTTCGGCAGTACTTTTCCGACATACCATTTGTTTTTGGTACTCTTGGGACACAAAGGGAAAAATGATAGGATACTTTTAGTTTTCAAGTGGCTCAAAAATCTGTGAGCCATATTTTTTTACTGTTGTGTTTTAACATGTATTTCCAGAGTATAGCCAGTTGAACGCTCCTTTAGTTATATAATTTCTTTAATTGGTTTACATAGTATTACTTATTTTCATTTCTTTACAGCTTACCAAACTCACTGTTCCAGTATTAAAAGAATTTGTGAAGCAAGCTGGTATCAAATGTGGGACCAAAAAGGCTGACCTTGTTGAAGCTATCAAAGACCACTTTGGAGTTTGATCAGCATTTTTTTGTCTCACTGTAGCTTAGTTGTTAGATTTGCTGGGCAATGAAAATAAGATCATGATTAGAAAAACGATGCTAAAACCAAATATATAAAACTCCCCTTCCAACAATGCTTAGTAAGAATACAATAATTTATCCATGTATTCTTTCTTTTGCTGCCTTCAATCTGAGCTCCTAGCATGAACTTCCACAACACACTGCACACATGCATATTACACACTTTGTAAGAAAGGGGTGTATTAAGGAAAACATTATTTTTTTTTTCTGTACATCTGTGGTACATTTTCAACAACTTCTGTAATAGGAAATTTTACATTGGCTTTTCCAAATAAATAATCCTTTATTTGTTTTGTGAAATAGATACTAGTAGTTCACAGGCTGGATACACAATATAATATACAGTGTAACAAAACAAATTGGAATAAAATGACTCTATAAAACCAGTCGATACTGAAATTATTATTGTTCTAACTATGATTACAAATATATCATTATTGTTAGCCACAGAAAATATATAACAATAACAAACTCTTTGAATTCTATTGGACAGAAAAAAAAAGTCACAAAAAAAAACTAACTACTACTACCGGAACCGGAAATGAGAAATTTCTGAGCAAGTCTGAAAAAGTGCGCCCGTGATACACTTCTTGGATACCGCATGAAATTGCCGATTAAGTCACGCAACATTCAACGTGAATTTTGCAAGTTTTTTCGGATAAAATTACAACTACCAGTTACAAGTAAGACAAGACTGTTGAATATGATTCCTTTATTAGCTAGGCCGTAAAACAGTCACAGAATCGCGACTATTAGACAAATTTTAGTTGCAAGAGTGAAACCTTTAGTCGCAAATGCATCCGATACAGGTGCAATTTCGAGCCCTGTCATGTACTGATCAGTCAATTTTGAAGTTTGACCAATGGCTAAGAACATCAGGCATTCAACTACTGACAAAATGATTTTTGGCAGTCAGTGGATAAAAGATTTCTTAGTTTAATGAGCCTGTTAGTTCTTGACCAGTAGAACATCTGTTACTGTGTGATTAGCCCACATGGTGGCAAATTTGAGCAAATGTTTTTGAAAAAGTCAGAATGGCTGGAGTTTTGCAAAAAGATGGTACCTGTAATTTGCATGCATGCATCTTCCTACGTTTGGCCCTATCTGTCCAGGGGCATCCAGGATTTTATGGGGGGGTGGCTACCGGTATATGCCTGAGTCTATAAAATTTTTTGTTGTTTTGATTAAAACGGAAACTGTTAAAACCAACGGTCTGGTGGTGGGGGGGGGGGGGGGGGGGGGGGGGGGCTAGCAACCCAATCCACTTCCCCCCCCCCCCCCCCACCCGCCTGTATCTGCCCTTGCTGTCTGTTGGATTGTCTGTGCATGTCCACTAAGGGGCCGATTACATGGCGAGTTGTGATTACATGACAAATTTCAGCCCGGGCTGAGATTTCAGCCCGGGCGCCAAGTTTGAAATTACGCGAGAAGATTGATAACGATAATCAAAATGGCGTCGAAGATTCGACTACGCGTGCCCAAAGTCACTTTTCAGCCCGGGCTGAAATTCTGATGCGATTACATGGCGAATTTCAGCCCGTTTGGCCGGGCTAAAAAATTCCAGCCCGGTTTCTGAAACCGGGCTGGAATTTTCAGCCCGGGCTGAAACTTTGTTCATGTAATCGCTAACATCATTTTATGAGGATTTATTTCGGAAGCCGGGCTGAAATTCGCCATGTAATCGGCCCCTAATATATTGCCCAAAGTGAAAACTTTAGTCTTGGTTTTGTGCACAAGTGAAAACCCTATTAAATAAACCCATCTCCAGCTTGCTGTTTTACAGATGGTACAAATCTTTTTTGCTGAATACATTACATTGTTATCAGTTTTCATTAGAGCTTTACATCACAACCATTTGCACCTTTTAGGTTAAACTCCCAGGTACTGGTGTGGGTACTAAAATGTGGAGTTTTGCAAATTAGAGTTATTGCCACATGTATCCCCCTCTTCATAACTAGTATCATTAGCGACCTTTAGATTTGACTATGAGTACGAAATCGAGTACGAGTACCACTACGACTTTGGTATTTCGAGCCGAACTATAACTCTTTCCTGTTGCTGACTAACACATAAATGTTAGGGATAAGATTGGTGTGATAAGTGATTATATGAGGCACACGAATTTGGTTTGAAAACTTGTACTCGTAGTACAATCTAAAGGTCGCTATTATGATGGTGATGACTACAATCTTCATCATCACCGTCATCATTATCAGTATCGATGTTGGCATCAACTTCAATGTCAGTCTCCTTCACAATCCACGATGTTGTCAATTTCATTACACTCGCATCACACAAGCAGCTTAGACTCGGTCATCAATAGAGTCCCAATACCTATCCACGATTCGCATCACCCAGATAGGATAATTACTATAAATATCTCCACTGCTGCTATATTATCATCATCATCAACATCACTTTGGTGGTGTAATGGTATTGGTTCCAGTATTGCTGCTAAGGTCACCAGTGCCATCACATCACTGTCCCGTAAATAATCGTAACCTTTACTGCATCACACCATTACTTGCAAAATGCTGTGATGAAATTGGTGCCCGTATTGCTGGATCTATGCAACACGAACTGGTCTTCTGGTGGTGGTGTTTATCGGAAACAGATCCAAACATTTTCAACACATCTTTCACTCGACATGAGGTCTTCTGACACGTAGCCCGTAATGCCATGGCGTTCCTTGTCGAGAGTAAGGAGGGTTTCGCAACGTGTACGGCATTATCCTGGGTGCTGGCAAACTGTACGAAGGATATAAATATTGCCAATCATCGGCAGACAAATTACTTTGAGGACTTGGATACCTCTTGTAATTTGCAGGAGGTAAAATATTGCCTTCCCAATCAATCGGCGGAGCTCGACACTCGCTCAGAACCTTCAAAGTCCTTGAATGAAATTCTTGCCTTCCCTGTTTTTGCCATTCGACGATCTTTTGTTTGTTTTGAGGCAATTTCGTCTCCCGTAAGAATTTGTGATAACTATTTTCACCGATGCTCGAAGGTTTCGGCAATGTTAACGGGTAAATTTCTGCAATCATGCCTTTTGAAGCTTGTCGAGGGTTTCGGTCGCCGTAGTTAGCGCTGTGTTTAGGGCGAACAAACTTGAAATTTTTCCACATGTTGCTGTTGTATTTGTCGTCGATTTGTTGCAGCTTCGAAGTGTCGAGATGAGTAATATCCAACCATAAGCTATGTTGAGCTGTATTTAACGGTTTATCTCGTTCATCGTATGGAGCTTGGCGAACGAAGCTGTTTAAATCAAACGTGACTTCTGAAGAAGGTTTTTTTCTCAAAGGAAGCCCAAAGGTTGCTTTGGATCGAGGAGAAAACGCCATTACGGTGTAAAATTTTGCGATCATCAGGCGTTCGTCGAGGCTTATTTACCTAGTTGTCATGGAAACTATATGTTCCTTATGTAATTTTTCGCGGGAAAAACAAGAGCCATTCGCGCGCGCAATGGTAAAACTTTGAATTTCTCCAAAACCAAAAGAAAAATTTGCCCTAATTCTAATGGCTAGCAGTTTATGTTTTTTTTTATCAAATGCGTTTATAAGCAGTTTCTTTTCAGACTTATTGATTCAATTTAACACCAAATGAAAGCCGTGTGTATGTACAGCTGACAGAAAAAAGCTTATAGTGCCTTGGGTGGCTTGGTTGTATTGTAACCACAGCGACAAACCAATGAAGAGCGCAGGATCTATCGTAGACCTGGATCAGTAAAAATCTTGAAATTGTATAGGTAAAAACGGCAAACTGATCCTTACGGCAAGGAGAAGAGATTAAGACAAAAATAAAAAGCAGTTGAATATATTTGCCCGATATTTCGGTTTGCAAAACAAACCTACGCGGGCTAAAAAACAAAAATGAATACAGATATAAAAGAATGGGGTTAGTTTCTAGAGAAACTGTGGTGCTGCGTCGGTGGGGGGATGAAACACGAGAATTTAGTTTTATCGACTGAGTCGATAAGGTAAATTGACCACCGTAAAAAGATTCAAATAGCTGACGTTTCGAGCGCTAGCCCTTCGTCGGAGCGAATCAAGGAATTGTGGGTAGTGTGTGGTTTTATATAGTAAGCGGTGGAGCTACGCTATTGGTGGAAATTTGGTGACGTGAAAAACAAATGTAGATTAGTTGAATGAAAAGCGTTCGTTGATTCCGTGGGGTTTGAGAGTGCCGATTTGAAAGATGATTTTTTGTTCTAGGTTTTTACGGCTTTCTGTGTTACCCTGGTGTAGGGAAACGCCGCAGATTGTCATGTGTTGTTTAGAATGGTTAGTAAGATTAAAATGGCGCGCGACTGGTTTGGATGCGTCTTTGTCATTTTTTTCAACGTCTCGGAGATGTTCACGAAAACGGTCGCCCAGTCTCCTCCCTGTTTCGCCAATGTATATCTTTTTGCAAAAAGTACATGTAATGCAGTAGATAACATTTACGGAGGTGCATGTAAAATGATCAGTGATTTTAATAGATCGTTTGGGTCCTGTTATTTTGTCCGCGTTGTGAATGAAAGGACAAGTGTTACATATTTTTTCACAACCCCCACTAATTTCATTCAAACGTGACAAAAACATAGGCAACTTTCTAGTTACGAGCGCTCTGAAATCTGACGATGTACCGGGAACTTTCAAATGCACACGCACACGATGTAACACTTGTCCTTTCATTCACAACGCGGACAAAATAACAGGACCCAAACGATCTATTAAAATCACTGATCATTTTACATGCACCTCCGTAAATGTTATCTACTGCATTACATGTACTTTTTGCAAAAAGATATACATTGGCGAAACAGGGAGGAGACTGGGCGACCGTTTTCGTGAACATCTCCGAGACGTTGAAAAAAATGACAAAGACGCATCCAAACCAGTCGCGCGCCTTTTTAATCTTACTAACCATTCTAAACAACACATGACAATCTGCGGCGTTTCCCTACACCAGGGTAACACAGAAAGCCGTAAAAACCTAGAACAAAAAATCATCTTTCAAATCGGCACTCTCAAACCCCACGGAATCAACGAACGCTTTTCATTCAACTAATCTACATTTGTTTTTCACGTCACCAAATTTCCACCAATAGCGTAGCTCCACCGCTTACTATATAAAACCACACACTACCCACAATTCCTTGATTCGCTCCGACGAAGGGCTAGCGCTCGAAACGTCAGCTATTTGAATCTTTTTACGGTGGTCAATTTACCTTATCGACTCAGTCGATAAAACTAAATTCACAGATATAAAAGGACCGTTACATGTAAAACTTTTTGTTGTATGCCGATGATTTTGATTGATACTGCAGTGCCCGAATAACCTTTGAGTTCTTAAAAATGGGTGTTTGTAGTTGTTATAAATTGATACCCTGGGCTTTTTTAAACGCATTTTCAAGCCACTTCCGAAAACCGGATTTTTTAAATTTTCTGGGCGAGGGACCCCCTAGTTGACAAACACTTCGGTGATCAATAGCCCAATTTCGATATATTAAAATTCAACTTCAAACAAAAGACATCACTATGAGGCTTAGGGGAAAAAACCATTACTATCAGTCCCCTAAGCCTCGTAGTGATGTCTTTTGTTTGAAGTTGAATTTTAATATATCGAAATTGGGCTATTTAGCCCCCACCGTACTTAATTTCGCCAAAATTCGGGATCTATATTTCGCGAGTATGAATTTTAGCGGTTCCAGAAAAATAAAAGTATACAAAAGTGTATTTAATTTCGCGATTTTGCCATTTCTTTTACCTCCCAAGCCCTAAAAGAATGTTCACAAAATACATTTAATATAGAAATATCATAAAAGTTTACGCGCTTTCTACTTTTACGAGGTGGAGTCGTCAATGTTGAGGTTCTTGAGGCAAAGCGCCGAGATCTCCTCAACCTTAATTTGCGCATTGTTTTCTTATACTATGGTATTAAATTTCGCGATTTTTTCCAAAACGCGAAATTTAGTGAGAATAAGGGCCTGGGGCCCGTTTCTCGAAACTCCCGGTAACTTTTCGGGCCCGAAGCCAAATATTGCATCAAAATCTAAAGAATAAAAGCGCGGGTCCTAGCGAACAAACTAGTCCATTTTGTTTTGCCAACTGATAGTTTTATTGTATTATCTGCAAAACTTTTGAAACCTTGATCTTCAATAAAAATAAAACAGCTTTCCGGGCCCGGTAATTACCGGGTCTTTCGAGAAACGGCTCCCTGGTCGCACTACAGTCAAAAACAAAAATTAGCCCGTGCAAAATGACAAAAACAAAAACATTCAACAAAAAGCGTGTCCCACCGGAGCGGTTTCTTTTGTTTTTCTCGAATTTTGCACGAGCTAGTTTTTGTTTTTGACTGTATGCGACCAAGCCCTAAGGTAATTGCACGTGATTAAAACAAAACCGTGGCGCACGGATGTCGAATCGCACGATTTTCCCACAATTCCCATTTTAGAGTTGCAAATTTATTTTAGCATACAATTTTAAAGTTAAAAACGGAAAAGAAACCTTGATAGATGGTTAAAGGTCAGCATTTTTAAACGAATGTTTTTTAACCTTTCCGCAATGTTTATACTAAAATAAACGGAATCTCATGACTAACTAGCCAGGTTTTCCACGAGTTTCCGGAATTCTAAGAGCCCCCGCAAACGAGGAAACATTGTTTCGCTAATGTTTCCCCGTTTGCGCGGACAGGAAACATTTTTTTTGCTTCCGAGAAACAAAACATGTTTCTGACTTTTATAAGAAACATTTTGTTTCTTCAACAAATGTTTCCACGTTTGCGCGCCGAGGAAACAATAGCGACCTTCAGATTGGACTACGAGTACGAGATTGAGTACGAGTACGAGTTTTCAAACCAAATTCCTGTGCCTCATATACTTAATTATCACACCAATCTTATCCCTAACGTTTATTTACGTGTTAGTCAGCAACAGGAAGGAGTTACAGTTCGGTGGATACAATTATCTCGAAATTCCAAAGTCGTACTCGTAGTCAAATCTGAAGGTCGCCAATGTTGCCTACATTCCAGGGTCGCGAGGACCGGGACTGCACTTCATAAATTGAGCATGCGCAGTGCCGTATCCCATATATCGGCGCGCATTTGTTTCCCAGTTTAGTGTTTTTTCGTTTGCGCGGCTAGGAAACATTGTTTCTCGCTCGTTTGTGCGCCCAAGAAACATTCTGAGAATAAATGTTTCCGCAACAATGTTTCCGCGTTTGCTGGGGCCTGCAGGACATAGATTTTGACCATTCTGGGATGAAAATTTCAATATTTTTAGAGGTTTGCTTCGGGTTCGAAAATTCATATATCTATCTGAAGCAAGTCTAGAGATTATCATGATCTCTTGCGAAGTTGAGTTGTGTTCCGAGCTCTTGGTCAAACGACCCCAACCAAAAATCCAAGGGGGATACCTTGGTCTGATCCCCAAAAGAAGACAAACAAAGGTATATGAAATTAAATCAACGTGTTTATTTTTTCACTTTATTCCTTTTACCATAGAGGACTTCGCGCTTGTTGGGAGATCATGGGTAATCATGCCACCAAATACAGTGTTTCTATGGGAATCCTGTGTCAAATAACTTTGGTAAAATTTAAATTTTCCGGGTTCTTACACCAAGGATGAGCCAATTTTCCAATATTTTATGAAAACACAATACTGGGAAGAAGATTTTACTCACCAAATTTAAGGAATGTAGCTGTATTAGAAAGCACGAAAATTTTGTTTTCCATGCATCGTCTGTAAATTTTTCGGTGGACAAATTTTGACAAATGTATGGAAAACAAAAACAAATAAATTGCATGCTTTCTAAAGGCCCGTTGACACAGGCGATTTTTTGTGCAATTTTTGTCGCGCGCAAGTTGCATCTTCAAATTGCGTGTGTAAAATAGCGGCGATTTCAGTGCGCTAGTTTGGGAGCGATTTCACGTCGCGCGATGTCGCAGAGGTTTCGAACACGTTCGAAACCTGATGCAATTTGGCGGCGATTTTTGGGAAATCACAGCAAATCAAAGTAAATGTCGCACCCAAATCGCCGCTAGTTTACACTTGAGACCAAATTTGCTTTGGAGGGAGCGACAAAAATCGCATCAAAAATCGTGTGTGTAAACGGGCCTTAAGACAGCTATATCCCTCAAATTTTGTGAGTGGTCAGAAAATTAAAATGATCCCCAAACAAGCACGAAGTCCTCTGCATTCATTTTTCTGTACTTTTTTCTATAACAAAACGCAACAATCTTGTATTTACTGTATAGTATCTACACCGCTTACAAATCTTCGTTGTGCACTCAAAAAAATAGTTCATTTGTTAGCAGCACATTATGTAGCAAACTTCTCATAAACAAAATTACAAACCTTTGAAAAAGATCTCAATAAATATTCTCAGTTTTCATTAAAGGAAAAATAATTGGTTGTCATAAACTCTGCACTAGTTCAATAAACTTAATAAGTCTATCAACAGAATTCTGTGCAGATTTGTTGCTGGCAGAAAGCTCGCTCTTGGCTTGCATCTGTTCCTGTGAGAAAAAGGACAAATAATGGATTAATGGAATGTTTTTGGGATGGGGATAAAAATACCTTACTGTGATTATAAAAGATATTTTAGCCCGCCTACTATTTTAAGGGAGGCACGGAGGGGGGAGGAGGGCATTTTCTTACATTTTGTAGCACAATATGGCATCCTTCCGTTGCTTGAAAACACTATCTTATAGGTTACTGAATTATGATTTTAAACACTTAATCCCAAAAAAATGGGAGGTTTCCTTTCACTCTTTCACTCCCAGAGTCAATTATGGAGACCTGCAGTGTAGTTCTAACGTTTGAGTCTGTTGACGAAATCCTATGGTGTGACCATTCAAATGAAGCCTCTTCAGCAGTACTTTTGCATGGTACCATTTGTTCTAACTTTTGAGTCTGTTGACGAAATCCTATGGTGTGACCATTCAAATGAAACCTCTTTGGCAGAACTTTTGCATGGTACTATTTGTTTTTCAGTATTTTACAAAATAAAATTTGGGACATTTCTTGAATTTTGATGTTTAGCATTAGGAAAAAAGAGGAACTTGACACCCTGGTATTGGGTAGTTCCACGGAATATTCATATCCCCCAGCGGGGGTCTCAAAAGATGTTTTCAAATGAATTTATGAAGCTAAACTGGTATTCCCAGATGGGGTGTGGTGGTGGCTGGGTTATTTAACCAAAAAAACGTCCCAGGAGGTTATGAATATTTCACATGCAGTTTTTTTTTACACTGCTTATATAAATTATACACCCTTTTGGCAGCCAATTGGATGTAATTTATAGACAAACATGTTCCACTTACCATTATTGCATTACTGAGTTGCTTTGCTTTGGCTTCTAACTGAACTCTTTCTGCTTTCAGTTCTTCACTTCTTTTCAGCAGTTTATTCTTTTCCTCTTCTTTTGCTAAAAAGGAAACCAAAAATTTAAATGTTTGATAGATCATTGGTCTAGCAATGCCTTAAACCTACAAGAACTAGAAATTAAAGCTGAGCAAAAGCATAGCCAAGCCTGGTTAATGTATGGATAATCGTATATTAGTATATACCAAATCGGTGGATAGTGTTTTTTGCGCGCTCTGATTGGCTACTCATAACGCTATTCACCTACACGCATTGTTTTGGATTCCATGTGCAGTTTTTTCCCCATTTGTCAGAAATAAACTATTTTTGGTCGACTGTCCATTTGTTTAGTATACTATTATTCATCTCAGTGTCATTGAAGAGTGGTAGATATTTACCTTGCCGCTTTGTGGCTCGGCAAATATCCACTACTACCGGTATTTAGAACCTGTCTGTCGATTAAAAGGTAGCACATTTATCTTTATGGGGAATTGCATTGATGATTAAATTTTCTATTAACCTGTCTTGTGAGCCAGATATGAATGAACAACAGCTAAAGTTCCTGGCCATGGCATCGGATCATCTTCTTCAACTTTCTCCTAAAACAAACAGAAAATAACCAGCAGTTTAATTTAAGGCATTTTTATAAAATCACCTGCCTAGAACCCTTTGAGACGGTGCAGGAAAAGGTTTGTGGAGGTAGAGTTTTAGTGCTGGGTGGTCTGACCAGCACAAGGTTTGAAAAGAGCAAAATTTTTGGTTGGGGAATCAAAGAGCTGGATGTCTGACGTCAAATTTTAGGCCATTTTATTTTTGCTCATATTTATCTCATTATTTGATGTGACTTACAAATTAATTGCAAAACATTGCTCTGAAATTTTTTTGCTGGTTTCGCTACATTTTCTGTTTCCTTGCAGCTTCTTTTGCCAAAAAGCCCTTCTGTTTCTCCAAACAATGTGAGAAATGCTTTACAATTAATTTGTAGGTCACATGCAAAAAAAAAAAAAAGTTGAGGCAAATCTAAGCGGAAAACAAACTACGTAAAAATTTGACATAACGATAAAGCAGTTTATAGGCACCCAGCCTTTTAATAATACTACCACTTGTAACATGCTCTACAGCCCTGTGTGCAAGCAGCCATCAGGAATGGGTCATATGTTATTCTGTACTAGATTAATTAAACCTAGGACATTATGTCTTTCAGTACAGACATAGGTAAAGTCTTCCAAGCCAGTGGCTCACAACTGCCAGAGCTTAACCCGGTTTCTGTAGCATGAAGCGACTGAGAATATTACTACTTCCCCCCCACCCCCCAAAAAAAAAAATGGGATGCTAGTCCATCGCAAGGTTACCCCACAGCATTATGTCGCTGGTACCCATTTTGTACATCTGTGCCCGGTTGTTCGAAAGCTGGTTAACGCTAATCCCGGATTAAAAGTTAACCAAGGATTTCATTTCTCTATTTAAAAATGATTTTAAAAGGTCATTTGTAGCTAGTAGTGAAGACAAGTTAAAGTCGAAACTGAAGGGCAGAAAATTTTGGAAAATTTTCAATTGTCGAGTTGTTACAGTCAAAACCGGTCAAGCGTTCCCACCAAGAATGAATTAATGAATTCATTATTGCAAATTTGATTTCATTACTCGTTTCAATAATCCACTCTTCGAATAAATAATGCAAAATTCAAAATAAGCCTCGATTCAAAAATCGAGTTTTGATTGGATTAATGAACAAAAGGTTTATGCTATATATGGAATACTAAGTACCAGGTTGACCGCGACTCGTCAACAAAGATGGCGGCAAGATCTCCGTCGTCCTCGTGTGAGGAAAAGGTAGGTATATAATCCATTTTGTTGGGAAACTTTTCCTCTTTTGAAGCATTAGTGCATGGTAACTATTATGGCTATAGTTTGCCGTTACAATGAAACACTTGTATTGGAAAAATCAGATTCATGGAGCGCTGTATGAGAAGGCTTTCGGAGATACAAAAAAAAGATCAACAATTACATGGCTTTCGCTAGACTTCTTCCTCGAATTTTCCCAAATAACCACGAGTTTTTATCAATTTGCGATTGACTGCGTAAAATTTTGCCATTTGTTCATTGCAGATTTTTGAATCGAGGCTTATTTTGAATTTTGCATTATTTATTCGAAGAGCGGATTATTGAAACGAGTAATGAAATCAAATTTGCAATAATGAATCCATTAATTCATTCTTGGCAGGAACGCTTGACCGGTTTTGACTGTAAACTGGATTCAAAATTGATGCTAATCCTGGGTTAGCTTAACCGTGCTTTGAACAACCCGGCCCTGGGTGAAGCGAGACAGTGTAGAGCAAAGTTTCCTGTCTAAGGAAACAACATGGTAGAGACCAGGCTTGAATCACCAACCTTCAAGTTGAAAAGTTCACTGTGATAACCACTATTAAAACCACCATGCCTCCACCATGTACTGAATCAACCAATCTGTCTTATCTGAGTTCTACCAATTATATATTCCCTGCCCAACCTTGCCCATCATACATATCTGATGTTGCCTTTTATTGCACACACCAACATTAATCCTGTTACTCCAAAGAGTGCCAAAAATAAAATAAAAAATATTCATTTTTACAAGAAAAATCCCAAATTTCATTTTGTAAAATACTGAAAAACAAATCATACCATGTAAAAGAACTGCTGACAGAAGAGGTTTCATTTAAATGGTCACAACACAGGATTTTGTTGATAGACTGAAACGTTAGAACTACACTACATGTTCTGATAAATGACTCTGGGAGTCCCTGACTGACTCTGGATAAGCAAGTCATTTTAAGGTGACACTTTTGATAGTACTTACCTTGCACTTAGGACAAAGCCACATGCCAGGTGGTACTGCCGTGAGAGGAGGATCTAAACAGCTCATGTGATAAACCAAGTTACATGTATCACAGAGTAAGAGCTCGCCACTCTCTTTACATATTGTACATACTTCATCGTGATTATCATCCTAAAAGCGAGCATAACAAATAGTTTGATTATTCAGCTTAGCGAATGTCACATACAGGCCTCAGGACACACACACACAGCCGGTTTTCATGCCGGAGTACAAATTTATTATATGTAAGTTTTCTCCTTCCCCCCTCTTATATTTAAATAATATTATATTTTTCAGGTTGTTCAAAGAGTGGATAACGCTATCCACCAGATAAATAAATTACTATCCTGCAGTGCATAAACGTAACAAAACTTTTATACGTGCATTAACACGCATAATCCACTAAAAAGATTTATCCAGTGGATAATGCTATCCACCCTTTGAACGACTGGGGTATGCTTTGTAATTCTGTTTTTGTTGCACGAAGAAAACTTTCCTGCCTGGATTGGATACCAAATTCAATGCAAGGTTATCCCTAGCAGTACTGTATAATCCTCTTTTGAGCCACCCCCCGACCCCCCCCCCCCCCCCCCCCCCCCAATTTGAAGTGTGCTTCAGGGGAGGCTTATTAGAGAGGTGCTTAATGGGGAGGCTTATTACAATTTAGCAAAACATGATGTCATCTGACTTCCTGCATGTGGATAAACATATTACATAAACCATACTTTCATGATTCATGATTAGCGTGATCATGATTGTTTTAGTAAAGGTAAGTCTTCACAAGCCTAATGGCTCACAACTGCCGGAGCATGAAATGACTGAGAGTATTTCTACTCTCCCTTGGATGGAATGCTAGTCCATCGTAGGGTTACCCCCAGCATTTTGTTGCCGGTACCCATTTATACACCTAGGTGGAGAGAGACAACGTGAAGCAAAGTTTCTCATCTAAGGAAACAACATGAGGGCAGAGACCAGGCTTGAACCACCGACCTTCGAGTTGAAAGTCCAACGTGCTAACAACTAGACCCTGAGCGCCTCCACAAGAGAGGGGAAATGCAATGTCATCCGAACTTTCTGCAGGTGGATAACATACATAAACCATACTTTGATGATTCATGATTAATAATTACGATTATTTTTTAGTACAGTACCGTTAATACTAATTTCCCCAACATGTAAAATCTATACATTGTGTAAGTTTCTGTTTCCGCCGTAACACATTATATTTTAATTAATAATTACCTCATCAGCGGGAGAATCTCCAGTTATAACCCGTTTATACTTGAATTTCTTGTGTTTGCCATTTTCTGCGTACCCATTAGGAATAGGTGATGATGGGCTTGGCGAGTTTGGTGCACTGCTGAACTTGGGTGGGCGACCTCTTCCCCTCTTTACTGGTAACATAGTTATTTTCTTTATTCTCTTAGGCTTTAAAGCAATAAAACTCATTATTATTGGTTACCTAGCTGCCTAATTTAAACAGTCAAGCATCCAAAATCTTGAGTCCAATTCATAATAAAAATCTCAAATTTCATTTTGTGAAATACTGAAACTTTGTCAGTAAAAATTGCATTGATTAAACTATACAGCTATTAATTTTGATCACGAGTTTACAGATATCAGATCTGAACTGTCACTGAATGTAGCTATACAATATTAGTACAAAACCACTGAATTTGATTTGATTAGCCCAATTTCGATATATTAAAATTCAACTTGAAACAAAAGACATCAAAACAAGGCTTAGGGGAATAAGCCACATAAATCCCTTATATCATTCCCCTAAGCCTCGTAGTGATGTCTTTTGTTTTAAGTTGAATTTTAAAATATCGAAATTGGGCTATTGAAATGTAAGGACATTGTGTATGATTATGCAAACAGGTAATGTCAGTTTAAATGAATGGCGAACAGAACTTACCTCTGGGTCAATATCTAGTGCATTTTGCGGTGAAATACATGTACTTCTTCTCTTTCTTTCTTGTCTCTTGAGCTGAATTTCTGTTAGGAAAATTCAAGTAACTTCCAATATTAACAACTCAGAATCGTCACAATTCTAGAGTCAGCACTGAAACTTACTGCTGTACAAGGCAAATGATGCACTTATCACCTGTTAAATGGAGTTGATGATATTTATTACAATGAAAAACCCTCCGTCTACAATCTAACAAACTATTTCACAGACCATGAAACACGACAATAAATTCAATCAATAAAAACAAAGCACAGATGATGTGGAAGCACCCTTTACGATTTACATCAAACCATTACTGGAATATTTTTCCTTCTTAAAGGCATACCCCAGTTAAGGATCAGTAGAACGATTTTGGTTTTAACTTTTAAATCATATTTGAAATAAGGAATGTTCCATACTGGAGCAATATTTCACCTTTTAAAATCTTTGTTATAGTTTGCATACATAATTTGCATAAATAAATCAAAAACTAATACAACTTAACACTTTGAAACAGAAATAAGTATATGTCCAACCTTCCCTATACATGTTTAGATCCAGAAAGTAAAAGGAACCGTCCTCAATTTAACTCAGTTCGTGAGTCTTCATCTGTACTGTCAAGCTACACTGATATTAAATACTTTTGTATGCTTGATTTCTACTCAGGTATTTCAAGGATCCGATCGAGGAGCCAATAGCTTAACAGTTTTTTTCAAGGACCGTAATACTGAACATTTCATCATATCCTTTTTATGTTAATATCTATCTGACTACTGAAAGAGAGCAATTTATTTAGACTAGCACATAACAATCATACTGACTTATAAAAGCTTTTATGCATCATAGATTTCATTTTATGTACTATTGCCAATATTATTATAAATTTAATAATAACACTGAAGTCCATGCAGTATTGAAAACAAAGGAAGAGTCACACAGTGGTTCTAACTTTTGAGTCTGTGGATGAAATTGCAACATGTGACCATCCAAATGAAAGCTTTTGAGCAGTACTTTCCTGGGGTACTGTATACATGTATTATGTTGAACACGATGTTTCTAACTATTTAATCTGTGGATGAAATCTTAAAGTGCGACTACTAAAATAGAAAGTTTTTGAGCAGTTACTTTGCAATGGATTATAAGTATTCTTTGTTCTTGAGTATTTAAAATTATAAAATTAGGCATTTCTTTCTTGAATTTTGGTATCCACTAATCAGCCAGACAAAAGCCACCATTCACATCTAACTAACTTCCAATTTCAACACAGCTTATTCAAACAATATTCAAAAAGAACTTATTGTACAAGGTTTGTTAAAACCTTTTAGTAGAAATACAAAACATTGTATCGCTTTAATTTTTTTGTATTTCGACGAATCCGGTACCAAAATGTTCTGGATTCGTCACGAATCCGGAAAAATCTCCTCTAGTGTAAACGTAGTCTTATTGTACATAACATTATAATTTCCTGATTTTATTTTCATTATGTCAATACTTACCGGTTAGTGTTTGTGGCGTTATAAGTCCTAATGCAGCCATAAATTCCATTTTCTAACAAGTGGGTAGAACAGGAAAAAGAATCAACCATTTCAAGTGTAAAAACAGTATTTAAAAATAAAAATATCACCAGGCATGGATATTTTCTCAAAAGTCCTCATCACGAAGGCATCTTGGGCCTAAGGAAATACATTATTTTTTAATTTGCATCTACCCAGCAGTGGCATTTTTGGTGACAAACAGCTCATCAATTTATTTCATAAATTTAAAGTAGAAGGAATTTACTGCTAAATTAATATTTAAATATTATTGAAATTCAATAGCAGTTTGAATCTCTCTTGAAGATTAACTTCATGCAGATAAAATAATTTTTTGGGCTCAAAGAATCACAGGGAACCCAAAGGCTCCCAACTATGACATTTGGAGTGCCCAGCACTTAAGCTTCATGCAAAATTCAGCAAGTTTTTCTTGTCAGCCAAAAACAAAGGTGAGTCACCTCACTTGAGGCCCCCGAGCACTGCTAGAACACAGCACTTGGACTATTGAAAAAAGCGTGCCAGCAGGATAGAAGTTCATCATACACATAAAGAAACTAAAAGATGAGTTAATTAAAGTATTATTCATATCTTACCTTGGGTTCAATTGGCTTTTCCGGTTCTTTCTTCAGACCCTGTGATGGTGTAGACCTGTTTTCCACGGTGGGACGAGGAAGTATCGGTTGAAGATGATGTGAAGTAAAAGTCCTACCACTGTACCTGAAAGCACTGGGTCTGATTTTATTATTCTGTTGGAAATGGGCAGGTACCCTGATTGAATTTGCGACCTGCGGCTGAAGTGAGTTAACAGAGGAGAACAGTGATGGAGCCATATGGCCTGGTGATGCACGTTGACCAGTGAACTCAATCTTTCCATGCTGAATAACAAAATTTGTTTATTTTATTAATAAAATAAAGCAATATATGATAATAGACAAATTTGGCTAATGCATTGTTGTACCCAATTCAAACCTTCTGGGAATATTATTATAAGATCCTTTGTTCACAATATTTCGGCCATAGAATTTCCATGTCAATGCTTCATTGATATGGAAATATGACAAACAAAGAGTTCAATCACCCATTTCTTTTTAAATAACAATAATATTCATTTAAACAAAATACAAAATTTGTTTCTAAAGTTACAGATGGTTTAAAATATTTTTATTATTGTTAGCTGATAGTCATATCCTATTGGTCGGTCATCCATGTATAACCTTTCACCTTTAATTTTTGTGCAGGATTTACTTTTGCTAATTATTTTAATTTATGCATTGCCGAATCCCCACCATGACAATAGACCTTCCCCGTATTCCACTCCAGTGAGCACACACAATGAAACGAGATCGAGGCTTGGGTGGACAATTTCATACAAATCACTGTATTTTGTCCACCTCAGCCTCGATTTGGTGTCTTTGTTCACAGGAATGGGGGAAAGATCTATTATCCACAGAAAGTAAATTTAAATGTGCCACTTGTATCCCAGGGTGGGGAGAGAGAGGAGGGGGGGGGAGGCTTTTGGAAACCCTTATTTTTAGAACTACAATCAGCAGCAAAACTGTTCACGAGACACTTTCATTTTGAGGTGCATCCAAGATTAGAACCCCCCCCCCCCCCCATTCTCCCATCCAACAAATGTTGTATTTTGTTCCCTGCAGACTACCAGACAAGTGGTGCAACATTGAATAAGAAAGAGCAAGGGGAGAACATTTTCAACATACGTGTATATTTGTAGTAATGTCCAACCAATTTTGTAAAATGTCCGATCAAAATGGAGGTTTGAAAGGACATGTCTTAAGTTTCTAAAAAATAAAAATATTTCCAGTACTGCATCCCCTTGGTGTTTACACTAAGAAGATTTCACTGTATTATATAATATTCATGTTTAGTTGGTTTGAATGAGGTATGAGCTACATGTACAACCATAACATTTGAAAAATTTTGAAAAGAAAAATCTTGGAGCATCACGTACATTTCAGCCCCAACATTATTACAAGTTAATTATAAAACATGTTTTGACTGGTACAGCGGTCTTCTTCGGTTGTAGTGAGAACAATTTGCAAGTACATTTATATTTTTATACCTCTATAAAAAAGCAACAACAACATAAATCAATATTGCAAAAGAAAACAAAAGAAACATAACAAAATTAGTGACAAAATTTTGCAATAATTGTCGAAACAAAAATGGAGCAAAAATTAAAGCAAAAGAGTTCAATTTACACAACAGAGCTGTTTGTTTAAAATATGTTTAAGTATTGTTCCACATAAGAACGATAGCAAACTTCATTGTTCTGCGGCATTAGCTCTTTCCCACATAGAATATCTTTGATTTCAAGAATAGAGGAGGAGCTGATGGTTAATAATTATATTTCATTATAAAAATAAAGAAAATCCATTTGCGTCAAATAAATTTTAGGAAATGTTCGTGCTTAACCAATCAGAATAGCAGAAGACAATAGCTAATATGTTGCTTCTTTGATGAAGTTCCCCAAATACAATATCTTTTAAAAATTGCATGTTGTGCGATTGGATCTCAAATTACTTGAAACCTTAAAAAAATAAGACAAAATGCACCTTAAACCTTAACTTTTCAGCGGTTTTTGAGTCCAGGCGAACGAGATCACTAGTTGTAACAATGAAAAAAGTTGACATTCCATCGTGCATTGCCGTTCAGCGCTATCCTGCTTATGCAGATCATTACTTAATTACAATTTTACCTGTGAAGACACAATCATGACTGGTGGAGGCTTGGGTTTGAGGCGTGGGAGTTGAATAGGCAGCGGCTTTTGTGGTTGGACCAGCTTTACAGGTTTAACATCCAAAGGTTCTGTTTTGATTGGCAGTTCCATTCTTGTTGATGGTTCTAATTTGATGAGTGGTTTGCTCGTTGGAAAAATGGCATCCTTATTTTCAAGTGATGTTATGTTACTTGAATTGTTGTCACTAAGTGGCGACTTAATGTTATTTTCCTGAAATACAATTGAACATACAATAAATATTGGCTGAGGTGTAGAGCATGGACAAACTGCTACTCTGCCAGTCAAGATCACATCTTTGACTATTCATAATCTACTAAATTATGTATAATTAATTTAGTCAAACCTCTTGTTAATTGGGCAAATTTTTAAAGTTGGTGTCATAAGTTTTGGAAAATTTGCTGAAAACTGATTATGGTTTCTTCTTCTTTTAAGAATTTACTTGGTATCCTTTTCTTGGTGCTCTAAAAGCCTTTCACATTTGAAATAAGATGCTTCGTTTCCCCATTAATACGTGAAGCATAATGACAGGATATTGGAGACGATGGCAAATTCACTCACTTGCTAATTCCATCACCCAGCTATAAACTTAGTGATGTAATGCTTTGTTACAAATGCGTTTCGTAGCAAGAACATGAATCCAACAATAACAATAACTAATTTTGATGCATATTTACCTTGAAATAATAAAATATGATCTTAATTAGGTATGTATTCCAGGATGGTTGAGTAAATAAAATAAGGTTTCCTTTTTCGACTGACGGACAGATGAGGGACCCAGGGTTCGAATCATACCTAGACCGTTTTTTTTTTCTCTTCCCGAACTGGACATTATGAAAGTGATGTACTGTTTTTTTTTTATTTTGTCAAAAGTTGTTACGTTTAATTTTAAAAAACTATCGAACTATTATCGAACTTTTATCAAATGTTATGTGTTAGCATTTCTTATTCACGTGTAGGAGCCCGATTTTAATTCTAGCACAGAATAAGCCAAAAACATTAAAACTGCCATGACATAGCCCCTTCAAGATCATGTGAAAATAGTATTAATACCTCAGCTCTGAACTCGGTTTTGTTTATCAGTTCTTGTCTCAACTGTGTCACTACATAGCTCTACAATAAAATCAAACAGAAAACATTCCATTCATTTTAAAACAACTTTATTATTAAACAAATTTAATAACTGACCAGAAGCGGACTGGGAGCTCAGTATCTTAGCATAATTGAAAGGTCCCAGAATAGCTAGTCAAGGGACTGGTTATGAAACCTTGAATACTCCATTGGTGATTACAAAGGAGCTACAATTTTATTTATGTTAATAGTACAACAACCATTCATGTCTTTGTTTTTCGATCACATGCTATATACTGAATAACTTAAGCCCGGTTTCCATATGATCGCTACGATCATTGCGATCGCTAAAATAATAGTTCAGCGATCGTAGCGATTGATGGTTTCTATATGATCGCTGCGATCGCTACGATCGCTGAGAAAGTGAATGAAGATCGAGGGGACCTGGGTCTGACAATATCGTTTCGTTCCATTCTTGAAATTCAACATGGCGGCTGTGAATTGTTTTTAAAATTTGTTATAAAGACAGTTGTATCTTTGCACTTCTTCCATAAAAAGGGCCAAATCGCACCCTTTGAGTGAGCGTAGCAGTGCATCCTGGTATTTTTGCTGTCGCTGCAATCGCTGGAGAGTGGTTTCCATATGATCGCTACGATCGCCACGATCGCTGAGATAGAATCACAGCGATCGTTGTTGCTGCGATTGCTGTGATCGCTATGATGGCCGGAGAGTGGTTTCCATATGATCGCTACGATCACTGAACTTTTTTTCCAGCGATCATATGGAAACCGGGCTTTAAGGAAAACATTTCTATCGGTTAGTTTCTAAAACAAAGTTCAAAATCTATTGTGGTTGTGCATGGTCAAGGCCAAAAAATCACTAACAAAAACATTGAATAAAGAAATCAATTTTCTCAGGTTTCATAACCATTGCGTTTTGTTAACTCTGGCTCCAGGTAAGAACCTCCAAAGTGAATTGTTCGCAGTTCTTGCCATGACCAGGATAAAATTTTATTTACAATGTTTTTCCTTAAAAAAAAAAGGCAATATTTTTTCACCTTGTTGACATCCTTTCAAATAAATTTACACAATCCAGTAATTATTTTGAAAGAGAGTGCTTTTTGAGGTCTAAAACACAAGATTTTTAGATTGAACCAGTTAGTTTTCACCTTTAATTAGTTTTACGATACTCAATGAAAAGCAAAAAATTAACCCCTTTTTGGCACAAACATACAATTTTTATATTTTTCTAGAGGGCAACCACAAAATTTATTATAACCATTTGGGGTTGTATCATTGAGCAGAGATCTAGCAATTCAGAAAGTCTGCCGTGAAAATATGTTAATGCCATCACTTTGAAAAGTAACACAATTAAGAGTTGATGTTTTTGCTTTGTCTAGAAAAAAAAATCATTTTACAACGCACCATTAAACGTCAATTGTCTGCCATAAATTTGTATAAGCTTTTATAAACCCCAAACATCACTCAATCTTTGACAATGAAAAGAATTTGACGCTAAAAACCTTGTGATCTCACTTCCGCCGACAAAAAGCAAAGCTTTGAAAACATATCATTATCACCGTAAATGAAATAAAACTTGATTCAAACTTTCAATCTTTTCACTCGACGGTCGTGTTTAATTTTGGATCGCAAAATTCACGCCAAAACTGGCCGAGATTTCGCGGCAAAATTGTATTTTTGTTTTCGCCGTGTCACACCTGTAGAGAGTCCCACGGGATTAAGGCGTTTTCTGATTGGCTCTTGTAGAGCAATGAATACCCTGAATTTTAATTTTTTACCACCCTCTATGCAAAGACCAAAACCTTTCCTTATATTTGCATGTGATTTTTCATGTACACCCACAGTATATTTTTTGCTCCCTGAAATAAACTTGTCTGAACGTAAAATTCTCACTTGTTGCTGGCTGAGGTTTGTGATATGAGCTTGAAGACTTTGCAACCTTTCCTGAAGGTCGGGATTCTGCGAAAGAGAGATATTTGTGTTTGAAAATATTTCTCAAAAACTGCGCCAAGGCAAAACAATTGAAACCCAACACACTGAAACATTCTGATTAGAAAAGAAGCGAAATATACTTACCTGCGGATCTGTCTGGAGTTGCTCAATGAGAATCTACAAAAAATCAGGAAAAAACAACAAGGAAATCAAAGTCTTGAGCGAAATGAAGCAGTTCGTCGCAAATAATGCATTTAACTAGAAGTTCAAGTGAAGTTGGGGTGGTATAACGCTCACGGCAGAATTGATTAAATATGTAGCCGGCTCGCTTGAGTTCGAAGAATTTCTAGAGTTCGCTATCGCGGCGAAATAACCGTTCCAGAATTTATAAGCTTACATGTACCGCTATAAAGCACCGATATAGTTTTTCTACGAAGCTAAGAACGACAATAACTCGATATAAATGAACATCCAGTAGTTAGAATATCGCAAAAACCTCGGCTAATCAGCATGCAAAATAACACTTGTGGAGATAGTTTGTCAATAGCAGTTCTAAGTAGAAAATTCCCTACCTTATGTTGTTGAAATTGGCTTTTCAACTGCGCTCGCAATTTTTCTAACTCCATCGAAGAAAAATGCTTCTTCTTTCCGGGGATTTTCGTTATTTATGAAAGGCTAAACGGCGGAGGGGTACCATCTAAGCTTTCTGAAGGGAAATGAAATGACCAAATACGTACACCAACGAGAGAGCAGCGCTTGCAAATGCCCGGATGAAGGGGTGCTTGTTCGCTCGCGACTCGACTTATTTGAATACCCTTAGGGTATCGTTGGGATACCCGACAGATTAGTGACATTAGTGAGACCGGAAAATGTAATTTTTTTGCATTTATTAGTGCAGTATAGTGATTTAGTCATTATGTTTGTGAAGGATCAAATAAAAATTGTATTATTTGTAGTTTCGAAGGGTTTTAAAGGCGAACGTTTTTTCAAAAAGTTTAGGGCCTTTAGCTTAAACCTACGGAATACAGTAGCCTCCCCTTTTCCGCCGCCAACACTCGCGCATGTGAGTTACAGATGAAAATGGCGAAGAGAGGTGCAGAGAAAGAACTGACTCAAGATAACTGGGATCAAGAAGACGAAGAAGAAGAGGTAATATCAATTAATTTCACAGCTGTCAATTTGTTTTACCATTCATTTCCTCTCCATGTGGAGCTAATGTTCATATTTTGCCGAGGAACAGTTGCAAATATGAGTTTGTCTGGCAAGCATGGCCGGCGCGCAATTTTTATCAGCTAAGTTGCAATCGTACTCTTTACACAGGTTGGTCAATTCAAAGTTGCATCCAGTGAAGATTTGAGCAAAAGAAAGTAAGTGGATGTTATAATTTAGAAGTCAATTTTTGGGAATCCATTCCATGCACACGTCTAGTTCCCCGGACATTTGAAATTGTAGAATGTTCAAATATTTCCCCTTCCGGGGCAAAAAAGTTGCTAAAATAACCCAATTCCTTGTAAAATATGTTGTGACACAATATGGCAAATTTTTATTTCCCATTAACATTAACCATTAAAAATATAAAGCTTTTTTTTTATAACCTTTCACTATATAATTCATCAGTAAAATTTGTCAGTTATTTCCAGCAGTGCCCAAGTCCCCCTCGGGCCATCCCCCGGGCATAAGCAGGGCCACTTATATTTTGCATCTTATTGAATGACAAAAGCGACACCTGAGAATTTTTACGTTTTTGAGCAATTTCCTGCATACACACGCCCCATAGGATTTCGTGACTCCATATTTAAAGTTACCATTGAAAGTGCTGCTGTTCTAAAACACTGAAGACTCGAGTTTACTGGAAACGTCATTGTGCTTGGTTGAATTGCAATAAGGGGTCCAATATGAATTATCTACGATATTTGGTAAGTTCACAGCCATTTATATTACTGGTGATTTACATCTTAACAAGCGTAAAAAACTGTACATTAACCCTTTAATTCCCAAATTTCCACCAAAAAGACCCTTTTTCAGGCTACAAATGCCATTATCTAACCAAATTGAGGCTGAACAGTCAAAAACATCGTTTACAGCTCGGAAACTAAACCCTCCTACCATTTGTAGAAGAATTTGAGAATTTGAGTTCGGCATAGGTTTTGAACAAGAAAAACAGGACTTGTCTTGAGGAATGCGATAATGTTACAACACCTCATTCTCCAATTTCCGCTCTATGATCTGTCAAGTAGCTTCAAGTGGTCGCTTACAGGAAGTTAAAAACAAAAGAAAATTTCAAACTTGTAGCTCTAAAAGTGGTCGTGGTCGCTTACGAGAGGTGGTCGCTTACAAGAGGTTCCAAATATAGTGATTTGACTTGGAAACTTTTGGTATTTTGGAAAACTGGTCGCTGAGGAGAGGTGGTCGCTTACGAGAGGTGGTCGCAACTGGAGGTTCGACTGTATTAACAAAATATATTAAATACATTAAAAATAAATGTAACAATACATGTATGATAGCTAGAAGTACAATACTCTAAAAAGTATTACATACTACATATAAATCAAATGGCTCTTAAAGCCATCTTGTGAACACGAAACAACGTAAGGGTAAGTCCACAGATCGGTTTTAATTAAAATCTATACTGAGTTTGAAGAGTAAAACAGATTTAAAACAACCAAAACATCTTAGCGTGACATAAATGTATGTAAAAGACTGTCTAGACAACTGAATGACATATAAATACGCTGGGGAATTAAAATACAGCAATCATCTTTTAACACCTAATACACTGGGGTGTTATAAAAGTTTATGGATGATGGAACAAGTGAAAATTTGCATATCTGTTCCGGTATACTTTATCTCACTCACTCAAAGCGTGTTTCATCAGGATATCCAAACACTGAGAAGTGGGTTGATTGTCCACCAGCAACGATGAAAGAGGAGGAAGATATCGAGTTACAACTAAAAGTACATGCTGGACAGAAAATGTTGAGTGTTTGAACTCGACTCGCTTGTCCTCTCTGAATTCAAAGGATTTTTTGGTTGTGCTTCATCTTCTTATCGTCACGCTGCTTCTTCTTGGGCGTATCACATTCGCTTGAAACTTTCGCGAAAAAGGTGTCTATTCTTTTCATGCTTGATCAAGCGCCCTAATCAAGCATAGCGAGCGAGTGAGCGATAATCAAAATCCAAGATGGCAAAGATCAAATTACATGATGGCGGCCTGTCTGTGAGTTACTGGGCCCCACTAGTGTTCAGCCTTCCCAGCAGTCTTTTGCTGGAGTCGGCCATGGAGTTACCGATCGTAAAATGCAAGAAAACTTTCTTTCTTTCTTTTTCTTTTTCTTTTTCTTTGGCGATCAACTAAATTTTTCTTTATTTATATTTTCAAAACCTCTTCTAACACGACTAGCCCAGTGGCTAGTAGTCCTCAGATTTTACCAGCCCAAACCCAATTTTTACTAGCCCTGGGTAAGTGGACTACCGCTAAGGTCGAGCACTGTGTACATGTAAGCATCTAATTCTGGTGGTGGAATAACTTTAAGTTTTATCTTTCTCGTTTAATTTTCATTTAACAAAACTTGCTGATCATCTTTCTTCGAGTATTTTTGATCGCTTCACCTTCAATGAATCTTTTGACAGCTTTGACAGTAAAGGACACAAATCTTTCTCGCACTGAATTTTCCGCAGTTTTTTGTAATTTATTGTTCCAGGCCATTTTAGTTGTGTTGTTTGCGCTGCGTTTTTTCTTAACAACTTAAGCAACCAAAAACGTTGATCAGCAAACAAAGAAACTACAAAATCAATGGGCAAAATGTTGTCATTAATCACCCAAAGTGTCACAAAAAAGGCTAGTGATGTGGCGGGAGCTGAGTGGCCATATCTTCACACGTAAAATTATTGTAATTTTACATGTGTCAATTAATTTTTCTCAGTGCTGGAAATCCCTATAAAACACTGAAGTTTATAAATTATAATAAAGTAAAGTATCAGCCCTCTCTCCCCTGTCACACTCACAGCTGTCCCCAAATTTTCAGACTGTCAGCGATTGGCAGGGTTATTCAATATAATTATTCACCTGAAAGAACAAAGGAAAATGAGCCATGTGAAAAATACTAGTTGTAATAATTTATGAGCATTTTAATTATTGGTTTATTCTTGAACTTAAAATTGTGGGTAAATTTTGAGTAAGAGAAAACTTGTAGCAATGCCAAGTTGACCTTACTATTGCATTCCCTAGCACAGGTACATGTACATCATAACATGCTTAATTAGTTTACACATTGACTGTGTTTTCACAGTAGTCACTGTTAATCTGCCAAATCTACTGACAAATATTGGCTCATCCTTGGTGTAAGAACCTGTGAAACTCATGAGTGACGTGAAACAAAGAAAACAAAAGGCATAAAACAATAGAGTCAACTGGGAATGCAATACTACAAAGGTATAAAACAAAGGAAAAAGTCACAGGTTCTTACACCGAGGTAAACCCCAAATATTACATAATTATGCAGACAAAGTTTAACTTCAAAGGCACATCAGCGCCAGCAAAAAAATGCTAACTTTTGTTTGTTGATATCGTCACGGGTTTAAAATTTACATTGTCAAAGCTTTCATACGAACCTTTCTTAATACCTGGCCCAATTCAATTCATAAGATTTTTGTTTTTGCTCTAGGATTATCAAGGCCAAAAGACGAGTGAACCCAGAGAAACAGGTAGGAAAACTGCAACTCTTGGCCACAGTTGAGGATTTTTGAGAATCAGGGGAAGATTAATGATGTTTAACTGACTACGGGGGGTGACAACTCTAAGAAGGCCTGTTTCGGGAGAAAAACAAAATTCTTCCAGGAATCTGAAGATTTTGCCGGGAATCGGGAGACTCAAAAAATTTTCGGGGAAAGTGAGATTATGTTGTTAAAATTTCGGGAAGTTTGAAATTTTTGCAAGAATGTCTCCGAAAAAATCGGGAAGAGATTCCAAATTTTCGGGACAACTTTCAGTTACACACAGTATTGCTCAAACAGCGTTTGTTAGAGTTGTCACCCCCCGTTAACTGACTATTTAACAATTAGACCCGTAGCCCGAAAGGGCTACGGGTCAATAGCCCATGAGGCGAAGCCGAATGGGCTATTGACCCGTAGCCCTTGAGGGCGAAGGGTCTAATTGTTTTAGTATCACCCAACTAGTCAGACAGAAAAAGGCAATAATAAAAAAAAGCAATTGCAAGTTGAAGAAATATTTATTTGGGAATAAAACCGGCGAATTTCGCTACTCGATGACTATTACTATTAGACCCCTAGTAGCGTAGCCAATCAAAATGCAGGATTTGCATTAGTCCACTAGTTGGGAGATACTAATGAATTATAGATCTTTTTCTGACCAATGATGCTAATAAGTTCTCTCATTATGGGGTCTCAGAGATTGGTGTTAGCGATCATAATCTAATATATGCTATACAAAAAATACCATCCATGGATCAAAGCTAGCCCTAGAGTTATTGAATCAAGGCGCTATAGAAATTTTGACCAAAATAAGTTTAGAGAAGATCTTGTGGTAATCCCTTGGGAAACTATTGGAAATTACAACAATCCCAATTCTGCCTGGCAAACATGGAAAGAAACCTTTCTTTCTGTCTGTAACCTTCATGCTCCTTTGAAACGTAAAAGGGTGCGAGCCAGGCAAGCGCCTTGGATAACATCTAAATTAAAGAAACTTATGTTTGAAAGAGACAAGCTTAAAAAGATAGCTAATAGGTTTGATACCGAAAAAAACTGGCTAGATTACAAAAGTATCAGAAATAAAGTTAACTACAAAATTAAATCTGCCAAAGAAGAATACTATAGAAATAATTATTACTTTAGAGAAAATTCAAAGAATATAAATCAGACGTGGAAAGGGATTAACAATTTACTGGGTAATAATCTGAGTACAACGTCTATTAAAAACATAACATATAACAACACAAATTATACTACCCCAGACGAAATTGGGAATGCCTTAAATTCCCATTTTACTGAAATTGGATAGAGACTAGCTTCTTAGCTGCCATCCTCCTCAAGGCAGCAATCAGATTATATCTTCCCTATTCGGCACTCCTTCAGTATTAAGGAAACGTTCATGAGTGAGGCTCTTAACTTGTTAAGAGCTCTGCCTAAAAATAAAGCTTGTGGTCTAGATGGTGTTCCTGCAAGGCTGTTAAAGGAGGCCGATACAATAATAGCTCCACCCCTGACCAATGACATGGTTTACTCTCTGACTCTTAATCGAACTTCAGATCCCTACATTCTACTTTGACCACTTTATTAGATGTCATTAATGATTGCTTTCTAAATATGGATAGAGGCCTATTAAATGGTGTCACGTTCTTAGACCTTAAAAAGGCTTTTGACACTATGGATCACCACATTTTGTTGGACAAATTGAAACTATAAAATTATGGTGTATGCCAAGTAAGCCTAAATTGGTTTGCTTCATACCTTACAAATAGAACACAAAAATCTTATGTCGATGGTGTGCTGTCAGGTCACTGCACAATTAAATGCGGAATACCACAAAGTTCTATTCTTGGACCGCTACTATTTATTGTTTACATACATGTAAATGATCTTCCATCTTGTAACCTCTACTCTAAAGTGCGGATGTATACAGATGATACCAGCTTAACTGTTGCACGTTCTGATGAGTACATCCTGGAACAACAAATGAATCATGATCTACTGTACATGAAATACATACATGGTTAATAGCGAATAAACTTAGCCTAAATGTGATAAAGACAAAAAAAATGATTGTAGCTAGTCAATAATTAGGACAAAACACCTTGAGCACCAGTTTAATATTCATGTCGATCACAAACCCCTTGTCAGGGCTTCTGATATAACGCGATGGTGCGATTTTGCACAATCTACCTCAAATCGCATCCGATCGCACAATTCATGAAAAATCGCACAATGTTTACAAAATAAACCATAAATTAATGCTTTATTTAAAAAAAATCCCGCATTCTACATATATAATTTTAAGATGATTTACCTTTGAAAAAGCCTCGGAAACCTTCTGCAACCTTTGCTTTCGTAAACAATCAGAGTTCAAGGCGTTATTTTCCTTTTTTGCACCTCCGGGGCCTGGTTCTAGTTTTCATTCTCAAAGAATTGCCTATTGGTCCAATGCAAACAATCCTTTGCTTTATGTTGGCCAATCAGAACTGCTGACATATAACCACATAAATGACATAAAAGCGTAGTTATGTCTAGTTACTTTTGTCAAATACGAAGCAAACGAACTCATGGATAAGTTTGCAGCGAAAATGCCCGCTGTTTCTTCGACTGAAAATATAAGATCGCACCTTCCGACAAATTTGACCGCGAAAGATAGAGCAAGAAAATACCCCGAAGTACCTTCCATGTGGACGATGGGCTGATGTTTTGTTCAACATGCAATTACATTGTGATCGATCATCCTAGAAAGTCCGTGGTGGACAGGCACCCCGAGTCAGTCGTGCACAAGCAGAAGGTTGAGCGAAACCAAGGTGGCGCATAAGACCTAGATTTGGTATATACTTACCTGATTTATCTTTTTTATCCCGAGTTACGCATATAAATGCTTAATTATTGTTCCCTTATGTTCAAATTGTCTTTAGAGCAGCACGCAAGTAGTTTTCTTCCTCTGAAACCTAGTAAAACATGCTTAAAATAGCTCAGAAAAAAATTGCACAATTTGTATTATTTGCAGCATAATAGTCCTTTCTTGCCACATAATCTGCCCTGAAAATGCCGCATAATTTCTGTTTTTTTATTGCACCCTATCCGAAAGCCTGCCTTGTATTGGATGAGACGTATAAATATCTTGGTCTTGAAATAGATTGATCATTAACTTGGAGAGATCATGTCTAGACAAAATTGCAAAGGAAACTTCTGGAGGGATTGGAGTTTTGGACATGTAAGGCATCTCATACCTTATCATACATTAATTACGATGTACAGCTTCCTTGTACAGTACTACCATATTTTGATTATTGTAGAAAAGTGTGGGGAAGCTATGGGAAAGGGATGTGTAACAGACTCCAGACCCTCCAAAACAGAGCTGCCAGGGTGGTAACCTCCTCTAATTTTTAAAGACAATCAGTTGAGATACTGGATGAACTTGGGTGGGATAATCTTGAGACACAAAGGACAAGGCAATTAGCCACTATAATGTATAAATTGAAACATCTAATTGCACCTGATCATTTGGCTCAAATTTTTAATAGTACAAACTCTACGTATTCCTACAATTTAAGGAAGTTCGCGCGAAAATCTTCTAACATTGATTTTTTTATAAAACTTTTGCCACAGCTAGGTTATGAGTTACTCATGTCAGAAATGCAAAAAAATGAGGGGGTCAGCGACTTCGTTTCTGAGATAAGCTATCTGAAAGGCGACCCTAATTTTGAAAAATTGGTCTTCCTTACGGGATGTGATCCGAATGTCTGTTAGTCTAAAAATATTGCAAATGAATCTCTAAAATGCAACTTTCTTTCCCAAATTTTATGCTAGTAGGTCTGTTCAGCTAATTCATTCAACTGGTGACGTTTCTTGAAGTAAATTTCATCTTTAAACGACAGCATTTGCAAACTCTGACAGCCGCAAGTTCGCAGGATTCGATGGCGCGCGGGTAGAAAAATGGAAAAAATTTAAACTTCCTACATTGATTTTTTGTTCATTTTTTCACAATCTGTCAAGAATTGGCAAAGAAAATTATCTATGAAAAAAAAATTGGGGGTCAGCAAGTTAAATCTAAGCAAAGTTAACGCAACCACTATCAGCCCTTTATGTGCTTAGATTTTCTTCTCTTGCGTGCGCGCTCGTGCATGACGAAGCATGGCATTGCGACATGAATTGCGTGCGCAGTAAGGATGCGCATAAACAATTAGCGCGAACGTCCTTAAGAAACTCAACACATAATTTGTTTGTACCAAGACCTTATACTGAGGCTGGAAAAAACAGCTTCCACTATAGAGAGGCAGTTCTCTGGAATAGTCTGTCAAATACTATTAAAGGACAGACCATATTTTATCTAATATTGTTTTTTTTATTGCATGATTTTTGCACAGCTCTCTGGAAGAGCATTTTTATGAATGGGATTCCGTGTTTAAATAAAAATGATTGATTGATTGAACATTTTCTGATTGTTGTCTTTAATTTGATGCTATTTAAAAAATGGTAAATGGCTAATTGTTCACTATTGAGTTAAGGATGTATGTGGGAGGTTTATTAAGCGGGAAAGAAGCTTGCCAAGTACGACTCTAGCTTCTTGAATATCAAGCCTTCCATGTGCATCAGCTGTGGCATTTACTATTTTGTTTTCAAAATAATCTTAACAGAGAGACATTACTAAATTTTGTTTTCAGTTGAGATACTGATGTGTATGTCGTCATGTGCATGCATGCTGTATACCATATAAAAATCATGCTTTCAAAGAGTCATGAAAACACAGTCACTAACCTAAATTAATTTTTGTATGTTTCTAGCAATTTTCAGTTCAAAAAGTTGAAAATCTTCACCGCAAAGCCAGAAATGCATTTGTGTACAGATTAATGCCAACCAGCCTGAGCACTGGCTAGCCTTTGGCAGTGCCACTGATGGGCAAATAGTCATTGCTTAACTGACCAATCAGAGCGCATATTTTACTTAAGTTTTGTTATAATGATCATTTAAAACTAAAGCAGAAAAATTGTATATAAATTTGCTGTGGTAGTGCAAGTTTTATTTAAAACATTTTATTTATTCTGTGTTATCGTTAGGGTGGCGGCATCTTCCAAGGCTTTTCAGGATTTGCTGGGTTGAATAACAAAGCTAAAGGTTTTGGGACCAGTTCACTTGCTTTCAAACCTCTAACAGGAATTTCCAGTCTTGCACCAGGCTCATCGAACATGTTCAGCGGCACTAAATCTACATCAACTGAAACCTCATCCAGCTTATCCTTTGGCAATAGCGGAAATCAAAATGGCTTCAAAGCTATTTCCACAGATAGTTCACAAGCAAGTAAGGAATTGAGCAGCTCTTATAATGATAATATCAAGGCTTTAAACGAAAGCGTTGCTGCTTGGATACAGAAGCATATTAGCTTGAACCCGTATGTGGATTTAAGTCCTATTTTTAATGACTATAAGGAACACATGAAGAACATTGACTTGAAATTTTCCAGTGCCACAAAAGAAACAGATGCATCTTCAAAGGAATCACCAGCAATAAGCTCATCAAAAGAGCCTGCACTGACAACAACTTCACTGTTCAGTGCTCCAACTCCGCCATCATTACAAAAAGAAGAAAACAGATCAGAAGTAATAAATACAGGTACATGTAAATGATTTTATCCTGCAGTGCACTGTTTATACTTTTGACTTCTAATAACAGCCAAATGTAAAAGTACAAAAAAAATACAAATTTCTTTGTAAAATATCAAAGAAACGTACAGCACTTTAAATATACTGTCACTATCATTTGAATGGTCACACTTTAGGATTTTATCCACAGACTCAAAAGGTAGAACTACCTTCTACAGCATAATAAACAGCACCACAGGAAAGTACTGCTGTCATTTTAATGGTCACACTTTAGGATTTCACCCACAGTCTCAAAAGTTAAACCCCGGCTACATGTACATGTTCTAACATTGTTATATAACATTTGTTGGTTCAACAATGTTAGAACATGTAGCCAGCATGTTTGATGATGTACAGTATGACTAACATTTTTTGTCAGAAGAATGTTTTGATTTTGATCAAACAGTCTTCTAACAAAAAATGTTAAACAAACATAATAAACAGCACCACAAGAAAGTATTGCTCAATGGCTGTCATTTGAATAGTCACACTTTAGGATTTCACTCACAGTCTTAAAAGATAGGACCACCTTGTATAGCATAATAAACAGAACCACAGGAAAGTATTGCTCAATAGCTTTAATTTAAATGGTCACACTTTAGAATTTTATCTTCATACTCAAAAGATAGGACCGCCTTGTATAGCATAGTAAACAGAACAACAGGAAAGTATTGTTCAATAGCTTTCATTTGAATGGTCACAGATTAGGATTTCATCCACAGACTCAAAAGTTAGAACCACCTTGTACAGCATAATAAACAGTACCACAGGAAAGTAGTACTGCTCAATAGCTTTCATTTGAACGGTCTCACTTTAGGATTTCCACAGATTCAAACAAGAATTATTAAAATCACATTCCATGATTCAAGGTCTGGCTGTGTAGGTGAAACGTGGACACATAATTACCTTAAACACACCCCGAGTTTTGAAGCTCAAATTTTGAAAAAGAAGATGCTTGGAGGCGTTCACTTGGGATGTTTTGGTCAATGTAAGCATTAACTTTGAATGGCTACCCACAGTCACAATTTGTTTATACTTACAAACAAGAAGCTGTACACAGCTTGATCATCAACTGAAACAAGCAGGACCAAGCACGCACATGGGCAATTGCACTAAAGCTGTCTAGTTTCCCACATGGGTGGAAACTGTAGACTTTTGTCATTTAAATACACAAGCAGAAGTGAATTGTGATGTGACACAGGAATTCTCTCAAAACATCCCGCAGGTTATGGGAAACTTTTAAAAAAAAAAACATTGCAATTTGTGACACATCAAAAAAGTTTTTTTTTTTTTAAACTGAAAATGAGAGTCAGAGAATTGGCTCTACGAAATGTGAGCTGGACTTTGCTTCTATCCATCAAATCATCCTGTATCGAAAAAAGAAACCCACACTTTTAATCGCAGTCATGTGCCACAAAACAAAAAAACAACTAATAGTAATTTTTACAAGGAAATGCTTCAAAGGTTGGTTCTTAGCTTTATCTCTCCATCACAGTTGCTTGTAAACCAAAAAGTACTTATTTTGAAAAAAAGTATTTGACAGCATTGATTTTTTATCTTACCATTTGGTGTGATCAACTGATGTTCCAGTCATCATTATGCTAATCTCATGTTTGTTCACAGAGGCTCAAAGTTCTGGTATGGAGACTGTGGCATGTGAGGCTGGAACGTCAGGAGAGGGTACTGCTGAAGACGAAGTCCCCAAACCACAGAGGTAACTCAGAAAATAGATGGACGTGGAAAAGCTCAGACATGTTGTAATTCCCACCCCCTTCTCTCCAAGTTCCCACCCTTTTTCTTTAGTCCCACCCTCTTCTTTTCTAGTTGCAACCCCCTTCTCTCCTAGTTCTGACCTCCATCTCTCCAGTTCTGACCCCTATCTCCCTTGGTTCCCACCCCCTTGTCTCCTAGTTCTGACACCCATCTCTCCCAGTTCTGACCCCTATCTCCCTTGGTTCCCACCCCCTTGTCTCCTAGTTCTGACCCCCATCTCTCCCAGTCCCCACTCTTATCTCTCTACTGTGTTCCTTCTATGCCAGTTCTCACCCCTTTTTTCCCAGTTCCCATCCCTTTCTCTCCCACATTCCCACCTCCTTTTTTTCCAGTTCCCACCCCCATCTCTCCCAGTCCCCTCCCCTATCTTTCCAAGTTCCCATCCTCTTCTCTCCTGATGACCTTCTTTACCAGTTCTCACCCCTTTCTTCCCAGTTCCCATCCTTCTCTCCCACATTCCCACCCCCTTCTCTTCCAGTTCCCACCCCCATCTCCCCCAGTCTCCACTCCTATCTCTCCAAGTTTCCATCATCTTCTCACCTGACGACCTTCTCTGCCAGTTCTCGCCCCTTTTTCCCCAGTTCCCATCCCTTTCTCTCCCACATTCCTACCCCCTTCTCTCCAAGTTCCCACCCCCTTCTCTCCTAGTTTCCACCCCCATTTCCTTCCAGTTCTTGCTCCCCATTTCTCCTGGGTTTTTTTTGCCTCCCCTTTTTTCCATTTTCCACCCTTCTCTCCGGGATCATATCCCTCTTGCTTGCCATGTTTCCCCATCTCTCTCATTTCTGACCCCCTATCTCCCTTGGTTCCCACCCCCCTATCTCCTGGTTCTTACCCTCGTCTCTCCCAGTACTGACCCCTATCTCTCCAAGTTCCCAACCACTTCTCACCTGACGACCTTCTCTGCCAGTTCTCGCCCCTTTTTCCCCAGTTCCCATCTCTTTCTCTCCCACATTCCCACCCCTTCTCTCCCAGTGTCCACCACCTTTGTCCCAGTTCTTGCCCATTAGTTTGTCGCAGTTCCCATCCCCCATTCATTCCAAGGTCCTGTTCCCCTTAAGCTCCTCTTTCCTCCCACTCGCCCCACCCCTTCACCCCCAGTTATTGCCCATTATCTCCTCATTCCAGCCCCCAGTTCCTGCTCCCCTTTTTTCCAGGCTCCAGCTACTCATTTCTCCCAGTTTCCATCCCCCACCTCCCCCCCCCCCCCCCCCCCCCCCCCACCCCTTCACTTCCAATTCTTGCCTCCCTCCTCTCTCAGTTTCAACCTCCTGCCTCAACAGGCTTAGGTCCTGATTCCTGCAAACATTTTCCCATGTTATTGATGAAACAACGCAGCTTCCACTAAGGTGTGGATTGTTATTGTATTTTAGTGTTGTAGTGGCAGAGGAAGGAGCATTTCATTCCATAAAGTGTAAGCTGTTTTTTAAGCGTGAATCGTCATGGTCTGAGTTGGGGATTGGCATGCTGAACCTGAAAAAAATGGAAGGAAAGACACGAGTGCTGGTGCGAAACGATACAACTCTGGGAAAAATTATTCTTAATATCTATCTGGCTGAAAGCACCCCCATCTCAAGATCAGGCAAGAATAATGTGATCTTGGTGTCTGTTCCTAACCCACCTCTGTATTCCAAACCCAGCGAGGGAGATAACAGTAAACCAGCGACATATTTAATTAAAGTGAAAACTGCTGAAGATGCAGATGAACTCTTTTCACAGTTGGACACAAACAAACCTTCGAGTAATTAAGATTTTACTTTTGAACTGTTCCCAAGGACAAAATAATGGCAAAATTGAAAAATTTACAGTATCACTGTCAGAAAAGTACTGCTTAGTAGCTTCAACTTGAATGGTCAAAATTTCAAGATTTAAACTACAAACTCAAAAGTCAGAACCACCCTATTCAGTGAAATACACAGCACCACAGGAAAGTACTCCTCAGTAGCTTTTGTTTGAATGGTCACACTTTAGGATTTCATCCACACACTCTAAAGTTAGGCAGGCCTTCCACAACATAATAAACAGCACCACAAGAAAGTACTTGTTTTCTTTGAATGGTCACCCTTTGGGTTTCCTATACATGACATTAAGAACCATGCATCTTGCTTAGAATAACAAACAATACTACTAAAAAGAGCAGCTCACTAGCTTTCATCTGGGTGTTGGCACTTAATCTTCTACAGACAAAAAATTTTAGAACTTTGTATTTCTTAAGATTTGATCCAGGTCAGAATTGTTGGCACTGTCACTTGACTAGAAGTTAAGATATCGCATAGCCTGCATAGCCACTGTCACCTGACTAGAAGTTAAGATATTGCATAACCTGCATAGCACTCATTTCCTTTTTTGAGACTGTGGGAGGCATGTGAAGGTATGAGGTGCAAAAAAAATTGCCGCTTTACACGCTCCATGCCTTCGAGTGCCTCCCACGTTCTCAGAAAGGAAATGACTTCTACACAGGCTAGATATCACAACATATGCTATTTTCTAACTACAATCCAAAAATTTAATTATAGTACATGAAACTTGTATTTTCTTAAAAATGAACATTGTTTTTATGAGCTTAACAACCTTGTTGCTTGCAAATCCTATAAATATTTTAAGTTATGTTTATTTCTATGGAATTAATTTTAGTAACAATATTGTGGATGTTTTTGTATTTAAATAAAGCAAAGGTTTTTTACACTATTAAATGGTG
Source organism: Dendrophyllia cribrosa (assembly GCA_024195265.1). Classification (NCBI taxonomy): domain Eukaryota; kingdom Metazoa; phylum Cnidaria; class Anthozoa; order Scleractinia; family Dendrophylliidae; genus Dendrophyllia; species Dendrophyllia cribrosa. Next base: position 10,690,776 of record JAJLRJ010000009.1, on the reverse strand, counting down.
TATTGCTTTTGGATTTATGGATTTTTTTTAAGTTTACGAGGTAAATAAAAAAATAGAAAATTAACAATTAAAATAGAAAAACGAAATAGACCCATCAGCAGCATTGACTTTTATTTCAATTTACCAATTTATTTACTTATTATCTTAAAGGTTATATCTGCTGATAATTTTTGCCAGTGGATAGTGTTCTTGTATGTTCTGATTGGCTACTCAAATTTGGAATAGTTATTTGTATTCACCTCCAGGAATTGTTCTGGATTTTATGCATGTTTTTCCCCATTTTTGGAGGTATAAATAACCATTTGCAGTTTGCTATCAACTGGTTTGATATATTATACTAATATTATTTACTTCATTGCCATTGAAGAGTCAGTGGTAGATATTTTGTCGCTTCATGCCTTGGCAAATTTCCACCACTATTTGCCAACGTTGAGTTAAATTTTTAACTATCATGTGGTCTTGAACAATTTACCATCGAATAATTTTCAAAAGTTAGTGCAATGGGCACATGGGCACCCGAAGGCAAGTGTAAAAGAGGACGGCTGAGAGAGACATGGTAGAGAATGGTGAATAAAGAGAGGGAACATCTCGGATTTAAGACCTGGAGAGAGGCAGAGGTTGAAGCCAAAGACAGGGTGGCTTGGAAAAAGAGAATAAATGGCCCCATTTTCCACATGGAAAGAAGGAACAGCCTGTTGCATTACTTGAAAAATAGCAGCCCCAATGGGCAGCAACATTTTGGTGGCAAATACTTCTGACTGCTAAAATACCCAAACAATCAATTCCGAAATAAACTTATTGAACAAAGTAAATAAGACCACACAATTCTATATTCTAACTGAAAACATGAAAAGAAGGTACCTAAAAGGTAAAAATACTTTCCTAAGTACCATACTAACTTGCCTCTCATTGCTCCCCAGCCACTATGGCCATATTTCACCCTAACAGCAGCTGTATTCCCAGGTTACACTCACTACTTGCCCTTAAGTGCCAGAGGCTTTTCTCATGCTTATCTCTCTCATATTACACGCCTGTTATGCCCTTTCTAGACTGCAAGTTGTCTGCTTTTCAGTCAGTCAAGCAGGTGAGCTAATCACTACAATAAGCTTGTTAAATCTGACTGGAGCGAGAAAACCAGCCAAGCCTTGGCTTGCATTACTTTCGCTCACTCGGTCAATCGCTGATCATGTAACTTGCTCACCTGTTTGACTATCCAGAGAGGGACTGTTAACAGTCTATGCGCTTTCAGTCAACCATGGCCCTGACTGCTCCAGAAAGCGTGCTGCTAGACAACCTCTGGTACCCAAGGTATATTTTACCATAGTCAGCACTAGATTTCTAAGCCTGTGTTTTAATGTAGTTTCTTTTACAACGTTTTCCTAAGATTTGTTAGTCTGTTTCTTTCAGGTGGGCATCACTTTCAAAAAATACAAGCAAGGTGTCATAATTTACATTACTTTGGGGTAGGGAGGCTTAGTTTTAGAATTCTATGGTAATGTGTTTTATAAAGCTCCGGCGGGGTGGGGGGTACTTGACTGTTTAGGACAAAAATAAACGAAAATACCTACCCTGTGTAGGACAACACCCTCTATTTTAGGACCCTGTCTGGGACACGGCTCGAGCGTGGTTATTGATCTGAGCTTTAAAAAAATGGTAGACTGATCCTTTGTAAAGAAAACGACTTCGCCTTCGCATGAATATACAAATTATAATGACAAGGTAAGTCGCCACAAGCGCGAAAGTAACTGGAACCATACCCTGTTTAGGACACTCAGACCCTGTTTAGGACAGACTCACGTTAAATTATATACCCTGTTCAGGACAAAAATGCCAAAAACCATACCCTGTCCAGCGGCACGTCCCTGTATAGGTCATATAATGGAGTACCCCCCCCCCCCCCCGGATAAAGCTATACATCTCATCTCTGAACTAATCATGAATGCTACCCAAATGAAATTTTAGAAGTTTTGTCTGCCATTTCTAGAGATGATGGCCACAAAATGTCATTATGGCTTCAAATAGCAATTTTTCTGTAAATCTCCAGTCATCAATGGAGTCATATGTTGTAGTTCTAAATAATTTATTTGACAGCACTATAACTTGCCCTGTGGTTTGCAGATGAATTAGCCAACAGCTATTAACCAATCGCAGTGCACAACTGTCTGAAAACCATGTGTGCAATACCATTTTGACCACTGCAAGGTTGACCCTTGTATTGTGAGCTTTCGGAAGTGATCAACTCTCATATGGGTTTCACTGTATCTTTTAGATGTAACTGTTTTTACTTGAAAAAGCACTGTTGCTGCCTATCACATTTTTTACTTATCAATGCGGTGCTTATTAAACATTGATTAATGTTCTAGAAGCAGACAATGAAAATCAGCTGTGCACATAGGTCGCACTGGAAAGAGAAAGACAGAATTTGGGCTTATTGTGTCTGCAAAGTTTTCAGCATTCACAATAGAACTACCCATTCCAAGTTTTTTTTTTAAAAGAACTAAGGAAAGAACAATTTCAGAATGAAAAATTATAATCACGAGAACAGCAAATCATTATCATTTGATGCATTTTTTCTTCATTTTCATTGGCTGATAGCCCACCATATGACCTGCGAATAACTGCCCACAAATAATAATGATCATGCGTACAATGGTGCAAAGTTGTTCTGCACCCGTCCTCTGCAATGGCAGCCTGATTTCTGCTCTGTTTTAGCAGTTATGAATAAATATAAATTGAAAAACAAAGTCGGTAATCACAAATTATAAATTATCGAACTCAGTATTCGGCTTCAGCATAAATAAGCAGCACTCTTAAACTCAAGTGCTTAGAATAAGTGCCGTATTGTTGTTGAGGGGTGTGGCACTTATTCAAGGGCAGAACTTTATGTGTTTTTCCCATTACATGCAGCTGCTATTTCGGGGTGGTGCTTATTCAGGGGTTGAACTTTATCAAGTAAACAATTCTGATATATATTTGCACTTACATTTTAGTTATTGCTTTAACCTTCAGTAAGTCTTTAAACATTCCCTCATGTAGTCTTTAGTGAGGCTCCCTTAATTACACACATACCATAACAGAGATTTGAGACTGCTACTACTACAAACTACTAAATACTATTTTGGGTGCACTTGCATGCAGTTGATGACCCTCTGCATGCTAGTCAGATTTTACATCTGCAACAATTTGCAGCTCTCGGCTGGTAAAGCCAGTGTCATTACCCCCACTGGTATGAATGTGGTGACCAGCCTTTAGATCTTTGAGACCAGTTCTCATCATATTGCACTTCCCCTGATGGAGAATTGTGCTACATGTCTGCCATCTCAAGGCTGTTCAGTTGAGTGTTGGCTGCTTCCATTGTGCCCTCTGCCCAGCTTTTCAGACCTATCCAGGGATGTAAATAATAGGCGGAAGGCGAAAAAATAACAGCCTGAAAACTGAGTTTTCTTGATTTTTTCCGCCTGGAAAACTGTCTGCTTACTTTTTCTCTTCTTTTTACCGAAATTTTCTGCCTGTGATAAACAAAAGTCCACCTGTTGGATATCTTAGCTACATCCCTGCTGTCACCCCACATCCTTTCTCTATCCTCTTCCAGATGCAAAACTTGCATGGATGAGAAGTTGAAAATGTGTCCAAATGGACATAAGGCCTATCCACAAAAATTTTGTTCCTAGGCAAGGTTATGGTCCAAACAGTCTGTGCACAGCCTCAGATGCACTAAAAGTGAGTTTTACATAAGTTAGACCTCATGCTTCGTTCAACTTGTCAAGGAACTCTACCACTTTTTTGTGGAATTCTTCAGGGTTGTCAAGGTAACAAGGATGATTGGCACCTTCCATCATGAAAACTTCGCTTCCATGGATCTCTTTCATTCTATCAACATACTGTTTAAAACCCATGTCATTCTCACCATAAACTATTAAGGTGGGAAGATCAAGTCCTTTCAGATCTGCCCCACTGTATTTGGCTACTGCAGCGGGGGCAATTGGAATAAACCCTCGTAAATCCTTACTGTGTTTTTCGTCCATTACAAACGGCAATGCATACGCACCACTCATAGATGGAGCCACAAGTACCGGCCGATCTAAATTCAGTTTCTTTATTAACTCGGCTAGAAACTGAACTTTTCCATCTTCTTCAGGCTGTTCCTTTACTTTCGTGGATCCGTGCTTCGGTAAATCCACTGCGATAACTGTGTATCCGTTGGAGCTCAAAGCCGCCAATGTTCCGATTTCTTGCCAATTGTCAGACGTGAATCTAGCTCCATGCAATAGTAATACTGCATATTTTGAGTTTTCAGGTACAATCTCGCGATAAAATATCCCTTTGTCGACGCCATCCCACTCGAGATATTTCTCCTGCACATTTTCATCTTTCGTGTGAATGTTTTTATTCGCCGTGACTCCAGAGCTAGCCCGCCAGTTCTTCCAGACAGAGGAATAGAAAAATAACACAGCCAAAGCTACAATTAACAGCAAAGCGATGAGAACCTTCCATTTGACCGTCACGTTCAAAGCCAAATTCGCCATCTTGTTTACCCTGTAAAACTCTTGGCGCAATTTGTGTCCAAAATGAACCGGGGGCTGTGGGTGGAGCATGTACAGAAAACACTGACGGGGGAGGAATGTCTTTTTCAATTTTACCCGGCAAAATGTTTTTAAGATTGGCAACTGGAAGTTATCCTTTTCATATGATTTTATTTTTATTCAAGTTTTTTTCCCTTCTTGTGTCATAATTTATTTTCTTTTTCTGGAAGATTTACAAGCTCCGTCAGAATTTTTCTTGAGTAGCCCCCCCCTCCCCCCTCCCCTCTCCCCCAGGCTTCCCCCTCCCCCCAGGCTTCCCCAACCCCCCAGGCTTCCCCCAACCCCCCCCCCAGGCTTCCCCCTATGTTTCCAATGGTAATTTTCCAGTTCTATAAAACATTTCTACTTTTATTTTAACCAGCATTTCATTTCACCACATTGAATTAAACTGAAAGGAAAAAAATGAAATTTATTTAATGTTGCTAAGCTAAACATGTTGCAGAATGATTTTTGACCAATCAAATCACGAGTTCTATCCAAAATAAAAACATCGTGCTTACTTTTACCAAGCAGCAAAGGTAGCCGGGAATAATGTTGGGTGCGTTATGTCGAGCGTTCTTCTTGTCCCTGTAGCTGCGAAATCCACAGATTACATGAAAGTGAGACGCATTTTGCCCTTTACAATCAACTGGAGGGTAATTATCGGTATTTCTTTGGCCTCAGCTGTTATTTTATTGTACTATCTGTTGTCGCCGGGTGGAATGGAGCACCGTGGGTACCTCGCATGGGAAGGAGAAGCGGACGGACTTTATTATCGAAGAGAAAGTCCCTCAGATGGAGGGCGTTTTCCCGTCTTGTTCCTTCATGGTCAAGCTTTCTCCTCGCAAACCTGGGATGATCTCGGCACTCTGAAGTTCCTGCGTTCGAAAAATTACGACGTCGTAGCTATAGATTTGCCTGGTTATGTAAAATCAAAGGAGTTTACGAATATCCCGAAGACGCCTGAAGAACGTGCAAAGTTCCTAAACAAGGTCATCGAGAAACTTCATATCGAGCGACCTGTAATCGTTTCACCTTCCATGAGTGGCTCATATTCGTTGCCATTCGTTTTTCAAGGTGATCAAGGAAAAACTCTGAGGGGATTTGTCCCTGTAGCTCCAGTGGCTACCGATAAGTACACTGAAGATGATTATAAAAGTCTTGATTTGTCCACCCTTATCGTTTATGGTGAAAACGACGAAACCCTGGGACTTTCTTCCTTGCGAAGGCTGAGAAATATTCCTGGTAGTCTCATACATATGATGAAAGGTGCTGGACATGCCTGTTATATGAAGTACACCGATGAATTTCATGAGAACTTGGAGAAGTTTCTCAGCAAGTTAGAGTGACAGCTGTAATACATTATAAATTAAGCTTAACTATTATTTAATAATTAATACCAGTATAACTAACAATATTATTAAATGAGGTTGAGCATGATAGCAAGAATAATTAAGGCAAAGGTTTGTGTGCGGATAACACAAACAGAGGCCTTGATAATTCTCGCTATCATGCAAAAACCGAATCCAATAATTGTTTCATTAGACATTTAAAGCACTAATTCGTCATTTCAGGCGCACTTGCATGCTGTCACCTCTCTGTAAAAATTTGATGGTCTGTAGACACATCTGCATGCATAAATCCCACTGTCTATAGATATGACTGATTACTTAACCCTAACCACTGATTACCTTCCCTGAATAATCTCCACCCTCCCCTCCCCTCCCCCCCCTCCCCTTTGCTTCCAAGTTTTAACAGTAAAGCCAAAGTGTGATGCCAAGATGGAGCTTTAAATGAAGGGCCGAGAGCATGTCCAGCCTATATGACTTTTTAGGCCTTTTTCTATTTTTTCTCGCTCAGAATAGCTCAGAATAGTCTCATTTTATCGTACAACGAATAATATCACAAGCCCTTGTCGAATTTGGATGGAAGATTTTTGAAGATGGAAGATTTCGAAGATGGAGCTTTAAATGAAGGGCCGAGAGCATGTCCAGCCTATATGACTTTTTAGGCCTTTTTCTATTTTTTCTCGCTCAGAATAGCTCAGAATAGTCTCATTTTATCGTACAACGAATAATATCACAAGCCCTTGTCGAATTTGCACTAACCCTAAGGAATTTGACCAATTTACCTGAAAAAAGCAGAGTTCTGGCCCTCCAGTGCTTTGACGGTACATTCAGAGCGTAATTTCGAAGCCATTTGAAAGCAGTTTGGCCGTGAGAATACGCGACTGCAATACTTCTGACCAGTGCCAACAACTAAACGAAAATACCGTTATTTACGCACGCCTGGCTCGCTTATCTATCGTGAGCTCACTGCGGCAACACATCGCCTCCGTAGCGTGTGTGTAAGCCAACATGTATGAGGCCCGTCCGGTGATTGAAAGACATCATTAAGTCCGGAAATCCTTGAGTCTCTAGCACTTCTCAAAGAAACGAGTCGTGTTTCTTGTCCTTCCTTGTGTCTGAAGCGCCATTTAGCGCTCGAGGTGAAAAACGGACCTTGGTCGGGAAGACGAGCCGGCGGGAAAGTCTGGAATCACTTCGGATCAGAAAAGGGGCAGCGTTGAGAGTTGTGGGCCATTTCCCATCCCGTGCCGTGGTCGAAATGCCCGATATCCGAAGTGCTTTGAGACTTATAGTATTTTGCAATAACTTTCGGGTGGGAACTCCATTTCGGTTTTGTTGTAGGATTTCCCGACATGCTTTGCGACAGTGGTAGATGGGTCCGCTGTGCGTGGTCGGGCACTTGAAATACAGCTTTGGGCAGCTCGAAGTGAGTTGTTGCTGGCCGGTGGGAAGACGTTTCGCATTTGGAGTCTTTAATGCAACATTAAATTCGATCTAAAAGGATTTTGAAATCGAGATACGCGTTTTGATGCGTATCAACCTTTTAATAATAAAACTTAGGCTGAAGTGAGCATGTGTTCATCTGTGGTCTAGTGGTTTGGTCGGGGATTTGCGCTCGGACGGCTCCGGGTTCGAATCACGCTCGGCCTCATTTTTTTTTTTTTTTTTTTTTTTTTCTTTCTTTCTTCGAACTGGACATTATGAAAGTGATTTACTTTTTTTGCGTTCGTCAAAATTTCTAACGTTTAATTTTACAAAAATATCGAACCGTGTCAGTGCGAAAACAGAAGCTTACCGCAATATTGCGTTACAATAGGAGCCTTTGATTGATTGATTTTTTTTTTTTTGAATACGGTATTTCTCGAAAACGACGGAAAAAACAACGGAAAAAAATTCGGAACAATGTTTTGCAACTAATTTCTAGTTCACATGCCAAAATTGGACAAATCTGAGCAAGAAAAAATAAAAAAGGCCTAAAAAGTCATATAGGCTGGACATGCTCTCGGCCCTTCAAATGCAGATGCATATTGTTCTCTTTTTGGATATTATTATTACTTTTACAGTTGACCCTCTCGTAAGCAGCCATCCAAAGTGCAAAACCAGAACCAGGTGGTTGCTTACCATAAATGCTCTATTAAGATCCCCTCTCTATTAACCCCTCCCTCTAACAAGCCCCCCCCCCCCCCCCCCTTGAGCTTCTAGTTTTTAATACCCCCCCCCCCCCCCCCCCCACAAAACACACACACCCACCCCTCCCCTCACAAAACCACAGAAGACACAGCCACTTGGGTCGGGTTAGAATCTCATTATATTCTTGATCTCAACATTTCCAACTTTGAATTTCATATGGGGTAGTTTCAATACTTTCTTATCAAGTTCTGTTTTCAGTATATTATAATGGTAGTTTTTACTTCAATATTGCATTATGCGTTCCTGGAACAACAAGTCCAGCTTCAAGTAAAATGTATCAGTGGTAAAAACTAATATCAGGTGAATGTAATTAAAATGTTTAATAATTTGCAGCAGTTTGTTTTCTATAAGCTTTATATTTCCCTTCTTTTTGAATGGCATGTGCTGTTGGTTTGTGCGGAATCACCCAAGTGTAGCTCGTAACTTGGAGTGTGAATGTTTTAATGATTCACTTTTTGGTTTCTTTGTTATCCTGGCGATAAGTGTAAAACAAAAGGATCCAAGTGCACTTGAAAGTAAGGTCTACGACTACCCCTTACTTGGGAGTGCACTTGACCAATGACAGTGCAGCCTTGCAGCTACAAGCACGTGGGCGTGCAACTTAGAATTCCACAAGGAACAATCTCTCTGCGTTTTGGTTTAAGATTCAGGAGTCACGGACGACTTCAAAATTTTAGCTGTTGTATTTAAAGGCTTATTTCAAGCTGACTTAGGGTAAAAAAATCTATGTTGAGAAAAAGGTTGTAGTCTAATAAAATATTTTATTTTCAGGCTTTGCAAATCAAAAACACTACAGCCATGCGCTCATTCAATACTTACGAGATACAAAAACATGTTTTTAAGACGAGCACAAATAATTTCCCAAAAATTAACAAAAAGTGAACAGTGTTACACCAGGCTCTAAGACGCTTTTTGCTGAATTGAGTTCAAATAAAACTTGACTTGATACGAAAAATTATTTTCACAATCAACTCAGCGTTTTACGCATATTGTGCTTGAGTCCTGCAACTTTTTTTGTCAAGTTAATCAACTGCGTACCATGTGCTCGCAAGTAATTTGTATATAAACATGAACGCTGTGTGCAGTCATGCCTGAAAATCTATTGTCTCGTCTTTCCAAAGTAGACGTCAAGTCTACTTGATTTTCAAGTGCATTTCAAGTGCTATAATGGCGTCATGACAACTCCGAAACATCGAGCAATGAATCTTTTTTTAATGTTTGAACGAAAAGAGAGTTGGACAATAACTGACTTTCAAATTGGTGCTTGTAAGGCTTCAGGTAGCTAATGAAGTAATGTACAAGAAGGTAAGTACAATATAACCAGTCTTTTTGTTTCTTATACATAAGGAAGGGACCACACCCATATAGACTAGTTGGTTGTCCAGCAGCAAACACCTTATCCGCTTATGAAAATGAGAACCTTTTTAAACTAAATAGCCTGAATTCTCAGTAGACACCAAAATATATAAGAACTGCATTTAACGCTAACTTGGAAAATTCAAGGTTCTTAGATGCTGGTTTTTCTGTACTAAGCAATATTTACCTATTACAACTTATAATATAACCTACATACACATTACTTTTTTACCTAGATTATAAGTAATATTATTTATTTATTTTCTATTCCACAATTAGCTAACTGTAACCAGAATACTTTGACACTGGCATAAAGTTATCATTATTATGAAATTTTGTGTATTATCTTCCATTTCTGTTATGCGGTGTAAGTTGATTGAAACATCTGATTCTTTGGAGAAAATCAGCGAGTTACATGTGACTTCAAATGAAAGCTGCAGTAAAAACCCGCATTATAGAAGCTTGTGGATTAAGAACCTGTTAGTGTAGACAAAAACTTGGCAATTAGACCCCCTGCCTCATTATAAAACAACCTGTTGAGCCAAGTAAAAGTTGAAACAGGTTCTTTCATTGGAAAATCAGATTAGTTTTGTTGTAGTGTATAATTGTGCATAAAGAACCTAAAACAAATTAGAACCTAGAGCAGCATGTGTATTTGCTTAGAATGTGGTCTTACTTTTTAGAAATTTAATTATATGTTTCTTATACATAAGGAACTGGGACCACACCCATATAGACTAGTTGTTCAGTTGGACCAGCTGCAAGCACCTTTTCCTCTTAAAGCCAAACCCGCGATGTAAAAGGCAGCTGGACTGTCCAACTCTTGCATATGAGCAAAATCTATTGTTCTTGCTCATTTGCATTAGATTCAGCATGGGGCTTTGCCCTTTTATACCACAGGTTTGCCTTTAAGAATTAAGAACCTATTTGAGAACCTTAAGAAAATGAGAAGCTATTTGAGAACCGAGTTCACAGTATACACCAAACATATAAGAACCTTTTTAGGATAACTTGGAAAAATTAAGGTTCTTATACATTAGTTTTTAATGCACTGAGAAATATTTACCTGTGGTGCTGTTTGTCACACTGTACAAGGTGAGTCTGAAATTTAACCATTCAAAAGCAAACAGTACATTTGATGTTATTTGCAATTATTGTGTCAGTAACTACCTCAAATATAAAATTGACATTCCTTATGTCTGTTGCACATGTAACATGAATATACATTTGTTTATCCTCATTCAAGTTCTTTGCCGCAAATTGTTTTCTAATATAAAGGGATGCATCCTCAAATGTATTGGGGCCTGAATACTCTGGAAAACATATCGTGAGTGGTGAAGTAAGAAGTTTTTCTTCAAATAAATCTTTTTTGTTGAGAAAGAGTATAACTGTTGTATCAACAAACCACCTGTTGTTGATTATTGACTCAAACAAATTTAAACTCTCTTCCATTTGGTTTGTTGTTTCATCCTCTTGCAACGTCAAGTCATACGCATTTAATGAAGCACAGTATATTATAGTGTTTACATCGTCAAAACAATGAAACCATTTTTTACGCTCAGACCTTTTGAGAAGCTCGACGCTCACATCAAACAATTTGAAATGAAATCCCCTGAAATCAAATTGCACCTCAACAATGCCTGTTGTTTTAACTCCTGTTCTCAAAAGATCTTGTTCTGTTGGCTCATAACCAGGGGCTCCAATTCTATCAAGTGAATCTAAATAGTATCTAGCTGAATCGTTCAGTTGATATTCTCTAGATCTTCGGAAACATTGCATTATACCAGCGTCTGCCCACAAGCGCTTCATTGCCGCTGTTAACTCGGGCGTGAAAGGTTCTTGATCATTCGCCCTGGCTACTACATCAAATACCATTTTCGCATCCATCATTCTCTCCTCTGTTACGAAGTCGATTCGCAGTTTGTCCATGGCTCGGATGATAGTTAGCAGAGAGTATATTGAATTTCTAAAAACGACTGGCTTGTACTGACTGTATTCCTCGTCAGAAAAGCCGTTGTCGTGGATGATTCTGAGTTGCTTTACTATGGTGCTTTTTCCAGATTCTTCTGCGCCGAGCAGCAATACCTTGACTTCGCATTCCGCGCGATCACTATCCAGTTTTAACTGTTCGTCGATGGCTTTGCTCCGTGCAATGGCTGCAGTTTCTTTTCCGCTCAATATGCAACCCATTTTGGAAGAAGGTCTAGATAACTAGGTCTTTGACATCCAACTAACGTGTTCTGAGAAACCAACTATTGGGCCATTAATTAACTCTTGATTGGGGAAAACGAATGAAACGTCTTCGTGGCGGCCATCTTGTTTCATTCATTCTCGTCGCCAGGGCTCCACGGTTTTATTTAACCGCTGACCAAACGGAGCGAGGGCACATGTGACAAGAAAAGACCATGACATGGTATTTTCAAATTCAGCCTGTTTGGTCGGGCTGAAAATTCAAACAATACAATAAACTGCAAGGGCTGATCTGACTACGTAAAAAAGTAGACGTTGCGTGACACCAATACGACAGAAACTGATAAAGTCGGTAGGGTTGCAACCGTGGACAGCTGTTTCGTTCTCCTTGGAACTCGTCAGCACGGTGTAGCAAAAAATCAAATCAAATCAAATCAATTTATTTAAGTGTCAGAGTTCTAGCACGCGAGTGCTAATTGTGGACACTTTCCAGATCTAATTGGAATTTGGATGTTGGTTTGTGAGAGAAAACCGGAGTACCCGGAGGAAAAACTCTCGGAGCAAGGGAGAACCAACAACAAACTCAACCCACATATGACGAATCCTAGGTGATTTTATTTCCTACTCAAAACGACATTTTTTCCCCTTCGAAAACAAAACTGGGCTTGACTGAATTTTCAGAAACAAACCTAAAATCTGCACTAAGGACCGCAAACGATAATGCTGCTAAAGTTACACGCAGGATTTGCAAGAGACCTATAAATCAGCCAAAAAATGAACAAACAATACAATAAACTACAAGGGCTGATCTGACTACGTAAAAAAGTAGACTTTGCAAGATACCAATACGACAGAAACTGATAAAGTAGGGTTGTAACCGTTGACAAGTGGGTACAAAGTACGGAACCTGATATGACGGGGATCATTTTGAATTTTAGCACCCTAAGAGGTACCGGTACCAATGTACAAATTTTGACCTCTAAAAGGTTCGACGAGCACCCTCGTCATTTTTATATGGCAGTCCCCCCCCCGCCCTCTCGTCGGGCCTTAGCCACCACTTGACAGTGCAATCAACTCGCAAACATTTTGCTTTAGCGTTATTGTTGTAATACGAAAGAAACAGCGTGACAGCTGCGTTACTGTTTTTTATAGAGACGTATTCCGGTTCGCATTTACTCAGCTACATGCAAATATATATGGAAAATTCGACTTAAGTCATAAGCGAATAACATTGAATATTCAGAATCAGATTTGCCATACAGGTCAAGCAGCAGGACGAATGATGCGATTCAAACATAAGCTTAGGGCCGTCGACATATTCACAAGTTCCCCGCTTAAAGTCAGACCCCCCCCCCCCCCCCCCCCCCCCCTCCCCGCCCCCTCCTCCCTAACGTTCACTTAGAACTTTCACAGTCCCGACGTCGCCTGGAGCGACGTTTTTTTAATAGTCGGGTGAATACAGTTTGCGAGACTACTGATGTGTGAAACAACAAACATTATTGGTGACTTGTTTCTTTGTGATTAAAGCGAACATGAGAACGTTGACATGTGTGGCACTTCCAGGATTAAAAACTAACAATTTCGTACGTGCTGTGAATATGTCGACGGCCCCTTACTCGATCTTCGATGAATCTGAACAAAATTATAAACAAATCAAATTTTATTTAGTAAAATAACACAAACTTTATTACAAAGTCGTGAGATCCTAGCAGTGATAAAGCAAACAAAGGACCGTCTATATTTTAATGGATAATTGTCTAGCTTTCTGTACCTTTAAAAAGCAGTTTCTTTTATGCGCCACATGTCACCTGGCATGACGAACCGCGATCCAATTTATAGATCGACGGCGTTCGTATTTAAAAACAAGTGTCGTCTCATGCGAAAACCAAAGTCAGAAGAAGGCCGAAGAAAATCAAACAAGTGTCGTCTCAAGTAATTTCACTGCACGTGTAAATACCAGGCGCGACCGAGAAAAATTATCACATGAGATCGAGGTCATCTGTGCCAGCCAGCCAGTCAGTCCAAGATGGCGTCCAAACCCTGAAATCATCTGGATTTAAGATCGATACCCGCGGGGCATGGTAAATCCCGCGGAAAAAAAGACTCGAATAGTATAACAAGGAGCAAAGGACCGTGAACGAAAATGCTGCTGGAATACGTAGGATCTATAGAAGATCTGATCAGCCAAAAATAGTAATACAAACTTGAACATAGTGAGCAAAGCTGATACTACGTAGAACAATTAACGCGACAAACACGGTTGCATTTTGGCTTTCAGTTTGAGCTTTATCATGTCGTTGTCGCGTTAATTGTTCTACGTAGTATCAGCTTTGCTCACTATGTTCAAGTTCGAATAGTATGGCGTTCTCCTTCGTCGAACGCAATAAAATTTTAAATAAAAATTAATAAGCGCGGGGGACGATAGGAAGAGCGAAAGGCGCGATCTCCAGAGTCAGGTCCTTGTTTAAAAAGAAAAATCTCTCTTCTCCTGCAGCACGTGAAACATTATATCTACGCAAGTAAGTTCTTGAAAAGAAAACTTGACCTTGACGAATGCATCTCTAAACTAAAAGTAACATGGATAATCAATAAAGCAGCCTAATTTGATCTGGATACGTTTCCTTTTAACTTCACACCTTTCAAATTGAAACAACTGTCACCTAATTATTATTGTGATAGTATCATCTCTACTACATGTAGTCCTTTCCTTTAATACAGCAGCTTAATGTAACTTAAAGGCCCAGTATCACCAGAAACCCATAAGTGGGTTGAAACGTGCAACTGTCTCTTGTACGCTTCAAAACAACACTGCACGAAAAATCGCCTTTGCGGACGATCAAATGTGTGGTGAAAGGCGTATCAAAGACCTCCTTTGCTACATCTTTCCACACCTGTGACGCGCGTCAAAGATCATCTTTGATGTCGCCTTTGACATAGTGGTAAAGGTGGTAAAGGCCGTCTTTACCACATCTTTGACATATACCTTTGACGCGCGTCAAAGATTACATTTGATTCACCTTTGTCCATTATCAAAGGTTTGTCAAAGGTTTAGTCAAATTCGTCTGTGATTTGTGACAAAGGTAGATCAAAGGCGTGTGGTCAAATCCGTCTGTGACGCGTGTCAAAGGTTGAACAAAGGTGTTTGGTCAAATCCGTCTGCGACGCGTGTCAAAGGCTGATCAAAGATGTAGTCAAATATGTCTGAGACTTGTGTCAAAGGCTTGTCAAAAGTGAATCGTCTTTGCCATGTGATTTACACACATTTGACACTCGTCAAAGGCCATCTTTGATCCCGCCTTTATATAGTGGTAAAGGTGACAAAGGCCATCTTTACCACATATTTGACATATGCCTTTGACGCAAGTTAAAGGTGATATTCAATTCGCTTTTATTTTGTCCACTATCAAAGGTTTGTCCAAGGCGTAATCACATTGTCTACGATTGGTGTGAAAAGTGTGTCAAATATCTTGACCACTTTTAGAAATTTAAATTAAATCATTAAAAAATACTGGTGTTACGTCAGCAATATTCATTATGATAAATATACAGGCCATGATGACTGTTTTAAAAATTCAATTTTAATGATGTCAAAAGCAGAATATACTCTTTACTAAATTAAAAGTGCCATAAAACTGTTTCAAATAGTATCAGAAAATACATGGTTGAATTAAAAATTAATTAATGAGGCCTTAACTGCAATAGTGTACAAATGTGTCACAAAATTATCATGCAGTAGTACTAATAAGAAGCAAATTAGTAAAGGTAATACAATGGTTTCAAGGGGTATTTGGAGTATAAATACCTCGAGTAATATTTTAAAATTGTCCCAAAATATCACGAGCCGCTTGGATTATTTGTTTATACTGCAAGGCTAAGAAATTTCTCTTTTTCTAACGCTCACACGTGTGATCAGCGATTCGGGACCAAAAGATTACTTCAAAATAATTTTCTTAAGGTGGCTCCAAGTAGTTTTTTTTTGGGGGGGTCACACTTCCCTTTTTTGAATGCGCTTATACCTAATCTTACTTTAGCTCAATGAATCTGAATTTGATATCAGCTGTTAGGCTAAGATGAAAGTTTTGGATGATGCTCTTTTTATGCTAATCAGCGTTTCCATAAGCAACAGTAAACGAATATGGCGAAAAACAGTTTTTCCTAAATATCTTTCGATTTTGGAGCTACCCGCGACAAGCGAATATATGCGCTATAATCTACACAGTGTAGCACACTAAATGGGAAAATTTCAAACATATTAAACTGTTTGATTTTGAATCGCTAAAACATTTTAACACGTGTTTTTTCATGTTTAAAATATAAGCGGTCAAAACATTTCATAGGTCTCACAAATTATCATTAAATTATCACAGAAAGTTTACTCAGACTTACATAATTACTCCCTGCAAATAGCTCTGACTAATTCATCGGCAATAAAGAGATCGAGCTTATCATTCAAGTGCAGTTTAAAAAGAGGGAAAACGTCAAGAAAAACTGCATTTGAATAAAAAGCTCGATCTCTTTATTACCGAGGAGTTAGTCAGAGCTATTTGCAGGGAGTAATAATTTAAGTCTGAGGAACTTTCTTTGGTAATTTAATGATAATTTGTGAGACCTATGGAATGTAATGACCACTTTTATTTCAAACATGAAAAAACACGTGTTAAAAATGTTTCAGTTTCAATTCACAAGTTGCGGAGTTTCTCTAGATCGAGAGAATTTTTTGTAAAACCCGCTTGTGGACCAATTGATTAGACCATGGGCTTCAACTGGACAATAAAAGTTTAAAAGAAATATATGAGAGCGTTTTTGAAATTTTGGGGGATGAAGTTTTGGGGATTGTAAATACAGTGAAAAACATACTATCGACATAATTGGCTAATATCTAAAGAAAACGATGCGCGATAAGAATGCAGTTTCATCTCGTAGTAGTTTGATTCCATTTTAAATGGTATGTGAAAAAGTGAAGGGGTTGCTTTGCCCGATTGCGAGAAAGAAGGATTTGATTAGCGTACGTTCAGCTGCTCTTGTTGTTATTTTTGTATGTAATTTGGTCTACGCCTACGAATGTGATGATAATTTGGAAACCATGAGGTTTTTTTTTTTTAAATTGACAACCTCGAGATTAATCATCAGTTTATATGGCCTGCAAGTTTCAAGGGCATTGAAGACATGCAAGGCAATAAAATAGGGCCTTGATCCAATGTACTAATGTTTTCATACAGACTTTGTGTTTACAAGTGAGCGTCCTCATTATTCACGAGTATTGTTTTCAAGTTTCATATGCACGTGCAAAACTTTAGCAAAAAGTTTATTTGCATCGAACAAAACGCTCGATTGCTTTCCGAAGAATTTTCCGTAACATGCTAATAACTGGCTTGAGAATTATAATAACATTACGCACTCGATGCCGCGCAATTACGCTGTAATGCAGCCGTACCTAGGGTCTCTGTAAAATTGCAGGACAAGAAGAACATATCCCAATTTGCAAATTTATAAACGAAATACAGAAACAGTGCTTCTTATGTCCCACGCAAGAACAGTGTGACAATTTTATATTTTAGCTGAGAATTTTGCTTTGCGCTATATTATATCTAAATAAGTAACAGATGCTACGCCGATTGCAACAAATAACCAGAGTGAGACAATCATAAACCATTGCCAAAGCGTGTTATTTCTGCATCCCACTTGATAAAATTAAACGTAACGTTTCCGACGTTGTCTTCATCAGTACTGCATGTTGTCATTGCTATTCGTAACGCAAGCCAGTTATTAGCATGTTTCGGAAAATTCTTCGGAAAGCAATCGAGCGTTCTGTTCGATGCAAATAAATTTTTTGCTAAAGTTTTGCACGTGCATATGAAACTTTAAAACAATACTCGTGAATAATGAGGACTCTCACTTGTAAACTCAAAATCTGCGGGAGTAAATTGGTACATTGGGGGCCCTATATTATTGCCTTGCATGTCTTCAATGCCCTTGAAACTTGCAGGCCATATAAATTGATAATTAATTTCCAGATTGTCAATTTAAAAAAAAAATTATCTCGCTGTTTCCAAATTATCATCACATTTGTAGGCGTAGACCAAATTACATACAAAAATGGCAACAATGAGCAGCTGAACGCACGCTAATCAAATCCTTCTTTCTCGCAATCGGCCAAAGCAACCCCCTCACTTTTTCCCACACTATTTCAAATGGAGTCAAACTATTTTGAGATGAAACTGCATTCCCATCGCGCATCGTTTTCTTTAGATATTAGCCAATAAGATCGATAGTATGTTTTTCACTGTATTTACAATCCCCAAAACTTCATCCCCCAAAATTTCAAGAACGCTCTCATACATTTCTTTTAAACTTTGTCCAGTTGAAGCCCATGGTCTAATTAATTAGTCCAGTAGCGGGTTTTACAAAAAATTCTCTCGATCTAGAGAAACTCCGCAACTTGTGAATTTCGGAGGATCACCATTCTGTTGCCATGGAAGCACCGATGTAAACAAATCCTATACTCACATAAAGTTCAGTGTATTGTGTGTTTGCATGCAAAGTGGCTTGTCTTTTTATGCGCAACAACAAAAGATATGGCCCATTAAAATTGAAAGGGTGTGTACTTGAGAAATGGGTACGAGCCTCCTTAATTGCTACATGGTTGCTGACGGCAATCGAAAGCCAACAATAACTCATTCCTGCCAATTAACTGTACTGCCATGTATATCAGTCATACATATAACAAGTTATGAGCCACAGCTATGTTTAAAAAGTTTAAAAATTAATTAACTACTATATGAACGTTTATGGTAAAATTCAAGTACTTTTTTGTGGATTTTCAGTGTCAAATTTCGGCTTTCACGAAATCAATACATAAGATCATATTTCAGGTGCTGAAATGAAATAATGTTTTCAATGACAAGAATTTTTTACAGGAGATGAATTTCACTGAGACGACAACACATTTTGTCATCTGCCCACTTGTTAATCATTACAAAATTACACATGCATTATAGTTAGTTTGTTATAAAGTTGAAGAAAAGACAATATACTGTTTGTTGCATCTTTTCAAGACCACATGTGGCATGAAAACATGACTGTGAAGTAGGTTTCAAGTGTGGTGTGACTGTAACATAATTTATGCATTAGGTGAACCTAATCTCACCTGACTCTAGATCAGAAATGAGTTCGGCAAACAGGCATGCATTTTAATTGCAATGTCAGTTGAAGTTGTTTGTGCCCTGAAAATGTTATCTATGCATTTACAGCCGCTTTTTTGTCTTTTCTTTCAAACTTAAGTTATAATCACTTTGAATGCAAATTAAAGTTCTCAGATTATGAACAGGCTAAGTCACACATATTTGTTTGAACAATCATGGCATGTTTTATACCAAAATATAAAGGTCGTGTTTTCACATAATTGTTTACGTATGCTCGATGCGATACTGTACATCCATTCATTTCTTGAAGCTTGAATTATTTTTTGAATGTGGAAGTATGACAAGCGATTCTCTTAACTTACATCATTTCCTTTACCTGTATATTTGTTTTAATCATTTTTCATTAATTTTAATTTTTTAAGTATTAATAAATTAACTGATTTTTTCGTAATGATTTTCGTTAACTGCTGCTTAAAAAATAATCAAGCATTCTTGGGACCGAAAGGGTGGCTAATATGTTCACTCGTTCTAATGGAACCTGAAAAGTGTCTTGAGTTTAAGCATGATCTGTTCAGTGGCTCTTTACACTCTTGAAAGTTATAGAGAAATATTTACTTCTTTGGTCTTCTGATCATCGCATTCTTTGATTGAAGAACCAGACACGTGTAGCTGCCAACGGCAAGCTGACTTGGCAACGCAGCCCAGCAAGACATCTTTGCTCTTCAAATTTTCATGCCTGTTTACACATAAAATTAATTACTTTTTAATAAACATACTAAGGCAATTATAACATTGTGCTTGCAAAAAGAAAAACCAAGATATGAAACAAAGCACAGTGTCCAATTTAATGGGAGGTTGCTGGAAAATCAAATAATATAAGCTTAATTACATGACTTTTTAATAAACTGTCTTTATTGGGCATCTCATCTGAAAATGTTATTAGTTTATACTGTTGGAACAGTAAAATGTATCTTTGTTAGAAATTAATATTAATTTCACCCAAATGTAAAACTAAAAGTAGAACAGAAGAACTTACCACTTGTAAAGAAAAAAATTGTAAATTGTAAATTGTAAGCATGGTGCCTGCGACCATTGGGACATTCGGATTTTTTTTTCAAAGGTGCCGACAGAAAAATCAACCCTTCGGATTTCATTTTTCAAAGGGCGCCGACAATAAATTGAGGGTTCGGATTCCTGCCATCTTTAGGGGGGGTGCGGATAGAAAATGGAAAGTCCCATTATTTAGACTCTGTCAAGTTCAATGTGATGCACCCAAAACATATGAATTAGTTTTTAAACATGGAGCTCAATGTTCTATGCAGCAAAAACTTCAACATTCCCTGAAGCAAGATTGTGTATCACAAATTAAATATGCGATGTTGAAGTGCAATTTTAAGCTTAAGGTGGCTGAACACAGTTTGCACGCGCTCTTCAATTTCAGTTGCTTACGTGAGTCAGCACGTGCAGAGTCATGAGAAAAACAAACGTGGCGCCTATTCAGCGATCATTTTATTTTGCTCAGCGTGGATCGCGAAAGTGTTGTTTTTCGTCTTAAAATCAAACAATTTGTTGTTCGTAAAAGTGTTTGTTGAATCAATAGATAATTTATAGAACCATTGAAGAAATACACTGCCTTTTTGGTCGTTTGTCTTTGGATCGAGAACCCAGTCAAATGCAACGCATGCGCAGTTGACCAAAAATTTGTGACTGGATATTTTAGCGACTTTCCTCGGAAATGTGCTGATTTCTACGGAACCACTCGTTAGAATTTCACGAAATTTGGCACAATAATAGTTCCGAATATGCCGAACTCACCTGCCATCAGAAATTTGAAATCTAACAGAGGAGATTTTTACAAAACGCAAACATATTAAACCACAAATTACGGAAGATCCCTCTGTTAAAAATACATGAGACCAGTGTTAACACGCGAATATTTTTACGAGTTTACTGGAGACAAATGATGGCCAAAATCTAACGACTAGATTTTCTGAAAATAAACGAAACCAAATATTGCAGGCTGATTTACAATCCACCGTGTTGCCATGGCAACACCATAAAAGCTCAACAAAAATATCAAAATATATAGCTTGTTGCTTAATCGTATGTCTCGCCAATTTTGGGTGCTCAGACGTTAGTAGTTTTAAAATGACAATGAATGACGCATAGGTACAATGAAACTGTGTTCAGCCACCTTAAGTATTATGAACAAACAATTCGGTTTTCTAGAAACTGGTATCCCGCCATTTTGAGTTGCAAATGACAGATAAAATTAATGATGAATGAAACGGATATCCAGGGTTTGTCATTAATATAAAAAGTTCACTAAATAGCCTCGTTGTGTGACCTTGTATTTCATAAACAAGCATCAAAAGCTAACATTTTATATACGAAAAGGATTAGCTGGAAATAAGCTTAAATAAAGTTCATTCTGTTTGTTTACCGGCAAGTTTAATAGAAGTCTGAGAAAGCAAATATCCGTGTTGGAACGCTTGAGAACTCTCAGATCTTGTTTAAGGCTTAATTTAATTTTTTAAATGTCAAAGAGACTTACCTTTTAATCTTAAGTGAAGTTTGAGTCAAAGAAAGGTGGAAAGATTATTATCCAAACGATCTTCTGAACGCAGGAAAATCAGAATATTTTTTCTCTTCGACTCACTCTGTACGCGTCAGATGTATCTTGGTTGTGATTGGTCAAAGAGAAATGGCAACCGGCGGAAAGCGCGGGAAACTGGCTGCCTCGGCTCCAGTCATCTATCGTCCGGCAACGTGACAAGATGTTCAAAAGAAAAGCAAAGCCGTCATATCTTTCACTTCATCTTTGAAGCTCGTCACAGGTGAAGTCAAAGTTCTTAGTCAGTGTTTGACCTCACCTTTGACAAATGTCAAAAGAAACGAATACCAAAGCCGTCATATCTTTGACTGTACCTTTGACGCGTGTCAAAGGCGAAGTCAAAGTTGTTTACATATTTGACCTCGCCTTTGACAGGGGGCCAAAAGAATATCAAAGCTGTCATATCTTTGACTTCACCTTTAACGCGCGTCAAAGGTGAAGTCAAATACGTCGTCGTATTTGACCTCGCCTTTGTCCCGTCTTCAAAGGTATATGCAAAGCCGTTATATATTTGACATCACCTGTGACGCGCGTCAAAGGCGAAGTCAAAGTTGTTTCCACATTTGACCTCGCCTTTGACAGGTATCAAAAGAATATCAAAGCTGTCATATCTTTGACTTCACCTTTGGCGCACGTCAAAGGTGAAGTCAAACACGTCGTCGTATTTGACTTCGCCTTTGTCCCATCTCAAAGTTATATGTAAAGCCGTTATACATTTGACATCACCTTTGACGCGCGTCAAAGGTGATGTCAAAGTCGATGCCACATTTGACCACACCTTTGATGAAAGTCAAAGGTATAGCAAATCCAATATTTCGTGCAGTGCAAGCTTCCGATTATTCAATTTGATAAGAAGTTGTTACAGCCATATTTGGAAAATCAAGATAAAAATATTAACCAATCAATTCGCTAGAACAACTTGTTTCCAATCTCCCTGGACCGAGGGGTTTCCAAATATGGTACTAAGCAAAAAATGAATATTCTGAAGCTGTGAATGCGCGTTACACGTTTCAACCCACTTATGGGTAGCCTGCGTAGCAAGCGTTCCCGTACGAACGAATTTTTCCGCATTCTGGCCGCGCGAAAATTGGGGCGAGAGCAAGTTGTGGGTTTCTGGTATCACCCATTTGGCTTTACGGTCGCAATGCATTTTGGGTGATGCTGGGCCTTAAATGTAACTTGAAATGTAAAATGTGTTTTTTTGTCAATAAAGGTGAAGAAAAAAAAATGAAAAGAAAAAAAGGAAAAAAAAGAAAGGCGCAGTCTCCCTCCTCTCTTTCCCCATCCAATGATCCCCTGCACGCTTCCTTTCCCCTCTCCCCAGCCTCCTAGTAACAAAAAGAGACCTCTGAGGAGGAGAGAGGAACACAGAATTACAAATAAATGTTCTGAGAAAGCAAGCATCAGTGTGAGTTTATTTATATTCATCGACATGGACTGCTATTTATAAGCTCCAGCTATACTAAAACTTCATTTACAGATCCTCCTGCTAAATATGAGTAAACTGATGGCGGCGGTTTTTATTGAATATTTGTTTATACCTTCTTTCATGTGGGGAGAAATTTTCGATAGCCCCCCCTCCCCAAAAAAAATCATGACAACCCCCGCCCCCTCTAAAAATCGACATAGCCGCCCCCCCCCCCCCCCTACATAAATTATTAACCCTCCCTAAGAACCTTATAAAGAAAATGAGAAGCTATTTATAATTCTCCGGTAAACAAATTTTTCACTCTTTATTGCTTCTACAATGTTTCATTTTTGTTATCTTCAATTGAATTGTGAAACAAGCATTCAACCTAAAGTTGAATGTTCACTTTTGATTTTAAGCTTGTTACTGAGGCCCCGACCACACTAATGCGTTTTCAAAAGTCTCCGTTTTCATCTCGAAGAAAACGAAGCAAAATATTTTCGCCCACACTAGCGTTTTCGCATCGTTTTCACTCGTCCACACTAAAACGGTCGAAAACGATGAAAACGACTGTGCCCGGGGATTGCGCATGTGTTAAAGATGATAGATGCTCTGATTTGGACTGGAACCGATGGCATGTGACGCTCTCAGTACGTCATCGTTTTCAAAAGTCTCCGTTTTCACCTAACCACACTAGAGATTTTACGTCACCGTTTTCAAAAGTCTCCGTTTTCACCTGTCCACACTAGAAACGAAGCGTTTTCAAAACGATGCGTTTTCAAAAGTCTCCACTTTTAAAACCGTTTTCGAAAGCCTCCGTTTTCATCAGCGTTTTCGGGCGTTTTAGTGTGGATGATAGGCGAAAACGCATCAAAATGTATGCGTTTTCAAACGAAAACGCATTAGTGTGGTCGGGGCCTGAGAATATTTATAATATACATTGTATTAAAAAGTGATGGAAGTAATAAAAGTTGAAAGTTGAAAGTTCTGTTGCATGGTACCTCCTTATTTAAGAAAAATATCTTGTTGAATGCAAGCTTTGTTATCACGTGCTTTTCTTTATTTATTTGCGCTTTCATCAATGAAAAGCGTGACGTGCAAACGTTGTTTACCCCCAAAATCTTTGACGTATTTGTCAGAGATTGGCTCAAGTGTCTTATCAATATTCATGAAAAAAATCGTAAATCAAGCTGGTCGTGTTCGTGTGAAGATGTAAAATGTTTTGTCACTCTTGAGGCAACTTGGAAGACTCACAGAAGACGTACCGTCAAGGAAAAAGTCGCCCCACAACTCCAACCGAAGGTAAGAGTTGCTTCGCAAAAAGTTACATTTGTTTAGTACAGAGTATAAAATTTTGCTCCATTGAGTGAACGCGTGCGTTGAGCTTCTCTTCGTCTTACGACGTCTTTGCGTTTTGGAATTGCATTTGCGTTGCAATTAGCCGAGGAGTTATCTTTCAAAAAAGTCTCTGGCTGGGTTAATTTCGTTGAAGCTGCATATACTTTCAAAAGAACATTTTATAGTTCATCTTAAGGCCTTGAAACAAATATTCACAAAATATTTTGAAATTCCTGTTAGAAATAGTTTGCTCTTTCAGGCATTGTTTACTTTTAACTGTTGATGAAACCACGTCTTATGCACTTAAAATTCAACCTTAGTCGTCTGAAATTTAAAATAACATAAATTGAACACTTTATCTGATCAATCGTTCATTTATATTTTCAGGAGCTTCAAAGGGTATCAAAGTCAAGAACATGGCGGGCTGAAGAAACAATTCACGCAAGAGGACAAACTGGAATGAGGGATCTGTTTAAAGATAAGAAATTTGTTTAGTTCATATATTTTTTGTACAAATGGTGGTTGAACATGGGCAAAACCTTTAGTATGTATTAGTATCAAATATATTGATTCTGAGGAAGAGCGAAAGTCGGATCTCCCCGTGCTAATTGACTAAATCTGCTCATCAAATTGACATGAAGAACCGGGGGATATTGAAGTTTATTCATTTTGCTGAATAGTGCACAGGGCTGCTAATTGTCTGAACTGTCAAATCAGCACAGGTTTTACAATGGGATGGAGGTGTTGGGTAAAATAACTTCTGACAATTCTAATCTCAGCCACCATTTGGACGTTAAGTGATCGTTTGATTTATTCGGTTGATAATTTGACGATTTAGTTTACGGCCTGTTTGTTTGTTTTGTTTCGGCGAACATTATCTTTATGCAAAACAAATGTCAAAATGTAATATAATTGCTTACAAAACTTCTCTTACAAAGGAAATACGATTTTGTTTGGTCGATCGCTTAGCGTGTTGGTATAAACGTTACAGTTAACCTCAGTTGATGTGGTGGGTGTATTTTTAAGGTGGCACTGACAGTTTATCAATTGCAAATTCCTAATTTGGACACGTCAAATTATTTGTTTCCATGGTCACATTGGCTGTCATAAAATTAACTTTCCTCTTCAAAATTCTCGTATTAACGTGGCACTGACAGTTTTTTGAAAACGTCTTTGTTCAGTACCTGTGAAATTAGATGATCAAATTGTCTGTTATAAAGAACTTTCCTTTTCAAAATATTGTTTCTATTTTCCCCCGGTAATTTTATACAAAGTATGATTTGGTACCATTTAGATGCTCAAAATGAAAGTTTGTGTTTTGTCCACAAATTCACGAGTTTTTCAGAAACACGATTAAAAATATTTCAGTTAATTTTTCAATTTAACCAACGTCTGGCACTGTGTTAAGAATGGAGTCAAGCAATTGTCTGTTGAATGTTCTAAATTGAATCACTTGCTCCAAACTTAGCCAAACGGTCATTAACAAAAATGATAAATTAGGCTCATGCGCAATTCGATGTATTGCTAGAATGAAAATGGACACGTCAAATTGGCTGTTATAAAACAACTTTCATTTTCAAAATTGTTTCAGTCAATTTAGAAGGAAAACTTTATTCAATTATTTTTCAATTTAACCAAAGTCTGTCATTGTGTTAAAAATGGAATCAATTGGGAATATATGTTTAAAGTGTATATGGCGGATATTTTTTTATTTGCTTGAAGGAATCTTCATGGCGTTCTGATCAGAAAATCGAAAAGAGTTTTTGCGATATCGATTTTCTTTTTCGTGTTTTACCGTCTAAAAGCGTGAAATTTCACTTCCGGTGGGTTACAAAACCGCGCAAGAAAAAAGACTGGAAATAGTCCGCTGTGACGTCAATACAAGAATGCCGGTGTCGCGATTTCTCGGTTCCTCACATTTTTTGGTGCGCCCTGAGGAAGAAACATGGTTCTATTGAGGTGTGTTGTCTATGGTTGTAGTAACACGCACCAAAAAACTGAGGAACTGAGAAACCGCGACACTGGTATTCTTGTATTGACGTCACAGCGGACTATTTCCAGTCTTTTTCCTTGCGCGGTTTTGTCACCCACCGGAAGTGAAATTTCACGTTTTTAGACGGCTAAATCACGGACAAGAAAAATCGATATCGAAAAACTTTTTTCGACTTTCTTATCAGAACGCCATGTAGATTCCATCTAGCAGATAAAAAAATATCTGTCATATACACTTAAAAGACGCTTGTAGCCTGTCAGTGCCCCCTAAGAATTATTCACACGTTCCCTATACATCAACTGATTGACAAGAGAACAAAGGCCTGTACAAGTTGCGTTCTTCCTTTTTCACTTGTTTTTTTTCTTTAATTAACGGAAAATTATTCTTAGTCGCGCATGCTAAAAAATTATTAGGTAGCTTTTTCCTGAGATTGAGTGCCTGTGTTCTCTTGTCGATTGTACGTATATTAATTAGGAGCTTAGTTTATATAAAGCCCTGATGTCTGGTTTTGAGGAAAGCCGGTATTTTCGATGAACAATATAGACATTGTAAATTGTTTAAACCCTGGAGTACCAATAGTCTGTCCAGTGTGATCGTCTGGGTTAGTGTAGTTCTGAAACTGAGAACTGTTGTTCGGTTGATAATGATTGACGTTTCGACAACCTGAGCGGAAGTCCTATGCAGAGTCATGAATTGTAAAGTACTATGCTTTACGACAACTACTAACAAATTTTGAAGACAAAGATGAACCTAGCGACAGACAGGAGCAGTATACAATATCTGCTGTCAGAAATTTGAACATACGACTGAATGAACACAAACGAACGACGTCAACAATCACATTGCTGAACATCATTTACACACTACGCCGGCACAGAATTGACTGGGACTCTGCCGAATGCGTTACCTACCCCAGGGGGGTACTCAGGTATATTAGTGACGGGGAGGTGCGAAGACCTTTTTTGGGTTTGAAATTAGCGATCTGAGGACTTTTTTTGGGTTAGAAAAAAGTGGTGACTTTTTTTGGTGAAAGATTTTGGTAAGGACTTTTTTTTTTTGGGGGGGGGGGGGGGGGGGGTTGACTAAAAGCGAAGCCCAGGCTTCTCATTTTCATGTCACACAATTGTATCAGTTTCATGTACAAACGTAAACTACATGCAAATGACAAGGAGACTTCCTGTTTTAGCGGTTTATTCATAAGAGGTCACGTTACAACAGTTACATATGAAGTATGTAAATTTGATAAAATATCTCATTACACTTTATTCTCTTGATGTGCATTTTTGTAACTTTTGTATGCAGAGAAAAAAATGGACTTTTTTTGGGTTACGTTCTTGGCCGTTGGTCTTTTTTTGGGTCTGGTTTTAGCCTGATAGGACTTTTTTGGGGTCTAACAATTTGGCCTCATTCGCACCTCCCCGTCACTAATATACCTGAGTACCCCCCCCCCCCTCCCCCCCCCCCCCCCCCCCCCCCCCCCCCTGGGTTACCTACAGTACGGACAACTAACATAGAACAAACACCACTGAACTGATGCCAACGTAACAGCTGCCTACAAACGACTTTTCGACAGAAAAGACAAACAATACACGGATTGAAACGCACCAATCACTGATTCGAGCCTCAACAGCGAATAACATCATACAATTCATATCATTGGCTCTCAGAAGATGACTTCCGCTCAGGTTGTCGAAACACCTGTCATTGTCAACAACAGTTCTTTTTAGAACTACAATGTAGACCTGTTATACAGACAAAAGGAAAACACAAACCAAAAGCTATCCTTTTAGGAAGAACAACAGATAATGCTTTGCAGTTTAATCAACCATTTTTTCTTGGTTGCTCAATTTAAATTCTCAGAAAAAGAAGTTTCGGTTTTTAAATGTCGTTTATTCTTCAATGTCAATTTTCAAACCATTTTAGGAGGATTTTTTTGTAAAATAAAATGGAAACTCTCAAATTTACTGGCACACCTTTTCCTATGATCTCAATTTGCTAATTGTTTGTTTGAAAAAGTAAGACACACACTATAAAAATACCTCGCAAAGTTTCCTTAGAAAGAATAACGTGGCGTTAACTTACGACATTGTAATTTTTTTATAGATTTTTTTTGGAAATGTTCTGTTGTTTTGATTTTGCCGGATATTTTATTTAACATGCACTTATCTGAATTTGGACAAGAGACACAGAACCGATTATTCCGACTTTGGTTAACGTTCCGTTTATTATTATCATGGTCTGTATAACCCTTTGATTTGATTTAAGCCATTTATGTTTGTTTCTTTCTATAATAAATTTCAGTTGACAAAAAGAAACGTGTTTAGAATAAAATTTAAAACCAGACATTGGGTATTATAAATGGGTTCTCTTAAATTTAGTTTAAGTGGAGGAAAAGACGTTTTGCTGTTGGCATTCGATGTAGCACAGAATGAAACATTTTAGTTTGATTTTGAGAAATTGGTCTCATGCACAATGAACAAGATCTCAAGGAAGAAAATGGAGCCAAGCGATTGTCTATTGAATGTTCCAAATTATGTGGCTTGCTCCAAACTTTGCAAAATTTATTATTTTGGGAAATTGAGCTCGTACACAATTCGATCTAACGTTAAAATGAAAACGGAGCCGAGCAATTGCCTGTTCTAATTTATTTCACTTGCTCCAAACTGAGCAAAACGTCATTTCTCTGCTACAACAGTTAAACGGCCAACAGTGAAAGGTTTTGTTAATGAAAGCAACATGGCGAGTTATAAAAAAAATCTAGAAATGTCCAGTATCGAATGAAATCAGAAGCGGTCAAACACGAGGGGTCATGTAGCAGGGACATGTAGTAGGAAAAAATCATTGCGCTAGCACACCACATGAAAATG
Source organism: Dendrophyllia cribrosa (assembly GCA_024195265.1). NCBI lineage: Eukaryota > Metazoa > Cnidaria > Anthozoa > Scleractinia > Dendrophylliidae > Dendrophyllia > Dendrophyllia cribrosa. The sequence goes on along the minus strand of JAJLRJ010000009.1, from coordinate 10,661,767 downwards.
TCGCGGGGACATGTCTCAGGGACATGTTGCAGCGACACGTCCCCTCGTGTGAACTGATACTATCACAATTGTGCAACACCAATCTTGGGGACATTTTGTCCTCGCGACATATCTCACGGAGTTCAACTTGTTGAACTTCATGGGACACGTCGCGGGGACAAAATGTCCCCGAAATTGGTGTTGCACAATTATGATAGTATCAGTTCACACGAGGGAACGTGTCGCTGCAACATGTCCCTGAGACATTTTCATGTGGTGTGCTAGCGCTATGATTTTTTCCCTGCTACACGTCCCTCAGTGTGCACTACACAAATTTTTGTCGCTGCTACATGTCCCCTCGTGTCTGACCACCCTTAAGTTAAAAGCTCAAATTTCACGAATTTAATAGCTTGCCATGTTTCTTCTAATATCATCTATGTATACAGTGTCTCGTATATGAATTTTAAAGATTAAAGGTTGGTTTTCACCGGCGACAGAAATATTAGTACAAAAATATGAAGAATAAACGCACTTGTTCTTCTTATGCTGTCTCCGTAGGAATTGTTACGGCATAAGCATAGCCACAAGGAAAAAAACTTGGTCCCTTTTTCCTGTGATTACGTTTCTTTCGCATTAATTCCTGATGAAGACAACATGAGAAGAACGACTGTTTCTTATTTTTGTGTTTATACTTGTGTCGCTTGTGAAAACCAGCGTTAAGTTGTGAGGTTCGTTCCAAATTTTTGGTGGGTTTAAATTTTTAGGTTGTACTCCTTGAAAATTTTTTGATTACAAAACTTTAAAGGGGTTCCCAATTAATTTTTAGTGAAAATTGTTACCAGGGGAAACGCTGTGCAAATTTTTCTAAATTTTCCCGCCAAAAGACTTAGTATATATAGGAAGAGAATTTCTGTCACACTTTTAATTAGTTAAATGATTTTCACTTAATTAAGTTATTGAAAAAGCATTGTAGAATATAATAAGAGAATAAAGAATATACAACGAAAAATGAAAGATCTCTTTTATTGTCGACTTTTAATTATTTAATACAATGTTTAACATTACTGAATATTTTTTAAAAAAACGGCGCATGCGTATTTTTTTCTAAGTCTTTTGGCGGGAAAATTTTAGAAATTTGAACAGCGTTTAATGCCATGGAATATTTGAACTAGCTGAATAAAATAAGCCTTTTAATAAACAATTGACAATGAAATAATTAAAGATTTCCAGAAATCGCTGAAAGAATTGTACTGAATAGTTACAGATTTTTTTCCCAAAGCAAAAAAGTTCTAGTTGTTTTCTGAGCTATAAATTGAGTATGTGTTTCTGTTATTGAAAACCTTATCCATGACAAGTTTCCACGGTACAAATTGCTTGCGACTGCTACATACAACACGAGAATTTTTCGTTGATTTTTAACTTTGCAAACAATCGTAAATCGATCCAGAAATACGTACGATTTTGGCACTTTGCTTTATAGATGCAGCATATAAAAGTCTGCTGTAAGCAACTTTGTACCGTGTAAATTTCCTGCAACACAGATATAACAAACGCACTTGAACGCGAAAATGTAGAACGTTTCTCTGCAGAACGTCAATGAAAACTATTGCTGATCGCTCATAAGCAAAATTTCTAATAGGGAAAGCTGATAAACCGTCAAACGTGCGTGAGACAAACGAAAATATCTATTGTAAACTGAAAAAGGGCCCCAATAGCGGGGAGTTGTTTTAACTGTGAAGTTCTTGACAACATCCTATAGTATTTACACTTAGAAATCTTGTTTAATATTTTAAAAAAATGAATACTCGAAACAAAATTTAGAGCCTGAGTTCGCAGACTTAAAACGTTGAAGTTAAATTGATTATCCTAGCAACGGTATAATTAAGCAGTTGAAAGCAAAATTCAAGCTTGAACTTGAAACCTTTATAGACGAATCTTTGCTGACGTCATTGCTTAAATTATATTTGATTAGCATGCAAATTTACGTAGAGAAGGCACCGTGCTAAATATGATTTCACTTTAGTTATGATCTAAGCAATATTTAGCTGTTTGCATGTAATGTTCAACAAAATATCAGCCATCAAAAACTGCAAATTTGTTTGGTAGCAAATTAAAAGCGCTAATGAGCCATACATTTTTGTTAAAGTTAGAGTTTTTAACAGCATAGTAGGAAAAGTATCTAGTGTATCACGCTCAAATTTCCAAGGAAAGCTAATTGTATTATACCCTTTCAAAATTAAATAAGAGAATGACGCACATGTGCTGATGAGGCAATAATTGTTAACCAAGATTCTCCTATCGATATCGATAACATAATTATTGCTCACTGTCCATCCGGCTTTAAAGAATGGGCTCCATTGTGATTATTCTTATTAACTTTTACTGCGAGTTCATTTGAAATCCTTTTTGAAAGATGACATTGAAAAGAAAAAAAATTGGAACTACTATTTCCAACAAGTAATATATTCGTAGCCTGAAGCCCCTTACTATAAACATAACCTGGCCTTGTAATTTCACGCTGTAAACCGACAAGCAAACTCTCTTGGAAACAGACAAAAAACTATAAACGAATTGCTTTTTAATTTCTGATTGTCAATTTTTGGACTTAACAAACGCTTTCCGAGTTTCAGGAATGCTGGAAATAGGGTTTCAGAAGGTAAAATCGGAAAAATAATCCGGGAAGGCATGCACCCGGACCCACCCTTGATAATTGTTGCAGAAAATGGAACGATATTACAAATTAAGTTTGTGGAAAACATTAAAGATCAAAAGCAAATTCACAGGCTTATATAAATGCTGGAATCCTAAGTGTGTGAAATTTCAATGACATCGAGATATTAAACGACGGTTCGATATTTTTTTGAAAATTGAACGACTTCAAACGCAAACAAAAAGACAATCACTTTCACAATGTCCAGTTTGGAAAAAAAAAAGAAGAAAAGAAAGGAAAAAAAACATTGCATGTCCCGACCAGGATCGATCCTGAGTTGTTCGACCGGAAAAACAGCAACCTATCCATTTTGCCATCACGGATTAAGTGATTTGTGAAGTTTATTTTAACGGAGATAAACGTTAAGAAAAGATTGCTGGAGTGAAAATTTGCAATCTGTCCCGTTCAACTATAACTCGTTCAACGCTTCCTGTATTCACGAGTTAAAAACGTTAAAAAGACAAAATGGCCTTAAAGGTGAAGTAATACGGGCAACAAAATCGTGCAACTTGTCGCGCAACAATGTCGCGCAACAATGTTGCGCAGCCCTGATGTTGCGCGTATTACCACCAACGCGCGCAACAAATTTTCATGTTACAAAAAGTAGACGTCGCTTTCTGCAACATGAAAATTTGTTGCGCGTGAGGTGGTAATACGCGCAATATCAGGACTGCATCCTGCAACCTGCAAAGCGGCATTGTTGCGCGACAAGTTGTACGATTTTGTTGCCCGTATTACTTTACCTTAAATATCCACTGAGAAAGCGTTTCATAACCTTAAAATTAAGGAAAACAAATTTAGAAAAATTACGAAATTATAACTGACAATTAAATCACCAATACTGCGAAAAAGTTAAATGCAAAACAGAAACTAACTGAAAACTGACGTTATAGTTTCACTGACGTTACATGGTATAAAACAATGGTCTTAATTATTTTGCAAAAAAATACTGGATTTCTTTCTACGTGAAACCCATACTCAAAACTAGTATTTAGTAGACAAAATGCAAATAATTATCACTGAAAAATAAGAGACAAGATACTTACTGAAAGCTACCGAATTGAAATAATTTTTTCTTAGTTACTACCATTAACTTCCTTGCAGACCTGTCTCAGTGACTTAAAACTCCTAGTCCATGAGTCTCATGCATGACTTTAATGAGAAAGATTTTTACTCCATCGTTTGCGACCGGTTTGGGTCTCTTTGTGGGTTTAATATTAAGCAATTTATAGAAGTCTCTTGATAGCCTTAGCTAAATTGATCTGTGTATTGTCGTTCAGAAGAAATACAATATCACTACTGGTCAGTTAAGAAGCGTTGAAAGGAGTCAGAAATTTTGACTTTGAAAATTAGGTGATATCAGTCATGCATGCTACTTAGCTATATTCCACCATATTCTAGATCTTGATACAGGCCAGATCTTTTTATTTTCTCTTTTTAAATTTCTCCAAAGAAATTTGAAAGATTTCGTTTTCACAAAGTGCGCAAGATTTGATCAGTGCTGGATAAACAAGCTGTGATAGGCCTAAGGTTTTAAGTCGGTCTGACTCTTCCGAATATTGTCAGGTCTCTTGTGCTCAATAAAGCTAATAACCATACACATTAATTGTAACAGAAAATGGAATAATTATAACTGAAAACTAAAAATAACAGATGCTAAAATGTTTAAACTGAAAAAATAAAACAGACAACGTGGCCCTTTATGTTACTTGTTGAAAAGTTTAGAACTTGAAAACACTTTGAGTAAATAAAACTTACAAAATGCTCTTTGATTTACTAATAAGTCGATTCTTTACCTTAAAGGCCCACCTTCACCCAAAATGCTGTGCGCGCCGTGATCTTTCTTTCTGCAGAATTTCGTGTAACACGAAATTCACGCTTGAATGCGTGCAACCAATCAGATCACTCGTATGAACAATGGAGCATTTCAAAACAAAAACAAACGACCGCAACGTCTTTTGGGTGAAGGTGGGCCTTCAGTTTAACAAACAACTGACAAACAGACAGAATCGCCTATAAATTTGAACGGAAAGATTGCTATATTGTCTTGAAATAGGAAGAAAAACTCGCAGTGAAAAACAAAGTAGTAATACCTAAGGAGACAAATTAACGACTGAAAAAACAAGAAGTTCCACTAAATTGGCAATTTTGATTTCTGGACCGCCTCAGGGTCACGAAATAAAATACGAATAGATGAAATGTAATCTACTTCCATCCTTGTAATCCTGCACTTTATTCCCAAAATAATTGTTCTGTTTTGCTCTGTAGAATCCAGCGGCGGATCCAGGAAATGTATAAAGAGGGGGCCGGCGCAATTTCGATAGTGACAATATGGGCGCGTAAGCGACCATCAGAATCTAGGGGGGTTCGGGGGCATAATAATCCCAGGCAAAAGGGGGGGGGGGGAGGGGGCGGCCCCTTCGCCCCCCCTAATAATAAATCCCCCCCCCCCCCCCCCCATTAATAATAAATCCGCCCCTGGTCAATCGTTTATATTTAGGGTTTTTTGACAATATAATATGGGAATTAGCAATCATGGGTTACCTTAAATCGTAATTGCAAACTGACAAACTGCCACTTTGGCGGGCCTCATTATACGATTTTACTACGTAATGGTGTCGTAACATGTAGATCCATTAAAGCAAAATGGCCTACATTGTTCATTGAGAAATGTCTTGTTACCTTGGCCACCTTCATTAATTTTGTATCGGGAAAATGACCTATGAGTTTTACTGAAAAACAGCTGCCAAAGGCCTACAATTTTCGCTGATGAATTTGCTCTCTAACTAACAAAGTAAAGATGCGAACTAAAAGCAATGAATGTCATACAATATGTTAATGAAAACGTGTGTATCAACGTCAAAATTTTCAAAACAGATGAATGACTGTTAAGTTTTACAAATTGATTAGGAAATTGTCAGCCTTAAAATCCTGTGGGTGATTGAAAAATTACAAAAATAAAAATGTGACTGGGCTGAAAACTAACAAATCCCGTGCCTCAAGCAACCTTAAAATGTTTGCTCTGACCTGAACGTTTTTACACCGGCAAGCTACAAGAGTTACTGCATGTACGGGTGATGCTGGAAATACCAAATCCGTTGTGGTGTTCTTTTGTCAAGTCTATCGTGTTGTTGTTCTGTATCAAGTACATTATTGGTTTGCACATGACGTCGTAAAAATTCAGAAATCTCAAGACATTCACTGAGAATCTCTTATTGAAAGCAGAAAAAGGAACCCTTCTAGTTATATTCCTCTGAGAAATCGTTTCGTGATCGGCTAAAAACCTTTACTGAAAACTGACAAACCATGTTGAATCGCATGCCCTAACGGCCTTTACTGAGACTGATTCAGAAAATCCAGTTTTAAATGAAAATTGAGATGTTCAATAGGCAAAAATGGCTTATAAGTTAGATTCTGAAACTTAACACGGATACGATTTTCACGAATACATTGGCCCGTAAATAAATTCTTTGTTGACTTTTACGTTTGGTATTGTTAGGGCAACTGACAGCATTGAATCGATCCGCAACGCGTACATGTGTCTACTCGGAGGTCATGCATGTTTATTTGTTTATAGCCATAGGTATGCTTGAGAGCAGTAAATAGCCTGATATTTCCACTTGGAAAATAAGTCATATCTACTCCTACCTACTCTTAATAAAAACAGTAAAACAACTTTTTGCCACTTCTCTTCGATGTTAACGATGACTACAAGGGACGATATTGTACGACAGTCAAATGTTATAACATTGAGAATTTGTGATTCTATTTTAACATTAATCCTGAAAGTTGAAATTGCCTAACTGTTCCAAAGATATTTTTATAGTTTTTTTCTCTTAAAGAGAAATGCATAGATGAAACTGAATGCAGTTATTCGATTTCGAGGTTTCATTCTCTTTGTGCTATCATTTATCAGTTGGTTCTGGAATTTGTTCGTTTAACCACGCGGCGAAGTTTGTTATATCTGTGTTGCACTGTATCCAGATCGGCTGAACTAAGAAAATTACGTTCGAATTTGGCGGCGATAAAAAAAAAATGAAAAAAGGTAATCTTTGAGCTGCGCTTAAAATAACTGAACTAGTTTCTCTACCTCTTTCTTTGCCAGTTAAGTTGTTTGTTTTTCTTTCTTCCTTGCTTGATTCTGGCGTTTATAGTTTACTTGTATCCTGCATAGAGATAAAACAAAAATATATCAATAAATGCTATCACGTTTTGGATATCAAAAAGGTAGACATTGTTTTTTATCAATTGAGTTAATAACTAAGGTAAATTGGCCACCCTAACAAGATTCAAAAGCTGACGTTTCGAGCGCTAGCCCTTCGTTAGAGCGAATCACAAAGGGCTGATTCTTCACGAATGGAATGGAATGGAACGGAACGGAATAGAATGGAACGGAATGGAATGGAACGGAAGGGAACGGAACGGAATGGAATGGAATGGAACGGAATGGAATGGAATGGAACGGAACGGAATGGAATGGAACGGAATGGAACGGAACGGAACGGAACGGAACGGAATGGAATGGAATGGAACGGAATGGAATGGAACGGAATGGAATGGAATGGAATGGAATGGAATGGAATGCGAATGACGAAGGGCTGCGTTCGAAACGTCACCTTTTGAATCTCCTTCCAGTGGCTAATTTACCTCGTCAACTCAGTTTCAATTATCAATTCCTTTTTTAATTCCCCACTGCAGAAGTTACGGAAAATATTTATTAAAGCTTATCAATCAACTCACCTCTTTAAACATTATCATGTCGAAGTTGATGGAAGCTCTGCTATGATTTCTCATTTCTGCGCGTTTAATCTTAAAAAAAGAAAACTATTATATAAGTATACGTATTTGGTATTCGCTGGGTAATGTGTCTATCTAACGAAAGAATTATAGGCCTGGTCGACGTTAAACGGGACTGAAGCCTCCACCCACACCCTCCCTGGTCCAAATTTCTTTCGAGCGAGATTTACTTTCTTGATCTCATAGCACTGACAGTTACTGAGACAAAAAGTATGGTCATTTTTACCCGTTTAATTTTTCCAGACTACAGTTAGTCTCTCTTATTTCTTACAGAGATAGTCGCGAGTGCGAAAAACCCGAGCGAATCGCGCCTACTCTTTGGAGGCGATTTTAGGTGGAGCGTTGTCGTCTAAAATACGCGACAGGCGATTTCTTTCGCGCTCTCGCGTATTTTGTTCGCTCGATTATCCCTGAGAGTCATATGAAACTATTAGTTTCTTTTTCAGACACAAAACCATGAGACCTACATCTAATCATGAAATGCTTTTCCAAACCTCACCTCCTAAAACAACTGCAATTCATGATGACGAGGTTGATGGTGTCTGCCACATTCCTTCATTCCGCGTCTGTTTGACATTTACCTGACCTGAAGAGAAAGACACAGAGAGATATGAATTATTCATTTATTATGATAATCAACAACTATTCACCTCAGTGTAGGTGGGTAGTGGTGGATATTTACCGAGCCACGAAGCGGCGAGGTAAATATCCACCACTACCCACCTACACTGACGTGAATAGTTGTTTTAGTATATACTGAAACAGTGAGATAATATAACGAAAATGATGCTTTTTAACTCATTTATTCCTGTCAACGATTACAATTTTCGCGCGCAAATTGCAGGGAGGTGAATAGCACTTGCTATTCCGAGTTTCAGTAGCCAATCAGAGCGCGCCAACAATGCTATCCACTGTTTCAGTATATACTAATGTCGATTGTAAGCGCTCTTACGATTATGCTTTTAGTCGCTCCCACTGAGACTAAGCCCTAAGCGATATAAATGACGGCGCTCAGGATTAAGATTGCTATGTCGCTAGTGAAAACCAAGCTGCCGATAATTCCCTTTCCTTCCTTGTCCGTGCCATACAAGAACCAGATCAAGGATCAAGGAATCAAGGGGAGGACCCCCCTTCTTATTTACAAAACAGTAAGACCCGAAGTGCCGAGAATTGTTTTCAGTCTGCAACATTTTCAATCCGCAACACCCCCTCCCTCCCGACCACTAAGAACAGATTTGCGCCTTTCCCGTTTCATAATGCAATCCAATATTGCAAAAGACGAAAAGGAAATAGAAAAGCTGGTTATTCTTATAATAAATACGTACCTTATGAATCGTGTGCGTTAAGACTGATCACCAGGTGAAAGACCATATATAAAGTCTCGGTTGTTCAGAACTCGCTATTCCTTAACCAAACTTGCGAGGACACCTAAATGAACGGCGCAAAGAGAAAAAAGTTATAGGCATTAAACTTGAAAAAAATAACGCTCGCGCTGACTCTGTGAGCTAAAGCTAAACAAAAATTGGTTGAAAACGTAAGGACTTGACAGAAGTAAAATTATGACTAACAAACTGCGGTTTATTTTGCCACACTTTACAATAGCAACACATCGGATACTGTGTACCAGACTGATAAAATTGCTTTATTTCGCGTCATTCTATGTGTATCTCAAACCATATACAACAATTATTTACTACACACTCGATTAGTTAAGAGACAATTATTAAATATGGCAGAAACTTTAGTTGTAGACTAAGGCCCCGTTTACACGGGTCCGGACAAATTTTTGCACGGACAAAAACTTGCACGGTTCCACCTTGCGTTTACACGGGACCGGCGGAACTGGACGAATTTTTGAACGGCTAAGTGTGCAAGTTTCCGTGTAAACACCACTGCAATCTGTAACAGAATTTGCACGGATCCATGTAAACACCTGGTCTAGGAACAAAATTCGTCCGTGCAAAAATTTGTCCGGACCCGTGTAAACGGGGCCTAAGGTCCCGTTTACACGGGTCCGGACAAATTTTTGCACGGACGAATTTTGTTCCTAGACCACGTGTTTACATGGATCCGTGCAAGTTCTGTTACAGATTGCAGTGGAGTTTACACGGAAACTTGCACACTTAGCCGTTTAAAAATTCGTCCAGTTCCGCCGGTCCCGTGTAAACGCAAGGTGGAACCGTGCAAGTTTTTGTCCGTGCAAAAATTTGTCCGGACCCGTGTAAACGGGGCCTAAGAAGCATCTTGTAGCGTCCAGTGTAAATTGACCAGAATAAAATTGCTATATCGCGTCAGCCGGTCTGTGTGTATCTAAACCATAAACCATATACAACGGTTATATATTCAAGCCTCCATCGCGAAATAATATTAGGAATTCAAACTATCAACTTTTATATCCTAGTTTTAAATCCAGAGCATCACTTGGAGACCTTCACTTGCGCTGCGCCAAAGCACTGGAATGCGCTGCCACTTGATGTTAGAAGCACTTAGACTGTTGATGTTTTTAAAACAGTACTTAAAAACGCACCTTTTTCGCTCAGCATTTCTATCAAAGCTTTGTATTTTGTAGGTTTTTTTTAATACGGTATTTTTATTAATTTTATCAGTAATAGATTAGTTTTAGGATTTCTATTTATTTATTTATTTTTATCTAATCATTGTTATGCACATTTGAACATTTTTATGAAATTTGCGCAATACAAATTGTGTTATTATCAATTGTATTATTAATGCACAGTCTTTGATTAAATATGGCGTCGAGTGTAAAGACCGTTTAAGCCATTGCTTGAAAACAACCCTTAATAAATGCTGCAAGAAAACTTGATAACAATGTAATATTTTTCTTACCTACGTAGCTGTAGAAGAGATTTTAAAAGTTATCGTCATTCATCCACGTGTTGACAAAATAAATCTTCGCTTCAGAACATGTTGTGGTGTGCATGCCGGGGCATTGACTTTGTTCCTCATTTCGAGCAACACTGAAGTTATTAAAGTTTCGTTTGCAATCCAAAATTATCTGTCAACATGAATATAATTCCTTCAGCCTCCTTCGCTTTCCTCGTGGTGAAGGTGCGAAGAATAAAATGAATAATAAATTGTTTATTTGCAATTTAAATAAGAATATATATTTTAAAAATATTCCACAGTTCTGCGTGGAAGCATTTACCCAGAAAAACATGTTTCCATGTACAAAATATAATTCTTCGCGGTTAATCTTAGGATTCGAGTAAATATACTGGGAAATAAACAAAATCATATTTATTGTTGGCCGGTCAAAGCAAAGCCGCATCAACGGGCACCAGGGTAAGACAAGACCGAATCTGTGTCTCCCGATGCGGCCCGCCCAAACCGCCAGACAAAAAGGGAATAAAAAAAAAGAGGAAAGGAAACGAAAGCGGGGAGAAAACAAAAGGAGGTGGTAAACAGTAATTTAGGCAGAGGACAATGAAATGTTCTTCACAATAAGCTGTGCCAAAGGAGGACCTCATCCGAGGACCAGTCTCCTTGAAGACTGATAAGTTAAACGGGTCACAACTCGACACGTAGCCCTTCCGCGTCGAAAACTGTGGCGCCTGGAATCCTGCATGAGTGAGTGATTTGCGTTATTTGTTGGAAAATACGGAGTGCGTGATGGGCAGTAGCGTGTATACAAAACTGAAAGGCAAACTAAAAATGATGTCATGTGATATGCGCTGCGCCAAGCGCACATGTCCACCGCACAGTCAATGATTAAATATATTAAGGCTCCGTATTATACTTCCATTGGTCAGAAACTAATACTATACATTTAAGAAAAAACGTGCACAGTTTTAGCAGGATGGATTAGTAGTCCGTGTTTTTGTTCACGGAATTCATTTCCCGTCAGATCGAATTGACCTTTTAGCTGTGATTCAAAAGCTGCCCACATAGATACATTTGATTGATAAAGACTTAATTACTAAACTAAACAAGGTCTCATAAGACTCGTTTTAAATAGCCAACGTTTGTATCTGTACGAATACCGCCGCATTTCCTCGCTCCCAGACGCTTTTTACTGCAGAGGGGAGAGGGAGAGAGCTGATAAACATTCATGAATTCACTGTGAAACACGATGTTCCCCACCCCATCTACCTTCTTTTTCATCCAAATTTACTGAGAAATAGCTCCTTACTTTTTAATCAATTGCTATGTTGTTTTGTTTCTTAAAGGAAGCAATAACATACTTTGGACAGAACAAAATGGACGATTGTCTGGCCACGTGTTGGGATGTCTGTGCGCGTGCAACGCGTCATAACTCAGGAAACTGGCCGTTTATTCTCACAAAAGCATTTTATATCATCTCGGCTGTGTACAGACAGGCGAAAGAGTTTGATCAGGCCAACGAATACATAGAAAAATCCTCTGAGGTATTAGCCTTTTATATGCACTTTAATATAAGGTTTTGTTTCTTTTTTTTTTTCTAAAATCCAGCACTTTACCTTTTCTTCAAGGTGCAGTGTTTAGGTGCAGTGGGCAACGCGGGGGGCGAGGGGTCGACATTGTTAAAAACAATGGGTAATAAACCGTTGTTGCTATAGTAACCGCTGTCACTTGGAAACCAGTGACACATAAAACTTTGATCACATTTCATAAACGTGAAGTATTAAAACAATCAAAGAATGCCTTCCTTGCGAAATGTTGATTTAAAAACATACAACCCACTGCAAAAAAACAAAACAACAACAACAACAACTGAGTCCAGCCTCCTTAAAATTTCTTGTGCTACTCTCTGTCCATACACACCTTCAAGCAGGCAGTAGAGATCCCAGAAATGATTTATGATTTTCAATTGTCATCTTCTTATGGCCTGTACATTAAGGGTCACAATCTTGGGTTAGGCAATTTTCACGCGTGCCGTAAAATCGCAAGCTACATAAGAACTGATTTCAGCTCTTATGACGCTGCAAATATCTTCTAGTACGCGTTGCGTACCTATGTTTAAAGTATTTTTGAGTTCATGAAAGAGGGTGTCATTAATCGTTAGGCGCAAAAAATGTTAACTGTGAACAATATTTCAAGCCACGAATTGTCAGTTGCCATCTCTTGTTAAGACTGTAATGTTGTTGTGTGGGTTTGTGTCTTGTCCCAGAATCAATTTTTAACTTTTTAAAATACAAATTAATTTTTAACTTTTTTAAAACAATGAAAATAAATTTTAAGATTTATGTTAACCGTAACGGGGAGAAATTAACTGTAGCCGTAAAAACGCCAAAATTTTTACCGTTGACCGTTAATAAAAAAATACCGTTTATTACCGTTTACCGTCAATAAAAAAAAAAATAATAATAATAATAACCGTAAAAGCCACCTTTCATTGAGACCATCATGAAACCTCGTTGATTTAAAACCGTCTCCGTGTGAACGACTGCTTTATCAAGGTTCTTTTACAATGAAACGTATTTCCATCATCCTTGTTTATATTTGTCCAGTGGTAAGTTATTAAACTGCACAAGCTTAAAAGTTCTACAGCTGAACACATTGGTCATCATGAATTTTTTATTTACAACCTCGTGAGGAATGGCAAATAAGCCAGTTTCAGTACAAACACACCAACATGTAGAGCTAAAATCTTAATACCGTAATGATTCGATTTAGTTCCTGGAGCCCGTATTTACTTTTTGTAGCTCAAGCGAGGGCCCTTATTGGAAAAGGGGTGCTTCTTAGCGGTTAAATTAGCCTTTCCAGCTCTTTATGGTGTTACATCTTCAGCAAGAATATTTGCAGTTTTTAAGAAAAATATGTACAGACTATGGGTGCTTGCTATTTCGCAGAATTGTACAAGTCAGTTTATAACATGAAATATGTGCAATTTGGAAGAACCAGTCTTCTTCGCTTCCTTGCGTGCTCCTCGCATGTTAGCCTGCGAGCAAGCTCTTGGCTCGGAGTTTCGGGTTTGGGGGAGCAGAGGGCCCCCCCGCCCCCAAACCCGAGCCCGAGAGCTTGCTCGCAGGCTACTCACATGTATCTCCTAGAAATTGTGCCCTGTAAATTTACCCTGCCTGTCAAATGGTAAAGTTCAAGGTAACTAGAAATTCCGAGGGGGGAGGAGAGTACATCTTGTACCTGAAGAAGACTGGTCTGGCCAGCTGAAATATTGTACTCAACAAAATATACGCTATTTTCAGCTTTGCTTTAAAGTTTTATATTCAATTATTTTTGGCTGAAGCAGATCCTCAAGGATTTCTTACCATTTAACCAGTTATCTCAAAAGCCAAAGTTTCTAAAGGAAGATATGGAGCTCAATTGGATTTTCAGCTGGTGGGGAGGGGGGGGGGGGGGGGGGGGGGGGGAAGGGAGGGTTTAAGGCAAAAAACATTTCCACAGGGGGATGAAACAACATATCCCATTTACAAACTAACTCGTCTTTCTGGCCAATTCTTGCAAACGGTAAGAGATCTTTGATCTCCGTAAGCTTGGCCACATAATTTTTAGAGAGTAATTCAAATAAATATAATTATGACAGAGTCTTCATCTGTTCAATTTTCTCGTTGTAAAGGTTGTGGAATTCTTTAGCCAAGTAGTAAAATGGTGCCTCGACATTCTCGTGATCTTTCTGAAAAAAGAAAGGTAAAAGAAAAACCTCAGCCAAAAATTAAATGCAGAGGAAAACTGTTGCTTTGGAGGATTGAGTGTGTACAAGTATGTTTAGTGGAAGGATAATAACCCTAGCACTAAGATAATCCAAGTACAACATGCTTTATGCTTTGCGTCAGCATGTTGGAACATAAAAGTGCGTTCACGATCCTAGTACTCCCAAAGGAAGTTTCTGGAAAATAGCGATTCTAAGATGTAGTAGGGATTTTTAGTATCATAGTGTAGAATGGGATTGCAAAATGTAGTTGAACATGGGCGGGTATAGGGTAAGGGTTTTCAGAGTATCAGTGATAGAGAACCTGATTCCCCCGGAGGGGGGGGGGGGGGGGGGGGGGACTCCCATATAAAAATGACGGGGGTGCTCGTCGTACCTTTTAGTGGTCAAAATTTGTAGATTGGTACCGCTTAGGGTACTAAAATCTAAAATGACCACCATTAGAATTATTGCGGTACCTTTTAGGGTACGAGCCGAAAAAATATGACATGTGTTGTTTAAGAATTGGTACCTCTTAGGGGTAAAAATTATTTTAAGCCACACCCATCAAACGAGATTCTGGTTCCTTTTTGGGTGTTTTTCGAAAATGTCCGACGAGCACCCCTGTCATTTTTATATGGGAGTCCCCCCCGGGCTGATTCCCCCCCCCCCCTCCCCAGGCACAAATCAATGACCCTCTGTTATTGTTGCTTATCATCAGTTAATAGAAAGATGTGAATTTGTACTTACTGCGGAACACTCAAAGTACTCCAGATTTTTAGAGCTGGCTTGGTCCCGCCCTTGTTTGGTAGATACTACTCTTCTTTGTTTGAGGTCTGTTTTGATGGCTACCAAAGCCCCTAAAAAGTGCAACACTTTTTATTACATTTTGATTTCATAGCATAACCTCAGCTGATGCTTGTCTAGCTGTTTTGTATGGAGTACCATCCCGCCAAAATTCGATGTTGATATTTTACATTCTACTTCATGCTCATAATTTCAAATCGTTCTTGCGCTTCACGCTCGGCCGATTTGAAATTACTGGCCCGATTACTCCCTGAATTGTACTCCACTCAGTCCAATTACTATTACTTAACATGGCATTACACACTGCTCAACATTTGTTTAGCAGCTGTTGCATCATCTGTAGAGTGTATCATTAGGCTTACATCAGGCTCTGTAAACAATGAAAAAAGACATCATGCTTTGCAGGACTGGGCATCACTTTAAAACTGTAAATTTTTAAACTTTGACTACAAAACATATTAAACCTCAAGGGGGGATACAAGAAAGAGAATTACAGTTAATATCCATGCAAGAGCAAGTTACTAGGGGAGTCATCACTGACAGGCTGATTCTCCCTATATCTTATCACTGCCCAGGCATTGTTTGCGGGGATCCCAGTGAAAATATATTATGATTTTGCCAGTCAAATTTACTGGGTTCCTTGTGTGTATGTCTGGTACAATTCAGGGGATATTGCTCTCATTTCAGTATGCTTTGGAAGATTTCTTCATCTTGGATAAGTTGGTCATAAAAAATACGATTTGACATCAACCAATGGTACAAGACTGTGTGGCTCTTCACAGGTTGTTTAGAGCAGTTTAGGTGTCAATTGGTGAATGGAGAAATCAGATGATAGCTCCTATGGACTTACCAGGTAAAGACTGGTTTGGTTTCTTTGCTCGGCATCTCTCAAACCACTTGTTGAAGGCATTGAATGACTGTTCATTTGTCACATCATATGCCACAAGAAACATGTTTGGCTGTGTCCACTGTAAACAACAACAATAACAACGTTTGTATCACACCTTTTAAATTTGTATAATAAATTTATGTAAAATACCAAAATTAACATTTTCACATAACATTATTTTTAAATGAAGGCCAAGACTGTTGTTATGCAGGAGCCCAGTAGCCCAAGGCCCATATAAAACTGATATATTAAATATTAGTATTTAACAATGTGGGCTCCTAACATCATACAATCCTTGGGTCCTTGACTAACTCCTCGCAATAATAAGATCAAGTTTTTCATTCAAATGCAGTTTTGCTTGACGCTTCACTCTTTTAAAGTTTCAAGTGCATTTGCGTATAATTTGAAAACTAACAAATGAAGAATTAATCTTTTTATAGCCGAGGAGTTAGTCAGAACTATTTGCAAGGAGTAATAATGTTAGTCTGAGGAAACTTTCTTTGGTAATTTAATGATAATTTGTGAGACCTATGGAATGTTTTGACTGCTTATATTTTAAACATGGAAAAAACACATGAATATTTCTGATCAGTGATTTATTCAAAATGGAAATTTTCCCATTTAGTGTGCTACACTGTGTAGATTATAGCGCATTTATTTGCTTGCACGAGTAGCTCCAAAATCAAAAGATATTTAGGAAAAACTTTTTTACACCATGTTTGTTTACTGTTTCTATGGAAATGCTGATTAGAATAAAAGAGCAATTTCATCCAAGCCATCTGGTATCAAATTCAGATTCACTGAGCTAAAGTAAGATAATGTATAAGCACATTCAAAAAGGGAAATGTGACCCCCCCCCCAAAAAAAACTACTTGGAGCCACCTTAAAGCTGAATTACAGTCCGTACTGCGCAATCTCGGGGTTTGTTTTCATTTTTTGTTTTGAATTTGTTGATATGTTACACTTCGGTAATAGCATACATGGAGTAAATGGGAGTAAACCGTCAGTCCACCATTACGGCCGTTGTGTTTACGAATGCTCGATGAGCTGAAACGTCGGTTTGGGAAAACTTTGGGGTTCTTTTACTTGTTATTATTGTTTGGCAAGAACATCTGACGTTAATAATGAAGGAAAAGGTAAGTTTGTCCTGTAATTTTCATTTTCCCTAGTAAACGTTCCTTGTTTGTGAGTCTCACAAACATTGCTGAGCTGAGATTGCATAGTAGGGACTGTAATTCATCTTTAAGTGGTTGTTAAAAAATAGGAGAAATAGGAAGACCTCAGAAAAATAGTAAAAATAGAAACTTGACAACCTGACTGAGAAATAATTAAAATTTGACACTTACATGCTGTTGTACAATGTCTGCAAACATTTCTTTGCCTGCTGAATCATAAATGAAGAGTTCCTGGGAAAACAAAATCGGCACTCTTAATCTCCACGGAATGTACGAACGATCTTCATCAACTAATTTATTCTTGTCTTTCACATAACCATGTTTCAACCAACAGTGTAGCTCTACGGTTGAATAATTTATAAACCATGCACAACCCATAATTCCACGATTTGCTCTGTTGACAGGCCAGCACTCAAAATGTCAGCTTTGGCTGAAATAACAGGTGATCAAATATTTGTACAATGTGGCTGAAATAACAGGTGATCACTGTCATTTTAACCATATAATTAGCCTGGGCTTTTTTTAAGTTCCTGAGATAATTTAACTTAAAATTGTTCATTAAAAGAAGAAAAATCCCAAAATTTAAAAAAAACATGACTGTCAAAATCTTGTAGCTATGGAAACATCAAGTCAAATGAACAATGCAATGTCATGCCAAATTGTTGCCAGATATATTAACTATTAAGAAAAGTCATGGCATGGTTGTATGGCCTGGTTCCACTCTACTAATTTAAATGTGAAGTTTAGATATTCTGAGGGTCAGTTTGCAGGGATAAAAATGTAAAGGTTTCATTTACCTGAAATGTTATCACTGAAAATACAAAATGCTGAACTGTAATGATTATTTTATTATTATTATTTTACTATTCAAGACAGGAATTTAATAATCATATCAAAACCAGTTGAAATGATGGGAACTTACAACACTGTCTGATGTTTCAGGGATGTTGACTGACTTGACACAGACTTCCACTCCAGCAGTCTAAAATTATGTTGTACAAAGTGAATGTTAAGTACCATAAATTATTTATAAATTATCTATAAAGACGGTAAACGCCTGCCCCATCTACCTCTTAAAAAAGCTCCCCTTTTTAGGGCAAGAAATTTATTAAAAGGAACCTTGGCTAAAAAACAGTTTTAGATCCAAAGTATTCGTCTTCGCACAAATTCACATACCGTACAGGGAAACATTGGGCACTTGTGGGAACCTATTGAACTTATATGTATTAACACAAAAAGATTGGTAAACTTGAGACTTTTCGCTAAATTATAAACACATGAAATAAATAAGCCCCCAGGGAGCTTAATAGAGGATTTACGGTCCGGGGGAGGAGGGGGGGGGGGGGGGGGGGGGGGGGACTCCCATATAAAAAGTACGGGGGTGCTTGTCCGTAATTTTCGAAAAGAACCCTAAAAGGTACCAGAATCATGTCAAATGTTTTCGGCATAATACCCTAAAAGGTACTGTGATAATTCTAATGGTAATGATTTTAAATTTTAGCACCCTAAGCGGTACCAACGTACAAATTTTGACTCCTACATGTAAAAGGTACGACTAGCACCCCTCTCATTTTTATATGGGAGTTCCCCCCCCCCCCAGGTTTACGGTATGTAATGTATACAGTAAAGTAGTGTTCTTAGCTGAATCTGTAACCTAGCTGAGCGAATAACTGTGAAAAGCCAGCTACTGTCTCTGTTTTCACAGGTTAGCAACTGGTGAATGTCTTCTTGAATTTTAAGCTTATATTCAATCGAAAAATATTTTTATTCCAGCCTCTTATATATAAATTAAAATAAGAGTAAAACAATTGTGCCAGAGTTGCCTACGGTTTGAAATATTGGCAAGATGTAGTTTAGTTTTCCGTAAGCTGTTAAATGATTTTACTGTGTTTTAAAACATTACTTCAAACTTATGATTTTTAACATCATACCATGGTGTAATTTTTAGGAAAATGTGTTCCATCACTATGGAAAGCTTGCGCTAATGCACTCTTTCCCACTCCAGGGTCACCTACAAGACAGCAAAATAAACCCTGGCCTGTGTTTTCTGGCTTGCAACTTTATGAACAGGAAAAACTGAAATTCATTTCATAAACCTAAATGTTTTAAATATGAGCATCGTTAAAAACACCAGTGTTGCAAAAAAACTTGAACAAGACTTCGCAGAAATGATTATAACGCTCAAATTTAAAGTTGAAAATCAAGAGTTTTCACAAATAATGCCGGTTTGCAGTCAAAATTCTTACCTGCAAGAACAACCTGAGCTCGAAGAACCACCATCTTCGCTTTCTGAGCCAGCAGTATGTTTAGAAGCGTTGAGCTGGTTACCATGAGAACGTCGTGTATCTACAACATGAGCTGGGAAGTCATATCTTGAATTCTAGAGATAAAAGCTTCCTTATTTACCATGAATTTATATGTTTTGGAATTCAGTTAAATAACCAAGTCCTTTCTTAAAGAAGACTTGAACATGGCGAGCATTTATTTACCTCCGATCGCCCGCAAAAAGAAGGTGGATGGCTCTCCGCGGTAGGTTTTGGCTCTCGTCTTCCTTCTTAAATATTTAATTTAATCATAATCAAATCTGATGGATTCGCAAGATAAACAGAACTGTTTGTGGTCAGGCAATCAGCTATTCATTTCCAATTAAGAGTGTTTTTCATTTTAAACCTTGTGCTCCAAAATGATAAAGAAAACTAAACTGCGAGTGAAAGCTTCCGTGAAGGTAACAAAATTGTTTTAGGCGCGCGCGCTCCCGCTTGATCTTGTGTTCGACGGTTCCCGGGAAAAGTTTATATACAAGGCTGAAGGCTGTGTTTATTTAATGTTACATTACATAGACGGGAAAACATTCTTGTTCTAAGTGGTGTAATTTCTCAAAAGATTCTCTTTATTTCACGTCAACATTCTGCGAGGAAGGATCAGAGTTGTGTAAGACGATACTTAACATATCTTACCTATTGTGTAATTTATATAGAATGAGATCATTTTATACAGCCGCGAGATCATCTTAATTATTTAAAATATTATTGTAAAAACATGGTTCTTTTAAAGTTATAGTCTCAGTCAAGTCATGCAGACTTATTACTGCAGTTGATGAGACAATTTTGATTATAAATGCTGATTCCTGATTCCTGATTCCTGATTTTGTAATTGTATTTTTAGTCATGACACCTCCAGAGTTTTTGCTGGCCTTCAAGGCGACTGTGCACCCAGTAAAACAAGTTATGATGCTCATTATATAGGGCATACATTGCAATTAGCACCTCAGCAATCAGTGATGTTGGGACATAACAAGCCCCACCCAACTAATGTGACATTTCTACGCCAAAATCCAAGATTCATTTGTGAGCCAATTTGTTATGTGAAAACAACTGTGGATTCTCCTATCAGCTATCCTGGCTGGTGGCCAGAAGAAACTCCTGAAAAACCAACCAAGGTACCTAAACGCAGCTTTGATTCAACTTCGCGCATAGATTACCGTCCTCCACCTTTTCTTCATGACCGAATCACACGGTACAGCAGTAATCTGGCTATGCAAGTGACACCAGCGGGGATAATTCCCCAGGGAGCTAATAACACAGGTGCAAAGGCACCTAAGGTAGTGGAGAAAATCTCTTATGAACATCAGTTTAATTCGAGATTGGACCCAAGTCACCCTATAAGAGGTCGCCGACATGGCAGTTTTATATGGAAAGTAACCTCCGATGTTGGTAGACCCAACAGGAAAAACAGCAAACCTGTTGAGTATGCATACACAGAGGATGAACCTGCGAATGTGGTGACTGCAGACATTACAGGTGATAATAAGACAGAAGACAGTCAAATAAAGGAATCGTCTGAGTCTGAAGACAGGCAATCTTCTTCCAGTGAAAGTTGAGTTCTATGTCATATAAATAATATTAGGAAAGACAAATATTTTGACTACATTTTATTTTTTGTTTTTAATTTTTATATTGCACAATGGTTGAAGTTGTATAAAACTTGTTTTACTGACCGACATTTTCTTTTTATGAAGTATCTTTTATTCACCCACAACCCTAAAATGTATGATTGTTACCCGGGGGGGGGGGGGGGGGGAGTACTCCCATATATGAGCTATATAGGTATGTGCCGCTGTGAAGAGTATGGTTTTCAGGCAGTTTAGTCTAGGATAGGGTATAGTTATCAGAGATTTTTGGTCTAGAATAGGGTATCATTTTCCGTTAAACTGATCAATTGCGTGAAGAATTTAGTCTAGACAAGGTTTTACTGGCAAATGGCATTTAAAAATCGGTACAGCGGGCAGTACGGCGTTTTTGCTGACCCCTGTTAACTAATAGCTGTGATAGTGAACGAGTTTCTGGAAAATAGCGAGTCTGGAATAGGTCTAGGATAGGGTAGGGTTTTTCGGTGTTTAGTCTAGAATAGGGTTGCAAAATGCAGCTAAAATGGTCTAGTATAGGTTAAGGGTCTCAGAGTCCCAGCGGCACACCCCCACCCAAAAAATTGCAGAGTACCCCCCCCCCCCCCCCCCCCTGGGGATTGTTAGCCATCAAGGATTTTGTTTTTATAAACTAAGAACTGTATGTCATATAAAGTAAAAAAGGCAGAAGGTGAACACAGAGTATTAAATAAATCTTGCATTTTAAATGCAAAATTAGAATTTCTCCCAACTGGTCAGTATGATTTCTTTTTAAATTCTCAGTAGCTTGAAGAGTTTGATTACATACCCCAGGAGAAGACTCTGTTATGAAAATGATGGGGGTGCTCGTCTGAAATTTAAGAAACCCAGAATGTTTTTGGTGGGCTAAGGCTCAAATGGAGTTTTACCCCGAAGAGGTACAATTCTAAAACAACACATGTCATATTATGCCATATTCTGTCATATTTTATTGGCTCAATACCCTAAAAGGTAGCCTAATAATAATTATTCTAATGGTGGTCATTTGAGATTTTACCAATCTACAAATATTGACCCATTAAAGGTATAGCACCCCGTCAATTTTATATGAGAATTTCCCCCCAGGTACATAAATGGGGGAAACTCTCTATAGTGTACTATTAATGGGAAGCTCCATCCAAAAGGGTTGCCATTTCACCCAGGGAAGGACTCCTATATAAAAGTGATGGGAGTGATTGCCGTACCTTTTAGTGGGATTAAAATTTGTGACTTTAAAAACGGCATGACCACAGTGAAAGACGTTAAGAGGAGCCAGATCTGTTGTTGACCTGGATTAGTAAAAAACTTCAAATGAAAAAATATAGATGGCAAGACTGATCCTAACGGAAAGTTTGTGATTTGGTACCCTAACCCCAGAGGATGTTTGAATTGAAAATGACCACAGTACTATCAAAAATGTTCTGTCCTTTTAGGGTATTTAGCTTGAAAAAATATGCTGACTGGAAGAACTTTTCAGAAAGAGTTAGTATCACAAAGCAGCCTCTGGTACCTTTTAAGGGGTTCCTCTGAAAAGTTCTGACAATCACCCCATCAATTTTATATAAGAGTCACCCCCATCCCCTCTCTGACATTATTGACGTGATCTGACTGTTGAATATTCCCACCACTGAATCGTGGTTCTTAAAAGCCCACCTTCTCCCACCATTTGTTTTGAAATTCTCCATTGTTCATACACGTGATCTGATTGGTTGCACGCATTCAAGCGTGAATTTCGTGAAAGTGATCATGACGCGCAGAGCATTTTGGGTGAAGGTGGGCCTTTAAACGGTTTTTTTCTCCATCAGGAATTTCAAAATTGGGACTGAACGTACTCTGATTGTTGGAAATATTAAACAGTCAGATGACGTCAAAAACAAGTCCTCGAATAAGGATCATTAGACGGGTAGAGGCGAGAGTGAAGTGCATACCCAGGGTGGACTCCCATATAAAAATGACGGGGATGGTGGTCGTACCTTTCAGGGGTCAAAATTTGTAGATTGGTTCCGCTTGGGGTGCTAGAATCTCAAATGACCACCGTTAAAATTATCGCAGTACCCTTTTAGGGTTTTGAGTCGAAAACTATACAGAATAGTAGGGAGAAGAAATGAATTTGTTCAATTCGTCTTGAAATCTTGTTTGCGCGCAGACAAAAGACACGACCGGGAGAATAGCAGAATAGAGCAGTTTTCAATTGAGTGTCGTAAAACCATGTCGTAAAACCATAGTTAGTAGAGTCCCCTCTACTAACTATGGTAAAACCAAAAGCAAAGTAATTACTCTGACCAATCACAGCAGTCGTAAACAATCCAATGAACCAATCGATCAGAGCTCGAAGCAATTACATGTCGGCGGCACCAAGCGCGGGAAATCGCGTGCGAGCAAGTCACGATTGGTTTTGGTTTTACTTCCGATTGGTTAAGAAAGTGGCGCGAGATTTTTTAGCCAATCACAAAGCGTAGCAATGAAAAACCAAAGCAATTGTGTAATTACTTTTCACACTCAATTGAAAACTGCTCTATTGTACGCCTTTTGTTTTCGGAGGGATTCAAAGTGTCGTTAATTTTGCGTGCGAAATAAGGTCAGCGAGGATTTTCGGAAAGGAGAAAGCAGCTGGTAAATCGGGAAATAAGAATAATTTTTCCTACCATTTTCTGTCGCTAAAATCTTCAGCTAAAAGAACCGAAGATAGAGCAGTTTTCATTTGAGTGTTGTAAAACCAAAACCAAAGTAATTACTCTGACCAATCACAGCAGTCGTAAACAATCCAATGAACCAATCAGAGCTCGAAGCAATTACATGTCGGCGGCGCCAAGCGCGGGAAAACGCGTGCGAGCAAGTCACGATTGGTTTTGCTTTTACTTCTGATTGGTCGAGAAAGTGGCGCGAGATTTTTTAGCCAATCACAAAGCGTAGCAATGCAAAATCAAAGCAATTGTGTAATTACTTTCGACACTCAATTGAAAACTGCTCTATTAAACTGTATTGGCTTTCACTTAGTTTCCTTTCTAGGCATGAAATGATGTGGAAAACAGTACAAGCGTTTTCCCAATTGGCCTGCCCCTGATTTGTAAAGGGACTTACAGAAACTGAAGTTAAAACTTGTATAACAAAATGAACTTGATTATCAACTTGTTCAAGAACTTTAATAGCCTATAAACCGGGCTTAACACCTTTTATCTGAAACACTATTTTACATATATATTAACTTGAGGCTGTCCAGTTTTCGCAGAAAGGCCCGGTCCGAAAAAGCTTTACATAATCAGGCTAACGGCTGCATGAGGTTCATTGGTCGCTCAAAATCTATTCTACTTCTGAAATTCACTGAAAAGTATTCTAAGAATTTGGAGATTTAAACATAAAGTTCTCGGCAATGTTTAAAACTTGGAATACAGACAATGAACTCTCTTTTAAAGCAGACACCCCGGTAAGGCGGACACCCCTGTAAGGCGGACGTTAGTGGTTAGCTGGTCACGGCCGAATTTCATTTGTTTGTCTGTTACTAAACTCTCCGTAAGGTACCCCCTGTGAGCGCCGGCGAGAGAGCTGTCTTGCTAGTGCCCACAAGGGGTAAGGCTAGAATGTGGCTGAGATTTCAGACTATCCATAAGGCGGACAGCTTGAGCTGTTCCAGGTGTCCTGTTTTGGGAGAGTTCGCTGTGGAATGCAGTATAAAGTAAAGCATACACTGTGCCCTGAGCCCATGCGAAATCAAGTTATTCAAGCCTTAAAGTTTCCAATTATGTTCTAAGTTCTAAGACAATCTGACTTTTCAATGACCATCAATTCTCGCACAGTTACTGGGAAATTTAGGACATCGACCTAAACTTTGAAGTAAGCTCTGAAATACTTGTACTTAAAGACTTGTACCTGCTAAGCGTGATTTCCTGAGTAAGTTTCTAAATTATGACTGTATAGTAACGGTTGCTCTACTCTTATATAAACGTGAAAATAGATTTTTTTAGCATTAGTTAATTGTAGTAAATTTCAGTACGTTAGAAAATAATTGTGACAGTTTGCTCTCTTGCTTCTTGTAAATAGATTTATAATAATTTTCACCGTTAATTGTAGTCAAGGTGTCTCTTATTGGTAGAAGGAGTTTTCCTTCGGCTACATTTTCTTGACACAAGAATAAAGTGAAATGACACAAACATATAACCATAGGCGTACCGGCTATTATTATGACAAGACTTTAACAGTTTGGGGAGGGGCAACCCCTCCACCCCCAACATGGCTTTCGCCTTAGAATTCAGTTGTCTCCGTGTCATCCCTGACGACATTGTCGTAGGTGGGGTTCTGGTACGTGCGACCATTCTCAATATTTTCATTCTTCTTTTCTGCGTGGTAACACATCACGTGTTGATCCATTTGAAAAGCAGCAAACGGATACAGCAACATCACGACGAAGAAATCCTCCACCATGTTGCCATGGATACCATCTTCAACTCTGATGCCGGTTCTGATGGCTGTTGCCACGCCAAAGAACAAGAATAGGACGGCCCAGCCCACGTACGAGATACCCTCCACTGGCACAACTTCAGCTATCATCATGCCGATCCACGCATAGAAAGGAATCCCCATCAACATCATGTGACATGCCAATCTTCTGGGAGAACTGGACTTTCTCTTCTCTGCAGCAATGCCAATGACGTACCAGGGAGCAATTACAGCAAATAGGAACTTGTAGGTACCTCTGCACGAGGGGCTGCTGATTGGAGCAAACAAGGCGACTCTCCACTGTGGTCCATATGGATCCAGATCTCCTGCTTCCATTTGGACAGCCCTCCATAGCGCCACGCACATGAAACACAGTAGAATGGTGTACGGCAGACCAGCTGCGATGGACACGGCTTGGAGTGCTTGCAGCGCATCTGTTCCTCCAACGTACAGCAGGGCTGTGGCTGTAGCACCTTCAGTAAGGGCCCAAAATACACGCTGGGGGACGGGAGGGTCGGGATCACCATTTGCTGACAGGCAGTCGATGACCAGGGAGCCACTGTCTGAACTGGTGACAAAGTAAAGAACGATTCCAATCAGAGACAACACGGACAGGAATGCTCCAAGATCGCCATATTGATCCATCACGTCAAACCACATGTCGTTCTTAGAGCGACAGGAAAGACGATACAGGCCTTGAAAATTATCGGTGGCGTTTTTCCCTCCAAGAGCTGATGAACACGTAATGTTAGCCAATGCTGCGTTTCGTTCCATTCGTAATCCTGCACCACCGAATATGCTGAGCCACAGAAAGGTGTAAAA
Source organism: Dendrophyllia cribrosa (assembly GCA_024195265.1). Taxonomy (NCBI): domain Eukaryota; kingdom Metazoa; phylum Cnidaria; class Anthozoa; order Scleractinia; family Dendrophylliidae; genus Dendrophyllia; species Dendrophyllia cribrosa. Next base: position 10,635,646 of record JAJLRJ010000009.1, on the reverse strand, counting down.
AATGGGTGCGGTCAAGGTAGCGTTGATGAATTCTCGGATTGTACGACCGCGTGAAATCTTGGCGATGAACATACCGACAAAGGGACACCAAGCTATCCACCATCCCCAGTAGAAAATAGTCCAGTCGTTCATCCAATCAGAGGCCTCGAGCTGATCCGGGGCATTGCTGAGTTGTGCAAACGCATCTGTGTGGAATCCCAACTGTACTACATACTGCAGGTAATAGCCGATGCTTTGAACGTACAAGTTGAGCAGATACCATGTGTCATCGTAGAACAGGACAACCAACATCAGCAACATCCCAATACAGAAGCACAGTTCACTTAACCGTCTGATGCCCAGCTTCAATCCGCTGATCACTGATACCGTGGCGCAGGCTGTCACGCCCCAAATGGTGATAATCTGGTTTGTGGTGCTAAACGCAATGTCTCGATTCAGTCGCTGGAATCCAGAGTTCAGCTGAATGGCACCAAGACCCAAACTGGTACACACTCCAAACATGGTACACACAACGGAAAGGATGTCTATAAAGTCGCCCATCCATCCATATATCTTGTCTCCTAGCAACGGATAGAAGCATGAGCGCATGGTCATGGGGAGATCCTTTCTGTAACAGAGGAAGGCAAGGAGGAGTCCCACAACCACGTACACAATCCACCCGTGAATACCCCAATGAAAAAACGTTACATTCATGGCATCTTGGGCGCGCTGATTGTCGGAATATCTGTTGTTAGAAATACCGATTTTTAGTATTATTTATAAAACAAAGCCAAAAACATATTTTTACTTCTGGAAACCTACAAATAATGGTCTAATGGTGTTCACAACTACTAACTAGTTCACTGAAATTAGTATCAACTGTGGCTGCTGATGGCCCGGATGGAAATTAATTGTAACTTGAAATAATTGGCCAATTTTTTCAAGTTCTTCTTATGTCTATTGTTCAAATCGAAAATATCTTATTCAGTTTTTGCTCCCCTTCGACGAATCACTGAATAGACCATTTTACAGTTGTCTTCTTAGTGTCAAGCCTGAAGCTGAATTACTTTGTCAGTCAGAATCAGGACGTTTTCACCGATCTCACGGATTAGCCTTTTAAATTTTGCCTTTTTTCAAGTGTGTTCATTTCATGAGGCAAAACAGTTTTTAACAGTTCAAAACGCAAAAAAGTAAGTGTTTTCAAGCGGCCCTTTTAAATTGAACTGAGTTGTCAGTGCAGGGGCGGATCCAGGATTTTTCTTAGGAGGGGGTGCACCTCTAAGGAATGACGTAACTGAAGGGTGACGTAAACAAATTTTAAAAGCGAACAACGCAGACTAGGTCATCTCAGGGGGGGGGGGGGGGGGGTGCGCACCCCCTGCACCCTCCCCCTAGATCCGCCCCTGCAGTGGGTTTTGGAATGTACCAAATATAAATATAGAGTACCGAAGTGTGACGTCACACTTGTGAAATTATGGGATTTGATTAGATATTCGTAGCCTCTTCCAGGCGTTCAGTTAGTGGGGCGCGAAAGAAAAATCGGGCGCAGGAGAAAAAAACCGAGGCGAGGCTGGGGAGAGGGGGCGAAAGAACGCCTGTGAAATTATTTTTAAAAAGCTCATGTCGGTATACCAGAGTCTGGTATACCCTCTGATTGGCCAAATTTGACACATGTTGTCAACACTGCAGCGTTGTTGACGCAGACACGAAATGCGATATGGCGTGCGAAGGTCATCCGCCATCGAGTCACGCACGGTTTGAATCTGTGTTACAGCAAGCGCTTAAAGATTTCCCGCATGTAGATAGTTTACGTACATTTAAAGAGCAAAAAGATTGTCTTCAAAACCTGTTTCTGGGAAAAGATGTCTTCGCCATCCTTCCAACAGGATTTGGAAAGAGCTTGATCTTTCAACTTTTTCCAAGGTTATTAATCAACGCATCGCAACGAAACGCTGTTTCTACGATAATAGTGGTTACTCCGCTCGTCGCGATCATGAAAGACCAAGTAGAACAGCTTCAAAGCATTGGAATTAGAGTGGTGGCTATCGGAGTCGACGAAGAAGAAGGCGAAGAAGAAGCAGCGAAAAATGGAGCGTGTGAGATTGTTTATGGAAGCCCTGAAAGTCTGCTGTCGAAGGAATGGATGCGATGGGATCATATTTCCCGTGAAATCTACAACGATTTTGATTGACAGCAGAAAACCACAACTAGCAAAAAAATGGGTTCATGTTTCTTTGCCGCTGTCGGCGGTCAAAAGTGGGCGGCATGAGCTTTTTAAAAATAATTTCACAGGCGTTCTTTCGCCCCCTCTCCCCAGCCTCGCCTCGGTTTTTTTTTCTCCTGCGCCCGATTTTTCTTTCGCGCCCCACTAACTGAACGCCTGGAAGGAGGCTAAGATATTCGGAAAGGGCATGACGAAAAATGCCCGCTTGCCAAAAATCAGCATCTTATTGCAATTTGGGGGTGAGATATTGGACCCGTTATGCTCTGATGACTCCATACAAACCTTTCTAATTTTTGCCTTGGTTCATTACGTAATGAACCAAGGCAAAAATTAGAAAGGTTTGTATGGAGTCATCAGAGCATAACGGTGCCAATATCTCACCCCCAAATTGCAATAAGATGCTGATTTTTGGCAAGCGGGCATTTTTCGTCATGCCCTTTCCGAATATCTAATCAAATCCCATAATTTCACAAATTTAGTTTTTGTGACGTCATCACTTCGGTACTCTATTATGGCATTGTTAAAGTTTCCTTCAAAGTTTGAGAACGATGTAGTGTTCATCGTGTTACGATCGTCGACAAAAAGTCACCGACAACGATTGAACCGATGACCTTCCTTGTTGAACGTTTATGGCTATATCCAGTTGGATTGCCAGAGACAAAAAGCATCCACGTGTACCTAATTAATTCATGATTTCATCAATGTCGTGGTTTAAATACGCTGTTACAACTTTTTCTCAGTATCTATACAATGGCAGGTTTTAAAAGAACATATCAAATTTCGGGCGGAAATTGTCGTCGTCAAGTACGTTTATCCCCTTATACTCAGATGAAGTTGAAGGCAACTAATACATACCTTCCAAAATAACGGTTTCCATAGTGACCAGGTTCATAATGCCAAATGGGCTCCGCTAATAGGCAAACAAAAGAAAGGTATTTTAAAGCAAAAAGAAATGAAAGGGGCATTGGGTTAATTTTGCGATATTTTACAAAGAAACTTTTTCAGTCTTCAAGTTTGCCACAGTTATATTTAACTCAAAATAATTAGGAAATAAATGGTTCACTCACCCACGCCGAAGTAGAACAAACCAATCCCGATTCCAGCAGCGAACAGCATGGTAAAATAAGTGGCGTCGTTGAATTCTGGTTTTTCATCCGGTTTGCCGAGCTTCATCGTCGAATACTTGGACAAATACAGCATAATAACAAACAAGGCCCATACATCCTGCGTACCGATGTACAACCACGTGCATTTTAGGGTTATCCATCCGCGCCATTTTACCATTTCCTCGTTTGCCGCCGTAGCTTTGATTACACACCACCCGACAAAACCCCAGATTATGAGAGCTGAAAATAGAGATACAACTGGATTCAGCCGAACGTTGAAGCATGAAATCTTGAAACGAAGCCAACGACATTTTTTCGACGCGCTCTCTTTCGCGTCCATTCTGCTGCGATTTTCAGTTGGCGAGGTTTGAAATGATTAATGCACGAACTTGCTTTATATATACGTCGAATAACCAACAATGTTGCAAATTTCCATGTGTTTATTTACCTTGGTGTCAGAGTCTTGCAGTTTCAGTCGGAATCACTGCACCTCTGACAAAGAAAAAGCAACAAAAATAGCGCGCAGAAGGTTTACTGGTGTTCAATAAACCCAGGGGAGAATTATTATTGTTCAAACAAAGATTTCAGCGCAACTTAAATATGGAAGAGTGAAAATAAAAAAGAATGCAGCACAACAAAGAGAAAGTTGATGCACAGTGTTATTCTTTATGTTCAGCAGGGATCTATGGGAGGATATTGTTTGAATGGGCTTTTGGCGGGAATGTAAGGACGGAGGGGTGCAAAAATTTTTTGGACAGCACAAGTGGCAGATCCAGACTCCATCGCTAGGGGAAAGGGGGAGGGGAGGGGGCGAAGTGAAAATATTAGGAGGGAGGGGGAAGGGTGAGAATATTAGAGACATATCTTTTTTTAGCCCCTCGGAGCTTTTTATTTTTGCAAGAAAAGGGGGTACACTCGTCGCCCTATCCGCTAGATAGGGGGGGGGGGGGGGGGGGGGGGGGGGGGGGGGGGGGCGCTCTGGTATCGCCACTGAGTAGAAACACCATCGTCAGCTTCATACGGGCGTGTAAAACTACTTAATAATTCATAAGGGTACTAGCAAATAAAAAATGAGCCATTCCAATCACATGGCTAACCCCGTTAATCAGATACAACTCACTGGTGAGTTATATCTGGAATGTAAATTAGATAAAACCACTAGTGAGTTGTATCTGGAATGTGAATTTCACAAGTTGTTTACAACATTCGCGTCCGTGTTGTATCGGCACTATACATTCACTCGGCTGCGCCTCGTGATTGTATAGGCCGATACAACACTCCCGCTCATGTAAGTAAACATTACTTGTAATTTGACAGCAGTGTGCGTCTAAAACTTTAGAGCAAATGAGAGTATGACAATTCAATATCTGAACAATTGATACCAAGCTGCAAAAAAAAGAATGACAGAAAATTTCTCAACCGTCATCAAATAGAAAACTTTAATACGAGTTACATGTTCGTGTATCACTCAGATTTGCAGGCTTCTTTGCAATTGCCCGCTCGCCTGTCCCCAGCGTTGGCAGTTAATTTTGCTTGAGGTCAGCTTTTCCTTCGCTTTCCACTATATAAACGCCCGCAACGGGCTAGAAGTTTACGGTACAACAAAAGATACATTAAACTGAATCACACCAATGAATGGATACTTTTGACGCATTTATTTAGCTTCAAAGCATTTAATTTTAAACGCATCGCATATATTTTCCAGAAAATCTTCATTGCAAAACAGCAACAGTTCTTTTAAAATATAACGTACGAACTCTCTTTTTTTGATTTGTTTCTGGTTAAATAAGGAAGATAGTATATATACATGTAGGCCCTTCCACTGGACAGGCCACAACCGTTAATTATGTTCTGATTATATTTGCAAGTTTGAGAAAATAAACGACGTTTTTTTATCTAATAGAGAAAGCAATCAGCATTAACACTTCTCAGTCAGTCACACTTATCCACTGGTTAAACATCATTTGTTTTCTCAAAATGATTTCACGTTGAGTCATTTACAGTTCATGAATAATTGACAATGTAAGTAGGTAAGTTATTCACAAAAGTTCAAATATTCACATAAGATATACCCATCTTTGATTTTATATTAAAAATATATTTTCAGTTTTGGCGGAGGTAAGCTGAATGTAATCAACGACAGAAGTGTTGTTAAACAAGACAATTTTTTCTTAAAACTTGAAAATGGGGCAAACAAATAATTTCCGTATAATTTGAAATACATTTCCTTGTAAAACTCATAAAATTCCATGGAAAATTGCAGACAATTGTATGACAAAACTTAAAGTTCATTACCAGCCACATCTATCAAATCTAAACAGATCAAAAAATATTTTGTAAACCTGGTATCTTGAGTTTACAATTCAAAATATAAAAATCTTACGGAAACGATTTGACATCATGTTACAATTTCCCCCATATTAAATCTCAAAAATTATTGAGAAAGATTTTACACAGAAAAAATCTTATTTTCCTTTGTAACTTTGCATGCAAAAGCATTGCAGTACAAGTTAGATGAAAAATTTGCTTGGTCAACAACACCTAAGACAAAACAACAAATGTCTAGCATCAACAAATAAACTTGGACGATTTTTATACAACTAATCAACAAAGCCCTGGTTAGGGTGAGAATTCAGAATGAAATTATCTGCATTTTCTATAAATCTGTAACACCTTCAGAGACTATGCTCCGAGTCACACAAATAGGTGTTTATGAATATGGTTCAAAAGAATCTCAAATTTTACTGTGCTTTTTCATAACATGGGAACTCTGAAGTTGAAAACTCAATCAACAGTTTTGTTTTTCACTGCCGCAAATATCATAGCAGATGTCTTAGGAAACAACATTGCTTTATACGTTTGTGGACTGTGATTGGTGGATTTCGATCCACTTTATCAGTTTGTTTTAAATCAGGGGCACTTTCCATTCGACCAAAAATTACGGAAAATCCGGGTTGGGAAGCAAATGGAACGGAAATTTCCCGGAATAAAATTCCGGAATTTTAGGACAACCTTGCGAGGTTGGCCTAACATTCCGGAAAATTGTTCCATTCGCAACATGGAATACCCAGAATTTCAAACTGGAATTTTTGGTCGAATGGAAAGCGCCCCAGGGTCCAATGTTTGTCCGTAGTGTAAAACGTAAACCTTAGTTGGGCTTTGAACTGCAGAGTTTGGATTTTATTGAAAGGCACAGTAAACCAAATCTCATTAAAAAGGTTAACTAGGTACTGTACATGTATGAAGCATGAACGGCTGCTGTTAAAGTACATTTTAACAAGTCAAAACAGCAACTGTCAGTAAGTTCAGTGAGTGACAGATCTACTCCAAGCTGAAGTTCTTTGTTGTGACTTCAAAGAAAAGGAAGCCCTAGCAGAAAGATTATTGTTCTCAATAGCTCTGAGAGGCTGTCTTCTTTGCAGGTTTGAAGTTCTCGGCTTTGAGTAACTCTCTCCCAACTCCATAGAATCATCTGCTCCAGTAACAACAGGGAAGCATAACTCACTCGCGCTGTGAATTTCATTGTCAATCAGCACAGGTTCAGATTCAGTTTCCATATCTTGTTCTTCAAAATCAAACTCACTGTGAGGTTCAGCTGGATGAAGAATACTTGGCGTTGAACTATTCCTTGAAAACTCATCCCAGTTTGAGAATGAAGAGTCCCTTGATTGTTTATTAAGCATTCCATGTTCATCGTCAGCTAACTCATTACAAAGTTCCTCGTCAAGTATATCATCGGCATATAAGTCACCTTCATCCTCCATATCTCCTTCATAACCACTCTCCGACAAACTACTGATGCTTGTATTCAAAATGCTGTCATCAGTGCTGATCTGTTTAGCATGCCCCATATGTCTTGTTGCTGATGTGCCACGCCCACTTACAAGACACTGCTTGTCGCTTTGCCGTGCAGAGTTAAGGGCAACAGGAAGGAGATATCGACGTAATTCTTCACGGCCAGGGACCTGGGAACAACAGCAGGAACAAATTTATTTAAAATCATGCCTTTGATGTTTCAATTAGTTACTTTATTTATTTGCTATAACAACCTACCCCTCATGAATGAGGATCTGAAATCCTGAACACTAATGAATAAATTCTGTCATCTTACCATGATTTCACTAACTTTCATGAAGCGTTCATCTGAGTATCTGAAGAAAAGAAATGGCAACAAAATAAATAATCTTAAATGTCTCTCACTGATGATAATGACTAGATTGAAGACTAAATTGAGAAGCTACCAATTCTAGTTACCTTTCTTTAATTGCCTTAAGCTTCACGTTTCTGTGATCCACAGGAAACTCATCAAGTAAACTGTAAACAAATATTCATAAACTTTAGCAATGCATTACTGATAAAACACAAGGGCTCTTATTAGTACAATTTTACATGATTTGTATTGGGAGAAAACAGGGTGCAAAATTAGCATTTGCGGTAGGGTCGCAGCTCTTTTGAGTGAAAGTGAGTCTGTAGCTGACCTAGAGTGCTTTCCTTTTGTATGGAAAATCCGGTTGTTCCAGTGGTAAATCAAATGGAACAGATTTTTCCACTGGAAATTTTTCGGAAAAAAAGGAATACCTTCAGAGGTCGTCCTCTTTTCTCGTTTTTGCCGAAATGATCGGAAAATCCTGTACCATCTGCTGTGTCCCACTAGTGCCATGCTCCCGAGGACAAATTTGTCCTGTTCCTTTTAACAGGAAATTCTACCCGGCTTTTCCATTCAAATGGAAAGCACCCCTTGTCCCCTTGTTAATCATGCTCAAGAAAAACTAGCTAGTTAGAATAAGAACAACATGATTTACACATAAAAAGCAGAAAGGTTTGCATCACAATAGACTACGAGCAGTCTCTGTCGGGACTGGGTGCAAGACAAGTGCACGGGGAAAAGGTGTGCTTGTCTCGCCCCCAGTTGTCATGTGGCCATTTTCCGCTTGCCTATGTTTTTTGTTTCTTGCTTGACGGACTAAGCTGGGAAAGAGGGACTGCTTGTAGTCTAGCATTACAACAAGGTCAACTACAGCCTCATTTCCACTCAAAAGCCAAGTGCCTAAGCATACAACTGTAAATTGGGCTATTGTATACAAAACTCACCTGGTTTGGTGAAGACAATTTTTCTTATGGGTAAATTAAACTTATTGTAACCAGAACTGATTTGCATTCAACAAAAATGTTTTTGACTGAAATCCTCCTGGAGTTTTCACCAAGTAAAATACTTCTTTTGATATAAATAGACATATTAAATACCTTTCAATTAGTTACTTTCTTCTGACTACCATTTACAGTATTATCCTTATTTCCCAGGGCTCCGAGAGATTTTGTTTAGTGGGTGCTGAAAAAGGAACTTAGTTTTTGGGTTAGTGAAAAACTAATCTTGGCGAGTGCATTGTAAATGTCACTTGCCCAGTTGGCGAGTGCTCTCAGAATTAAGTGTCCAACCCTGAAAAAATAAATTTAAAAAAGCTGTACCATTGTTGGTGTAGATGAAGTGTACAATCCAAGAGATCTACAACTCCAAGGCCAGTGATTTCATGCATGTGCGGTGGCCATGGTGTCTCTGTTGAAACATAAATCAAAACAAAACAACTTCAATTCTATAAAACTTGCTTCAGGTGGACGAAGAAGCTCTACTGTAGCACGGCTTGAAACAGTCCTGTTCAGTTGTCTGGGAAAAGTAGATTTTCCTGTGGGCTGTAAGTTTTCCTGCTTACTCGCCTGACGGAGAGCTGTCGGTTGACTATTGCAATTTTTGGGTGGCCATTAATTTCTGACTGCTAAAAGATGCAAACAATCCATTCCGAGAAGCTACATGTAATCAAATAAGGATCAAAGGCTCCTAAGAGCCAACCCGTGAATAAGAAATGCTGACACGTAACGCAATATTGCAGTAAGATTACTGTAGTTTCAAACCAACACAGTTCAATACTTTTTTAAAATTAACCGTAAGGATTTTTGACAAACGCAAAAAAAAAAAAACAGTACATCACTTTCATAATATCCAGTTCGAAGTAAAAAAAAAGAAAAAATAAAGATCTTGAACGTGACTTGAACTCGTGCCTCCCAACTGCAACACCCGGCACTAAACCACTCGACCATTGAGGAACACATGCTTAAGTCAAGACTAAATTTTATTATTTCACAGTAGATATGCATCAAAACGCATGTCTCGGTTGAAAAATCCTTTTAGATCAATTTTAATGTTGCAGCTGATAGAAGGAGTGAGTGAGTGAGTGATCGAGCGAGTGAGTGAATAAATTAGACACCGTTACTGATAACCCATTCATTATGCTTGCACATATTCACGGGTTAAAAACGACTTCAAAATTGGAGGTTCTACATGTAACTCAAAATATAAAAGGAAGCAAGACAACATACTTTCTAAGACTGTACTACAGTTACTGTAGTTTCAGTTTGTTTTCACTTTACTTGTATTGTGCAGTGTTGCAGAGTTCATTGGGAAATTGGGTACTAGGCTACGATTTTTGGTAACGAAGCTGGCAACTTCATTCCTGCCGAAGTAATGTTATCATGACGTATTTCATACGGCTATAAACCCTCTTGCCACTTGTCCCAAGATTTTGTGTTGAGCTTCAATTTCCCAATGAACTTTTGCAACTGTATGTGGCAATTTTTATTTGCCCGTGTAGATGGCCCCGTCTACACGAGCAATTTTTATGTGGCAATTTTTATTTGCCCGTGTAGATGATCGACAAATATTTGTTGTTAATTTGTTGTAAATATTAGGGACTGGGTTCTACAGATGACGTCGAAAAAATTGTCACATTTTATGTGGCGCCTCGTCTACACGGACAATTATCGGTATGTGGCAATTTTTATTTGCCACATAAAAACTAACATGCCAGCTTTTCATCAAATACAGTTGTCACATAAAAATTGGCCATTTTTCATCATCTATACGGGCAAATAAAAATTGCCACATAAAAATTGCTCGTGTAGACGGGGCTTAAGCTAGATTCCAAGCCACTGTTGCATTGGGGTTCTTCCAAACTTTTTTTTTTGGTAAGTCTTTGAATTACTTTTGGCTACCAAGGTCTCTAAATAAACATTACTCTCAGGCAGCAGTTATTTTCAGAATTCTATCGTAGTTATTGAAACTCTCTGAACGGCCACTCTCATAATCAGACAGCTGTTAACTCACAGCTGCCTCTTAAAATTCTCCTCTTATGAAATGATTCCCATAAGTAGCCACCTCCAGTTATGGACACTTTTTTGTTACCCAAGGGTGTCTGCTAATATGAGCTTTGACTGTATATACATTGTGCGCACTGAACATAAATCCACCTACCAATTTGTTGAATTGAATTTGCTAACAGAACACAGGATGCAGCCATAAGAGCAGGAGAAAACCTAAAGAAAAAACACAACACCAGTAAGAACCTGTTTATTACCTTTTATATTCCCCCCCCCCCCCCCCAAAAAAAAACCTCCCAGCCCCCCTCCCCCACCTCCAACAACCATCTGCAGTGCCCATCTTCATGGCCTCAGTTGTTCAAAGGTGGATAGCACTACCAACCGAATACATCACTATTCAGGGCATAAGCATAACCAAAACCAACCATTATGTATACCTGCCATCTTTTTCCGAGTGATAGTCGTGAGAATTTTTTCGAGGGAGTGCCAGGATTTCCGAAGGCGACCTGACCAAATCTGAAGAGAACCTGATCTATTCCGGAGATGTCTGAAGATGTTTCGAAGAATTTGGAAGTTTCCATGGACCCCAGACCTCCGTTTAATAACATCCAGCTGTATTGTAATGTTCAGAACGATAAAAACCTACAAAAAAGTGCCATATTTTCATGAACGTAACTATATTTTTTAATCGGAGAATGCGATCAGTTAAGGCTGATAGCTCAAAACTGTAAGTCAGGCATAAGAAATTGCTCCATATAGTGTAGGCGTGAGACTTGGCAGGTATAATTGTGTGTTATCCATTGGATAGTGCTATCTACTTTGAACAACTGGGGATGAATGAACATTTTTTAACAAAATCACTCACAACACAATTGTTTGCCAGTGCTCTCAATCTTGTGTTAAAGAAAATGTATTACAGAATAAACTTTTATTACCTTCCACATTCAGTGTGTAAAATTGACAAATCAGCTACATATCCAGCAATACATTCAGTCTTTTGACTGACCTGAAATGGAACATTATTGCAAACAGTGAGATATTAAAAGAAGATTAATACACGGGTGGGCGGGGATAGGAAATTTCTTTTCGAGTGTTCAACTTGAGTGAGATATCGAGTTGTTTACAAGAAGAGAAATTACATATTTTCAAGCAGCCATGTGTTGTTTTGTTTTCATATAAACAACAACAACAACAATCTTTATTGTGCTCTTAATACAAAAGTGCAGAATCATTAAAAGGAAATAATTGTGAAAGAAAAAGAGCACAGCCACTCAGAAATAGCAAAAGCTAATCGCGCTGAGTGGCTGGGCCATGCGGAAGAGTAACTTAGCTGATATCAAAGTTGTTATAAATAGACAAATACACACAAAAAACACACAAACGACTCTAATTATGAAGATTTTTCAAAAAATTCACTGAATACTGTCCGAAGGTTGCATGAATCAATGTTTCTGATCATTTTGCTGAAGATTGAAGATTTCCGAGGAAAATCTGAAGATGTTTTGATTAAGACCAACACCTTTTTTAGTTTGTTTGACTTTAATGAAAGCAAACATGGTACTTGTACCTAACATGACGATACTGATATCTTCACTCTTCAAAACATTGATATATTCAAATGTGTCAATAATATATGATTTTTCTGCAGTGGGAGAAGTTCTTGCATTTCACTGATCACAGAAGTTTAATAATATTGTGCAGTGGAGACTTGACTGATTCAATATTTCAATAATTGAAAAGATACTTACCGCAGCAAGGGAACAAAAAAGGTTTAGGAAATCAGGTATGGTTAGGACCTGGAAAAAAATACATGAACCTTCATTAATCCAGTGTTCATTTTTGGATTGTTTTGGACTAGATATAGCAGTAAAATAAGACATGATCTCAAAACTAAAATACTTACTCTAACTTGGCCCTTAATGCAGGACATCACTTCACCCATCATTCTGTGATTCAACAACAACAACAAAAATAATGTTTAACCAAAGAATAATATTAAGTTTATTCTGTTTCACTTCCAGAGTCAATTATGAAGACATGTAATGTAGTTCTTTAACTTTCGAGTCTATTGACAAAATCCTATGGTGTGACCAATAAAAGGAATTTGTGAACTTTATAATGTAGACAATATATATGTACTATAAACATGTTACAAAAAAGTTCTCCACCCTTTGTCCTTGATTTACGTTGTGACTGGTCAATTTTCTTTAAAGTTTCCCGGTTTGTCTTGAGCAGTCACATTGTAAGTTTATCCCACTGAGTGACAGCCTTTGTTCATTATATTACTTACCTAACAACTTCTTCATATTTGTATGTACCATCAGTTAACCAAGCAGCTTCTCTAATTGTCACAATGTCTGTTCCTTGAAATCTAAATGACAAAATTGCAGCACATTTAGAAAATAATAATGTACACATTAATACTTTTTTATTATTGTAATGCAATAAACACTCTAAGATTTACAGTAGTTTCATTCAATTTTTAAAAAAAAACCCTTGGCCTGGTTTTTCATTATAATTTTAATTGTTAAACAGTTTCAACTTGGTCATATGGTAAAATGCTTATTGACTGAGATTGATCGGAGCTGGTGGAAAAATATTGGCTCATAAGGTAGTCAATTACAGGAGGTCCAGACTTTTTTATTTTATTTCACAATACAAAGCTTACACTACTTACAAATCAATACATATACCGTACTTCTTACAGTACGGTACTTACACTACTTCAGGGCTCGAAATTAAAAAAAATTCTCAATCGCAATTTGTGAGTAATTCCTAAAATTTAGTCGCAAGTTCGAAAATTTTAGTCGCAAAAAAAAAAAACACTGTTGAATATAATTCCTTTATTAACTTGGCCGTAAAATAATCCTAAAATCGCGACTAATAGAGAGATTTTAGTCGCAAAAGCAAAATTTTAGTCGCAAATGCGCCCGATACGGGCGCAATTTCGAGCCCTGTACTTATAATACGATACTTACGCTACTAACAAAAACAATGCATATGCTTCTTACAGTACGGTACTTACACTACGATGCTTACGCTACTTACAAAACAATACATATACTTCTTACAGTACAATACTTACACTACCTACAATACGATACTTCCAGAATGATACTTAGACTTAACAATATTTTTAACATACTTAAACCCTTATAACTTGTATACCAAACGAAAGTTATAGCTATTGTTTCAAAAGAGGGAGGAGGGGCTCCCATTTTTTGTTGTGGAGAAAAAGCTTTTTGTTCCTTCTCGCAATAAAATGTTCGATTTGATACGTTCTCTTACATTTTTCTAAAAACAGACTAACAGAGAGAGAGAGAGACTTACCAGAGGTTAAAAACAAACAAAAAAATGAAATTCAAATCACCATTGGCAGTTGCTTTTGGGAGACTTCGACTATAATAATTTGACAGGAAAAAATCTGGTATTTTGGAAAAGTAGTCACTTAGGAGAGGAGGTTGTTGCACACAGAGGGTGATTCAATTAACTGCAAGCAATAGACTTCAAGCACAGACCTTGCTGCTATCAGCATACAAGTGATTCCAAGAAGCTGCAGTTCTGATCTCTGCACTTTACGTCTCATTAAGTACTGATCCACACAGTTCACGGCAATATGAACTATTTGGCTAGGAAAGTCCTGAAACATAAAAGTATAGTATGGTCAGAATAATGTCAATTGTAATGGTTCAAGCATGGAATTCAAGATTCTCAGCCACAAAAGCAGAGGGTGGCAGCATGTTTGAAGTTGTTTCATGGTAGCCCAATGTTGTCTTTGTTGCATTTTCTCTCGGAAAAACCCCTCAAGGGGAGAGGATACTTCAAATTCAGTATTAAATTATACATAATATTTACCGACACACATGTATTAGCACCAAAGTATTTATATAAGTAATGCGCCGATCAATTCGAAACATCAACATCCCCCCCGGGCATGCCCCGGGCATTTGAACGCTTTCTGTGCTCGGGGAGTCGGGAATTTGATGTGATAGGTACCGTGCCACCCCCCTAGGACACTTTGTGATGCCAGTCATAGAGTACCGTGCGACACACCAGGACACTTTGTGATGCCAGTCATGGAGTACCGTGCCACCCCCAGGACACTTTGTGATACCAGTCATGGAGTAAGTGTACCCCCAGGACACTTTGTGATGCCAGTAATGGAGTACCGTGCCACCCACCAAGGGCACTTTGTGATGCCAGTCATGGAGTAGCGTGCCACCCCCCAAGGACACTTGGTGATGCCAGTCATGGAGTATCGTGCGACCCCCAAGGACACTTTGTGATGCCAGTCATGGAGTATCGTGCCACCCCCCAAGGACACTTTGTGATGCCAGTCATGGAGTACCGTGTCCCCCCCAGGACACTTGGTGATGCCAGTCATGGAGTACCGTGCCACCCCCCAGACACTTTGTGATGCCAGTCATGGAGTACCTTGCCACCCCCCAAGGACACTTTGTGATGCCAGTCATGGAGTACCGTGCCACCCCCCAGGACACTTGGTGATGCCAGTCATGGAGTACCGTGCCACCCCCCAAGGACACTTTGTGATGCCAGTCATGGAGTACCTTGCCACCCCCCAAGGACACTTTGTGATGCCAGTCATGGAGTACCTTGCCACCCCCCAAGGACACTTTGTGATGCCAGTCATGGAGTACCGTGCCACCCCCCAAGGACACTTGGTGATGCCAGTCATGGAGTACCGTGCCACCCCCCAAGGACACTTGGTGATGCCAGTCATGGAGTACCGTGCCACCCCCCAAGGACACTTGGTGATGCCAGTCATGGAGTACCGTGCCACCCCCAAGGGACACTTGGTGATGCCAGTCATGGAGTACCTTGCCACCCCCCAAGGGACACTTGGTGATGCCAGTCATGGAGTACCGTGCCACCCCCAAGGGACACTTGGTGATGCCAGTCATGGAGTACCGTGCCACCCCCAAGGACACTTGGTGATGCCAGTCATGGAGTACCGTGCCACCCCCCCAAGGACACTTGGTGATGCCAGTCATGGAGTACCGTGCCACCCCCCAAGGACACTTGGTGATGCCAGTCATGGAGTACCGTGCCACCCCCCAGGACACTTGGTGATGCCAGTCATGGAGTATCGTGCCACCCCCAAGGACACTTGGTGATGCCAGTCATGGAGTATCGTGCCACCCCCAAGGACACTTGGTGATGCCAGTCATGGAGTACCGTGCCACCCCCAAGGACACTTGGTGATGCCAGTCATGGAGTACCGTGCCACCCCTCAAGGACACTTGGTGATGCCAGTCATGGAGTATCGTGCCACCCCCAAGGACACTTTGTGATGCCAGTCATGGAGTACCGTGCCAACCCCGAAGGACACTTGGTGATGCCAGTCATGGAGAACCGTGCCACCCCCACAGGACACTTTGTGATGCCAGTCATGGAGTACCGTGCCACCCCCAGGACACTTTGTGATACCAGTCATGGAGTAAGTGTACCCCCAGGACACTTTGTGATGCCAGTAATGGAGTACCGTGCCACCCACCAAGGGCACTTTGTGATGCCAGTCATGGAGTAGCGTGCCACCCCCCAAGGACACTTGGTGATGCCAGTCATGGAGTATCGTGCGACCCCCAAGGACACTTTGTGATGCCAGTCATGGAGTATCGTGCCACCCCCCAAGGACACTGTGATGCCAGTCATGGAGTACCGTGCCACCCCCCAGGACACTTGGTGATGCCAGTCATGGAGTACCGTGCCACCCCCCAAGGACACTTGGTGATGCCAGTCATGGAGTACCGTGCCACCCCCCAAGGACACTTTGTGATGCCAGTCATGGAGTACCTTGCCACCCCCCAAGGACACTTTGTGATGCCAGTCATGGAGTACCTTGCCACCCCCCAAGGACACTTTGTGATGCCAGTCATGGAGTACCGTGCCACCCCCCAAGGACACTTGGTGATGCCAGTCATGGAGTATCGTGCCACCCCCAAGGACACATAGGCCATCCCGGGGGTGGGGAATTTGAACCGGAAGTGTCAAGTTCAGCGTTTTCACTTGACGTCATAGCCGCCACATTGGCGTTCCCGTACAAAAGAATTTTAATTAACTTCTTTTGTTAGGAACACCAACATGGCTGCCATGGCCTTTGTCATTTGAGTCCTACGGGACTAAAGGTCACGTGAGTGAAAACGCTCTATATCTTTTTTGGGCCGGCGCCTATCAAACGCACGTGGTTGTTTCAGAACATCATGGAGCAATTTGAAGGGAAAGATATCGCTTTTGTGAGTAAACTTTTTACGGAAAATGGGCTGATAAAGCTTTGTAGTGTTTTTGAAGGAATGTATGAATAGTTAAATATGTGTAAATCTTAGATTTTTAAAATACAGCTTCAATTGGCGTTCAACGCGTACTAGATTTCGAAGTCAATGTGGCTGACTGTGTTGCCAGTCTATTAAATGTCCGCAGAGCTTGAAACACTGTAAAATGAACAACAACCTCTCTCTAACCAAAAATTCATTAAGGAAACATTTGTCAGTTGCTATAAAATGCGTTTAGAATAATAAATTTTCACCTCGTGGAATGACGCTTGCAAGCGATTTGTTCAAAACCCAACAGCTCCACCAAAAGTGAATCAACCGCTTTGCTAAATATTTTTGCAATATTTGTTGATCACACGAGAAATTACTCAATTAAAAAATAATCGAAAAGTAAATCCCCAACCAATAACAAAATTCATTTCGACACGGAGTCCACAGGAGTGCCGTGAAATATCTGTTGCAAAGTACACGCGGTTCAGTTGAGTATATTCTCGAAGAAAACACTAGCTAGTCGGGACTAGTTCATCGCTGTTGTGATCTTCAAATTGCCCTTAACCAGTTGATTCTTGTTTCATATTGTACTCAATCACTAGCTTTTAAAACACTATGTTTGTCAGTATCGCCAGGAAGTACTTTACCTGATTCACTCTCTTAGACGACCGGAACAAAACAACTGAATGCAAAGTGTATTTTTTATTCTCACTAAAAACATTTTATCTCAGTTTAGGAGGGGCATTTGACAGTCAAATCCAGTGTTAGGGTGGGGCATTTGAATGCAATTTTGGCCCAAGGGGGCAGGAATTTGAATTGATCGGCGCATAACTTAGATGATCATCCTTCCCACAAAAATATAATAATAATCACCAACAACAACCAGAAATTTGACTGCAGCAGAATTAAAGGTAAGAATACAAACCTTCATAACCGCAACTTCTACCAACCAGTCAACCAAGATATACCTGAGCATAAAAAAATAGAAATGTTGAATACAGAGAGGAAGGACCCAAGTCAAAAGAACAGAGATGTTTGGAGACAAAGTAACAAGAGATTTACATGAAAATGATTTACCTCATAGTACTATTAAGTTCTGTCTGAAAACTAAAAAGTTTGTGGCTGTTTAGTGGCTTTGATCTTGAAACAAACTGTAAAGGAAATTACAAGAAAAACAATATCATTAAACATTAATAATAACACAGAGATAAGGTAAAAATAAAGAAAATTTCTGTTGCTCATTTCTTGATTCATATTGCTGAACATTTGAAGGATGCTCAACACGGACAATTTTGGCCGAGTGGGAGACTGTGTCGAATTTTCTGTTTCAGGTTGATGCGTTTGTTATATATATGATGCGTAGTGAGAAATCAGCCTGGAGAGGTTCTTAAAATTGTTTCTGAAAATGTTGTCCAGTATCTTAACTTGACCCTGACAGGAACAAAACAATATTATTTAAGCTTATGTTGCATGGACCATGGATCATAAAACGACTGGAGTCGTTTTACGATCCATGCATGAACTTACTCTTTGTGCTGTATTGTGTAGTTCCAGAAAATATCCATACCCCCTCCTTCCTCCAAGCCCGACGGCGGGATCTGCCATATGACCCCTCTGGTTTTCCAAAATATTAAGCCCAAAATGTAATAGAAAATTAGGTATTAGGCAAATTACCCCCCTGGAAAATTTGGCAAATTCACTCTGGAAAATACAATCCCCTCTGTGAGGGAGGTATGGATATTTTCTGAAACTACACATTGTGTTTTTGCAATGGTCGAGCACACATACTTGGATCTGCCCCAGTGTTGTCTAATCTTTAGTAATTTTTCGTATAAGAACCTACATGTACTTCATTTGTCAGGCTGAATTGGTTCTTAATATTAGGTGCTTTATTGGCCAAATTTCAGCCTGGAGGTTCTTAATCTGCTGTTTCTTTTATGTACCGGTTTTTTTTTTTTTACCATGGTACGTAATGGGATCAGAAAAGCTAATGGACTGCCCAATGTTATGTTCCAGGCTAATAAATGTCTTTAAATTTTCAGGCTCGTTATATGGTATACAGAGGAGATAAAAGGTTAAGCTAGTTTACTGACTGTTTTGAGAATCGAAGAACTTTTATGTACTATTATTTCATTGGCCGAATTTATACTAGAGACGGATTATCCGCCAGACGAGTAATTTGTCTAAGTATAAATCCGAGAGACGAATTTAGACAAATTTTAGAGAAAAATTATCCGAAAAGACTGGGCATGAATCAGAAACAAAATGGCTGCTTCTTGAATTTCTTCAAATATCTTCTTGTTTGAGGGCTTTTTCAACGCCAGAAATTCAAGGATTGCAGCCCATCCTACAGTATAATTACTTTCTTTATATTCTGGATCAAATAAAATCTTGGCAATAACATTTGTATGTTCATTTGTCCATGCTAGCTTTTTTCAAACTGGGAGGGACTGCTTTTTCCCTTTTTTTGCCGTTTTGGTTTTGTTTAACTTGGTTTTGTTATGATGTAATTTTGAAAACTATATCCCAAGAAACCTTGTGAATGAATAGATACAAGTCTTCCTCAAGTCAAAACTGAGCAGAAATCCGTCTTCGTTTTCCGTCTGGATATAAAATTTAGATACGAATTTTGGCTCATAATTAATAAAATTTCGTCTAAGCACCGGATTTATATCTAGACGAATTATCCGTCTCAGACGGGTCATTCGTCTCAGACGGATAATTCGTCACTAGTATAAATGCAGCCATTCTTGGGTTAAGTGATTGATTTGCACTTTGGGGAGGTGTTCAATTGTGCCTTCTTCATAGTCACCTACCTGTGAGATGAACTCCGCAACTTGTGATTTAGTAACCCCACCAAGGTTTCCTTGAGCATACTCAAGAGCAAGAGTAAGTTGTGCATCTGGATGACAATTTTTAGCACAGTCTCGCAGTTCTCTGAGTCGCTCCAGTTTAGAATAAGGTTCAAGTGGTCCCTCACAAAATCGCATCTTCCACAGTTCAAAAGCTGCATGGCAAGATCCCTGGCTGGCAGCATTTTTGAGCCACTGCAAACTTTCCTCCTTTTTCATAGGATCCTGAAATGTTACAAGAACTTATTTAATGCATTACATGTAGCTGGTGCATGTACAATTTTTTTTTCCCTGAAAGACAACCATGAAGGTTAGGAGCATCCTTATGGATAAAGCAGATATCTAGAAATTCTTGTATTACTTCCCCAGGTCTTGTTTTGCAGGGTTGTGCATGTCAAAATGTTTTCTCTTAGTCGTTCTGCAAACGGTAGGGTCGCAGCTCTTAGAAGCTTCTATTTTCATTGGCCTTGTAAAACACAGCTGCTATTGTTTTTAGGGTTAGGGTCCATTGTTGTGTTGTTTGTCCTATTGTTAGGTCTAAGGGTGCAAATGGTAAAAATGAACATACCTGATGCAAACTAAGGATTTTCCCCACACAATACAACATCGACTTATTGACCTGTAGGTAAATTAAAATATACAACAATCACAAGATGCCAAACATATTTTTTCCCACCAGAAAACCTATCACAAACTTCAATCTTATAACAGTGTTTTCACTTGCGTAACTGGCAGCCATATCGAAGTGCTAAAACAATAGGAAATGTTTGAATAAGAATAGAGCTTTAGTCACATCAGCTACTGTATGTGTATAAGACTTAAGTACAGTTTAACCTCTTGGTTATAAAGTTCACCTAGTTATAAGCCCTCAGTGCTTGCACAACTTCATAAGTTTTTGAGCTGCAGCCCTGTCGGAATGTTTTGTAGTGATAGGCAGGGAAACAGAAGTAGTAGGCAATAAGGGCTAGTGAGCAGATGTATTTTTTTTTTGACAGTTATTAGTCATGATTTGTGAACTCCAGTGTGAAGTAGACGGCAAATGATTGACTGTAGGTGGCAAAATTGCCGGCTGCTAGCACATTTTGACAGGGCTGGAGCTGACAAGTAAAACTATTGCGATAGTGAACCATTGCTTTGGTGAATGTAGTGTAACATTTTGTTAAGAATTGGTCGTGGGGAGCTGTGGTATGCTTATATGTATATATAGGAGAGGGGATAACCATATGTTTTGTCACCAGAGTGGTGGGCCTATAACCAGGATTTTATGGCTTCGCTTGTGACTAGTAATTGAATGAACTTACACAAGAATCTGAACAAAGTTCCACCATGCTGGTAAAGACACAGGATTTACAGCACACACCAGATGGCGCCCATGGAGGACGCACAAAAAACCAAGTGAAGGGTGTACCATTTTGAATGTTGCACTCTGCCTTAGAGAAAAATTCTGCAGCTAGACAACCATTTTCCTTCGCATTGACTACTCCTTTCTCTCCACTTTCTGAAACTGAAATAAAAGATAAAAATGAGTTATAATGTTGTATATGATGAGCATACATACATACTTTAATAATAATATAATAAACAAAGAATTTTTATAGCGCCATATCCATGGGCTCATGGTGCTTTTACAGCTTAATATTTGGAAAATGTTTCTCAGACTGTTTTCCCTTCACCAAAAGTAAACCAATAAAATACAGAAATAAACTATTTTTAAATTCATAATAAATAAATTAATCAGAAAAAAGTTGTTTGACAATTCTCTTTTTTTAAAAAACTTTTACAGCATCTACAGATTTAATGTCATTGCTGAGGTTGTTCTAAAGCTTAGCTCCACGGTATGCAAATGAACGCTGACCAGTGGTTAGACAGCATCTCAAAATGTTCAGATTATTCTGTTGTCTAGTATTTCTGGTATGAATTTCGGAGTAATAACAGAGCTTTGATCGCAACAACAGTTTGAAATATTACCGGCTATTAAGATTGAAATTCAAATCCATTAATAAAATTTATAAAAAAAATTGACTTGTTCTTTTTTGTTGACATACTTCTTTACCTCGTCAGTGAAAATCAAACTAACAGACCAATCAGATTGATTAGGCATTCGAAAACAAACTAAGTCTCAAAATTACTTTAAGTGAAGAAAAACAGTCTGAGAAAAAAATATCCAAATATTAATCATGGTGTAATTTATATTTATCTCTGGAGAATAATAATTTGAATAGTTTGAGAGAAAACGGTGAGCAATAAAGTGGATTTTGATGCTAAAAATATGACAAAAATGAAAAAGTATTTGAAGATGCGAAAGATCACAGCAATAGTAAACATTAACAGGTGGGTATTATTCAAAACAAATATACCCAAGTACCCCCCTCTGTCACACTAAAATTTATTGATCAAACTGACATATATTTTGTGTGAAATGTACAAGTAATGTGTGTAACAACTTCTCGACAGAAAACTCTGGTATTATATAAAAGGAAAAGGAAAGGAATTTGGGTTTTCCTTTAGAATGTTATGAGTAAAATAAGGATTAGTTTACGTTGTTATATTTTGCACTGCCACTTACTTCCTTCATTATACAAATGGGCAAGTCCTAGTTTGATAAGTGCTTCTGGGTTTCCTAGATTGGCAGCCCTATAAAATACCAATAAAATGATAGTTTTCAGAAGGTATAACACTTTGTGAATTCTAACATTATTTAAGCAAGTAAAATTCAGTATAATTTTTTCCCGACGGTTTTATTAATATCAGGCGCGAGATAAAAGGAGGGAAATTCGAATGACGCGCAAACCGCCTGAATTCCGTTACATAGAACAAAGACAAACCTTTGCAAAAGAGGAAGATTTTTGTGCGATGGCCAAACTCCCAGAAAAGATGCTGACATCCAAACAGTAGAAGAACCGTCAATAAGATGTTTTAATCTTGAGCAAACCTGAAAAGGATTAAAAATTATGAATAAAATGCGATAAGAAATCAGCAACGAACGTTTAACGGTTTACCGCAGACCGCGTCCATGCGAACTTTCCAACGGTCGCGCAAATCTTGTCATTTTCAATAAAACATGCTCACAAGAGTTTTCCTTCGCGGGAATAAAATCAAGGATTGCACACCTACCATTCTCAAGCTCATGAGTTCGTTGGCGGTTAAACATTTCAAAATAAGAAGAACGACTTCTTCTGGTAAAGCGAGCAGTGAACACCAAGTCCGCGCTCGTGTTGGAATTCTTGTTCGAAGCTTCATTTCTGGAAGTTTCGCAGGAAATTCACAGTCCCAGATGAAAGGAAATTAAAGGAATACACGTAGAAAGGAAAACACCTAAGACTGAGAGCAAAATATTGCTCTATACTACAAAGAAAAGAGACCGAAGAATTGAAGGACAGCTTCCAAACTGACTAGTCTACCGTTGGTGATTAAAGGCAGGGCGCAGACACTTCACGCCTCACTTAGCACCGTTCTGATTGGTTGCCTGGGACTCTGGGGCCTCCCCTGAGATCCCATCGCGTGT
This sequence comes from Dendrophyllia cribrosa, assembly GCA_024195265.1. Taxonomy (NCBI): domain Eukaryota; kingdom Metazoa; phylum Cnidaria; class Anthozoa; order Scleractinia; family Dendrophylliidae; genus Dendrophyllia; species Dendrophyllia cribrosa. The sequence goes on along the minus strand of JAJLRJ010000009.1, from coordinate 10,612,550 downwards.
CACAAAAGAAAAAGCCGCAAATAAATGTCTTTCTGAGCTTGCTGATTTACTTTTTATCACTGAATTGAAAAGAATTTACATCGATTTGTATAAAACGAGGAAAAAGTGGAATGAAAAGAGAAAGAAACCAGCTAGTTTTGAATTACTCCAACTAGACATGACGATAAATAACTTAATTTTTGACATCTCTTCCAGCCGTGGGCGCCGTAGCTCAGTTGGTTAGAGCGCCTGTCTAGTAAACAGGAGGTCAGTGGTTCAAATCCGCTCGGTGCCTTTTTTTTTTTCCTTTTATTTTTCAACATTCATTTTTTCTGTCTTTTATTATCAGATACAAGGGTTGTCAGACACTAAATGTACATAACAGTTTTACGAAAAAAAAAAAAATCAGCGTTTAATTTTAATCAGGAAGACCAACCCATTTTTCTTGGAGACTGTTTATGTATTTTCTTCTCTTTTTAAGTGGTCACCTATTTTTAGTTAAGTGATTAACACTCTGAAGAACCAAGACATATCTGCAATAATAGAAACTTTAATAAAATGGTCCAGTTTTCTTCAAAGACTGGTAAAGTCTCTTTGTTTAGGGGGCAAAATTTTCAAGTTAATTTCTGGCTCTCGATCTTGAAAAAATGCTTTAAAAATTCGCTGAAATCGAATAATGTCGATTGCTCTCCTTCTCCTATTCAGAATAGACTTGGTAGCTTCCTGTTGGTGTTCTACAAATAATTCGTGAATTACTAGTAAGGTATTTAAAATACAGTAGACTCCCGATATCCCGAACTCTCATGGTATCGAGGGTGAGGTCAAATTTCGTAATTTTTAACAAAACTGAATTACAGTAGTACAGTATGCAAATCATTGATCTGTCGGTGCTCAGAGTCTGCCTTAAAGGTCTTTTTATTCAATATTAGCAATCAATAGGGGTTTTGCACGGCAGCCATGTTGCATGGCAGGAACAATAGATTCTTTTCCCTATGGGAAAGAATGTTCTTTCTAATGCAAAACATTTTCATTGTTCCTGCCATGCAACATGGCTGCCGTGCAAAAACCTCTATACTGTTATTGTCAGTATTTGTTTTCTCATTTAATGCGGACTAAAACTTGATTAAAAAACAAATAAACAAAAACATCGTCTTCCATACAAAGTCCAATAAAACTGTAGCCACTACCCAATTAACAAGTGTGTTAAGAAAATAAACGTAAATGACCATGTACAACGAATACTGTATCAACCTAGAGCATCGGGCAGTCAAAATGAAGATTAAAAAAAAAATGAATCAATGTTCTAGAACACAATACAGTGTAATGACTGTATACTGAATGTCAGTTTTGGACACCTTTCGGCGAACGTAATTAATTACAAGACAAAATTCATTGTATTTGTGTCCTGTTGTCATTTTCTCAATGTCATAGTTACTACTGTTCGAAATAAGGTGTTAATTTAGACTGCAGGAAGTCGCACTTTGTTCTTCATAGTGGTCACCAGTCACCAGTCATCATCATCATCATCATCATCATCATCATCATCATCATCATCATCATCATCATCATCATCATTACTGCCGATGCTCTTGGCAGCCATCTGGTGGGTTGCGGTGGGGGTAGCCTATTCCTGGCGTTAAGTTTGTGAGGACAGAGAGCAGCCAAAAACGAGAAACCCTCTGTCAACCTGACTCGCAATATGTTCCCGTCGCTCGCGCCTTCGATAGGGTGGGGAGGGTACAGTGTATAGAAGGACCCGAAATAAACGCTCAAAATATGAAGGGAACAAGAGCTTTTCGATTCTTCGGATACATATCTCTTCCTGCTTGTCCATCAAATTCTTGCTGATACGCTTTGTGCTTTTTGTATGAGTACGTAACAAGCGTAATAATTGTTGCCAGAAGAAATAGAGCTGCCGGAAGAACCCAAGTTGCCATGAAAAATCCAAGCCAAGACAAAATTTCGCACAAATAATGCGGACACGAGACGCACTCGAAGAGAAATCCATGCGGAATAACGTGCTGTGATTTCTCTGAGAGTCGCTTTTCTTTCCGAAAAGCTCGTAGTTTGAGATGACAGTAGCAATTTCCAAATTCGCCGAGAAAGAATATGATTGAACCAGTCACGATCAAAGCTAGGAATGTTTGTTTGTAACCGTTGTCATGTCGCAAAGCGACTCCATTCCAAAATGCAAAGAACCAGTAATAAATGGGCGCTCCTATGCTCTCTATGAAAGGCATTCTTCTCCGGTAATCATGAACAAAAAGTACTTCAATTGTACGCCGCAGAAAGTGCACTGACCAGAGGCCAATGAACAGATATTCCAAATCTTGAATAGCCGCAAATTTAGCATCATTGGAGACCAAGAGCGATCCTGTTACGGGAAAATATGGTAAAGATATCCCAGGTACAAAAATTGCTACAAGAAACACTGCAAGAGTGCCAATATATGTGGCGCAATTTACTACGACAGGGTTAAATCCACTCGCTTCGGCCATGATGGATAAATTTGCTTAATCGTGTCCACGTGACAAAATGCAAAGTCACGCGATAATAAAATACCATCCCTCTTGAAGACTCTTGAAAAGGAGAGGGGGTGGGGGGGGGGGGGGGGGGGGGGGGGGAGGTACCTCCCCCACCACCCCCCAACCCTTTCCGCGCTCTCTACACGCGCTCATGCTAGAACTTTAATACAACATGTTCTGAAGCAAACCTTTACCTTCTTGGCCTGACAACAGAGAAGATAAAGACAAATAAATGAAGTTTCCAGCGATACGTCGAGTACTTGCGGACGAAGAGTCAAAATTTCAGGGACGCGGAACGAGGACTCTTACCACACCGCACGCGCGCGTCTCACGTAAGCTACGACATTTGAGATTTCGCTGAATTTTAAACCAAATAGCCCTTGAAAGGCGCCTTAATAATATGCCAATATTTGTTTACAAGTATTGTCTCATTAGCGAATGCGCCTAAAAAAAAAACAAAAGCAAAAATAAACTCGGAACACGGACACTCCAAAAATAGGACTTCATGTCACGGGACGAAACTAACAGCTTTGGGGGATCGTGGGTAATCAGGGCAAACATGCCGCCACATACCGAGTGTTTGTATGGGAAACTAGTGTCAAATAATTTTAGTAAAATTTAAATTTTCTAATATTTTTTAATTGAAACTTCCGGATACTTTTGTCATCAAATTTGAGGAATGTAGCTGTGTTAGAAATCGTGCAGTCAGAGCTCTTTTCATGAAATGTTTAAGGAAGTAACTAGTTTATTTCAGATATTTCACGGTTTAGTCTATCAGCTATCAAAAACTGCAGAATTGTAGGGTGCCAAAAGCGATAATAAACTATACCTGGACAGTCTTTGCAAAATTTTGAGTTTTTAAAACAACATTGCACTCGCATCTAGCAAATCAGACTCAAATTTCCAGAGGAAATTATGTTTGGGGTTGATTTTTTTTGTAGCCCGATTAGTGAACGAGGTGCATAAGAATTAATAGTTTAATGTAAGAAAAGATTCAACTATAGTATAATAAACAACACCACGGGAAAGTACTGCTCAAGAATTTTCAGGTGAATGGTCTCATGGATTTGATCCAGACCGACACATTTAAAAGTTCACATGCAGGGTTACACAAGGATTTCAACCACGACTAAAAAAATGTTTAAACTCTCAAGGCTGTGAACAGTGCACTCATGTTTATGATGGTTTGCAAAGCCAGAGAGTTGATAGGAAATCCCGTAACCTCCGAAAAAAATCCCCCCCCCCCCCACCAAGGTAAGCTCACCCGAAAATAAGCCCCCCTAATTTATAACAAATTTCCTTCCAATAAGCCACCCCGAATATAAGCCCATGGGGGAGTTTTAAGGATTAACCGGAGAATGATAAGTTAACATATAAGGGATCGATGATTACACTATGCCAGAATTTCACACTTCCACAGATGAAAGCAACAATGACTCACATGAAGCAACCGAAGATATCACTCTGATGAAACCGATGAAAGACTTTGTCAGTTTGTAACCATGTTGAAATATTTAACAAAATTTGTTGATTGCATCTTCAGAAAATTCAATGACCGCATATGGCGTGCAAAATTTTAAGACACAAAATGCCACCCGAAAATAGCCCCATTGATTTTTTTTAACGAAATTTTGCAACCAAAAAAAGCCCACCCAAATACAAGCCTGACAAAAAGGGACGTTAGGCAAATATAAGCCCAGGGCTTATTTTTTAGGTTTACGGTATGCTAGACATTGGAACATTCTGAACCCTTTTGAGGAGAAAAGAAATAAGACCTCAGAATATCTTCAATATACAAACTTTAATAACAATATTTAAAGTGAATGAGGCAATACTGAATATAAAATAAAACAGTGAAAATGAACTACGTAACTCAACAAGGCATTCCAGCCATGTTAGTCTAGTCACTTATTACTAAAATTTAATTATTTACAATGCAACTCTCAATTAACTTTTAAAGCTGTCACAGCCTGTTTTTGAAGCTTGGTTTTATACACTTCAAGCATCAAGTTTTTCAAGTACTCAATTTCTTTAGACAAAGATTTCACTTGATCTTTCAGTTCAACATTTTCTTTTTCTAATCCAGTAAGTTCCTTTTGTATGGTACCTTGCTCCTCACGCTTCTTGACTCGATACCGAGTAGCAGCATCTTTATTTTGGTCACGCTTTCTCTTTCTTTGCTGAGGACTTTTTTCCTTCACTGGTTTTTCTTTAGGATAAGGTGCGAAGTAAGCTGTCTTTGGTGGAGTCTTGACTGCATGAAAAATTAATGGTGCACTCTTTTTTACTGGGGTTACAGAAATGCTTGGAGATGAAGGACTGGAGATACTTTCCACATCTGAGGGCAGTGACATGTCCTCGCTGCTTACAGCTGAACCTGGAGAGGGGACGCCACACGGAGAGTGCACCTCTACCTCAGGAACATTCTGCAGAGGAGAAGACGGGCCACTTGTGCTCCCTTCATTGTAGGGTATCTTTTTATCTGCACAGAGCCTCTTGAGGATTTCATCCACATCAGCAAATATATTGCTTTGTGTTGTCCCTGGACTTTCGCTTTCACTTTCTAAGATGGTGGTGTTCACTGACTCGATTGTTTCAGATGGTTCACTTGCTTGGGAGGGTCCCAGAGTTGTCAAGTCCACTTCACCCATATCCATAAACGAGTCAGTCTGTAGTTCAAGCACTGGTTCAATGTTGTTGAATTCCAGTCTTTCTGTCATCCAGTCAGAATTCAACAGACCACCACCATCTGAAATTCAAAGAAAATTTACTCATCATGAAAATCATATCACGATTTGAATTCTCAACAGATATAACCACATTCATAGCCCTGACTGTCAACAAAGCAGAAAACTGCAGCAAGAAAATTCAGCCAGGTTTAAATCAACTGGCTGATGCAACCAAATAAATTTGCTGATGAAATGCTTTGCATATTTGCATAATAGTGCAAATAAATGCTTGGCAGGGGGTACCAGCATTGCCAAGGCAACGCATTGAGTCAGAGCGATCAGGGAAGTTCACAATGTGTAGAAACTGAAAGTGGGACAATCTTACACTCAAGAGTATCAATTCACGGAAGACTAAGTAAACAGTCAAGATATTTTGCCAGACAATATATCCTGAGATTTTTCAAAGAGATTTGCTTCAGCACTGAATTTTTAATATTTTCTTGCACGAACTCTGCATTTCGCGCCAAACGCAAAAAATATGACTTGCATGTGGTCTACAGTATTGTTATTGGTCTCAATTTAAAAAAAGAAAGCCCAGAATCTCAAATATATTGCCTCTTGATACAATAAAAATGAAACTAACCTTCGAAATTAAGCTCCTGTAGCAGATCTTCCGCTAACAGATTGGAAAGCGGTGGCTTTGTTTCATCTATACAACTGTACACGTCACCATATTCATGGAAAAACTCGCTTTCCCCGGTAAACGGGAGCGAATTGAAGAGCCCTAGCCCTTCGAGGGCTGTTGATGTCGAAAATAACGAAACGTCTTCCATTGTTGATTTGTGGTATGTTCTGGCCATCTAAAATTGATGATTGAGAGAAAACTCGGGCGCGTTGTAGGAAACTGAAATCGAAATCGAAAATCGATTAGTACAAGATGAAGGAACGAAGCCATATTTTAACTTGCGTGTGATAAGAAAAACGCTTTTGTGAATGAATAGATGTATTCAATCGGTCACTGTTCTGTTTTTCATCTTAAACGCCAAGGTTATGAACGGCTGAAACCATTCTACAATGGGCTTTTGTAAGACTGGGATCATATCGTAAACACAACGTATACACGTAGTAGTTTAGATCGACGTATTTGATCGGTTTCAGTGATTCTTTCGATTTTCAAAACGACTAAAGTTCTCTACGAATGCTTCTGTAATCGTAGTGGGGGAATAAAGGGTACATTTTGTACTTACTCCATGGTTGTACTGGTGCAAAAAAATGCACGAGAAGTCTTTGCCGTAACAAATTTCACACCGCCATTTTTTCGATGGATGATGAAATATATTACACAAATAACGTGCCCTCTGTCTTGAATCCTTGGCTGATGCAATACCGCGCCATATTTAGAAGTTTACGTATGTTCGGACCAATCAGCAGTCAAAGCTATTTCAAGGCAGCCAATCAGAGCCCGTGTAATTGACGTCAATAAACCTGTCATACCTGTTCATGAGCTGGTTTCTAGTGGACTTTGAGCTGGACTTCCTGTTGGAAACAAAGGCGGGCAAAGGTGATCACGGAAACAACAGATGGTGGTCTCGTGCAATGCGTTCCAGCGGTCAGTTTTTCAGGCGGGAATAAAATTTGGCGGCAAACTTAGCATACGGGTACGGCACGGCACGATCATCGACTGCGGAATCTATCATTGTATCTCAGAACTTTAATACTGTTTACTGTTCGGAGAAAAAAGAATCTTAAAATGTATAGTCCAATAAAAGCTAAGTGCCATATAGACACAAAAAAATAAAAAATAAAATTGTAAGATTTTCCGATTATGCTCTCCCAATCCTGTCAATCAGGTAAGGGACGGACCATTTAATTTTTGTGGGATGGGAGGGGGGGGGGGGGGGGGGTTGGGCAATTACCAAAACAAAATTCCTGCAGAAGAAATTTAAGAGAAAAAAAATCGTGCACAAGAAAGCACGCGAACAAAAGAGACTTATTGTGGTAAAAAAATTCTTGCAAATAGATATGCTGAAAAAAAAAATTCATACTCAGAAGAAATTGCCCAACCCCCACCCCCCCCCCCCCCCCCCCCGCAACAAAAATTAAATGGTCCGTCCAATCAATCAATCAATCAATCAAAATCTTTATTTATACACGGTTAAAAATATCAGTATTTACAATATAAAAAAGCAATTCACTGTTTTACATATTTGCCGTGTTAGAGTCCGATAGGGAAAACCATTCACTGATGATTGAGTTGTTCTTAGTTCCTCTGGAAGGTTATTCCACAGGAAAGCTCCACTATAGCTATAGCTTCGCTTTAGGTAGTCAGTTCTCGGCTTAGGTAATGCCAGTCTTTGTTTAGCGTCACGAAGATCATAAGACGTAACTCTTGGTGTAAATATATCACATAGACAAACTGGGGCAAGCTTATTACACTTTTGTATATTATATTTGCTTTTTGCTTGGCCCCGCTAACACACAAGTTATCCCACCCAAGTGAGTTAAGAAGAAACCTAGAGTTCGTATCATAGCTTGATTTAGTAATATCTCTTGCAGCCCGGTTTTGTAGTTTTTGAAGCAGTTCTCACTCAGAAGAAGATAAAAAGAAGATAAGATACATCCATTTGATATAAATACAAGTTAATACTCGCCTTTTAATATGTTAATATAACAATAAAAAAATAACAAATGATTTCAACAAAATGCTCCCTGTCGCTGCTCCCATTACCCTCTTCATTGAGGTAGAGGTGACAAAGAGTCTCTACGCAAGCTGTAGTCCCAACCTCACCGGTCCACCCGCACGAGGAAGCTCCAACAAGCTAATGATGCTAAGAGCTTTATATAAGAGGCGACAACCTCTTTCCCCCCTAGCTATGTTGGACACATTTACTTAGATGTACACGAGGCGCGAGGCGAGGCGTAACCTCGTTTTGGTGCTAAGCTTGTTTTCGTCCTATAACGTCATAAAATTGCTGTTTTCATTCATAACTCTGGCAGACGTCTTGAACTCGTGGATTCCTTGATATATATTAGCTTCATCGATTAGACTAGCAGTATTTTAATTTTTTTTACTATTACTTATCCAAGTTATATTGTTTTTTTTTTACTATTTATTTTTACACACGACCCCACAAGCTCTGTAGCTTAAACTTTTATCGCGGTAAAATAAAGCTTATCCATCCATCCATTACACAAAGGATTTTCTTGAAAAGTTCGTCTTCCATTTGTCTACATTTCGTCTACTTCTATTTGCGCAACAACACATGATGCAGGTGGAGAGACCGGGGAGGGGGGGGGGGGGGGGGGGGGTTGGCGGTCTAAATTAGCCACCGTAAAGAGATCCAAAAGCTGACCTTTGGAGCGCTAGACCTTCATCAGTACCGTATTGTCGATGGCTGTTGATATCGTCCCTTTGGCCCACCCCTGCTTTGGCCATTTTTTTGCACGTTTGGTGTCCGCTGACCTAAAACACACGGGCTCCAGGAACAATTTGGGCCATCTCGTCTCGGGTAGGGTTGTGCCTAAATCATACCATCCAGAAGGACGTCGGACACCTTATGGAGACTTATAGAACGTAATGTCGACACTTAGAATTTTATTTTCAAAAAACCTAAAATCCCCACTCAGGGTTAAACCTGTGACCTTAACTAGGCTTAGGCTTTATACATAGCCTACCGTACCACTGTACCACCTAGCTTCTCGGGTTGCTTAGTCCTAAATTTAACTATATAAACTGCTACCCCTAACCTCAACTGAAAGCTAACCAGTTACTCCGTTATATAAGCCTCAATAAGGTGTCCGACGTCCTTCTGGACGGTATGACCCTCGGGTAGGCGAGCCAAATTGTTTATTCTCATGCAAACGGTTGGTTTAATTTTTCAAAGAAATAGGTGAAAAGTTAGCTCGGCCAGGGTAACTCGAGGGGGGGGGGGGGGGGGGGGGGGGGGGGTTGTCTCGTGTACCCTGGACCATATAAATGGGGCCTAAAATGCTTGTTCTACTCTCACAAAGGCTACCAACACGCAAATACTGTTCGTTTGTTTTATTTGGAAATGATTTCAACATGTTGGTTTTCTACCAGGAAGTTACAGACAACTTGGCTAAAGACGCGACCGTCTTTGCCCAACTTTAAAACTTTAAACTAGAAAGGTGAATGAAATATAAAGCCCAAGGGTTTTTTCATTTTCTCAAAAAAAAAAGTCTTTAGTTTTAACTTCTTTGAAACAGTTGAAGTATCAAGTATTCGTAATGATCCCCTTCACTAAAATACTTCAAAAAAATACACTAGAAGCATAATGTGCAAAAATTGTACAAAGACGGGTACTGTGTGTGAGGAAACAAGATGAGATACATTTTCAGAAGCCAAATCAATGTTTTCTTTTTTCGTTAAAGTATAGTGAATATCACTTTTTAACATGCTGGAATATAATTACCTTCGATGGTTTTCGTAAATGAACCCTAATATATTTACACAGAAACAAATAACGGAAAAATACCCTTTCTCTACAACAACTCATTATTTTGATAAAAATGCCAGCACTTTGTCTCGTGTCGTATTCCTTCAAACATTCAAACCAATTTTACCTAATTATAGCACAAATTTCCTCGATAATCTCCCAAATACATTTTTCTTTACACAATAAATACAGCAAATCAAACAGTTCTCTGTCAATCCACTTTTAGTCTGGGTCACAGACGAATTCAAAAGCGGTTGAATTCGTCTGCGAATGCAGGCTACAGTGTCCATTTTTTGTTCTTTACAACATTAAGCACACGGCTAAATTAGATTAGATACACCACTCCAACCATCCATTAGATATAATGTTCAAGGTATCTTCTGATACGAAACTTGAAAAAAATAAAATACGAAACTTAAAGCAATCAAATCACCTCAGTCTCCTTACAGATACCTCCATAATACTGACAACTTCGTTCTACAGCTTGGTCCCGCCGAGAGCGAAATTCGTGTAAACCCTATGAAAATACATTTATAAGAACTGCGGTAGAAAGAATGAAAGAGAATGCGATGATCGCATTACAGAGCAACTGAAGGACTTGCAATTACTGTACACCAAAGGTCATGGGTTCGAATCCTGTCGAGGCCTGAATTTTTTTGCAGGCCCCAATTGCAACATCTTCAGTGGATGAGTAACTGCCATGATCTCATTCTCTTTAAACTCTATCTTTAAAACACATTCACTCAGCTATGTGGTGTCCCGTAAGATGTCAGTTTAGCCTTATTGCGAACATTAAGGAACAAACATTGTGACATTTTAAATAGAATGTTTTATAAAAGGTGAAAATTAATAAAAGAATTTACCGGTATCACAGATACCATTTCAAGACTTGGCACGTTTCAAAACAACCAATTTGGTCAATGCTGTTCTAAAATCCTCAAAGTTATAAAGCTAAGATAACTAAACATTTACTGTGCAAAAAGAGCCTTTGCCTTTAAGTCAGAAGATCAAATTACAATTTTCCACAATTTTTTGTTGGAAAAATTCTAAAAATACAATATCATAGTCATTATTATCCGAGGGAAAAAGTACGATGAGGAATAAAATTCTCTCTAGCAAGTGCTGTGAAAATTCATAGAGAATATAGGGAGAATCTGTATGTTGGGATCAGGGCTTGAAGAAGTTCCGGTACAAAAGGAAGGGTTCCTCTGAAATTTCACACTTCAGTCAAAGTAAAATATTGAATCGAGTGTCCCGTAAACAAAATATGCTTAAAAATCTGATGCCTCAATTATTTTTATGCATTTATAAAGCAATTGCTTTGATCATACACTGCTACGCTTTGTGATTGGCTAAAAAGATCACGCGCTACTTTCTCATCCACTCATATACAGTTATTTCAATTGACGTTGTCGAATGAAAGCTCAAAGCTACAAGCCAAGATAGTTGGGAGCGGCGCGAAATAAACGTTTTTCCCGCTCGTCGCATCGCTTATTCGCGCCGTTTCTTTTCGTTTCACCGCTACTAACTATCTGCATGCCTGTAACAGGCGCTCGGTTTACTCGTTCGGTCTTGACTTGTCAGTAGGCTTTGAGCTTTAAGCTTTCACCCGACACGTTAATTAAAATAGCTGTATATAACCAAAACTAACAATGACTTACTCGTAGGCGGTTTCCCGCGCTTGGCGCCGGCTACGTGTTTGCTTCGAGTTCTGATTGGTTCATTGGATTGTCAGCGACTGTTGTGATTGGGCAGAGTTATTACTTTACTTTTGGTTATACGACACTCAAGTGAAAACTGTTCTAAGTATTAGTAACTTTGATAGTTTTGGTGAATAAGTACAGACTTCGATATTTACAAAGAAACGAATTATCGACCTCTTGTCGATAAAAATGCCAACATTTTGTTTCGGTTCATAGTCCTACAAGCACTCAAACCAATTTTACCTAATTATATCAGAACATCTCTTCGTTGGAGAGAAGCTAAGAGTGGCCAGGTAAGGCCCCTCTTTATTACGGAACTTCTTAGTGTATTCTTAAGCAAAAAAATAAGTTCAATTCTAGTGCGATTCTTCCACGCGCTTCTGTTTCATTTTAACTGGATAACCTGCGGTATTTTCGTGAAGAATGCGATCTATAGTGGCTATGATGCGAAGAGTTGTTCTTGGACAATTGACGAGAAAAGCGATCCTTGAAACCCTGAAAAACAAAGAAATATTTCAAGTGAGTACAAGAAAACCAAGCATGCATGTGCTGTTCACACGAGAGAGCTCTTGATTTGAAAATTATTTTTTAGTCCTTAAGGGCCTCGACAGACTAGACCAATTATTATCTAGAACTATTAAGTTGTCGATCATAAAAAGTTGTCACTAACAAAACAGACAGTTTGTAAATCCCAAGTTCTCGATAACAAAGTTAAAAACAAATAGTTATCGACAACCAAACAGTTTTCGTTTCAAAAAGGAAACTGTACTTTGGTTGTCGAAAACCAACGTATTAACGCAGGGATGTAGCTAAGAATCGGCTACCGGCTAATTTTACCACCTGAAAGAGAACTTATCACCGGCTGAAATTTCACTAGAAAACAAAGACTTAAAAAGATTTTGAAGGTGCACAAGCCAGAAAAACCGGCTGAACTTGTTAATGAGCCTGCTAAGCGTTTTCTTAGCTACACCCCTGATTAACGTAGTTGTCGACAAACTATATCTCTAGTCTGTCGAGGAACCGAGATTTAACAACCAATGTTTACCTGTTTTGAGCTCCGTCTTTCATACTCTCGTTGAAATTGGTTAGTATTCCAATGTCTTTCTCTGGTATCTTTATTCTTCTTAGCTTTCTTTTCCTACGTTAATAAAAAAATATAGATTTATCTTATGTCATACAGGAATAACGTCCTAAACAACTTTTATAGAAAAATTTCACATGTAAATAATATATCTGAAACTATTTCTACCAGGTCAAATATTGGATTTTCCAAACCCTGAAAAGCTATCGAAACTTTCCGCCAAGAAGTGGAATTTTTTTGCTTAACAGGACCTGTTTTAAGTGTCGTACTTTAATAATAACGAATCATGACTTCCACTTTTTTTGATGCCACTGAGATCTTTTAAAAGCTCAAGGCGGAAAGTGTTGATGCAAATGGTAATTTGGATTCACAAATAAGAGAAAAATAATAACATGAAAAAGTCTGTGAAATGCATGAATCATGCTTGGGTAGTGTCCAAAAAGCAAGCATTTCTTCTTGTACTTGAGTATCGCAAAACCAAAACCAAAGTAATTACTCTGGCCAATTAAAACAGAGGCAGACAATCCAACGAACCAATCAGAACTCAAGCAAATACATGTAGCCGGCACCAAGCGCGGGAAAACGCGTGCGAGTAAGTCACGATTGGTTTTGGTTTACTTCTGATTGGTCGAGAAAGTGACGAGATTTTTTAGCCAATCACAATGCATAGCAATGCAAAACCAAAGCAATCACGAAATTATTTTTGACACTCAATTGAAACCGCTCAGCTCTATTACAAAGGTTTTACCTTTCCTCTGTCGTATTCCTCATCCCATGACTCTCGTCGTTGTCGTTTCCTGCTTGGTTCACCACCTCCACTGCTGTCGACAGTGTTTTCACCTCCTTCCCATGACGTCACTGAAAGGTCATGGAAATTAACCCTGTGAATGCCTGAGTCAATTTTTTTTAAGTGGTTCTAACTTTTGAGTCTGACTGAAAACGTACAGTGTGATCATTCAAATGAAAGCTACTGAGCAGTACTTTCCTGTGGTACTGGTTATTATGCTGTACAAGGTGGTTCTAACGTTTGAGTCTAACTGAAATCCTAAAGTGTGACCATTCAAATGAAAGCTATTGAGCAGTACTTTCCTGTGGTACTGGTTATTATGCCATACAAGGTGGTTCTAACTTTTGAGTCTGACTGAAATCCTACAGTGTGATCATTCAAATGAAAGCTACTGAGCAGTACTTTCCTGTGGTACTGGTTATTATGCTGTACAAGGTGGTTCTAACTTTTGAGTGTAACTGAAATCCTACAGTGTGACCATTCAAATGAAAGCTATTGAGCAGTACTTTCTTGTGGTGCTGTTTATTATGCTGTACAAGGTGGTTCTAACTTTTGAGTCTATGATGAAAAAGTGTGACCATTCACTGTCAAGTGGTTCTAACTTTTGAGTCTGACTGAAAACGTACAGTGTGATCATTCAAAAGAAAGCTATTGAGCAGCACTTTCCTGTGGTACTGTTTATCAGGCTGTACAAGATGGTTCTAACTTTTGAGTCTGTGGATGAAATCCTAAAGAGTGACAATTCAAATGAAAGCTATTGAGCAGTACTTTCCTGTGGTGCTGTTTATGATGCTGTACAAGGTGATTCTAACTTTTGAGTCTGTGAATGAAAAAGTGTGACCATTCAAATGAAAGTTACTGTGCATTACTTCCCTGTGTAGTATTTACCTGTATTTAATAGCATTGAAAATCGTTTTTATCTCCAAAGAAGATTATTAATTAATTAGCTTTTATTCACCTGAGCTGCCATATCCATAGAGACCTTTACTGTTGCTTAGCAACTGAGCAACAGTAGATGAATCTCGTGATCCATCCCAGGTTGCCCTTCGTGCTGCATGCTTTTTCTTCTGACCATCATCATGGATAACTGGAACTGAAATATGACCAAGAAATAATGTTTTAACGTACCTGTGTAAATACATGTTGCCTCAAAATTCAATTCATAAGAAGGTCATACATCAAAAACACGTATCTTTTTTTTTTTTTCATCTGTGTGAGTAGTTTGTTTTTCTCGCTTTGAGAGTAACACCAGAGATAATATGTTGCAGAGAATGCCAAATGAAACGACTTGGCAAATTTTTGAAGCCAGACGATCTTAGCCTGCGCGCAGACGTATCCGATGATCATTAAAGAGTCTGACCCACCCAGTTTGCGTTGCGCGCTTCTCTTATTGTTATGATACGGCTCTATTCCATATTTGGGCAAGCAAATCACCTCTTGCACGAGTGAATTTCTTTTCTACAATACAGTATGGATTTTCGGGGGCCCTGAAAATGGCGGATGAACCAACGTAGGCGCGCAATGCAAACTGGGTGGGTCAGATTCTTTAACAACCGAGTTATGGGAAAAGAATATCTTAAAAATTAGAGAAACAATCAATAAATTGTTGTAAGTTTACGCACTTCTAGATTCACCTGAAGACCCTCTTGAGTCAGAATTCTCAGATTTCTTGGTTTCTCTGCTGCTAGAAATATGTTCACTGCTCGAGCTGGAACTGCTATCTTCATACGACACCAAACACGGCCTCTTTCCAGGAGACACCACTTCTTCGCAATCATCATTTTGTTTCTTCTTATGTCTTTTGCTTTTGGGTTTTTCTTCCGAGTCATTTTCTTGATTAACATCATCAGCAACACTGTGTTTATCCTTCTTTTCCTTCCGTTTCTTGTCCTCTTCAACTTCGCCATCTGATTCCTCAAGTCTGTCGTACTTTTTCTTCTTCTTTTCTTTCTTCTTTTTCTTCTCCTTCTTGTGTTTCTTTTTCTTCTTTTTCTTCTCACTTCCCTCGTTACTCTTTTCACTTTTGTCCTCCCCTTTCGTGTCTCTAACTTCATCTTTTTCCTCCTCGCTCTTTCTTGACACTTGCCATCCAGCATACTGTCGCTCTGGAAGCCTGGGTCCTGGTGTGAGCACTGTCTTATCAGTGACAGTCCATTCCCCTGTTTTACCCATCATGCTTGAGGTGCTGCTGGTGTCCGACATGGCTGATGTCGGTGACTGCTGGGGTGGCAACACTCCCGGCGGGGGAGGAGACATTGGACCAAAATGTGGCTCAGTGGAGGTCTTAGGAGTGACTTTCCAGGGTGTGGTAGCTCTCGCTAAAAAAAAAAAAAAACAGGAATTCCTTTGATTAACAAACAATGATTCAATTCTGAATCAGGTAACTGGTAAAGGAATGTTATGACAGGGTTCTTAGTAACTTTACCATTAACCAATGCATTTCTGTATTCACGTGTGACAAGGTGGCAGTGTGACACGTAAGGAATATACCATGCGCGATTTAGGGGTAACACTTATTCTTTTGTTAAAACAATAGAATATTAGAGCACAAAAGAACGACAATACAATAGAATACAATACCATAGAATATATTAGAATACATAATTTTACCTAATACAATGAATGTGTACAATGTACAATAGAGCTAACACCCTAAATCGGGCATCATATGGTAAGGAACGCCTCTGAGTCTCTCAAGAGAACAAACACCTTTCTTAAGAGAACAGACATCTCTCTAAAGAGAACAGACACCTCTCTAAATAGGACAAACATCTCTCCAAAAAAAGACAAACACCTCTCTTAATAGAACATAATAGCGTCAGTACTCGCTTTACTGTAGTCTTTTACAGTCAAACCTCTCCTTATGGACAACTCCATAACACAGACACCTCTCTGTTATATTATTTTATTCAAACAATCATTTAATACATCAATACTACAGATACTACAGCTACTACAACTACTACAGGTACTACAAATACTACAAGTACTACAGAGATGCTACAGGTACTACAGGTACTACACGTACTACAACTACTACAGGTACTACAGATACTATAGCTACTACACGTACTACAACTACTACAGGTACTACAGATACTATAGCTACTACAGGTACTACAACTACTACAACGACCACATATACTACAGATACTACAGCTACTACAGCTACTACAGCTACTATAGCTACTACAGCAACTAAGGTACTACAGGTACTACAACTACTACAGATACTACAGCTACTAAGGTACTACAGATACTACAGCTACTACAGGTACTACATCTACTACACGTACTACAACTACTACAGATACTACAGCTACTACAGATATATACAGCTACTACAGCTACTACAAATACTACAGATACTACTGACAGTTACTAAAAGTACTACAGATACTACAGGTACTACAGGTACTAAAGGTACTACACGTACTACAGGTACTACAGGTACTACACGTACTACAGGTACTACACGTACTACAGGTACTACGAGTACTACAGGTACTACAGGTACTACAGGTACTATAGATACTACACATACTACAACTACTACAGGTACTACAGGTTCTAAAGGTACTACACGTACTACAACTACTATAGGTACTACAGATACTACAGCTACTACAGGTACTACACACTGTACCACTCTGACACAGATGGTGTTGAGGCTATAAACACACTATACTACTCTGACACAGATGGGTGTGGCTCGGGACATTATTTGCAGTCTTACACCAAGTACTAGCCCAAATACTCTTAATAATACACAGTAGCTGCTATTTAAATACCGAGAATAAACAGACAGTTCTTTCGGCCAAAGATGCCAAAATTCATACAATATCTACCTCTATAATACAGACACCTCTACAATGCAGACATTCGGGTCTGTCTGTTTGGTGTCTGCGGGACAATCAATATTGTTTCTATTTTAATTACTGTCAATAAATTATTGTTGTTGTTGACTGTACAGTAAGTGTGCCTAAAACCGGCGTAAAAATACATTGTTTAATATATGTTACCTCAAAAGCACGTTTGTGAGCCCAAATTTTCCCTGCATGTAGTTCTTACATTCACCTAACAAGTCTAAAGTTTTAAATGTTATAATTTATTAGTTAGCTTGTAATTCTTAAAATAATTGACTTGCTCGCGGGCCCTAAAACTGGCGTATATTTAAGACCAAAAGTAACCCCCAAATACCGAGAATTTGCAAAATATGCGAAGTTAGGTAATATTTCACCGTCTATTCTTTTTATTTCTAAAAAATACAGGTCAGTTGTGATAGTAATAAAGTTACGAGACCCAGACATGTGTTGCACAACTTCAACGTTGTGTTACGCATGCAAATTCAGTGTTGGCGGTAACAAAGTTCGACCAAGTTTCCGCTTTTTTTTTTTAACAACAAAAATCTTTATTAGTTAGTTATTATAGAGTTTATAATACTGGCCTGCAGGTAGCAAAAGCTAATCTAGGCAGGCCAGTGAAATTAATTACATGATTAGAAATCGCTACACACACTAATTTGTTAAAATAAAAAGAAAGGATCAAACAATAGAAAAAAAAAGAAACAAAAAGGAAAAACAAGTGATCAAAATAAAAGAAAGAGAATCCGCTTGCCACCTTTGTCTAACCTTTTCCCGCTCTTAGAAATATATCTGACTTAATTTTATCATGTTTATCTTGAATATAATACTTAGTTTTGGTTAATAGTTTTATTTTTATGTAATGTTATTCAAGTTTATACGCCACTTTGAAGCGTTCGGTATGCAGGTTTTAGAAACACCATGCGAAAATTACTGAACCTTTTTAGACGTAGCTTTATCAAGAAATACAAACAAAGAAGCAAATTCATTAACACTGGCAGAAAGAGTACTCTTTCGACATTTCTTCTACCAAAAATTAGCTTCCGCTATTGCATTTTACCTGCTTACTAATTCTATAGTAAAACCATATAATTTGAGGAGCCGTAAACTGCGAATTTTCAAGAAGACGAATTTACCTACCTGTCATTAGAATTGAATTTCGAGCCTTCAAGAACAGCCGAAGAGCCACAAATTCATCTTTTGGAAGAGGAATAACCAATAAAACATCGGACATTTCCGTTTTTCGTTGCACTTCGTTTACAAAGGAAAATTTTATCACTTTCGCAAATACGCCGGTTTTAGGGTAAGCCGGTTTTAGGCACACATACCGTACTTCATCTTGATTTGAAGATGGGTAATAATATGGAAATGACGCAAAACAAAGAATACCCAGTCAACATATATTGTCCATATTAACAAAACACTGAGGGTAAGTTACCTGCAGACAAAGGCTTTCCCCTTCCTTGTACCACTGGTCTGGGTATAAACAGAGGTGGAGGGCGCGGCCTCTTGGATGGAGAAACAGCTTTCTCTTTCCCTTCCTTCTTCAGTGGAAAGCTCTCAACAGAAGGCTCCTTGACTTTCTCTTTGTGACTGTCAACAGGTTTTGCTGCAGTTTGTGTAGCCTCTGACTCAACAACTGTCTTGAGCTTTTTCTCTGAAGACGTTATTGGAGACTTGACCTCAGAGTGAGCCTTTTCCGTTGATGGGCTGCTCAACTTGTCTTTTGCTCCAATCTTTTCTCCAAGCTCTTTTTCCTCCATTTTTGGTTTGTTTAGATCTGTTTTAACTCCTTTGTTCTTCATGGGAATGGTAAATGTGAATTTGGGCCTCTGTGCGGGTGACGCCAAGGGCACAGAGGCTGTTGGAGTTGCTGATGGCTTCTGCATGGTAGAGGTCGATGATGGGGTGTGGTTGAAGAAAATCCCAGATTTGACTGGAATTCCAACATCTACAAAGCATAAATGTGTGAATGTCAAATAAAGCTAAGCCATGGTCAAATGCTGCATGATAATCAATGATAGTAGCAGAAATTGTTTTCCCCAAAACCATCAACTATCATGCACGTGGTCAAACAGGAAAAACCATCATCGACTATCAGGCTGATAGTGAATCATAGTTCATGATATTTGACGATAGTGCATGATTTGACGATATTTGATATTTGACGATATTTGATGATATTAAACACTTAATGACTGGTCCCGAGGGAAACAGTGGTTTCCCGAGAATCTCGATGTTTTCCGAGACAAAGTCGAGGGAAACATCGAGATTCAAGGGAAACAAAATTCACTGTTTCCCAAGGGATCAGTCATTAAGGTGGCTCCCAACAGTTTGCAGCACTTTTCAAGACTTAAAATTTGATGGGTCATTAAAAGCACTTTATCAGTTAATGCTACAATCATGATATCAAACGAATGCCCAATGATTGGTGAACACGTTGTTGTCATTTTTGTGACACAATATGTTACTATAGCAACAGTATAACGTGCTGAAAACACCCTTAATTTTAGCTTTAAGCATTAATAACTCAAAAAATGACTCGGTGAACCACATTTTTTATTGTTGAATTTTGATCAGTAGGATAAGATGCAACTTTTGGCAAAGTTTAAAAAAATATTGTAAGAGGGGTTCAGAGCCACCTTA
Organism: Dendrophyllia cribrosa; assembly: GCA_024195265.1. Lineage (NCBI taxonomy): Eukaryota > Metazoa > Cnidaria > Anthozoa > Scleractinia > Dendrophylliidae > Dendrophyllia > Dendrophyllia cribrosa. The sequence goes on along the minus strand of JAJLRJ010000009.1, from coordinate 10,592,840 downwards.
AATTTTCACCAGCACCAGAGTGGCTACACATATTTCGCTGCATGTTGGCAGTGGAATAATTTTTAAAAATAGCATTGCCAATGCAAGACGTATGTGTAGCTTGTAGCTGCAGCTTCAATGACAGATACCACGCAGCTCTTTACAACCTCTAATTTAATCGGACATGGGTATCCATGCAGCTCTATTGTTTTCAGGGCTAGGGTCCATTGTTGTGTTGTTTGTTGTATTGTTTTCTCAGCAACTCAGAGAAGAACTTGTAAGAGCTGTGTACTGCCCCTTAAAATAATTCTAAATCGTTTTATTTACATAACAGGTCATCTTACCATTCTGTTGGATAATGTTCGGCAGATGTGCTTTGGGAGTTAAAGGAGTTTTTGGCAGTGACGTAGAAGAGGTCAGTGAAGGCGACTAATAAAAGAATGACAAACATATTAACCCATTGACTCCCAGAAATTACACAACTATCATTGACTTTCATGAAGAATTTGAACAGGCTGAAAGTAAATGATAGTTATTGATATTTGACGATAGTGCATGACAGGTTGGGGTCAAACGAGAGCACAAATTTCAACTATCATCAAGTTGATCACTGGAGGGGGGGGGGGGGGGGGGAGGAGAATGTGTCATCACAACAAATACAATACCGGTAATTATTATAATAATTGTATTTCATCTTGAATTATTATATATTGATCTGGAAGACCACTGATGTTAAACTACATGTAATGATGATTTCCAATGGCTGAGCGAACCAAAAGGGGCAAAATCCTTTTCACACATACTGCTGGGGCCCGAATAAGGTAATGCGACTTGTGTCCAAAATTTCTGATCTTCCCACCCACCCTTGAATTCAGTTTTTCTCTATTACAGTAAAAAAGCTTAAGGATTTTTAGTGCCTTGATGCTATTGATCGTGTTTTGGTTTTAGCATTATGGTATGCTTGTGAGTTACATGCACTGACATATTGTAATTTTGCTATTTTGGAGTTTTACCACACTTTACCAAGTATTAATTAGTTAAGTTCTTATTCTGATAATCAGAAGGCTCTAAGAGCCATCTTGTGAATACCAAACAACATAAGGTTAAGTCCACAGATTAGTTTTAATTTTCTATACTGAGTTTGAAGTCAAAGAATTGAAGAGAAAAACGACCAAAACATCTTAAGGCTGATTTAGACGACACAACTTATGCCTTCAACTATCGCATGCAACCTGCTCATGCCATACATACAGCACCAATCGCGTCATCTAAATCAGCCAATTTTGAAACATATTTTAAAACCCTACAACAATCGTAGCCACATACAATGTTACATGATGTGGGTTGTATACAGTTTTTGCCTGACGCAAGCAGCAGGCACAACTAAAAATCGCACGCGACAAAGTTGTGCTGTCTAAATCACCTTTTAGCGTGACATAAATATGCATTGTGTGAAATGAGACTGTCTAGACAACTGGATGACGTAATTACACTGGGGAATTAAAAAAAAAATTACAGATGGAACGAGTGAAAATTTGCATATCTGTCCCTGTATACTGTAATTATGTTGTTCAACGCTTCACATATTTACGAGATAATAATTGTCAGGGTGTGAAAGTGGGCTTGAATTGGTGTGTGAACACTATTTGATTTAAATTAACAGTTACTAAACTATACATTTGTAAAACTTACCTGCAGTTCTTGTTTGGAAGGAAGTCTGGTATAAAACAACAAATACGCTTGTTGAGAAAGCACAGCTTTCATTGCAACTTGGCGAACCTGTTAGGAATAAAACATAATGCATAGAAACATGATAAGTACATTCCATTGTGTTTCCTCTAGGCATTTTCATTCATTGTGAAGTAGTTGCTCATGATTTAACATTTAAATTCACTCTGGCGTTCTGTATATATTGTTAAGTTACATTTACATCTTGTCAAAAACAGAGCAGACTACTCAACCAAAACACTTAGCTAAAAAAATGTGGAAAGTCTCTCTTTTGTCTCAGGGATAGTCAAGAAGCAAGACACGTGTGTGAGTGTCAGAGAAGATGCATTTGTGAGCATGGGAGAGATAAGTGTCCCTCGGCTTGTGACTGGGATTGTCAATGACAGTTACATGTTTCACAAGCACAAGTTCTTTGTTCACTTGACTATTTGTTAGAGAAAAGAGAGGCCACTCACAGTCACAGTCCAATATGCTAGCAATCCTAATTTATTAACAATGTTCAGTGCTGGTACTTACAATAGAGTCATTCATCTGGTACCAAATGTCATTGGAAGCTCTGACATAGCAGTAGTAATGGCCAGAGTTAGAGGAGTAACCTGAGTGGACGAGAACTGAATACAAACGGTACCTAACAGGGGGACCCTGAAAAATAACCCAAAACCAAAACACAGAGCTGAATTTAACACTGCTTGGTTTAAAAAATAAAAAAATAAAAGGGTTGGAAAGTGAGCTTAGTTTAATAACCTACAAAACTATTAATTCAATGCCATATTCTTGAGACTTGCTTGAATGAAATAAGACCAAGTATTAATTTCCATCGTTTTGTTTTCAAGTATTTAATAAGATTTTGGATCTGATCTCAAAGTTTGAGCAAAACAAACACAGTATTATCTTCTTAATTTCAAGTTAACTCTTGTGAATTATATACAGTCAACTTGTGCCCTTGTGCACCTTACACTAACAGACACCAGGATCGAGTTGGAAGTCCCAGCAAGTAAGCTTATAAATGAAAATAAATCCCGCTATTACTAGTATGGACTTTTTCATTATGGGGACCAAATTATGGTTCTCAAGGTGGCCATTATAGGCTGGGGGTGCTTAAATTCACAATAAATTATTGAAGGGCTTGGTGCAAAAAGGGCGTATATCGGTCTTGGCTAAAATATAGGTTACCAGGCACCAAAATAATGTTCTCATTGTTTGCAAACACTGCAGATTTTGTGTATTAGCACAGGGTTCATACTCCTTTTCAGATTTTAAAATTCCATGACTTTCCATGGCCTTTTCCATGACCTTGTCAAATTTTACATTGACCTAGAGTTATGTTTCTTTTTTCACTTTTTTAAATTTTTTCATCTTGCTTTATTATTCCCACAACATATGCTGCCTTAGTGATTTTGTACCATGAACATATTTTTCTATGCTTTTCCGGACCCACACTTATGACCTTCCAGGCCTGGAAAATAAAATTATACAATTCCACGACTTTCCAGGTTTTTCCATGAGCGTACGGACCCTGTAACATTCACCCCTGCTTATTTTGTTGCCAGAAGGCTTACAGCTGTATTTCCTAAACATTTTGCCATCATTTTTGTACTGTCTATTTGCTGTGGCAATAACCTAGTAAATTCATTTCAGAGCAATAGCCCATTTTGAAAAATACCATAATAATCTTTATGTGCAGGCTCAGCCTCACCGAGATGTAATAATTATTCAAGTCTCCTTTGTTAGAATGGCACAATGGAATTCAGAGTATATGTAGGAACACTAGGACGTAGCATTGTGTGTTCGTATACAACTGCATGTGCACCGTATGCAAATTGCCAAGAAGTTGAAGTATAGCACGTGCAGTTCGTGCCGAAAACAAACGAAATTGGGAAAATCAGGCTTACATCAAGCACCACCCAAACTTACACTTTAAAGAGTATTGTGGTATTTTTTGAAGTGACCTACATGTATGTTTAATATACAATATCTGCACTGCATGCCAACCATGGCCAAGTTTGGAGCCTTGTATCCCTCACTTTAGCCAAAACTGCAATGGATGCCCTTTTTGCACCAAGCCCTTAAATTCCTGAAGGAATTGAGTAGTGAATGTAGTACAATAAAAAAATTGAAGTGAAGGTAATGTAGTGCTTAAAAATAAAGATGGGAATGTCATAGACATCTTGAGACCAACTGTCTCTTCATCCTTGTACAGTACTCTTACAGTGTGCTTCAGTGTACTTTGTTATAGGGGGAGTTGACTTGAACTTATCTCTCACCGGGGAAGTCATATATGGCCTCAAGTTCAGATGTTCCGTGTATTCCACTTGCTTTGATATCTTGCCTCCAAAAATCTGATTGTAATCAAATCTGAGATAAAACAAAAAATTAAATAAATAAATAAATAAATAATGATAGATTGTTAATTACCTTTTGTTATTTATCCACTGCAGCCAAAATGCTATTATTAAACTACCAGAAGTTAACCCTTCACTGAAAAGCCTTGTAAAGGCCCGCTTACACATGCGATTTTTGATGCCAATTTTGTTGCGCTGTCCAATGCAACTTTTGTTGCAAGTGTAAACTAGCGGCGATTTCCTGTGCGATTCGAGTGCGACATTTGCTTTGATTTGCTGTGATTTCCCAAAAATTCGCCGCCAAGTTGCATCACGTTTCGAACATGTTCGAAACTTCTGCGACATTGCGTGACAAATTCGCACCAAATTGCATTCACCACCTGTTTACAGATGCGATTTGAAGATGCAACGTGCGCATGGCAAAAATTGCACAAAAAATCGCCTGTGTAAATGGGCCTTGTAATATAGTCGTAACGTTTGCATCTCTGGATGAAATCCTACAGTGTGACTATGTACATGAATACTCTTCAGCGGTACTTTCCAATTCACAATTTTCTGTGATTTACAAATTAAATGTATTGAATTTGTTTAACTATATACCACTACAAATCCAAATTTGAACTTCTTAAACAGCAGTCTTTGTGTAGTAAAAACAAAATTTCAGAGCAATGTTCTGTAATTAATTTGTATGTCACATGCAAATAATGAGATTATTCTAAGCAAAAACATATATCAGGCCCAAAATGCAATAATTATAAGACAGTTATGCAGCCAGCCCTTTAGTGGCAAACTGGTCCACGATGAAAAGGAGCATTCTGAGTGGTTCCCTGAGCGGTGTGCATTTTGCAATACGGACAGCTAAGATGGACCGCTCACGAACTCATTTCACCAAGAATGGTTGCATTAATTTATCGGCAATTTTTTGAAAACGCCATTATAATAAAAACTTTATTGAATTAGCTTGTTCGGTCCGTATTGGGAAATATTGGTCGATTTTTTTGCAAGTTTTTTCCCAATACGGACCTCGCACTAGTTTAATAACATATATTAACTTTACCTCTTAAGTTGTAATGTTAAGATGTTGGGTGCTCTGTGTATTAGGAACTGTTTGTGGGCAGGAACTTTCCTTTTACACCTGAAAAAAAGTGACAAAAATCCAGATTCTTCTTAGAAAATCCAAATAGGCAAGGAAAGGTAATGTCATACACGAGCCACAGGGTACCCACAGAGCTGGAGCTTATCTTGATATCTGTAGCACAAGGCACTTGGGACTACCATATTTTCTATCAGCTTTCTAATCTCTTTACATTGGCCAATTTACCTTATCCATTAAATTGATAAAACCAAAATTAATTCTCTTGAACTTAAGGCAGCCCTCATTTGGTGCTTGTTTGAGGGTGGCACTTGAGTTTTTGCTGTTGTGTGTGCTGTGTGCACTATAGGTGCAGTGGAATAGAAGTTAACCTGCTATGCTACCGGGCCTCCACAAACAAGTAGGTGCACATGAGCCACAGGTAACCCACCCAGCCACAGCTTAACCCAGTTTCCATACAATGTAGCATGAAGCAACATTGAATATTGCTACTCCCCCCTGGATGGGATGCTAGTCTATCGCAGGGTTACCCCCAGTATTTGTCGCCGGTATTTGTCTCCTGGGTGGAGAGAGACTGTGGAGTAAAGTTTCTTGTCTAAGGAAACAACATGACGGCTACTCCCCCTGGATGAGTTGCTAGTCCATTGCAGGGTTATCCCCAGCATTTTGTAGGCAGTACCCATTTATACACCTGGGTGGAGAGAGACAGGTGTAATGGAGAATAAAGAAAATTGTCCACTATAAGATACTTTAATATGTAACATTACATTCTTGAAGCTACTAAAATTGGGGGTACAATTGTGTACAATTTAAAGGGGCTATGTCACCATTTTTAGCATTACTTTAAAAAGCCAAAATACACCTTTATATCAGTGAAATTCCAAAACTAAGAATCCAGTTTTGTTTAAAATTATTCTACTAGTGCTCTAAAAGTAAAAAATAAGTGTCTTGGGCTGCAGATGGCCAGGATGGAAATGGATTGCATCTTGAAAAAATTGGGCCAATTTTTTCAAGTTTATCGCTTGTGTCTTAGAAAATTCGCTAAAATTCCGATTATGGTTTATTTTCTGTGCTAAAATTCACTTGATATCTTCCTGTTAGTGTTCTTTATTGCGCTTTTCAATAACACGTGGAATCTGAAATTCAAATCACCAGCAACGGTTGCGTTTTACACTGCCGTCAATCATCTTAGCTTACCTCTCAGGAAGTTCAAAAGGTCACGTCCGTGCATTATGATTGGTAGATTTCGATCCATTTTGTTTGTTTCTTTTTTACATGGTCCGTTGGCTTTCATATTAATTATGATTGACGGCAGGGAATAACGCAACCGTTTGTGAAGATTTGAATTTTAAATTCCACATGTTATTGAAAGGCGCAGTAAGCATTTAATGTACGACAAAGGTACTTAATTTTAATTTGCGACGGTTTTGACCTGAAAACCTCAAAATCACCATGACATAGCTCCTTTAATAGAAGTAAAAGAATAGGCATGTAAAAAGCAGAATGTTACTAACTAGTGCATTGAGATTTTGGGAGCAGAAATGCCAAACTTTAGGTAAAAACAGACTAAGTAAGGAAGACATGTTAGAATAATGTTATGGATATAAAAAGAAAAATATTGGAATAAATCAAACCTTGGACACATATAAAGATTTTCTCCATCTAGCAACTCCATTTTAACAGATCGCTGAAGAGCTTTCTCAACAGACGGTGCATGCTGGAAAAAACATGGCATTCAGCAAAAAAGCAAAACAAAAAGGAAATAGAACATGCTTTACAGAGAAAATTGATAAGTGTTTCTATGCTATAATACTGCCTAAGTATGCAAAGTCACAAAATTACAGCTTCTTGATTTTAATGAATACGGTACCGTAAAGTTCCGACAGTAACGACTCTTGTTATTTTCGGATTTAGCAGCCTTTTACTATCGCTACTTTTGGGGAGTTGTTACTTTTGGAAGGTTGTTACTTTCAGGTATAAAAATAAGTGTGACATACAAGCTTTTAGCCAGCAGGGTGTCCAGGACAGGACGCCCACTTTATGTAGCAATTCATGAAAATTGCACCTGCTCCTTTAAAAAGTTATGATGGGAAATATCTTCAGGATGCCCACTATTCAATTTCTGGCTAAAAGCCTGGTGACATACATGGCTCGATTAACTTTTGCAAACAGATAAGTCTGTCCTTTGCAGTCCTGAAGGGACACTGTCCAGACAGAAAAATTGTGTTTTCATGATTATGGCCAGGAGCTTGCTTTATTTAGCTAACTTCATTATCTTAAAATAACAAGAAAAAAATCACCAAGTGATAAATGCAAAGAAATATGAACTAAAAAGACAAAATAACGATTAAAAAACTCAAAATTCCACCAGAATAGAAACTTTGATTTCTTGACCACCTGTCACAAAATCAAAATTGATGAACTGTAATCCGCTTCCATCCTTGTAATCCTGCACTTTTTCTCGAAACAACTTCTTTTTGTTTTGCTCTATAGAATAGTTTTATCCAATTTAGTTGTATTTTTGGTGGCATTTGGCAATATAACATAGAAATTAAGTAAACACAATTTCGTTACTTTCTTTTGGCAGGACATTGTCCCCTTAAGTACACGTACTGTAATGTACCTTATTATAGGAAATTAACGCTTCTGTAAATTAAGGTCTTTGAAAATAATGCGACTTAAATTAATGCAAATTGGAGGGAAAAATTTCTTTAGAATAAAGGAAATTAACGCGAGAGAGGGGGCAAATTTTCAAAATGAAGAAAATTAATGTGATTATTGATGTCTCTAAAGAAATTTTGGCTGACTGTGTAGTACAAAAAAAAACGGATGTCGAGAACCACTCTTCTGAAAGCAAGGTTTAACTGGAAATATTGCAGTTGACATATCTTTACGGCCTGAGATTGAAAAACAGTGTACAGAAAAGAGAAGTTTATTCTTTCCTAGTTGCTATTATGTTTTTAGACAGAATTTGGGGTGAAATAAACAAGGTCTCGAAAATGAACGCTCCACTTAAATAATGTCGCGGAAATTAACGCTCACAAAAATTAACAAGTTTAGTAGTAAAAAGTAGTGGGATTAAAATGCGACGTTTCGACCGTTCTACGGTCATTATCAAGCAAAAGTGAGGATAAGAATTTACATAAGTACTAAATATATGGTTGAACAAAGAAGTGAAATATGAAAAACGGGGTGTTAAAAACTAACAATAAAAGCATGCAATAAGAAATAATTAAAACTATGTAAAAACTTTCGCATGAATTGAGTCACTTTGAACATTGAGACTTGGTCTCAGTTCGTGAATAAAAAACATCTCATAGACGAGACAGTCAAACTTGTTCTTGCATTTTTTAAGGATGGTGAAATTCTTGGTGAGATCATCCGGTGTAAAGGAATGCTTATCACGAAAATGCTTGCCAATAGACCAAGACGTGTGTCTGTGTTCGTCCAGGCGTTGATGTAAATGCCGTCGTGTGAAACCAACATAACCTGCATCACACAGGTCACATTTAAATTTGTAAACAAGACATTGTTGTATAACAAGCGACGGTTTAACTTCGCGCAATTTCAGATGTTGTTTGATCTTCTGGCTTACAAACACAGGCTGGATGGTCTTGCAAATTTTCTGACTCAGATCTTTGAGTTGTGTTCGTACAATAATTTATCAGCTGAAGCCTGGTCTTTAAATGGCAAAACAAGACGAACAGGATCTTGCACGTTGGAAGCAGCTGGTAATTTGGAAACTGGTTGATTACATGCTTTGTCTGCAATGAAACGAGTGATGGTGGAATTAACTAATTTGTCTGGGTAATTCAGTCGAGAAAACACCATTTTAAGCCGATCACATTCCTCGGAAAAGTAGGACCAGTTGGAAGAGAGGCGAAAGGCACGGTCAAGCATTTTCTGTTTAACGGTCAACTTTATGAGCAGACAGATGGTGTGGCTATGGGCTCACCGCTTGGACCCTTACTGGCCAATGTTTTTATGTGTAGCATGGAAGAAACTCTGGAGCGCGAAGACAAGATGCCCACTTACTACAGGAGATATGTGGATGACACTTTAACCATTATGCCTGACAAATCATCAGCTGACAATTTCCTTGAGACTCTTAACCACTGTCATTCTTCGGTTAAGTTCACTATGGAGATTGAGAATAATGGAATGCTTCCGTTTCTTGGCACACAGCTTCTTAATAAATCTACTCGAATTCAAACTAAAGTCTATGTCAAACCCACAAACACTGGCCTACTGTTGCATTATAAGAGCCATGTTGACGATCGCTACAAGCGTGGCTTGCTAAAAACTATGCTTGACCGTGCCTTTCGCCTCTCTTCCAACTGGTCCTACTTTTCCGAGCATTCCATTATTCTCAATCTCCATAGTGAACTTAACCGAAGAATGACAGTGGTTAAGAGTCTCAAGGAAATTGTCAGCTGATGATTTGTCAGGCATAATGGTTAAAGTGTTATCCACATATCTCCTGTAGTAAGTGGGCATCTTGTCTTCGCGCTCCAGAGTTTCTTCCACGCTACACATAAAAACATTGGCCAGTAAGGGTCCAAGCGGTGAGCCCATAGCCACACCATCTGTCTGCTCATAAAGTTGACCGTTAAACAGAAAATGCTTGACCGTGCCTTTCGCCTCTCTTCCAACTGGTCCTACTTTTCCGAGGAATGTGATCGGCTTAAAATGGTGTTTTCTCGACTGAATTACCCAGACAAATTAGTTAATTCCACCATCACTCGTTTTATTGCAGTCAAAGCATGTGATCAACCAGTTTCCAAATTACCAGCTGCTTCCAATGTGCAAGATCCTGTTCGTCTTGTTTTGCCATTTAAAGACCAGGCTTCAGCTGATATTGTACGAACACAACTCAAAGATCTGAGTCAAAAAATTCGCAAGACCATTCAGCCTGTGTTTGTAAGCCAGAAGATCAAACAACATCTGAAATTGCGCGAAGTTAAACCGCCGCTTGTTAACCAACAATGTCTTGTTTACAAATTTAAATGTGACCTGTGTGATGCAGGTTATGTTGGTTTCACACGACGGCATTTACATCAACGCCTGGACAAACACAGACACACGTCTTCGTCTATTGGCAAGCATTTTCGTGATAAGCATTCCTTTACACTGGATGATCTCACCAAGAATTTCACCATCATTAAAAAATGCAAGAACAAGTTTGACTGTCTCGTCTATGAGATGTTTTTTATTCACGAACTGAGACCAAGTCTCAATGTTCAAAGTGACTCAATTTGTGCGAACGTTTTTACATAGTTTTAATTATTTCTTATTGCATGCTTTTATTGATAGTTTTTAACACCCCGTTTTTCATATTTCACTTCTTTGTTCAACCATATATTAAGTACTTATGTAAATTCTTATCCTCACTTTTGCTTGATAATGACCGCAGAACGGTCGAAACGTCGCATTTTAATCGCACTAGTTTTTACTACTAAACTTTTTAAAAAAACCTTTACTTATAAGGATTACAAAAATTAATGCGACTTAAATTAACACTAATTTTGAGAATTCGCGTTAATTTCATGGAGCGTTAATTTCCTATAATAAGGTCTCTATTACTTATTTTATAAAATAAATCTTTAAAGGGTTCTTTAGCGAGCGCTCGTAGATTGTATTTTGAGCTATACAAGTGAATTGTTGGGATTGCTCCTGTGATCTTTCTGGTTACAGAGCTTCAATTTACCTTTGGAGTTCTTACTATTGAGGGGTCATTACTTTTTGGGGGTCGCTACTTTTGGGAATTACTAACAACCATCAACTTTTATCACTTCTTTCGGGGGGTCATTAACTTTGGAACTTTACGGTATAAAAATAATAACTGATTGTCCCTTGTTACCTTGATATCAAGCATTATATCCATTAGCGGATCAAATGTGTTGGAGTTGTTCTTGCACTTTAAACAGCGAACTAACATCAAAAGAAGAAAACACAAATATTCACCCAAACTCATGTGAAATGTCAAGTGGAATTCTGATACAAAATTAACAGCAGTCTCAAAATGTCCTCTTTGTGACTATGGGGAGCTTTAACAACGACAATGGCAATGCCAAGGAAAACGCAACTTGGAAAAAAACTCACACTGGATTGGATTGTCCATGAGGGGCAGCTTTCAAGTTCAAATGGAGAAAGGAAAATCAACCATTGAGTGTTCACATTCACAACAAAAGCCATGACTTGATCAATTGATGTTGTTGTTTGCAAAGAACGGCAAAGAAATCTACCAAAATGTAAAATGCATGTGCAGAGGAATTATTTTCTTTCATTAAACCCATTGTTTTGTGCAGTTCTCACTGCCGTCACCATCGTGATTGCTTAAGCTCGCTTATATTTCACACCTTGACTTCTGTAATATCCTCCAAACACCTGATGTACCATTGTGGTATGTTTAGACATTCTGTCAAGCCTGCAATGGAATACATTGTAGAATCAACACAACATTGAATAAAGACTTTTTTCACAAAATAAATCTTCAGGGCTTTTCCAGGAAAATGGTACAAATTTTTAGTTCCAAATTCACCCAAAATAGTACAGTGTGCCTTAGCTCTGATACTTCCCAAAAAATATTTGCCTGTCTGACTCAAGTGCATGACTTTTTGTTATTACTAAACAATCACAGATTTCACACATTTACAGATTTCCAGATCCTTACAGCATAATCACTCAATTTCCCAGTCCTGGAAAAAGCCAAAAGTGAATTTCAGTTTAGTGTTCAGCTCGCATTAGGTTTGTAATATTTTATGCAAGCTTAAATAAGGACCTTGCTTTGGCTTCGTTCATAAAATCACAAAAGAAAATCAATATATTTTTCTACAATACAGGCCTCATGCTGGTTCAATAACAGATCTATACAGGGATTCTGACAGGGTGCGGGGAAAAAACTAAAATTGTGCGGGAGTTTTGAGGCAAATTGTGCGGGAGTTTTGAGGCAAATTGTGCGGGAAATAACGTCGATTGTGCGGGAAATTGTGCGGGATTGCGCAATCCTGTGACCAAACAAATATTCAATCACCAGTGTTCTAGCCAGGCCAGAAAAATATGTCAGGGAGGAAATTCTGCATCAATGAAAAACACAAATAGATGTTTTACTTTGGGGATTAAAATGTACCCAGCAATCGCCAATTTGCGGCTGTTTTTCTTCACCAAAGTTTACTTGTCTCAACAAAATCACATTGCGTGACACGATGAACTTGATCGGGTAAAACCGAAATACCACATTTAAATGAAATGTTTCCGATCTGTTGCGAGTTCCTTTATGAACAATCCATGCATTTTATGTAGTTTGAATAATTTCCATTAAAGGTTCACACAATTTCTTCGAAAGTTTGCCGCAAAAACACAACCTCGAGATGTACGCAAATTGCGTGCTAAATGTAATTTGATAGCATGGTTGTTTTGCATTTTCCTGAATAAAAACGTCTTTCACTTGATTGAAAAAATCAAATCCAGTATTCTGATCAGAACTTAATAATTTTCTCCTATCAATCCGAAGTTCCAGCGCTTTAATAGTTTGTTTGTCGATTCGCAAACTTGATAAGTTCTTTGCGAAAATAATTCAGACAGAGTGACATTCATTTCGGCGTGACCGGGTACATTTCTTTTGGTGTTTCTTCTTCGACATATTAAACTGAAAGAGGAAGCAAAAGCGCTCGAAAAAATATCAACAGGCAGCTAAGAAAAACAACATAATGTCTGAAAAACGACAACTAAAAAGCTACGCGAAAAAATCTGTAGGAAATCAGAAAGAAGTAAAACTCAGACTAGTTCCTAGGACGGCGAAGAGAACGCCTTGTTGTTTTTATATCGATCCTCTCGAGCTGTTCAAGGAAAGCGAGGGTTTTCTCGATTGTTTGGAAGGAAAATGGGCTGAAAATAGCCTAAAACGTTTCTCGAAATCTTGGTAATCAATAGAAATACCTGATTTAATTAAAATTTTAATCAAATATTTCAGTATTGTGCGGGATTGTGCGGATTTTTAGGAATTGTGCGGTCCCGCACCCGCGCATCCTGTCAGAATCCCTGTCTATAGGTGTAAATTCTCATAAACTGCTGTTTGACAGTGTTTTAACATTGCTAGGAGAAATTTGATCTTGATCACCAGAATTTAGTGGTACACAAAGATACTGGTAAAAATGCCCTTTAGTTGATTTCATAACCTGTTTACTTGACAACACCCTGCTAATGTATGGAGAATTAAAATACAGATCACTCACTTCTCTGTGTACCCATCAGCTGCTAGACAACTCTTCTGCATGCCATCAATCACATATCTTAAGAATTCATGAGCATCCTCTTGATGACCAAATCTTAAATGTTTTGCAATAACTAGGGGATAAAAAAAACACATTTATTTAGCAACATACATTTAAATGTAAGAACTACTGGCACATTGTCTTAAAGTGTTCTGCAGCTAGGTTATAACAGAATACACAAAATCAGTGTTCTTCCTCATTCTCTGGGCAACAGGTAAGTTACTTTTTCACACCAGAAAAACAGCTGTGCTGAATCTCAGCTGTTTTCTTCCATAGAAATGCATAAAAACCAGGATGCCCATCCACAGTGTTCACACATGTCTTGAGACTTTTGGGATTCCTGTTTTAAACCTAGAAATGATTTGAAATTTGATAACTTTGGTCCTCAAAAGGCTTAAAGTTCTACTGAATGGCAGAATGACAGAAGGTAAGACTACATGAATTTTTCACAATCCAAATCTGTTGGAATTTCCAGGCCTTCGTATGTTGTTCTAGGTGGTATAAAGTGGTGCTACAAGTGGTCAATTTTACCAGTTTTTTTGCTAGTTTTTTCTGCCTGAAAATGAAAATGAGAACAGTGCAAAATATCAACTTTTGAATACAGGATAAACTTACATTTAAGTTTCTGTATAATTGCCATGGGCTTGATAGCTTCTCCCTGGTGATGGCTAAAACCCCTTATAATGTGCTTCTGCAGCTCACACAGCATACAGAAACCAACTGTTCGACCTGTTATATATAAGGATAATGATCAATCAAAAAGTTAGCCATCCAAAATGATGTACTGTTTGTTTCCCCTAAAATTTCCCTCAAATTTGACCTTTTTTGGTTTAAACCATGCTACAATAGCTTTACGTATAATTTACAACATAATACTAAAACACCACAAGAAAGAATTAATCAACCAATTCTTGGAGGAGGAACAAATCGTAGTCTGTTCTAGTCCATTTTGGAAATGAAGATGTGAGAACTTGAAAAACGTTAGCCTAACTTTCTTTCAAGTTGCAATTCATTTAGACCCAGTCTGTCTATGACTAGAGACACTCATCAACAGTTTTCATAGTAACACTAGTGTGGTAATTTATCACAAAATTAGTCCATTATTTTACAGTTTCTGTTAATACAAAAAACATTCAGAAACAAAAACAAAATGGTTGATGAAAAGACAACAAATCCCTGTGTCACTGCCCATATAAAATACATGTACATGTAGGCCTTGATGTTAACCCTTTGAAAATAATGACCTTTTAAGGAAACATTACACCGTATTTTGCTTCTCATAAAACCCAGGTCTGTACAACTTTTCAAGGGAAATGTTTAGAGGGGCTTATAACATGGGGAGCTAGCAAAGGTACATGTAAGACAAAGGAATCTTCCTAAATGAGCTAAAAAATGCAAACTTCTTTGACAGAAACTACTTATTAAAAAGATATGGTCTTCATATGCTGCACATGGATTTTATGGTGTTATAAAAACATAATCATATGGCTTTAAAGTATCCAGTATAAATATCATGGTAATAAACAGTAAATCACATCATTTCATGTAGAGGTGATGTTAAGATTTTGTTAAATTTCTGTGAATTTATAAAATTTAGATGTATGGCAAATGAATGTGCACAAAAAGTAGGTCAAAACAACTTTTCAACAATCAACCAGATTTTTTCAACAACAAGATTTATTTTAAGCTAAGTTATAAGTTTACAAAGCTTGTGCCCGCAATTACATGTAGCAAGGGCTATTAGAGGAATAGAATGACAGATCACTAATATTATAGAGGAATAGATTGACAGATCACTAATGGTTATGCATACTAGCCAAGTTGGTGTAGGTCAGATGAAAGTCGTTGCAACAAAATTGTGATAAAAGTTGCACAATTAATAGATTGCCCAATATAACACATTTTGCAGCCCTGAAGTTTTGAGAAGTTTTTAGTGGCCACAATCAGTGGGCAATGTACGACTGAGATGTACCTCTCACAGCAATTGCCACAATGGCAGAAAGACAGGAAATACAGTAAAATCCTGTGTATAAGAACCTAGCAGATTAAGTACCCACGACGTAAAATTTGCCATTTAGACACCAATTTTTATAAGAACCAGTTATTACTGGCTTTAAATTTATTCTTATACAATGTACATGGTATTGCACTGTATCTGATTTCAAGTCTTAGAAAATGTCACAGGATTTTTAGGACCAATAAGAACCCAGCCTGGTTTTTGTGATTTCCCTAGCTCCAGAGACCTGTTCTCAAAAAAAAATTAATTAACAGTGAAATAATATGTACTTATTGACTAAGTGGGAAGGCCATATGGTAAAATATTCGACTCAAGGTTATGATGTACAGACCGAGCACAGCAAGGTCCATGGGCCATGACTGAGAGCCAAATATTTTCCCATCCAGTCCAACCTAATGCGTTCAATAATAGTTTTTTTATCATAAATTATGATCAATTTGGAGACAAAATTGTTTCAAATTTTAACACGTAAGGCCATATGGTTTTATAGCAGGGTGGTATAATTTTTTCTGGCCCACTTGCACTAATGTGTATGGTCCTCATACAGGTATATTAGGCTTCTAATTATATATTTTTTATTACTTGATATATTTCATATATTAATATAATAAATAAAAATATAATATATTCAGAAGCATTAAAAAACAGATTTTGATTCCAAAATGTTTATGGAATTGTAGAGAGTTTAAAATTACACATCTGTGTAGTTTTTGAAGGGCAAGAGTATTCCATTCAAGAGTTGTAAGCAAACAGGTATGAGTCATTTTTAGCAAAAATTATGTGGAGCAGCCATCTTAATTACACCAAAAATCTCATCACAAAAGATTAGATTCACTATAAGTTCCATTAACCCATTCACACCTGAGGATTTTTACGTTTTTGAGTGATTTTCTGCATACACACGCCCCATAGGATTTCGTGACTGCATATTTGGAGTTACCATTGAAAGTGCTGCTGTTCTAAAACACTGAAGGCTCGAGTTTACTGGAAACGTCATTGTGACGATCTCATTTTGCTTGCTTGATTTGCAATAAAGGGTCCAATATGAATTATCTACGATTTTTGGTAAGTTCACAGCCATTTTTCATCTTTAGTAGCTGCCTGGTGAGCATCATTAAGCTTGGAGGTAGTTCAGAGTCCACTTCTCAATGAAGCGAGTTAGTTGTTGTACTTCGTTTGCGAATTTGGCTCGTTGCTCGTTGAACTGGAAAAATGGCCGCCTGGAAACGAAGCAGCTTTGGGACTCGACTCTGGATGAATTTCTCGACCTACTGCGGCATATTTTGGAAGTTGCGACCACAGGAAAACACAACAAGCGCGAAATTTCGGCGGTGGGTCGGAGTGGCTGTGGACTTAGTATAAATATGAAATGTGTGCGGAAAGAAACGAACGCTGTCAAAATTCTTGGCCATTTCCCAGCATGCAGTGCGGTGGTGATATTGAAAATTGAGGCAAGGTCAGTATGCATTAGAACGAGAGGCTAGAGCTCGGCCCAAGCAACGAATAAGAGCAAAAAAATTCACTGCTAAGCTAGGACTATGACTGAATTTTGCTTTGAATGTTGATTTTTGGGTTTGCCATGATGATTTGAATAAAAAAAACTAAAGGCAAAAACGTGATTTTTGTTGTTTTTCTATGACGTTAAAAACGGTAATTTTTGTTATTGTCCAAATTCAAACGCTGATATTCTGCAAAAATCGCTGACTTTTTTGTGTTTATTGGGTATCTCAATTTGAAAGACTTTCTAGTCAATGCTCACAACTGCTAGTTAAGGCAATGTTCGCACGATTGAGAAAGTTACAATTTTTTAAAGCAGTGGAGTCTTGTACGGGCGGTTACGGGCGGTTCAGGTGTCAATGGGTTAATCAAAAAATCTATTTTTCTTACAGTTGATAGTTTTGGCTCTTAAACCAGTCAAACAAAAAACCCTTAAGACTAGGAACATGTCATCACTATTTAATTTGAAAACAGGCATATGCATCAAGATCTGGGGGGGAGGGTACTAGTTGCTGGCCCATATTTTGTGCAAAGGTGAAAGTTGCATGAAAGCCAACTTCAAGGGGTGGTGATTTTCAAAACTAGACATAAGAGGTGGAGTTAGAACAGCTGGTGACAGTCAGTAGTCGAGGGTCAGTTCATCTTGGGTGATCAAGTTTGATACTATTGCCTATCACGTGACCTGGCCAACCCCAAACCTGGGACCTAACCCTAAGTTAGGCCTGGCCCTGAGCCAAGTTACACCTTACCCTAGAAATTGTTCTAACCCTAGAATCTTAACACTAACCCTAGATTTCAACTATCCCTAACCCTAACTTTCGCCGGGGGGTGTCAAAAGCCCTGGTCACGTGACCTTTATTTTTCTTCATTAACCCATTCACACCTGAGGATTTTTACGTTTTTGAGTGATTTTCTGCATACACACGCCCCATAGGATTTCGTGACTGCATATTTGGAGTTACCATTGAAAGTGCTGCTGTTCTAAAACACTGAAGGCTCGAGTTTACTGGAAACGTCATTGTGACGATCTCATTTTGCTTGCTTGATTTGCAATAAAGGGTCCAATATGAATTATCTACGATTTTTGGTAAGTTCACAGCCATTTTTCATCTTTAGTAGCTGCCTGGTGAGCATCATTAAGCTTGGAGGTAGTTCAGAGTCCACTTCTCAATGAAGCGAGTTAGTTGTTGTACTTCGTTTGCGAATTTGGCTCGTTGCTCGTTGAACTGGAAAAATGGCCGCCTGGAAACGAAGCAGCTTTGGGACTCGACTCTGGATGAATTTCTCGACCTACTGCGGCATATTTTGGAAGTTGCGACCACAGGAAAACACAACAAGCGCGAAATTTCGGCGGTGGGTCGGAGTGGCTGTGGACTTAGTATAAATATGAAATGTGTGCGGAAAGAAACGAACGCTGTCAAAATTCTTGGCCATTTCCCAGCATGCAGTGCGGTGGTGATATTGAAAATTGAGGCAAGGTCAGTATGCATTAGAACGAGAGGCTAGAGCTCGGCCCGAGCAACGAATAAGAGCAAAAAAATTCACTGCTAAGCTAGGACTATGACTGAATTTTGCTGTGAATGTTGATTTTTGGGTTTGCCATGATGATTTGAATAAAAAAAACTAAAGGCAAAAACGTGATTTTTGTTGTTTTTCTATGACGTTAAAAACGGTAATTTTTGTTATTGTCCAAATTCAAACGCTGATATTCTGCAAAAATCGCTGACTTTTTTGTGTTTATTGGGTATCTCAATTTGAAAGACTTTCTAGTCAATGCTCACAACTGCTAGTTAAGGCAATGTTCGCACGATTGAGAAAGTTACAATTTTTTAAAGCAGTGGAGTCTTGTACGGGCGGTTACGGGCGGTTCAGGTGTCAATGGGTTAAATTGGCTTATAAGCATCTAGAATGCAAAAATAACTTTCAACTGGTTCAATTTTGTTTATTTTCATGGCTTTTCTAAAACAGTATGATGAATTGCGTGAAACATTTTAAAAACTTTACAAATCGGAAGTAAAACATCTTTAAAACCTTAAACTTTTTGTGAAGGATTGTAACACTGGTATCCACATACATGTACATGTACCATGTTAGAAACAGCTTTGTAGGATGAATAGTTTAGATTTTTGAATTTTTATGACGTCATGTGAAAACCAAGAATAGTGTAAATATGCAATTTAGCTTTTGGGCTGCATACGTACACCATATTTACTAGGAATAAACTATTCACTATTCACTGTTTAATCTTTCAACTAGTACCATCAATAAAAACATACACTGCAAGCAGCCTATAATTTTTCTTCAATGCTGCAATACAAGATAGTAGATCGTGAGCTACAGTACTCCCTGAAATCCTGCTCTTGTAACCCCACTATCTTTAAAGAAAAATAAGAGACTGCTCACACGCAGTCTAATGAAATCCAGGCTCTAATGAAATCCATACCAGTTTGGTGAGAGATCTGATATGTAGATTGATGAGAGAGATTGTTTACCCACAACTAACTTCTTTCAATCACCTTGTGAAATGAATCATAAAGAATTTGGGTCACCACTGATATAGGATCACTTTCACACCACAAATTATTTATGGTGTGGTAATGACTCTACACCAGTAAGCAACCAAATGAGGCCAAAGAATTGTAGGGTGTGTACCCCACTTATACCACAACCAAGTATTTACAGTGTATGAGTTTCTCAGCCACCAATAAAATGTTTATCAAGGCTGTTCTCTAAGAGTTACATGTATCAAAGGGAGCCCAAAGGGAGTCCAACTATAAAATTTAGGGTGACCAGCAGTTAAGGTTTGAACAAAAACTATGTTTTTCTTGATGCCCAAAGACAAAAGTTAGTTGCCTGTGATAGCCGGGCACTGCTAGAGCACAGGCCTGTTTATAATGTCAAAAGTGGCTGCAGCCAGTCACTTACAGTGAGTTACAGCTACGCTTGTAGCAAGTCAACTAGGTTATTAAAAATCCCCCAAAACTTAATGCACTTGTAAGGTGTTTGAATTGAATTAACTGTGCTAAGATTGGAAAAGCTAACCCTTTTATTTCCTGAATTACTTCTTTGTAGTTTGGTTCTAACGTTTGAAATTGTGGCTGAAATCCCATGGTGTGATCATTCAACTGAAAGCTACAAATGTTGTAATGAGCAGTTCTTCCCTGTGGTGGTGTTCGTTTTGCTGTACAAGGTGGTTCTAACTTTGAGTCTGTGGATGAAACCCCAAAGAGTGACTATTCATGTGCCAGCTATTGAGCAGTACTTTCCTGTGTCTTGTTTATTACATGTATGCTTCTACTGTAACTTTCGAGTCTGTGGATAAATCTACAATGTGACCATTCATATGAAAGCTACTGAGCAGTACTTTCCTGTGGTTTTGTTTATTATGTTGTACAAGGTGGTTCTAACTTTTGATTCTGTGGATGAAAGCTATTGAGCAGTACTTACATTTGGAACTGTTTTGCATTACTTACAAACGGCAATTTGGTATTTTTCTAGTGTTTTGATCCTGAGCACTTTTGGGGATGAAATGGTTAAGAAATGAAACATCAATGGAAATTGTGTAAGCTAAATGTAGGCAAGATCATGCAATTTATTTTTAACCCTTGTTTTATTACAATGCACTTCAGCTTTGAAAGTCCCTCTTCGTTCTATGTGCAGTACACAGATATGAAATGCAATGGATGGCAAATGGCCAATTTGAGACTATTGCGTTTGGATTAATTATTACCATAACCCTCAGCCGCAGCCAGTAAAGATTAAATATCAGTTTCAAGGGGCTATGTCACCTATTTTTAGTATCACTTTGAAAAGCCAAAAACATATTTGTTTGAATGGAAACCTACAAAAAGACAAATTCGGCTAACGCATTGTTGTACCCAATTCAAACCTTCTGGGAATAAGATTCTTTGTTCACAATATTTCCATATAATTTCCATGTCAATGCTTCATTGATATGGAAATATGACGAACAAAGAGTTTTAATCCCAAAAGGTTTGAATTGGGTACAACAATGCATTAGCTGAATTTGTCCATAATGGTCCAGTTTTGTTAACAAATACCTCTACCCAGTGCACAGAAACTAGTATTCGTTATGTTTGGCTGTGCGATGGCCAGGATGGAAATGGATTGCAACTTGAAAAAATTGGCCAATTTTTTCAAGTTCCTTCCAAGTGTCGTGGAAAAATCACAGAAAAACGTATTATGATTTGTTCTTCCTTGAACAAATTACTTGATATTTCCTTCTTGGTGTTCTAAGAACAATTTTATGTTTGAGCAAAGGGTCAACAATTTGGTTTATTTTGACCAAAACACAGCAGAATCTGCGTGACAATGTCCCATTAAAGTAGATCATTATAAAATTGTATAAAAATACATTTCAAGCATGAATAAACAATTTAGATTTGAACAATCGCAAAACCAATTAATTAATGCGAGTTTGAAATCCAAATGTTTATTTTGGTGCTTTGAACACATGTATCAATATGGATCAATAACACATTACCATACATCATACTGCTATTTATATTATAACTATATACTCACATTTCTCACTGTGCTCTTTAGATGCCAAATAATTCACCAACGGCGGTGTATAGGATAAAACTTGCAGGACGGAGTTCAGAAAACACGTATTCCCCATGTTATTTAAACCAGGACCAACTCTTCGTACCTGCTTCCAGTTAAGCTCGACATTTTCCACAGGAAATAAAACGACCTTCGGGGCAGGCAAATCATCGTTTGAATCTCTTCTCTGCGGAGATCGTATCGGCTCACCTTGACCCCCATCTGTATACCTCGAAGATTGCGAATTCAATGGAACGTATTTCTTTTTCAAATTCTCGTATTGTTCGTCCTGTTTTGAGGCAGGTTTGAACTCAATACGTTGAAGAAGAACTTTTTTAGATGAAGAGACAAGTTTCGCATCAAGATCCGTGGCCAATTTGTTGGCGATGAGCGAATCTTTGGAAAAAGTCGTTACCGGCGACGGCATGACTTGAACCGCAACTGAACTCATTTTACTCACACGTGGGCCAGTTGTTTAACGATCAACCAAACTTACGTTATAAAATTCTTCTCCTCCAGTTCAAGCTTGAAATTATTCCATTCACAAAGCAATTGCATTAATCACTGTACTTCCTCAAAGCTTCTTTCTAACATCTTTCGTTTCTTCTGCAGGTTGCAATTGTCGTGTAAAAGCGGTTTTCAATTTCCGTTCGACTACTGGCGTTTGTACGCTTGAATTGCACACCATCAACAAAAACAGATTTCGCCTTGTAAACAAACAAGTGTCCCACTGAAATGTCATATAAAAGACCAATGGTCGACAAAATATCCCAAGAGCGATTAAGTTTCAAGAAGCTTGGAAAAAAACGACGTAAAAATACTATAAACGATCCTTGGCTTTTGGAGAAAATGGCCGCCGACAATCCCATGATGCCTTGCAAGGTGTGTCACACGCTTCGTCGCTCAATGTTTACCCCGATTGCGCTATCTATCTATCCGATAAATCACTATCCACTGGATTAGACCAATTTGCAGTGACTTTGATTAGACCTGCCAAGTCTCACGCGCGCCAGCGAGTCCAAAACGGGCGTCTGGAAAATCAGGAATCGGAACCGGAACCGGAACCGGAACCGGAAAATTGTTGTTAAGATAAATTATATTAATACGGAACATTTTCAGCCGAAGCAGACTAGGATGCGTTGAAATATGTAGTAAAATCACCAAGGAAACAAAACTTGGGAAGGAAACATTCGCAGGTTTTTCCTTGCCTTAAAATCAGACGAGGAGACTTTTTTGCTGCTATAAGAGAGCTTCTGCGCCATAATTATTTCTACATAATGATTAGAGCAGTTTTCAATTGAGTGTCGAAAGTAATTACACAATTGCTTTGGTTTTGCATTGCTACGTATTGTGATTGGCTAAAAAATCTCGTGCCACTTTCTCGACCAATCAGAAGTAAAACCAAAACCAATCATGACTTGCTTGCACGCGTTTTCCCGCGCTTGGCGCCGCCGACATGTAATTGCTTCGAGCTCTGATTGGTTCATTGGATTGTTTACGACTGCTGTGATTGGTCAGAGTAATTACTTTGGTTTTGGTTTTACGACACTCAATTGAAAACTGCTCTATACGACCGACAATAGACCGTTTTCATAATTACGTCACATACTACAACTACCAGCATTCCTTGCGCTTAGCGTGGGTGTCTCGCGCGAACCTTCGTGCAAAATATGTGAGCGTTCGCGGAATGTCTCTTAGACTTTCTGAAGAAGACGTGCTTGGGGCGTCATTTAGGAAAAGAACAAGAAGAAAAGTACTTTGTTGCTTCTTTAAAATAAGCTGAGTTGATTGAAAAGCCTAGTTTTCAAGATACGTTTTACGTCTTTCACGCTTTCGTGTTGTGACGCGTACGTGTTTATAGTTTTCGCAAGTTTCATTATAATTTCACACTATATTACTGGGACATAGAAGTTTTACCAACACATGATATGGTTTCAATAAAATTTATAAGAACTTTTATAAAGAATTTCATGCCATCATAAGGTAAAAACTGTGACTGAATGCCAAAAACCTAAGCTTGTTAATGCAAGTTTCTAATCCGCGGCGCGATGCGTTTACAATTTCTTAAATAATGACAATATAAACATAAGCTTATTATAACAGTATTTTTCAAACCGAGAGGTTTTCTACCAAAAGTCTATCTACTAAACAGAGACAGACTTACATAAAATACAGCAGTAAAATGGCAGAGAATCGCGGAGTTCAATTCAGAATTGAAAAACAAACTGAACAAGTCAGTGCGGCTAAACTATCGAAAGGCTGTCCGATTTTAAAGAACTACAATTAATGCAGTCTTACAAAAATTAATACATTTGGACACAAATAAATCGTTACCTGCACTCGATCGGTGGCTTTTCAGTCCTCCTTTAGCACCAAGCTTCCCAAAACTTGTTGTTGTTTTGATATCGACCATTCGCTATAAAGAACCCCAGGAATCCCCATCTTTAGACCACGCATATCAAATCTGAAGCCATTATCCATACTGAAAGCATAAGCTGTTCTCTCCTCAATTTACAACGGTTTTTGAGATCCTCCACAAAGAGTCTCTGTTCCAGTTCATAAATAATTTCTCCACTGAGTTCGACAAAACTTGCACATAAAAAGCGTGCGGTGCGAAAAGATATAATCTGCTCCAAACAATGTTTAGGAACATTTTCAAGGAACCATAAGGCATATACCATATTAAAAAGCCAATTATTAGAAGGCTTTTCCAGAAATTAAAATTGTAAACGTATGTTTTCTCCATATCGAGCGGTTTGAACAGCTATGCCAAGGTGAACTTTCATTCAGTTTCGCCAAGGTGAACAGCGACACACGGCAACATTTTTCGCGCCTTTTTTCGTTCAATCGTGTGATCAAGTAGTTTTTTTCTTCTTTTACCCTTTCTTCCTTTTTTTATATTCATAGTGGTTCGTGGTTTGGTTTTAAATTTTAAATTTTTACTTTCATTTTCAATTTCAATTTCAGGTATTTTCGTATCGGACGTGGCCACCATGTTTATTTTGCCAGTTTTCGTGTTTTGCGCGCAAATTCGCGCGAGACTCCCACGCTATGCGCAAGGAATGCTGGTAGTTGTAGTATGTGACGTAATTATGAAAACGGTCTATTGATTTGATCTCCAGAATTCAATCTATATTTTTTGGTAATCGAACTCCATGGTGCTGACAAAAAAACTAGGTGTTTGCTAAAACATTTAGGAAAACAAATAGATCGGCGTTTATTAAATGCTAACCATGCAACAACAATAAAACTCGAACATGTATTTTTGTGAATCACCTTTTCTTGTCAGGACTGTCGTGACTCCTTGGCTCTTGCATGTTTTCAAGTTTCTCACCAAAGAGCAAAAATGTTCTCACGCCGGAGAACGAAGGCGGAGTACAGATGTCAATCATAGTTAACTTGATCCAGCACATCACCTCATAAATTCGCGCCATATTTGCATCGAGAGGCAGGTAATCACACCTATTTTTTGCTTGGACGATGTCTGAGCAAACACCTGGTTTTTTTGTCAACACCATGGAGTTCGATTACCAAAAAATATAGATTGAATTCTGGAGATCAAATCAATTGTCGGTCGTATAATAATTATCTGGAAATTATGGCGCAGAAGCTCTCTTATAGCAGCAAAAAAGCCTCCTCCTATTTTAAGGCAAGGAAAAACCCATGTTACCTACGTGCACAAATCCTACGAATGTTTCCTTCCCAAGTTTTGTTTCCTCGGTGATTTTACTACATATTTCAACGCATCCTAGTCTGCTTCGGCTGAAAATATTCCGTATTAATATAATTTATCTTAACAACAATTATCCGGATTCCGGATTCCGGATTCCGGATTCCGGTTCCGGTTCCGGTTCCGGTTCCGGTTCCGAATACGGATTCCGGATTCTGTGTTTTCGAGACGCCCGTCCAAAACTCCGATCTCACGCCTACTCACGCCTATGGAGCAATTTCTCACGCCTGACTTACAGATTTGAGCTATCAGCCTATCGCATGATCCAATTAAAAATATAGTTACGTTCATGAAAATATGGCACTTTTTTGTTGTAGGTTTTTATCATTCTGAACATTACAATTACAGAGGTCTCAGGTCCATGGAAACTTCCGAATTCTTCGGAACATCTTCGGACAACTTCGGACATCTTCGGAATAGATCGGGTTCTTCTTCGCGTTTGGTCGGGTCGCCTTCGGAAATCCTGGCACTCCCACGAAGAAATTCTCACGCCTGTCACTCGGGAAAAGTTGGCGGGTATACACTTGATAAGTATTAACAAAATCCTTTGTGTAATCTGCTGGATAGTGATTTATTCGGTGGATAGTGCCCACGCACCTTTTGAACAACCGGGGCCTGGTTTACAACAGTCAAACAATATAGCCAACTGATCGCTTAGAGGTGTTCTAAAATTTAGCATGCCGATATGGCCAAAATTGAACTAGAATGCGAAATACTCACATGATGTATATTTTATTGCTAACAGCAACAGAAACATAGAAATTTAGTTATTGCACTGTGCAAGGAAGTTCATGCCTGGCCATCGGATTTTATAATGTTCTTCCATTAGGTTAGTCTTTGTCGTAAACCACATCATCAAAAGTTTCTCGAGGAAAAGTTGGCCATCACATTCAACATGAAACGAAAAAAATCAGTTGTAGTTGTCTGTGATTTGAGGCCACGTAGCTTAATTTTGTGCGGTAAGTCACTTACTTTGTTTAGTGCAAATGAGAGTTCTTCCTGACCATTCAGAACGAGGTGACCATTTAATAGAGGTGAAATACAATAAAATTTGCCAACTGGAAAATCTAAACGGTGACCGCGTCCGCTAATAGAGGTGACCGCTCAGCCTTAAAAGTGGTCAAATTTACACTGAAATATGGGAGCGATTTTCGAGGATTTGATGTGACCGTCAATAGAGATTTGACAGTAACCGATGTTCTTTGCTATACACTCTACATACATTTATGGCGAGCTTCATAAAAACGAAATAAAGTAATCAATTTAATAAAGTATATAGTCAGGGGCTTTCTGCTCGCCAGAAACGCCAAGTTTGCTCTTAGTTATTCAGGCGGTCAGGGGCACCCATCAAGGACTGTTTAGCAAAAGTCTTGGAATGGCGTTTTACCGTTTTCGATATCATCAGTTTAGTGCCTTTAAAATTTCAGCGGCAGAGAATCAGTTTTAGGTAAAAAAATCTTATTTACCGAATTCACGCGTTTACCTTTCCGAAACTTCTAGCTGCCAGTACTGACCGGGGGGGTGGGGGTACTCCCATATATGAGCTATATAGGTATGTGCCGCTGTGAAGGGTATGGTTTTCAGGCAGTTTAGTCTGGGATAGGGTATAGTATTCAGAGATTTTCGGTCTAGAATAGGGTATCATTTTCCGCGAAACTGATCAGTTGAGTGAAGAATTTAGTCTAGACGAGGTTTACTGGCAAATGGCATTTAAAAATCGGTACGGTGGGCAGTACGGCATTTCTACAGACCCCTGGCATCTTAGACTGTGATAGTGAACGAGTTTCTGGAAAATAGCGAGTCTGGAATAGGTCTAGGATAGGGTAGGGTTTTTCGGTGTTTAGTCTAGAATAGGGTTGCAAAATGCAACTAAAATGGTCTAGTATAGGCTAAGGGTCTCAGAGTCCCAGCGGCACACCCCCACCCAAAAATTTGTAGAGTACCTCCCCGAGCCCTGCTGACTGAGTCAAAGTTGACCCTACTTAAATATCCACAACGCTGCGTAAATATTCAAATCTAAATGCAGCCATCGTATACCTGTTCCCCGGGGGGGGGGGGGGGGGGGGGGGGGGAGGGTACTCCCCCAAAACACCTATACGGGTATGTGCCGCCCAACGGGGTCGTGATTTTGGGACTCCTGATCTAGAACGGGGTATCCATTTTAGAGACATTTCCTAGAATGGGGTATAATATTTCGAACGCACGAAAGCTTCAAATTATCAGCAGCCATTTTCCCTAGAACGGGGTATTAAAAATTGACCTATTTCTAGAACGGGGTATCATTTTGAGTGCAAATTCTTTCTAAAACGGGGTCCAAATTTGGAGACCCGGGCGGCACATACCCACCCAAAATATACCCGAGTACCCCCCCCCCCCCCCCCTCGGGAACTGTTCTTTTGACTTTGTTTCATTCATTCGATCACTGTAGGCTTTGCTGATTTACATTTTACTTCTTTAATGCGAATTTGTGTTCTTAAACCTAAAAACTTGGCTTTCCGTGACACGCATAACGCCGTGAGTTGTCCCAGGAAGGCGAGCCAAAGTGTTTATATGAGAAAAAGTTGTCCCGCCTGCCAGGGTTACCCTACCTGCCGAGGTGAGACAACTCGCCCAACCATTCTCATGTAACTCGCGGGGGAGGGTTGTCTCGGGTGCCCGAGACCATATAAACAGGCCCTTAGGTAAAGAAATCTTATTCACCGAATTCACTAGCTGCGTTCACCTTTCCGAAACTTCTAGCTGCCAGTACTGATCGTACCAAAAACGACGTTTCTTATCCCTCAGAAAACAAAAGGCGTCAAATTTTTCGATGTTACGAAAGATTGAGGCGACAATCATTTTACTAAGGAAATCTCTAGTTTTTAATCTAATTCGTTACGAATTTTTAAAATGACTAAGGCCGTCCGAAAAGCTTTCTACCGAAACCATTCATGGGTGCTCTTGAGGTGCAATTTATTATTTCACAGGATTAACAAGCATCAAAGTGGTTTTCAAAGTGGTTTTCTGCGCTTTTATACTGGCTTTCTTTTTCGAGGGGGTGGGGGATGGTTATGGCCTTTTTGTATCAATAAGGAGGGACGGGCTCCCTGAGCTAATACTCACGTCACACGGCTGATAAATCGTAATTTTGCCTTTACTACACAACCGAACACACACAAATGTTGAGGCATGGGCGCGTTGGTCAGCCAGGCCCAAGATATGTTTTAATTGCGACAATAAGCTTACAACAAAGTGGATAAGAGATACATCAAATAACGTCCTACATGCGCCAAAGCCGGACACGTAAACCCAAAAAAAACCCTTGTTTGGAAAAATAGGGACCGTGTACCCCCGACCAAATGCAGAGGCGCTACCTTTGGGGTTTTAAGGTTGATCTATAAAAAAAACAGAATTTAAAACAAATCATATGACGCTAATAACACAATAAAAATAAACCTAAAGGGAAAGTGCTAGTGGCAAGGCTGACCGTAGAATGCCACAAGTTTGTCAACCGTCTCTTTTACAAACATACTACTCATGATCCCTAGCGTACTACGCTCGCACCCAGTTCTCTGTTCCGTGTCGGCAAAATATTAATTTATGTCAATACCGATTATCACAAATTACATTTTTCATCAGGGCCATGAGCTTTTCAGTTATTGTTATTTATTATTTTATTAATAAGAAAAGACAACAACCTACTATGCAATAAAAACCATAATAATAACCACAAACCAATGACGAGTGCCCGATCTATCGTCTAATCTTTGGTCTTTAATAACAACTACAATAATTGGTTTTGATTAAAGCTGTAAAGGCTTACACATACGATTTTTGATTACGATTTTTACATATTTACACACGTATTTTTACACATACGATATATGTCACGCTCTCCAATGCAATTTTTGTCGCAAGTAAAAACTAGCGGCGATTTCTGTGCGATTCGGGTACGACATTTCCGAGGTTTAGATCCCAGATGGAACACTTAATTATGCATAAAGTAAAGTTGACTCCATTGGCATCCGACCATTTGGCGGAAAGTTATTGTGCTTATAACAGGCGGCCTTATTTCAACTTACGGGGCTGGTTAATAATTAACCAATGGGATATTCGACCTAAAGTGACTGATTTTGAAAAAAACTATATATCAAAATAGTGGAACTGATTTTCCCATTAAATTGTTTTGAAAAAAAACAACAACATATTTTCGGTATAAGACCACCTTAATGCAAAATTTTTTTCACATTTTAGGGTACCATTCCCACCTTAAAGTAAATATAACGTCCTGAGTTAAATGACTTATGGAGTTGAGCTTAACGATATGGTTCAGGTTTTGGTCTAGACTATTGTTAACTTTCTTTGGAATAAGGGGTAGGTTACCCTAAGGGTAAAGCAATTTTTTGGAGGTTTTAGGTTAAGGTTACATTTTGAGTTAGGGTTAGGGATAGGATCAGGTTTAGAGTACTAGTTGTCCTAGTGATACAGTCTTAGTGCAGTGTTTGCCCAGTATCGCTACAGAAGCAATAGCAGTGAAGTCTACTAATTACTAGCATTCGTTTTACAGCATTCGAAACAAACGAACGAGATAAAAACAGAAACACACACACGCATACAATGCGATGCTATAAATAATTTGAAACTGATCTCACTAGAAAAGTCAACTGATCTGATCTAGCCATAAGAAAAAAGAACTCGTAGAACCTATTCTAAATTTATATTATTATCAGAAGAAAGTTAAAATGAACAAGATCACTTTTCTGACTCACGGCCGCTAACTATTCACTTTGACGATCGGAAGTTTAACACTCGCGGAGCGTAACTATATTCACGAAATTCGGATGGAAGGGCTATAGTCTTATGGAAAGTGTTTTGCTGAAATACTATTTCATCAGCTAAAGTGAAAAAGCAAAAGCTATTTTCCTTGCTAACAATTCCAAAGCGTGAAAAACATCCGCTGTCAACCGGACGCATGATGTTTGACATCTAATTAGTCAAATCGCCGAGCAAAAAGTGTTTGTACCGATAAACCACATTCTTTAGCTGAAACACGCAGATTAAAATAAACACACAGGTTTCTTTTACCAGAAAATTCAGCTAAGACTGACGGCGTCTTTATGCCAAAGCTAGTAGGCTGAAATTAAAATTTGGCAATCCCAGTCATTTTCGTCGTTTTCCAGCGTTTTAGTGTGAAAACGATACGAAAACGCTTTTTGCTTCGTTTTCGCCAAGATGAAAACGGAGACTTCTGAAAACGCATTTCATGGACGGGGCCTTAGTGGCAATATACATAGCGAACAGGACAGGGGCGTACTCAAGACAGTTCAGTTCCACAGACATTCAGGAAGGAAAATTTTCTCGAAGTGAATCGAAGTTTCAACTAAGTAAAATAGCACAAACTTCAACTAATCCGTCGACCCTCGCTGGGCAAGTCCCTCCTAAAAGGCAGAGCGAGCAAGGGGGTGGGGTGGGGGGGGGGGGGGGGGGTTATGTGGGAATGCCACAGGCTCACAGGCTACGGCTTACAAAAAAAGCACACTCCGACCTTGCCATTAAAACAGTGACTTATCTTTCTCCCTGGACGTGGAAAAACTCAATAAGAAACATATGTCAGTTTGAATCTTACCATGACCCGTAACTGATATGCTGATTTTTCGTACCTTAAAAATTTAGGGGTTAAAATAAAAGGCAATTTAAGTACTTTTTAGGGTGTTTAGTTTAAAAATGTCATAGGTTACCACTACACTATATCGGGGTATCTTTTAGCGTAAATTGTAAAATCTCAGCACAAGTAGAATTCTTTCGATGCATTCGTGAACCGTTCTTATCCATCTTTACCGCCGGTAACAACTGTGAAAATGTTAGTACTTCTAGGCAAGAGAAAATGATCTTATTTTCTCTTGTTCTAGGGTAGAAGGAATTTGGAGCTACGCCCACAAGACAAAAGTTGGGGTAGCTTGTTCCAGGCGTTCAGATAGTGGGGAAAGCGCCAATAGTTGGGGAAGGCGCGAAGAAAAGCGAGCGAAAAAAATGCGGCGAGACTGTCGCTCACTTTTCTTCGCGCCTACCCCAACTATTCCGGAGCGCTTTCCCCACTATCTGAACTGAACTATCTAAATTTCTTTCTCCAAAAAAGGGGGCGGGGGTTTTTAGAGAGGTGTGCTTCACGGTATATATAATTATTACCAGGGCTTTAGTATTTTCGGAATTTTACGGTATATTCCAATTTGGGAACGTGGGGTGCAGCAGGACGAAACGCAAGCAGTGAATTAAAAAATAAATAGACAAAACGAGTCAAACAAATTGAACTTGAAGACTTTGTCGCACCTTTTCGCCATATATCTATAATAAAAATTGTAACAGTATGTATGTTATATTTCATTTGCTTTAACCATATCAAACACCAGCGCTTATACCGAAAATATACCGGCCTTGCTGTTATGCAGGGATAAAATATATGATTTATTTCTGAGTACAATGATCAATGCTTTAAAAACCGAACGAAGAAAGCTACCAATGATGTAAAACAATAAAATTAAAAACAATTAAAGTGTTCAGTACATGATAGTTTTAAATTTGGTAAAACGTGATTGTCAAAATATAATTGTCATAGTTTTTCAGATAAATTTTAGGTCTTATATATTTTTGTTAGTTACCCACTTTACCCTTAATGGTCTTAATTCCACTTCTTCCGAGATGGAATCAAGGTTGTTTAACTGTCTGGTATACAAACATACTGTATCCACCACCACCGCCACCAATTCCTTTACCGCTGCAAACTTTACACTTGGAAGATTTGCCATATTTAGAATAACGGTCTTCTTTACCAGTCTTGGTTGTTACGCATCTTCTCAAGTTTTTGATCGCGAATACTTCTATCTCAAGCTTCTGATATTCTTTGGCCTTTTGTCGGCATTCTTGGAAAATAGCCAAAATATCGGGATTCTTGGTATCCACGCCTTGAACGCTATGGAAAGTAACTGGCATGGCTCGCCTCTTAGGTCTTTCCCGGAAGCATCCTAATGGCTTCACAGAGTCATCGGGGACTAAGGAAAAAGAAAGAGGAGAACAGATATCTTTATAGAGCAATATCAAGTAATGGTCGTCAAGTTAT
Organism: Dendrophyllia cribrosa; assembly: GCA_024195265.1. NCBI lineage: Eukaryota > Metazoa > Cnidaria > Anthozoa > Scleractinia > Dendrophylliidae > Dendrophyllia > Dendrophyllia cribrosa. The sequence goes on along the minus strand of JAJLRJ010000009.1, from coordinate 10,560,522 downwards.
GGTCGTCAAACAAAATTCACTTTGTTAGCCGCAAGAATGGTAAAGCGGCATGAGATCATCAGATCGAAATGGAAGCAAAAACGTGACGCAAACTGTGTCAAGCGCGGGAAAACAGCGTTCGGTATTTTATAGCTGATACGATCCTTACGGTGGCCCATTACTTGTTTTCAAATTCGCGATCTGGCTAATTAAAGCACGCTCTTTCAATTTGTAAACATCAAGTTTTAAGATAATTGGTGAGGTGACCCGCAGTTGATGCAAAAGGCCTCTTGGCACTAAGCACAAGAAACTGATATATAAACGGCGCAAAGCGCGGGGAAACATGTAACCGATGCAAAGTGCGGGGAACCATGTAACCGTTGCAAAGCGCGGGAAAAAATGTTATCAGTGAAGAGCTCGGGGAACCATGTGCAAAGCGCGGGGAAACATGTAACCGGTACGAAGCGCGGGGAACCATGTAACAGGTGCAAAGCGCGGGAAAACATGTAACCGATGAAAAACACGGGAAAAACAACCTCGTCCCAAAGGCCTTCTCCTAGTCCAAAATAGCAGAATGCGTGCATTTAGTGTCCAACCCTGAATTATTTGGCACAAAACGCGACCGTTGCACGCTTCAGTTTCAGTGCTACACACACGCTGCACCTCTTTGCATACAATATTTCGCGCAATATATAATACCATTTCGTCTTTTCTTACCAGTGTTGCCGTAAAGTTCTATTTCCACACACGGCAGGCCTTCATGTTCATCTGGTCTGTACGAGTAATAAGGGAGTTGAAATCTGAAGTAACGAGCTTCTACGGGTGGTGTTATCACCGCTTTGGTGTTTGCAAAGAACTAAGGAATTAAGTAAGATTCATTACTTCGAGATACAAAACAAAAATTTCAACTTTGTCTCTATTAAAGATAGAGAGCAGAGAGGAGCGACAAAAATTACTGTTTTTAACGGCAGCAATTTGTTTGAAAAGACATCCTACGAAATAATTTTCAGTTCTTTCAAAGTCGCGAAGGTCAAGAGAAATTCGAAACAACTTTCACCCTTTTTCTCCTTTCTAGAGACGTTGTTATCAAGATAATTCATCTTGGTTAATCATATCCTTAATTCTCATGACTTCTCTGATTGATTTTGATATTACAAGAAGAAATTTGATGCTGAGCACCAATGGGACTTTCAAGGGTTAACAACTGTAGGCAGCTTTTTCAACAGCGTTTTCGTTCTTCCAACATTTATAGGATTTATCGAAAGGTTTTCATTTGTAGCTCTTCATAAATTCGGTGATCCGATAAATGACTATATTCAATGAGTTATTGTGTTTTTTGTAGCTTTTGCCAGTTTAAATTTTGTGAGCCATTTTCATGAAATCCGTCAATTCGCTAAATCGATCGCTAAAAATTGTAACCTTACAGGCTTTGTTCTGCACCAACACTCAAAATGTTTCTATTCGGTTTTGTGAACCTAGTGCCCCAAATGACTTTCTGTTGATTTATGCCACGACACTAAATCTCCGCGGTATGGTCAACACCTAACGTATGCGCACAGCTATATCACCGGGGCAGCGGCAGCCAGCTGTTTCGTCCTATTATATTGTTTTAAGAAGTGTCTTTAGGGCAATCACACGCAGTGAACAAATGATCTTGTTAGAGAGATTTTCACATGACCTTGAAAAACGATTCACTGAGTGTTTGCGATTTGTTTCCCGCGATTTTGATACTAAATATGGAAAGAGCCTTGTTCGATTGACTTATCAGAATGCTGAAAAGCGAGTGATGTAAAAAATAGCTACTTTTTAGCTCGCAATTCGTTTGCTTTTCTTTGCGTCTTCGCTGAACCAACTAAAATCCGTGCGCGTTTTTCTTCTTACATTAAACTAATCAAATTGCTTCCTTACAGTTAGGTTTTTGTTTTGGTACTGTTTACGCGTAATCATTTCAAGGTCGTACGAAAATCGCGCGAGTTCGCGCGAGTATTCTGGTGAATCGTATTCTTTCAGACATAAAGGTACTTGAAACGATATAACGTGACACTCACCCCAAGGTATGAATCATAATTCGTTGGGTCATCAGTTTCCAGTTTTTTCCACGTTACGCCGTCGCTAGAATAATTCACAGTGTAGAACATTAGGTATTTATCTATTCCTTCCACTTGACAAACTGAGTTTGCGCAACCGAGGTCTATCTCAACATACTCGTCTTCGCTGACGTCTGTTGCTGGGCACCAGGGCTCCAAGGTCGTGAAGCGTACGTTGGATGCTTTCACTGAGTCAGTATGAGCGGAGGTAGCAGAAAAACTGGATTCTGGGAGAAATCTGACGAGAGGAGACTGGCACGCTAAATAGAATATGATGGAGAAGTTTGAAATAAATTTTGTGGGAGCACATGCTAACAGAAAAATAAAAAAAAAATAGCTGAGCAAGGGAGAAAGAGCAAGAACCAATATGTTTGCAATCATCGGCTGAAGTCATTTCTTAAACGTAAATTATAAACAATTTTTTTCCGATTATAAAAAAAATGTTTTCATTCAATGTTCGCTACATTATGAAGGCCTGGAGCCGGATGTCTGCTACAGATGCTGCTAGGCTTGTGCATGTATAAAACACAAGTGATTATTGTTACTGTTAAGACACTTGTTATAGTTAAAGTCCCCGAATGAAGATAGCCACACGTAGGAAGCAAGCTGCTTATACTATGCAAATTACCAGAGATAGTGTTGTACTGTGGTGTGTGTGAATGTCCGGGTGGTGGCGAGTCATAGGCTTGTCTCTGGTATTTGTCACGTGATAACTGTAGCAGGCCATATTTTTGTACGAATTATTTCATGCTGGAGTTACTGTCTCAGTAAGAGTCCTTCCCCTTCCCCACAGGCGATATTCGAGACAATAACTGAGACTTCGAATTGCCTGTGTAAACTGCAGGCGATATGTTCAAAGCGATTTGAGTGATTTTACATAACATCCCCAGATCTAGAGCGCCAATTCTTTGACCAATTGCGTTTTTAATGCGATAAGGAGTAAAGCGCTTGCGATATAAGAACGCGTTACATTGCATACAGGAATCCCTAAGGAATCTCTTAATCAGTTTGACGTGTTTCAAGGACGTTCGCGCGAAAGTTTTTTGACACGCATATATTTTTTCAAACTTTTGCCACCGTCAGATAAGGAGCGGTGAAACATGACATTCCTCGAGAAGGGCACTTTACAAACCCCGTACAGCGGTACAATATGAACGGAATTCGATGGCGCGGGAAGGAGATAAATAGAAAAAAAATTCAAACTACTAATTTACTTTTTTAATCGTTTTTACATGATGTGTAGATAATCGGTGTACAGTAGAACCTCGCCTTTAAAGGGGCAGTATCACGAGGTTCCACGCGCGGCACTGTTCATTGTTCTTGCACAGAATTTTGGACATATCACTGTTAACAGTGATTTTTTTTCTTCCGGCTATCAAAACGGATTTTTTGATTCAACAAATACCTCCACTTCTCGACGGCCTTTTTGAATTTGCCGAATCAAACTTGAAAACATGGGCCGAACGTTTTCAAGTTTCGCCCTCATGATACTGCCCCTTTGCCCCTTTAATTTTGGCTCGTCGAACGAAATGCTCAGTTATTTTCGCATACATAAACCCCTTTAATCTGGTTTACCTCCCCCCTCCCCAGATAAAGCCTGCGTGACTATTTTCATTGTAAATTAACCCCGCTATACATCCACTCTAAATCAAAACATTAATAAGCGCAAACATTCGTCTGTATTTTACGAACAATGCAAAGAAAATGCACATATTAAAAAGTCACACGTTGCGGTTTTCTGGTTCTATTTGTCGTCATTTATTTTTACTCTTTTAATCTTCCTTGTCAAAATTCGTTCCAGTTTTTTTAAAACTAAGGTTCACTGAAAAGTACATGTATCATAACTGGCCAGTGTGATCCGAGATGAGATGGGAACGAAACGGAAGAGTCAACTCCCGGCAACCAACTCGGCTACCAGCCCCTCGAGTGTGTTTGGATTTCTTGGGTGTTTCTTGGTGTTGCGGAAACTATTGTTGGTTAGCTTTTGTGTTGTGGTGTGGGTATTGTTTACTTCCTTTTGAATCTTTTGTTTTACGCCATTTGGTGATCGCAACACCAAGAAACTGCCGATTTCTTTCCCGGCGCGTACGCAGGGTCGGATGACGTGGCAAAGCAAGCGACGTGAATTGAGTGTGCAGTAAGGGTGCGCATAAACAATCAGTGTGAATATCCTTATTGACTATTACGCCAACGTCGATGTACCTGAATTCAAAATCATGCAATGAAATCACGTCGATGATATCGTCCTATTAAACATGACAGCGAAAATTGCCCGGGGGGGATCATCGCCGGGAAATTTTAAAAGGAACCCCGTTTATACGAGAGTCCCTGCTTCAAAAATCGTAACAAATATTTGCCTTTAAAAACGTCGGTTTACGCCTGCTATCTGTTTTAACGTCTTTTTTGCGGGAATAGTTTTTGGTAGTTTCTTTATTGGAGAACAAAGTAAAATTTTTAACTCATATGTTGAATCAGTGACTATAAAAAATATGCAATCTTTTTGGGCCTACTGTACATGTCATGTCTTATAATGCAAATGCTAGGGCAGTCAGGATCATTACCCTCAATTTACTATTATTCTGAATTTCTCGTAATGATATTCATGGGGAAAAAGGATTTTATGAAACTACAACGCCGGTTAAACGTTTTTAGCGGATTAAGCCCATTAATCACTAGTTGCCCTCAATATTTTCTTAGTAAAATTAAAATTGCCAGTTTCCATACTCTGTTTTCAACATGGAAATGTAGAAATTTCCAAATATTGCCTGATTCGTTTCAATCCAGCCAAAACGCGCGTGGCTTATGTGTAAAAAAAAAATCAACCAGAACTTATTTTTTAACTCTACAACTAATTTGCAAGAATTTCGCATTGGGTATCATACCTTAACCCTGTTCCTCCCAGAGTCTATTTTGGTTCTGACTTTTGCAGTGTCTGTGGACGAAATTCTATGGCGTGATCATTCTAATGAAATCTCATTGACAGTTCTTTTATATTGTAGCATTTGTTTTTTCAGTATTTTATAAAATGAACTTTGCAATTTGTTTTTGAATTTTGATTTTTGGCACTCTTCGGACTTAAAGAGGATAGTCGTCATGTTAGTATTGACAGAAGTTTTATAGGAAATGACACAGTAAATTACGAACGACTCACCTTGAGTTAAGGATGTTGGTACAGCAAGGAAAAGCAAGATGACCTTTATCATCATGTTCTGTTGTGAACAAAAAGGAAATAAAACGGAAAGAAATTCTTACCCCTTTTAACTTTCTAGATTCCGGGTGCCGTCTTTCCTATAGTATTGAGCGATTGTTTCAAATTTTCCCATCAGTTGATGGAAAGTTGAGAAAATTTGTTCACCCTTTTCTTTATGACTTTTAGGTACACCAAGAAGAAAAGCTGAGGAACGAGTTCAGTCTCTTCTGGTAATCATAAAACAACCGGCCCAGCCGTAATCCAGATTATGAAGACATGTAGTGTAGTTCTAACTTTTAGTCTGTTGATGAAATCCTATGGTGTGACCATTCAAATGAAACCTCTTGGGCAGCACTTTTGTATAGTACCATTTGTTTTTTAATATTTTACAAAAATGAAATTTATAGTTTTTCTTGAAGTTTGATTTTTTGGCACAAAGTAACTTCCTTAGTTGATACCCCATGGGGTGAAAAATACAGGGAATGGCGGAATCGCCGATAGGCAGCTTTGCTCCAAATGAGCTTAGTTTCACCAAGAGAAAATGAGGTTTCACGCAGTTGTTAATCGTTATAGCTAAGAACGAAACGGCGTGTACCAATACAAAATCAGTAAATACGTACCACCGACGATAAAATCCCCCACTTACAAAAAACACCCTTTGTTCACGACAGTCTAATTCAAAGTAAAAAGCGAGACGCTATCTTAACGAAGAAAGCAGTTGTGCAAACAATAGGCTTTAGGAAAATTACTATTACTTACCGTTTGCAGGTTATTTCGATACCCAGCTAACATTGAACAGTTGCTTAATTGTTTGTTGGTTAAACTACTAAGCCTTCTATCTGCATCCAATATATTTACTTCTCAACACTCGTAATTAAAACCGCTGCAGTCAAGGCAACGTGTATCTTTTCGCAAAAATGCAATAAGAGCTTGCTGAAAAAAATTACCAATATTCTTGTCGCATACAAACAAGGTCATTATGGTGGAAAATAACAAAAGCAATAACCTTTGATCCTATATTTTAACGCACATCGAAACAGGTGTTAAGCCATTTGGCGAAATTACTACGTTCATTTATGGCACTTTATACACCCACCTATTTTGTTGACATCCTTTTGTGGGAGTATAAACGTTAGTGAGTGGTCTAATCATAGAAAAAATATTAGCCAAGAGTATTCTGTTGCAGCAGAAGGAGGAAGTGGGGGGGGGGGGGGGGGGGGGGGGGGGAAGAGGGGGGACTCGCATATAACATCGACGGGGGTGATCGTGGAAAATTTTGAAAGGAACTCCTTAAAGGTGCCAGAAAACCAGGTTTGTGGGTGTGACTAACATTAATTTGTGCCCGTAATAAGTGATGCCAATTCTTTCAGTGAAAACTTGTTCCTGTCAGGATATTGGTTTAAAAGGTATCAAAATAACTCTGGCAGTGGTCATTTTTTATTCAAATAAGCGGCACCAAACCACGAATCAGAACGACGATCAGCTCCGTCACATGGGAGTCCCCCCCCCCCCCCCCCGACAAAAACAGTTTTCTCATAAATAAAAGCTGTATATACAAACGAATATTACAAGAATACAACGCTTTTCCAACCACGCCACGTGAATGGGAAAATGCGAAAAGTTGCACAACAACGTGCTTTGAGGCACTAGGTCTAAACTCCATTTTATCACTGTCGTATCTTCAATAAAATAATCCTGGCCTGTTTGTACTTACCAAAGAAGAAACACATATTAAGCGTTGCTTGTGAACACTAGATCAAGCATTGCTTGTCAACATTAGATCAATATTGGAGTACTAATCAAGGTTATAGCATAACTTCTCTCACTCAGGACTTTTATAGGCAGACATGTCCTGAACTAAGTAGCACTCCCACATATGAATAGATTTTTAGAAATATAACCAAGTAACTAAACTGTGGATATTATATAATTAATTCCGCCCTCTCACTGTTCCGTACGAAAAAATCTACTTCTTTCGCAATATTACAGTGAGACGTTCTAGAAATCACACGAGATATAGTTGGAGATCACGTAATGATCCAGCACTCTTGCCACCGGCCTAGTAGAAATGCTATCTTACGCTTGGTGATAGAGCATTTCAGTCCGCCGCGCCAATTATATGAAATAATCTGCCGCCATCAATTCGCTCAATCACAAGCAGTTTTATCATCAAAGTAGCATTAAAAACGTACCTTTTTAGACTCCTTTTCATAATTTATATTAAGTACCTTTTATATTAGTTTTTAGTTTATTTGATGGTATCTTGTTAATGTTTTCAAATTTTTTTTATCTTGTTAATTTTTATTTTGTTAATATAGATTTTCTATTTAGTTAAAATTGTAATGCACGTGTGAACATATTCAAATATAACACGCGCATTAGATATTGTTTTTATTATACATTTTATTATTTATTTTTACACGTTTTGTGCGTCATTATTTACATTTTCGTACGTTCCAAATTTTGAATTTTGAGTTAGTTGAAGTAGCTGGGGCGGGAGGGGAGGGGGGAGAGGGGAGGGGGACGGGGTCTGAGCGTATGGCTGTATTTAACGCTGATCGAGTGATGTCCGGCGGCGCGAATATCACCATCGTGCGATATGATTGGTTGCCCTGGTTCCTTGCTTCAAGGCTATAAGCTCATATCGTACCACCAAACAAGTTGCCCAATTTGTGAGTGATATTTAACATCCTCGTTGTGATCAGTGATGTTAACTTAAAGGGGCTGTCACCATTTTTAGCGTACTTAATTTAAAAAGCCCCAAAATACGTTTATATCAGTGGAAACCCAAAGATAATGGTCCAGTTTACTTTAAAATTGTTCTACTAGTAAACATAAGCGCCTTGGGCTGCAGATGGCCAGGGTGGAAATGGATTGCAACTTGATAAAATTTGTAAAAAAATTAATTGAAAAATTTGAATTTGAAAACATTTTTTTTTTCATTTTTTTTTTTAAGTTCATCGTCCTGTGTCTTGGAAAACTCACTAAAACTTTGATTATGATATATTTTCTCTTCTCTTCCTTTTTAAAGTGTTCTATGAGCATTTCGTGTCTGACAAGGGTATTAAGTTTTAATGTGGGGCAGTTTTGTCCTAAGAACGTCCAAATCTCCCTGACATAACCCCTTTAAGCAGTTGCACAGAAAGCCTGAAAAAAATTCATAATGGTAAAAGGACTGAGTGGAGTCCAATTCGGTCTGTAATCATACGAGTGATTAACAAAATCGGACGACCGCGAAGCGGGAGCTCGATTTGTTTAATCACGAGTATGATTACAGACAGAATAGGACGACACGAAGGCCTGTTACCAATTAATCATAACTTTAACAAAATTCGAGGATAAAACGTTAAAGGATTATACGTTTTGGTGATTAAAAACATAACAATCGAGTGTGTTTTTGACCGAGATGCATGCCCGGAAAAAGGATAGCGCGCGCAAATGACGCGCATTGTCCAATAACATCGTCCAATTACAAGCATGACGCGTAAACTGTCCTATTAATGCTCTAATCGGGTCTGCTGATAACCAATCAGTTTCTTCATAGTCTTTTCTGTTGGAGATGCTATCTCTAACAGAAAAGACTATCAAGAAACTAGAAAGCTGAGGAGAGGAGGGCTGTACCAGCAATGAATGAATAAAATAAACACAAAGAAACAAGATGTTACCAACAAATTTGCTATTTTAATGTATCTAATTAGACGAAACACGCAAATTTATCAGAATTTTCTACCACTGATAATTATATTATCAAGTTGCACAACAGTATTCGGCTATCGAAAGTAATTTTGAAGTAAAATGTATGGAACAGAACCTCGATATAACGAAATCCTCGTTATAACGAACACAATCCAGCAGCCCAAACGTAAAATCTACCCCGATATAACGAATAAATGTCAACGCGCGACAAAAGATGAATGCGGAACAGACCAACAGTGTGTGCTATAGGGCAAAGGTATAACCTGTACAGTTTTCCAGTGCTGTAGTTAATATGTTTACAGTGTACTGTAGCTTACAGGCATTAAAGTGCAAATGTTATTTGTTAAGATCCGGAAATACGTAACACCGTTACAAAACATAACGAACATTTTGGTTGTTTTTCCGCAAATTCGTTATAACGAGGTTTTCGATATAACGAACCCTCGATATAACGAACCAATTTCCCAAGTCCCTTGGCACTTCGTTAAGGTCGCGGGGGACAGGTTCCGCTCATCAGTATACATTTATGGAAAGAGTATGCACGAAGTGCGACGGATGATACCGAAAATGCGCGAAATACTCTGTAATGTTTCTGCATCAATAATTGCACGTGCAAAGCGCTGCCTGATAAAATACACTATTTTTCAACGCATTGTTCTTTCTGCATGAAGTGTTAACAATAGCTCGTGGATTAAAATGAGCAAAATTACCAAAAATATATATATTTGCATTCGTGTTTGCTCTGGAAGCCTTTGGAAGCATAAAAACAAGCAATTTTGTGTCCAAGAATTCAGCGCGGATAGAGAATTTCATGAGTTGACACTGCAGGGAGGTAAACTAGGTGTATTGTAGATTGTCATATCTGACTAAAACTTTTAATTAGGCTTTCAAAGGGAAGATATGAGGCTTCAAATTCTAACATGGGCAATTTTACTCCTTTAAAAGCTAATAATTTTTAATTAAAGTTGAAATAAAAAAATCGGAGTCAGATACGACACAATAGACGTTTTGACGGATCAGTGAGTGGTGAAATCAACTTGCTTTGTGTTATTCTCGAGGAGCAAACTTGGACACAAAACCACGTTTTAAAACTTGAGAAAATAACTTTAGTGGCTTATAGCATTGCCGCAAAGCGCGGTCTCTTCAATAAAAAAACAATTCCTATGCACTTCCATTATTCGCCAATATCTCTGTTAAATTTTAGCGAAATCGGCTTTCAAACGTTCACGATATAACGTTTTTCAAAGTGACACCCCTGCTAAAATTTTGCCTTATGAATTTATTCATGACCAGGTATCCCCCGCGACCTTAAATCGAGGTTCCACTGACTGTAGCAGCAAACATGCTATTTTTCAACCAATCAGCGACGAAACCAAAACCAATTACGATCAATCGTTTCCCGCGCTTGGTTCCGGTAATGTTTTCCCGCACTTGGTAACGGTTTCATGTATTCCCACGCTTGGCACCGGTTACATGGGGCGCTTTCCATTCGACCAAAAATTCTGGTTTCAAATTCCGGGTATTCCGTGTGGCGAATGGAACAGTATTTTCCGGTTGATTGTTTCAGACCATCACGTTTCAAGTTTCGCGCGAAAATACAAAATAAACCAAAGCAAAACAGTCAAAACAAATCTGACAAATGTAGGACTCGTTGCCTCTTTTACTTGCTTTGGAGTTGTTCGACGACTCTGAAGTTAAAACTAACGATATTTTAAGCGAGAACGATGATATTATTTTTTTCAGTGCAGCTACAGCTGTTAATAAGCATACATGCGAAGGAATTTTTAAAAATCGAGTCGGCGACTACTTTGTGCTCGTGACTTATTACATTCGTTTAATACATAAGCTTATAAGCATTTCTGTGCTACCTACCAGTCCTAGTTGTGGCCATATTTTCTGCTGTTGTACTAGTTATGTTACGTGAGCAATCATGCTCGAGTAAAAGCTGTAAACTTTCGGTGAAAAACAAACACGCCGTGCACTGATATTGAGACGCCATCTTGATTCCGGCTCGGAGAAACTGGGCCGAGCAGGAATGGTCGAATGGAACGGTATTCACCGGTTGTTCCGATTTTCCGGAATTTTAGGACAACCTCGTGAGGTTGTCCTAAAATTCCGGAATTTTATTCCGGGAAATTTACGTTCCATTCGCTTCCCAACCCGGAATTTCCGGAATTTTTGGTTGAATGGAAAGCGCCCATGTTGTCCTGCTCGTGCAGCTCGTGCACCGGTTACATGTTGTCCTGCTCGTGCACCGGTTACATGTTTTTGCGCGCTTAGCACCAGTTACATGTTTTCCCGCGCCTGGCGCCGGTTGCATGTTTTCCCGCGCTTGGCACCGGTTGCATGTTTTCCGCGCTTGGCATCAGTTACATGTTTTCCCGCGCTCGCACCGTTTAATTAGTTTTGTTTCGAGTTCTGATTGATAAATTACAATAATTATGTAGTTGTAATTTGCCAAATGGGATAAATGTATTTCAATTTTTTGGAAGTTAGCTAGTAATAATTTAACACAAAAATATATAACCACACTACAGATTTTCTTTGTGCAAACGTCACAAAAGTATATATTGGTTAATACCATCACATTCCTTATAATTTTTAATAATCTTTAAACGGTAAAATATCAACTAAATGCCTTCCAAATTGAAGTGCATTTCAATTTCGTATAACATTTTTTTGACATTGAATTTTAACATTACGGGTATTTATATATTAGTTTTATATGTAAAAGGAACATACCCTTATATTGCTGTAAGAAATGAGACGTACTATATTAAAATCCGAAAGTAAAAGTCAGTAAAGTGAAACAAAATTGACTTACTTTCTTTGTGACACGAGAAAACGAAGCATGTGAACGTTACCACGAGTTCTCTTCTTGTATTTCATATACACATGAACTTACTCTGATTTCGGATTAAGGTTACAGTGTACCTTCGGGGGTGTCTCCAGTATAACAGCTCTAGCGTCTTAAGATTACACTTAATATACCTAAACCCAGATATCAAATTAAAGCTTATAGAGCTGGCTATCTAAATATGGAAACCATTTGGTAATAAAATGAATTGTCGAATTTTTTACGACGTCTAAAACACTATAACTCAAAGCGATTATTGTATTTTGCTAATTTGATTTGTTCTCGGGTTTCCGGACACGAAGCGCTAAAAAAACGTGTCGGCGATTTCCCATATTCAATTGCAGTGAAAAGTTACAGAATATTTTCGAAAAAGGGAGAAAACAAATTGAAGTGATCGCACGAAAATGGCTCTTGACGAAAAAGTTTTCGGAAATAAGAAATTCGCCGACACGTTTTTGTTGATTATATGTTAGCCTAGCTTCTGTCCAAATTTGAGGAAAATCGAACGAATTCCCTTTGAGTTGTAGCTCTTTAAAGTGTCCCCTACAAGCGAAAAATTAACTTTGAGAAAACAGCGCTTAAAAAAACATATCGCTATATAAACAACTCCGCCCACAAAAGTTATATCGTCATTTCGCCGTCAATTTTCATTATTTTTCGATAATTTTTTTTTGGATGAAAGTCCATTCTGTAAACTTTATTTTGACGCCAAAAAAAAAAAAATTCAATAAATTTTCGATCTGAAGATACACTGTAACCTTAAGCGCGGGGTTTTAACCCCTTAACTCCCAAGAGTGCTACAGATAAAATAACTATAAAATATAAAATATAAAATTTCATTTTGTAAAATATTGACAAACAAGTGGTACCATGCAAAAGTACTGCCGAAGAGGTTTCATTTGAATGATCACACCCTAGGATTTCGTCAACAGACTCAAAAGTTAGAACTGCATTTATTTACAAGTCTCCATAATTGACTCTGGGAGTGAAAGGGTTAAACGTTAAAACACTGGGATTTCAACAAGTGTTAAGAAAATGAAATATTTTTTATATTTACATTTAACTAAATGCATGGGCTTTATAAAAATCTTCTTTTGTAAAAAAAAACAAACAAAAAAACATTGGACTCGATAAGGGAGAGAAATGTCCTCCATTAAACTCGGCACCACACTGGTTTCCTAGGTAATTATTTTCCAGTTTCTCATAACCTATGCTAGACTATGGATTAAAATCACAACGAGAATTCAGATGACGATCAGTCTTCAATCGTGTTCACAGACCAGTGTAATTCACTGAACGTTTAAGTCTGGATGACGACTCTTTCTTCCCCTTTTCTGGAGGAAACGGTTCACTGATAGAGTAAAAAACAAAAACAGGTTAATTACAATCGTTGATCGTTTGTTTTTCTGGCTTTGAGAGCAACAGTAGAGAAACTTTGGTTTGCTACGCTTTGTGATTGGCTAAAAAATCTCGCGCCACTTTCTCGACCAATCAGAAGTAAAACCAAAACCAATCGTGACTTGCTCGCACGCTTTTCCCGCGCTTGGCGCCGCCGACATGTAATTGCTTCGAGCTCTGATTGGTTCATTGGATTGTTTACGACTGCTGTGATTGGTCAGAGTAATTACTTTGGTTTTGGTTTTACGACACTCAATGGAAAACTGCTTTAAGATGCTGCAAAGAATGTCAAATGAAACGATTTGGCAAAATTTTGAAGCCCGACGATTTTTAATAACCGAGTTATGAGGAAAATAATATTTAGAAAATGAGGGAACTTTGTATGCCTCCGCCATTTTGGTGTAACACAGCGGCCGAATTTGCATTTGATTTGCATCCTCGCTTTAGAATACTTGTTTTTGTTTCGCGCAATTGCTTTGGTTTTGCATTGCTACGCTTTGTGATTGGCTAAAAAATCTCGCGCCACTTTCTCGACCAATCAGAAGTGAAACCAAAACCAATCGTGACTTACTCGCACGCGTTTTCCCGCGCTTGGCGCCGGCTACACGTATTTGCTTCGAGCTTTGATTGGTTAATTGATTGTTTACGACTGTTGTGATTGGTCAGTGTAATTACTTTGGTTTTGGTTTAACGACACTCAAATGAAAACCGTTCTATGAAGAAGCTGTTAAAGTAGGGCCGTGTAGAATTAGATGTTTAGATTTTAGAATTTTGATGACGTCTGGTGCAAACGAATAATAGCAAGAACACATAAAACAGTAAGATATATGCTTCTTCTCAAGTATTAACTGAAAAAAGGCCTCTTGTCACTTACGCAAAGAAAGGGATGATTTGTAGGAGTGCTGTTTTTGTGGTGTTGTCACGCAATTCTCGATCTGTTGTCACGTACAGATTTACTACTCTTCGTAAGTAATCCTGCAACAGTTTTCTACGATCCTCCACAAATCGCGAGTCCTAAGAAAATGAAGACAATGCCAGCCCCATTACCTTTGTGACATGTAGTCGTTTTTGACTGGTTTGAATTGTGCTAGTTATACTCTTATCTAAAACAATAGAAACTAATCTTAGGGAACAGATCCTCCCGCATGCGGTAGAGTCTAAATACTATAGCTCAGGAGATCGGACACCTTAATGAGAATATATAACGGAGTAACTGGTTAGCTTTCAGTTGAGGTTAGGGGTAGCAGTTTATATAGTTAAATTTAGGCCTAAACAACCCGAGAAGCTAGGTGGTACACTGGTATGGTAGGCTATGTAGGCCTAAGCCTAGCTGAGGTTACAGGTTCAATCCTGAGTGTGGAGTGTGGATTGTGGGGATTGTGGAAAATTAGTCTAGCGAATAGGTTTTTTTACCGATACGGCAGCCATTTTGATTTTGCTAGCTGGACATCCCACAACGGCAAATGAAGTTAATTAGTTGGTAAGAAGGTCTATTGGAACAGAGTTCCTTATTGGGTAATGCTGACTGTTCAAAACCAGTCTATAGACACTTTTAATAAATACCACGATGCATCATTTTCCGCTAATGACGTCAAACATATTCTTTTGAATTCTCTTGCAATTCAAAAGAATACATTTGACATCGATAGCGGAATGTGATGCATTCTGGTATTTATTAAAAGGGTCTATAAACAGCCTTTCTACGGGGCAAACAGAAAGTGGACAAGCGAAACAGCTGAAGGGAAAGTCCTATTCATGACACACAGGGCATTCCCTTCAGTCATTGAATGAATGTTGAGCTACGCAGCAAGACAAGTGATACAAACAGAAATTTAGAGAGTTAACTGTGGTACATTTTAAACCCATAAGTATTCTACTGAACGTTAGCGCTAGTAAGGAAATAAGGACCACATGAGGCAGATTCGAACCCGCGACCTTCATGTGCTGCACGACCGATGGAAGATCTAATCCGGAAGTCGTGGGTTCGAATTCCACACAAGTCAAATATTTTTTTAACTGAATTTTCTTGTGTGGTCTCCATTCTCCTTACGAGGGCTGACGCTTAAATGTCCTGTCCCTTCAATCATAGGCTTGTTTACAAGCGAGCGAGAGAAGAGCAAGATGAAACATGGTATTATACTTACTTTGTTACCCAGTGTCTTTTTGGGTGGAAATTTGAAGTTATCTATTACTTGGAATTTTCGACGTAACTATATAAAATAAAAAAGAAAATAAAAATTATGAAATCATTCGCTTATGATAGTTAATGACAGGTTTGATCGTTTGACCGAGCGCATGGTAGAGCGTTTGCACGTGACGTCACGGCGGCCATATTAGTGTCTCGAAACAATGAAATGGCGGCCATATTGGTGTCCCAAACGAGTCCAATGAGACTTTAACACTATTCTCATTCAAACATTTCCCATTGTTTTAGTACTGCAATATGGCCGCCGGTCACGTGAGTGAAAATGCTCTGCAGTTGATGACAGTTTTCGCTTAGTTGTGGTCCACATAAAGTAGCGGGCTTAGGTGAAGCTTGATCAAAATGGCCGCAAAACTGATTTCAACATTCTCTACAGAGGTCAGAAAACAAAAAAAAGACATCAGCCAACAAAATGTTTATTTGTCGTGCAATAGTAGCTGCGAGTCAAGAGAAGAGTCGGTGGGTGACTTTGCTCAAGCGATCTTTCACCAACTATCATCAACTGTGATGCTCTATGATGCACCGTTTGATCGCAAGCATGCGTGAAAGTCAATGATAGTTGACGATAGTTTGGGATCAAATCTCTCATCCCAGCTATCAATTGAGTGTTGAAAGTAATTTCGCGATTGCTTTGGTTTTGCATCGCTACGCTTTGTGATTGCCTAAAATAAAAACTCGCGCCACTTTCCCAACCAATTAGAAGTAAAACCAAAACCAATCGTTGACTTTTTCCCGCGCTTGGGGCCGGCTACATGTATTTGCTTCGAGTTGTGATTGGTTCATTGGAAGGACTGCCTCTGTTCGTGATTGGTCAGAGTGATT